>CM031595.1:85004907-85012407 GCA_018398815.1 Conus ventricosus | reverse complement strand
CATCAAACTGTGGAATGGAGTCTCTTCAGAATATACCGAGGACATCAAACTGTGGAATGGAGTCTCTTCAGTATATACCGAGGACATCAAACTGTGGAATGGAGTCTCTTCAGTATACACCGAGGACATCAAACTGTGGAATGGAGTCTCTTCAGTATACACCGAGGACATCAAACTGTGGAATGGAGTCTCTTCAGTATATACCGAGGACATCAAACTGTGGAAAGGAGTCTCTTCAGTATACACCGAGGACATCAAACTGTGGAATGGAGTCTCTTCAGTATATACTGAGGACATCAAACTGTGGAATGGAGTCTCTTCAGTATATACCGAGGACATCAAACTGTGGAATGGAGTCTCTTCAGTATACACCGAGGACATCAAACTGTGGAATGGAGTCTCTTCAGTATATACCGAGGACATCAAACTGTGGAATGGAGTCTCTTCAGTATACACCGAGGACATCAAACTGTGGAATGGAGTCTCTTCAGTATATACCGAGGACATCAAACTGTGGAATGGAGTCTCTTCAGTATACACCGAGGACATCAAACTTTGGAATGGAGTCTCTTCAGTATACACCGAGGACATCAAAATTTGGAATGGAGTCTCTTCAGTATATACCGAGGACATCAAACTGTGGAATGGAGTCTCTTCAGTATACACCGAGGACATCAAACTGTGGAATGGAGTCTCTTCAGTATATACCGAGGACATCAAACTGTGGAATGGAGTCTCTTCAGTATATACCGAGGACATCAAACTGTGGAATGGAGTCTCTTCAGTATACACCGAGGACATCAAACTGTGGAATGGAGTCTCTTCAGTATATACCGAGGACATCAAACTGTGGAATGGAGTCTCTTCAGTATACACCAAGGACATCAAACTGTGGAATGGAGTCTCTTCAGTACATACCGAGGACATCAAACTGTGGAATGGAGTCTCTTCAGTATACACCAAGGACATCAAACTTTGGAATGGAGTCGCTTCAGTATATACCGAGGACATCAAACTGTGGAATGGAGTCTCTTCAGTATATACCGAGGACATCAAACTGTGGAATGGAGTCTCTTCAGTATATACCGAGGACATCAAACTGTGGAATGGAGTCTCTTCAGTATACACCGAGGACATCAAACTGTGGAATGGAGTCTCTTCAGTATACACCGAGGACATCAAACTGTGGAATGGAGTCTCTTCAGTATACACCGAGGACAACAAAAGCGAGGGGGAAGTGACGGTGATCAGAAGAACCATAACAAAAAATGAAATGTCTCCCCTCACCCTCCAATCGTCGACACGGGAAGGTAAAAGAAGGGGGGAATGGGGTAGACAGAGACAATTGCAAAGGGGAAGGAGGGGGGGGGGGGGGGCGGGCAGGAGAGGGGGTAGGGAGGATGAAGAAGGAAATAAAATGACAAATGAAACGAGGGGGAGATGAAGAGAAAGGTAAAAGAGGACAGAATGGGTAGAACGGAGACAATTGTGCATGGAGGAGAGGGAGAATGGGGGTGTAACGGGTAAAACAGCTTGACGAAGATGAAGGGGAAGGTTAGATAGGAGGGGGTGGGGGGGGGGGGGGGTTGTTAGGACAGAGGACAGAGACAATAGCTAAGAGGAGGTAGGGGAGAGGGGGTGCAGGGGGTCGGTAGTCGAGAACGAGTAAAACAATGACCTGTTTACATTCTGCGATATGCATAGTTTTTTTTTAAACAAACGATTTTTTTTATATGGATAGAGTACATCAGTGACAACTCTAACTGAATATTTCAGTCCACTTGGTGCGCAGTGACAAATCATAAAATAATAAAGCATCATGGCCTTCTGATTCATTCATTGGATGATTTTTATGTCAGGAATTATGTTGAAACTGAAAGCGCTGTGGAATAGAAGCATTTATTCTTTCTAATTCTCCTTCCTCTTCTTCTTTTCCTTCTTTTCTTTTTCTTTCCCGTGTTTTTGCATTTTCTGTGTTATCTTCTTCTCTTTATCGTTTTTTGCTTTTTTAATGTTCAGCAAACTAACCGTAGCAACAGACATCATGTGTGAAATACGAAGCCGGATGCTTCGTAACAATAAGCTTTGTTCCCACATTTAGCTTTCACGTGTCAAAGGTTACGGTCTTCAACATTTCCGGTGGACGCTCCGTTGAAAGTGGAGTGAAAGCACGCGGGAGGTGAAGAAAGAGGCTAAAGGATTATGTAACCGGATATTTAAACGGAAGTACCTCGTTCTGGCGCAGGATTGTCTTTTCCTGCTTCGCCTACTTTTCGATTGTACCGCCATCCTCAGAGACCTCTTGAGTTTGACGTTTTGTCTCGTGTTGCCTACCTGCTGTTCCCGTTTCGCCTATTCAGTTTTAAAAAAAAATCGGTTTTGAGCAACCCCAAAGTGACCTCCAGCGAGTAATCTCTCACTCCCTCCCTCTCCCCCTCTCTCTTTGTTGGTATCCCCTGTAAATGTGTCTCCTAAAGCCCCATCCCACAGTGATGATGCCCATGTAGGGAACACGCTGGTGACTGACAAAACCCCTCCACACCAGGATGTTCATCAAGCTTTAGACGTTGAGCACTCCAACTCCCTGGCACTAACTGATTGTACCCCAGGGGGTCATTCTGCTCAGATCCCGCCAATTGTGTCAGAACCTGTACCGACTATACCCTCACCCTTAGACACTTCAGACAGCAGTTTGACTCTTGTGAAACAGGCAGTGGCAGTGGGAATGAAGCAAGGCGACGTTGAGAACCAATCACCTGCCATCTTGCAAGCATGTAGCTTGCCACAGGTGAAGTCCACGGCACAAAACTGTTCTGTGGTGACTGAAACTCCCAAAACAGCAGGTCGTCTTACTCGAAGCAAAACGAGGTGCAAACAAATGCAGGTTACTGAGAGCTTTATCCGCATCAGTACAATTAAATGGGAAGGGTGAAAGGAGACAGTATGATGGCGGACAGAGGAGAAGGAGGGAATGGAAGGGGTGACAGTGGTGCAGGAAGGAAAGGGAGGGACAGGGGAGGGAGAGGGGTGAAAGTGTTATGGGGGGAAGAGGGGCAGGGAAGAGTGAAGGGAGGATGGGGTGATGGGAGGCAGAGGGGAAGGCAAGTGGAGAGAGTGGATGGAGAGATGGGAGGCAGACAGACAGAAGGTATCATGGAGGAGACAAATGATCGTGGGGGAAGGGAAACTGGCGGGGTGGAAGAGGGGGAGATGGAAACACTAAATGACGGGAGGCCGAAGCCATAACTGTATCAATATATGTACGTGGAATTGCGAAGGTTTGATGCAAAAGCTAGATATACCAGACGTTGTGTCAACGCTTTTGTCTTTTGAAATCTTTTCATTGAATGAAACATTCATATACGTGGATACGATTTCATTTTTGCCTCCCCGTCATTTAGATGGGATGTGTGAAGACTCATCTGAATGAGCAGCAGCGCACTGCATCAGCAGATAAGACGTCGGAAGACCAAGGCCAGGATTTAAACCACAGTGCCAAGGACATCCACGCTGTTGGTTCGGATGAGGAATTTGCACAGGCCCTCGATGCCAGGCGCCTGAAACTCAACCTGCCACGAGCAAACGAAACTGAAGATTGGGAGAAACTGGATGCAAAAATCGTCCAAAGACTCGATGCACTGATAGGGAAAAGCACCCTGGAACACAAACTAGCCACATATGGGGACATTGTGTATGCCACATGTAGAGACGCCTATGGAGTAAAACTACCCAAAGAGAAAACACCTCCAAAGAAATCCAGACGCCAAGAAAAGATGGACAAGATCAGAGTCCAAAAGAACAACCTCAAGAAGCAAATGAAGACCGCACTGCCAGCTGAAAAACAAGGCTTGGAAAAACTGTGGGAAGACCTGAAAGAAAAACACAGCGCCCTCAGCAAAGCGGAATCTGCGAGGAAGAGGAAGAGCAAAAAGAAGAAGACACAAGAGCGCTTCTTCAGAGACCCCTTCCAGTTTGCCAGAACACTGTTTGAGCAGCCAAAATCTGGGACCCTAAGTGTGGACAAAGGAGTTCTTGAGCAGCATCTGAGGAAAACATACTCTGACTCACAGAGCAAAGCACCACTCGACATTCAAGGTCTGGTGTGGCCAACCAACCCTGAGGAACAGTTCAATGGCAAGCCTCCAACGTTGGCGGAAATCAAGAAGGTGGTCGACAAAGCCAGAGCCAAATCATCACCAGGGCCAAACGGAATACCTTACCAGCTTTACAAGAAATGTCCCAAGGTGCTGGAGTGGCTCCACAGGCTGCTGCGATCGGCTTGGAGAAACCAGAAGATCAGCGACCAGTGGATGACGGCAGATGGTGTGTACATCCCCAAAGAGCAAAACTCAAGTGACATCAGCCAGTTCAGGCCAATATCACTACTGAACGTCGAAGGGAAAATCTTCTTCTCTGTCATGGCAGCAAGGCTGACCAAGTACCTGATGGAAAACAAGTACTTGGATGTGTCAGTCCAGAAAGGTGGCATCCCAGGCGTGGCTGGCTGTGTAGAACACGCCACAATGATCTGGGACGCAATCCAAAAAGCAAAAACAGAAAAGAGAGACCTGGACGTAGTGTGGCTTGATCTGGCAAACGCATATGGATCTGTGCCCCATGAGATGATACAGTTGGCTCTTGAGATGTACCATGTGCCAAAGAACATCCGCGACATGCTCAAGAAGTACTTCAATGGCTTCTCAATGCGGTTCTCTACCAAGGAGTACACAACTGATTGGATCAACTTGGAAGTGGGCATTGCAATGGGCTGTGCAATTTCCCCGATACTGTTCGTGCTGGCAATGGAACTCATCTTGAAAGCAGCAACAAACAACGCGAGACAAACAGACCTTGGCGATGGATACAAGATGCCTCCTCTCAAGGCCTTCATGGATGACACTACAGTGATTTCATCCAGAGAAGACGAGACACGTCATGTGCTGGAGAGGCTGGACGACATAGTTGCCTCATCCAGAATGAAGTTCAAGCCAAAGAAATCACGGAGTCTCTCACTGAGGAAAGGAAAAGTGGCCAAATCTGTGGTCTTCAGTGTTGCCAACCAGGCCATTCCAACAGTCACAGAAGAACCAGTCAAGAGCCTTGGAAGATGGTATGATGATACGCTGAAAGACACACAAAGAGCAAAAGAAACAAGCAGATGGCGGAAGAAGGCTTGGAGACCATTGACCAGTGTGGGCTCCCTGGCAAATACAAGGTCTGGTGTCTGCAGTTCATGCTGATACCCAAGCTCCTATGGCCTCTGATGATATACGACATCTGCACCAGCACAGTGGAGGCAATGGAAGCCAAAATCAACAAGTTCACAAGGAAATGGCTTGGTGTCCCACCCTGTCTGACTGACATCGCGCTGTACTGTCGCCAAGCAAAGCTCAAACTACCACTGAAATCCATCCTGGAGGAATACAAAGCAGGGAAGATCAGACTTCAAAGCATGCTGGAGGACTCAGGAGACAAGGTGGTAGAAGCAATCAAGCCCAGCTGAAGACAGGCAGAAAATGGAAAGTTCAAGAGCGATGGATTCTGCAAAAGAAAGTTCAAGATCAGAGAAATAACAGGACACACACAGCCAACAGACAGGATGGGGGTGACAAAACTGAATGGTGGTAAAAGGCCAAAGGAAAAGCAAAAGAGACATGTGATTCAGGAGATGAGAAAAGAAGAAGACCAAAAAAGACTCCAAAAAGCAGTCCAGCGAACCAGCAAGGGCATGGACAACGTGGGAGAATTCACTCCAAAGAAGTCAACTTGGAATGACATTTGGCACATGGCCCCTCTCAGATCAGCTTCATTCTCAGATCTGATATGACTTCTGCCCTCAAATGCAACTGGTGAAGTGGGGAAAACAGACGATCCTGCATGCCCTCTGCCATGAAAAACAACAGTGGCATGTTCTAAGCTCATGTAAAGTAGCCCTGGCTCAAGGAAGGTAACATGGAGGCACAACCAGTGCTCAAAGAAATTGTACAAGTAGTCTGGGCTAGTACAACACCACAAAGGGAGAATCGGACTCCAAAAGCACCGCAACATTCTTACGGCAGGAGGCAGCAAATCATGGCCAAGAAAACAGTGCACTCGAAACATGCAGGCAGAGTCTGCTGGTGGGCAGATGACTGGGAGTGCATGCAGACCTCCAGAATGGAAGGGTCACCCAGAGATCATCAGCAAGAGTGGCATGAGACCAGACATGTGTCCACTCTAAGTCAACCAAGCAGCTGATCATGATCGAGCTCACGGTGCCATATGAGAACAGAATGGAGGAGCTAAATCTACAAGACTGAAAAGTATGCTGATCTGGCAAACAGCCTGAGGAGAGAAGGCTATCAGGTCAAAGTCCTCACTGCGAATTGGGCTAGGGGATTTGTAGGACGTCTGCATACAGCCTCATGAAACAGCTCTCAGTTGCAGGAAGGAAAAAACAGAGCCTGAAGCAATGGCAGAAGCGGCAGAGAGGTGTTCAAGCTGGATCTGGTCAAGGAGGAACAAAAGTGAACTTCATAAGGCTTAATTTCCTAACAATATCAGGTGTCCTGTGGCTCAGTGGTTAAAGCGCGAGTCATTAAGTAGAAAATGAGCATGTCCAGAGGGTCATGGGTTCGAATCCCAGCCATGGCTCGTCCAAGATGGGGAAAAAAAAGGGGCAGCAGAGGGACATCGGAGTCATGAACCGGGTGTGGCCAACCCCCCTAGAGTGTCAGGAGATAAGGGCCGAAACACTTGCTTGAAGGGGGCTTCTCTTCTGAGGACTCTCTGCTGCCACGCTCTCCACGAGTTTCTTTCTACTAATGTATTTGCGTCAAAAGCTGTTAAATTGTCAAATCAAGGGCGTAGTTCAGGTGGAGTGTGTGTGTTTGTGCATAAGTGGTTGTCACAATTTGTTAAGAGCATTGATACACATTTGGACCAAGTTATTATTTTGCAACTTGATCGAACGTTATTAGAAACAGATAACCCAATTGTTCTTATTTGTACATACATTCATCCATATGATAGCAGATACTGGACACAGACAGAGCATGGGTATGGGACTGAAATCATTGAACAATGTTTAATGAACTTGTATGAACGTTACGAGGATTTCTACATTATAATATGTGGTGACCTGAATGCAAGGACAGGATGTATGAATGCATAATTACAGAATGAACTGTTTACGGACAATGTGTGGAAAACAGATAAAGAAGATACAGATCAGATGCTTACTCGGCATTCTGAGGATAAAGAAATAACAGGTTTGGGGCGAGATTTATTGAATTTATGCACATCGTTTGAATGTATCATTCTCAATGGTCTAAGTAATTATGGTTTTGATGAATCACTCACTTCTGTATCGAGCAATCGAGGGATTACTTTATAACTTCTAGTAGTTTATGTTTACAGAATTATATTAGTTCTTTAAAATTCTGTCCTGTATTGATTCATCACATTTACCTGTTTGTATCAAACTGTTAACCACCTGAATTCTCAGGCAAACGTGGACAG
>CM031595.1:84994907-84999907 GCA_018398815.1 Conus ventricosus | reverse complement strand
AAGATTCATAGACGACTGTTTTGGAATCAGCACTCTACCCATACAGGAACTCCAATGCTTCATTGACTATGCTAACGCCTTTCACCCTTCAGTCAAATTCACATACGAAATTTTGGACTCTTCCCTCTCATTTTTGGACATCAAAATCAGTATTCAAAGCACTCCACAGTCTCTCCACACCACAGTGCACTACAAACTAACTGATGCCCACTCTTACCTCCTGTTCTCATCAAGCCACCCTCCTGCCATGAAAGAAAGCATCCCATATTCTCAGTTTCTTCGACTTCGCAGACTATGTAGCACTGATGATAATTACACCAAAGAAGCAGCGGCCATGACTACCTTCTTCACTACTAGAGGCTACCCACAAGCTACAGTTCAGATGGCCCTTGAACGAGCACAGTCCATCCCCAGACACCAGCTCCTACAAGACAAGGAAAAGATGACTACAGACAATGACCGATGCACTGCCACTCTGACCTACCACCCACACAATCTACCTGTGAAAAACGTTCTGCTCCGCAACTTCACTATTCTGAAGGAGGATCCAGCTCTCCAAAACATTTTCAGTCTACCACCTATGGTGGCATTCAAAAGGGACAAAAATCTTGGTGACCACCTGATGCACTCTACCTTCCACCCTTCATCCCCCCAACCCAACCAGGCAATTTCCAGTGCAAGAAACTTAAATGCAAAACCTGTGACTTTCTTAATCTGACAACTACTGTGCAAGGCCCATCCGGACGCAGCTTCCACATGAAGTCTCACTTCACCTGCCAGACTCAGAATATAGTCTATGTTCTTAGTTGTACCTTTTGTCCCAAGATGTATGTGGGTGAAACATACAGATCTCTAAACGAACGTTTTAAAGAACATAGAGACAGCATCCTCACAGGAAAAGACACGCCTGTGGCAAACCATTTCAATTCGGACCATCACCATCTTCCCACATCAGAGTAGCAGCCCTTTGGAGAAATGGTCGTCAAGAAGGGAACTACAGAAAATACATGGAAAGCCAGTTAATACAGCGCCTTGGCACCTTGAGCCCACATGGGCTCAATGTCAGGGAATGAACCATCAGCCCTCCTCTTTCTCCCTTTCTTCACCCCCTCCTTTCTTCTTCCCCCCCTTCCCCCCCCCCCCCCCCCCCCCCTGCCCCCTCCCTTCTTCTTCCCCCCTCCCCCCCTCCCTCCCCCTTCCTTTGCTGTCCATTAACACTCCCCATTTCTATTGTGAATTATGATCACCCTACACTCAATATTGCCCACCACTCCCACCTCTGCCCTTTCCACCCCTTCAAACCATGAACTGTGTTCAGTGACCCAAGTCAACCATCATCAGCTGTCATTCCCTGTTGAAGTGTCGACGACACGAAACGTTGGACATCCCCTCTCCAGGTACTCTTTTTTTAACTTCCTTCATTTGTCTCTTTCCACAAAGCATTGCAATAATTTGTAAATAGTTTGAATTGATTTAATTTATTGTTTAAAACGTATGTGCACGTATTTTGGGCATTAATTTAACTGGGAATGCCTTTCTTTTAATGAAAAGCCATGTCCAAGCTCTTGACGGCAAACGTTTGCGTTTTTTCACAATTACACTGGCAATTTCGACATTTAAACCTGTGGATTTGGGTTTGTGTTTCAGAAGTATTTTCAGTTTGGGGCAAACAAAGGTGGCCAAGCAAGACAAAGAAAAACGAATAGTGACTGAACCATGGTGTGATAGTGTCCTTGCTTTGAATTTAAATGGGTCCAAACGCGTTGGTTCTGTATCGTCATTGGTTCGCTCTCTTCGTATGACACTCTGGTGACATGAATTTTGTTCATGTACTTTCAAAGTAAGGTGACTGTAGGCAGTTCTTAAAGCAAGAGAACAAAAGTGAGGACACTGGACTGTTAGTTGAAAGGGAAAAAAAAAGAAAAAAGATTCAAAACAGACACAACGCGTTTCGATCTATTGGCCTTCTTCAGGAGGGCGAACAACACTAAAACACACAGACAAACCGAAAATCACCTAGCTTTTTCGATTTCAGTGGAAAGCTTCTCTTGAATTATCTAAAATTTTGGAATGGAATTGAAAAGAAAAGAAAAGAGGATGGGGAGGAATAGCATTATCATTGTTGTTGTTCTTGTTGTTATCGTTATTGGTGTTGTAAATATTATTTCAACACATTTTTTCCTCCGCAACCTCTTCTCTTTTCTCTTCAACTCCATTCCGCAGTTTTAGTCGACCCAAGAATGCGTTTCTCACTGAGAACCCCAAAGCCAACTGATTGTTGGGTTCATCTACGTGTTTAAGCATAGTTTATCCTGTCTGAAGAAGATCAGTAGGACGAAGTATGTTGTGTCTCTTTCCGTGTTCGTTCCATTAGTTTGGCGGTCATAATCCTCAGTTTTGCTCTGTTGTTCTGGTTGTTGAAGAAAAAAAAAATCAGTGGGTGATGGACAAAGATACGTGTCGAACAGATTCAGCGGCGGAAGGATACAAAAAACTAATGGAGGCAAACAGTAGGACGCATAAACAATTGTTTTTCCCCCGAGAATCGTCCGAATGTGGAAGCATATGGCAACTAATTTTCACTACATCGCCATGAACAAAACACAGAACGAAAAAAAAGGAGTAGTAGGTTTTTTGTTGTTGTTTTGTTTTGTTTCACCTGTTCCTGTTTGAAACGAACTGAAAAAACGTCTGGGAGAGCGCAACCCCCGCCAACGTCTGATGAATTCTAGATTTGCCCTCGGATCTGGGTCTGCACCGCCGGCGTACCAGAAGTTCAAGGCTTTGTCTTTTGGCCACATTTCATCTCTCCACCCAGTTTGGTTAAAAATTTCTTTTTTTTTAATTATTTTTTTTAATTTTTTTTATATAGTTTTTGTGTAATCTTGCCTACAGATCCTGGATCAGTATTTCGATCTCCAACCGAATCACGGATCCACACCAAAGTCAATGATTTTTTTCCTCATGAGCTACATTCCACTTTCCAACACGTTTCGTTAAAAATCAGATTCTAAAATTTGTTGAAAATCGGTTTTGTACTTGTTGATGAATTTTGTGGGAGAAATACGCCTCCCACCTCTCCCTCCAAAAAATTCGTACCTACAAAAAGACAACAAAACAAAAGGAAAAAAAAACCCAACCAAACAACAAACAAAACAAACAAACAGACAAAACCAAAACAAAACAAAATCAAAACCAAAACGAACAAAACAAACAATAGGCAAAAATCCCAACGGACTCGGGTGAAATCATTATCTCACTTTTGAAGGTCACATCGTTACGGCAAGGATTTAAGAAAAAAAATTGTTACAGCACCTCCGAAAGCTAGAACTTAGGACTCATGCGTGATGAGGTTACGAGGACATGCACGCACATTCACACGAGCAGTCATAAGCCTGCAATTAAGACTCGAATTAATAATGCAATATGATTTAACCTTCACATCTCGTAGGCAATTAAAAGATACAAAGCCGAGTGTTTCGTAACAGTTCGCTTCTGTTTAATATGCTGTGGTGTTACATGCTTCGGTTATAAAAAAAGAGATATAAATCACACACACACACACACACACACACGCATTCACACACACACACACACACACACACACACACACACACACACACACACACACACACACACACACACACACACATACACGTATGCATGGAAACACATATACGCACGCGCGCACACACACACACACACACACACACACACACACACACACACACACACACACACACACACACACACAAGTATACCCCCACCCCACGAAAGACTGGGTGGTGGTTATGTGGTTTGGTGTAGCAGGAGGAACGCGAGGTGTTTCAGCAGGTTAAGAGGTGGGAAGATCGTGCTTGCAATTCTAAGTGAAGCTATGAATATATATTTCATTTCCTTTTGCTTATTTTGGGTTTGCTTTATTTGCCTTTTTCCTTATTTCATTAATTGTATTATTATCCATTGTTTGGAATCATTCGTGGACATTTGGATTTTATGAACGAAAGTCGATTTCGTTTACACATTTCAGGAAGCAAGTGTGTGTTGTGAGAAAAATCGATATGCCAGAGTCTTCTTGCGAGAGCAAAGGCAATATATATCCTCAATGGGAAACTGATGAACATGCTTTCTGGATAACATCTTGTCGTGAGAGGCATCGCAGGAGTGAACCTCGTCTTGATCCCTGCTGATCTTGCCGCCTAAAAATGGACCGACGATGCCTGGAGTGGTCCATTTCTTTTAGTGTCTGACCGCTCGGTGTGATAGTGATTGCTCTGGATCAGTTAACCAAGGTTTTTTTCCCCCTGTCTGTAAGTGAGAAGTGCTGCTTCTCTGCTGCTGCACAAATCGACGTCACCAGCAAATTGCAGCTTGCACAGTGGGGACGCTTTCGTGGATAGGCAGGAGGAGTGTAAGCCCACACGCTTTCCCTGCCTCACGTTTTCCAGGTAGATTTGGAACAGAACGTCAAAGAGCAGACAGCCCTGGGGCATCCCTACGGCGGTTCGGCAGAATCCTCTAAGGTTGTTATTCAGGAAACTGCACCGCAGGCATTGCTGCTTTTTGTACTCCCAGTTCTTATAGAACAGGGAGTACTTTAGAATGGGAAAGAAGAAATGCTGTGTGTGTGTGTGTGTGTGTGTGTGTGTGTGTGTGTGTGTGTGTGTCCGTGGTCAAAATGTGTTCCACTCGCTCCAGACAAAACTACTGGGTCGATCTTTCTGAAAATTTGTAGGTATGTTTATTATGGGTCAAGGATGATGCCCGACGTTTTAGTTTACCGTTACAGCCGTTACTAACGGCTGTAACGGCCTGTAACGGTTTTTTCTTCTTTATGGAATATCTCCGAAAGTACTTGGCTGATCTTTGTGAAAATTAGCAGGTATGTTCATTATGGGTCACGGATGATTCCCGATGTTTTAGTTTGCCCCGTTACAGCCGTTTCTAACGGCTGTAACAGCCTGTAACGGTTCGTCTTCTTTTTAGAAAATATTAAAAAG
>CM031595.1:84972407-84989907 GCA_018398815.1 Conus ventricosus | reverse complement strand
CACCCTTCCCCTCACATCCCAATCCTATTTTTGTCTTTACCGTGTTCCTCCCTACCCAAGTTCCTCCCTTCCCTTTTCTTCCACCCCCTCCTCCCCTTCCCAGTCTTTCTTTCTCCGTCCATTACCCATTCTTTCACCCCCACCCCCCGTTCCCCTTTCACCATCCGTTCTTCATTTTCTCTCCATCCCCCTCCCTCCCGCACCATTTTGTTTCGTTTTAGACGCACTTCGAATTCCTTAAATAAGAAAAAAAAGAGAAGTGTCTGAATTTGGGATGTTCATCCTGATGCTCTCTAACCGAGCTATTCCGGCTGACAGACTGCGCGGTGTTTTTAAGTTGTATTAGCGGAAACGGCAAGGCGTGTTGGACTCTCTCGGAATCCTGACATAGCATCGCTTTGCCGTGAGGTCGCATTAGAAGACGACTAATGTGACTCTCCAACATAATAATGAGTCACACTTCTTTCTTTTCTTTTCTTTCTTTCTGCGTACGCAGGCTGATACTCCTGCGGACACTCCCTGTATAGCCAGGCAGTGGAGTTTTGTGTGTATGACCCTTTTTTATCCCGCCATTAAGGCAGCCATACTCCATCTTCGGGGAAAAGTCACACTTGATATGCCCACTATGCTACTGAGACGCAATACCAAATTCAGAGGTAAGACAAAAACTTTGTATAATGAACACCAAAGACTACAGACTGCACACAGTCAGACAGACAGACAGACATACACAAAGACCGACAGACAAAACACGCTTCCTGTATTTGATTTTTTTTCTTAGAGGAAATCATTATTCTTTCATATATTACTATTATCATTATGAATACTTATGTAGCGCCCATAATGAACACCAAAGACTATAGACTGCACACAGTCAGACAGACAGACATACACACAGACCGAGAAACAAAACACGCTTGTTTGATTTTTTTTCTTGGAGGAACTCATTATTCTTTCATTTATTAGTATCATTATTATCATGGATACTTACATAGCGCCTATCCTCGGATAGAGCGCTTTACAATCCACACTCATTAACTTAATCTGCATCAAAGGTGGCAGGTGTTAGACTCTGTTTTTGATCAATCTTTTCAGTTCAGGATTAATTTGATCTGAAATGCTTGTCATTGAAGTTCATTCTGTCCAGAGTTCGGTGTTCAGCTTGCTCGTAACCCTCATTTGGGATCCCGTGGTCGGCTGTGCTGTAAACTGCTCGATCTGAGCCAGCAAAATGGCGGCAAGGGCGTTGCAAGGAGATGATGAACATAGATCAGAGCACAAAGTCGTTTTGTTTTATTCTGGGTGTACGGTGTGTGTGTGACACACACAGACACACACAGACACACACAGACACACACACACACACACACACACACACACACACACACAGAGCGAGGGAGGAGAGAGAGAGAGAGAGAGAGAGAGAGAGAGAGAGAGAGAGAAAACAATGGCATTTTGTCACGCATGTTTGCACACGCACGCACGCACGCACGCGCGCGCCCGCACACGCACACACACACACACACACACACACGCACACACACGCACACACACACACACACACACACACACACACACACACACACACAGATGCGATCGTGATATTTGGTGACATTTCCGTCATGTCTTTTTGCGTCTCGAACGACCAGTCAAAAACAATGACCTGAAGCTGGGGTCCGGAAATGACATCACAGCGATGTCACGTGGGGGCACTATAAGAACGGCGTCCTGACTGTCTCAGGTCGCATAACGCCATCGCTGAGTCTGCGGTGAGTATAATCATGATGATGCACCTGACTTAGTGTGTGTGTGTGTGTGTGTGTGTGTGTGTGTGTGTGTGTGTGAGAGAGAGAGAGAGAGAGAGAGAGAGAGAGAGAGAGAGAGAGAGAGAGAGAGAGATGTGTGTGTGTGTGTGTGTGTGTGTGTGTTACACGAGTTCTGCTTTATTTTTCTCGAAATGTCCAAAAGACATTGAAAACGGGGAAAACGTTTTCGCTCCTACCTCTGTCTACCCTTAATTTGTTTCTCTCATGTCAATGTTTGCACTGGATGATCGTTTGAGTACTTCATTGTTTTATGAGAATTAGCTCAACACATCAACTGACCCTGCAGAAAAAAAAAATCTGTGTCCTTCTATGGTTGATTAACAAAGAATTCACAGAAGAGTTTGCTCAAATGCGTTTATTTATTCGTCATACCCAAACAAGGGGTTCTATAGGATCGACTTCTTAGAACTTTGCGCGCGTGTGCTCGTTTTCTTCATGAATATAACGTCGGTTGGTTCAGATCGTCTTACTCTTCCATCAGATGAAGATCATGCCAGGAAGTTGCATTCTGGTCTGAGACTATACGATGAGGTTGTACTCTCCACTGCCTTTCATACTGGATCTGGAAGTCGCCCAGATCAATATTGGACACAGAAACCTACAGCCCCGGTCTGGAAGTTTGAGTCTTCTCCATGACGCATCTGTTGAGAGGATGAACTCCAGATTCCGATCTCCTCACCATAGGTACATGTTCAGATCTGAACCGGATCCGTTCGAGGATGCCACATCCCACAAATAAGTGCCTCGGACAGGTCTCGAACCTACGACCTGTCAGGCTGCAGGCCCACGACGCCACACTGTGCCCTTCGGTGGCTGGCCATGGTGATGGTTCAGCGCATCACCTCCTTTACACTGTTCTTTTCATCAGGGTGTATGAGGATCGCTAATATATGTGTGTGTGTGTGTGTGTGTGTGTGTGTGTGTGTGTGTGTGTTTGTGTGTGTGCGTGTGTGTGTGTTTGTGTGTGTGTGTGTGTGTGTGTGAGAGAGAGAGAGAGAGAGAGAGAGAGAGAGAGAGAGAGAGAGAGACAGAGACAAAGACAGAAACAGAGACAGACAGAGAAAGTACACGACTTGCTTGTCACTCCAGGCAAAGCGAAGAACCACGTAGCCTCCGAAAAGCTGCAGCAGCCACAGAGCCTGACCATGAACACGATGTCATCCCCTAGCCGGACGCTGATGGTGGTGCCAGTGGTGATGTTGGTGATGATGCTGGGGGCTGTCAGGCCGCGTCGTCCAGCAAGGACTACCAGCAAGACCCTCGCAACATCAGCCACTGTGACGGGGCCAGTGGAATGGGCAGTTTTGACTGGAGCTCTTACAGGGGTAAGTGTGTGTGTGTGTGTGTGTGTGTGTGTGTGTGTGTGTGTGTGTGTGTGTGTGTGTGAGAGTTGTACTAGCAGTAGTATTGGTACTAGTAGCAGCAGCAGTAGTAATAGCAGCAACAGCAGCAGCAGCAGCAGCAGTAGCTGCCCAGCAACAGTCACAGTAATAGTAATAGTCGCAGCAACCATAGCAGCAACAGTAGAAGGAAGAGCAGGAGGAGCAGCAGCAGCAGAGGGAGTAGTAGAGTTGGAGCAGACAAAAACAAGCAGCAGCAGCAGTAGTACTAGCTAAGCTAAAGCAGTGATCGTGGCAACAGCAGAAGCAAAAGCACAGCAACAGCAGCAGTAGTGGCAACCGCAGGAGCAGCAGCAACAGGAGTAGTTGTAATGGGATCAGAAGCAGCAGCAGCAACAGCAACAACAGTAGGAGCAGAAGTAGCAGGACTGCTACTTGTAGCTGTTTCAGTTTACGTCTTTCCACAAATGTCACGATATTAGACGAGGAGAGAGAACAAGAACAAGAACAAATTTTTAATTCTTCAGGCCATCAGCCCCTAGAATGGGGTCAAACCAATCACATATCTCAACGATCGTGGGAAAAAACCAAACAAACAACAAAAGTATGAAGTTGATCTAACTTGTGTCATACGTAATGTATGGTCGCATTCTTATTGATTTTCCCATAAACTTTCCATGAAGTCCTGTCTTATCTTCAAAGCATTAAAAAGGAACATGCACAGCCTGCGGATTTTCCAAACAGAGTCATTTTGTAATATATTAATGAATGGCTGATCATTAGGAGTCAAATATTTCTGCCTTAATCTTGTGTATAAAATGCAATGGTTTATAACATGCTCATCGTCTTCTAATACATTGTACATTTTGCACAGAAAATTTCCATTGGTCTTAAATGTTATGCGGAAAAATGAACCACTGACTGGCAACCAACCCAGCCGGAGCTTCGTCAAGCAGTTCCTGAAGCATTTTATATCCATATATTCGAAATACTGTTCACAAGCAAAGTTTGTCTTGAACAGTCGGTATCTTTGGTACATATCTTTACTTGTCACAGACCCGTTCCACTGCTGCATATAAACATCCTTCAATCTCTGTTTAAACACTGCTATAAACGTTTGTTCACAACCTACTCCTTGTTCCAGCCATACGTAACCAAACCCAGACGTGAAAAGAGTGTTCTTTACTAAAGACACCCAACATTTTTTACCGTTTTCGTCTAGGTTTCGTAGCATTAAATATGCTTGCCTGGATAATCTATACCCTCCATCTTTGTCAGCCTCAGCCAGTAACGAATGCATCTTACTGCACTATTTACATACAAAGGATAGCGGCCCAGTTCGCCAAACGCAAATTTGTTTGGTACTCTGAGGGGTATACTTAAAAAGTGCTTACAAGCCAATGAGTGTATTTTTTCAATAGAATCAAGTCGATGGAGTCCCCACATTTCAGAGGCATAAAGAGAACGGGTTGCACCTGTGCATCAAATATTCGAAAAAAAAAAACCCAGTTCTATGAAATGTCATTCAATTTCGTTATATATTTGATGCAATCAAGACATGCTCTCTTACCTTTCACTGCAAGGGAGTCTACTCCTCTATTTATACTCATTTTTGTTGTAAATGCAAATCCCAGGCAATTATGAGAGAGAGAGAGAGAGAGAGAGAGAGAGAGAGAGAGAGAGAGAGCACGCGTTTATGTCGAGAGAGAGAGAGAGAGAGAGAGAGAGAGAGAGAGAGAGAGAGAGAGAGAACACGTGTTTCTCTATATATATAATATACACGCATATATATATATATATATATATATATATATATATATATATATATATATATATATATATGTGTGTGTGTGTGTGTGTGTGTGTGTGTGTGTGTGTGTGTGTGGTTTGTTAATATCAAATAAGTACAGCCAATACCAAAGTTAATACCAAACTTGGGTGTGTATGAATTGGAAATAGTTTTGAAAACAAAATTGTAATCATCAGGAAAGCAAACAAACAAACAAACAACATCAGTAGCCACAGCCATGCTCGATAAACATTACCTATGTGGAATAATGTCATCGTACGTGCGTAGATATTCAATAACAGGCGTACTGAACTCGAAACTGGGTTAAAATGGTTGAAAGGTTTATCTTAGCAAACTCTTCGCCCGAAGTTTAACTTGTTTATTTTCACAGCACTGCGAACCAGACTATTTTAACAGTTCCGAATGAAAATGTTTACTTACGAATCGAGA
Organism: Conus ventricosus; assembly: GCA_018398815.1. Lineage (NCBI taxonomy): Eukaryota > Metazoa > Mollusca > Gastropoda > Neogastropoda > Conidae > Conus > Conus ventricosus. Next base: position 84,984,502 of record CM031595.1, on the reverse strand, counting down.
ATAGAAGAGTGGACACAGACTGATTTCCCAGACAGGAAAGCGTCAGTATGGTTACTTCCCTTGACACGAGCCCAGAAGAGTTCGCACAACACGTCGGACCACACTTTCTCATCGTGAACCAAGGTTCGGCGAGGTTCACGTATCTCACCGACCTTGGATCTCGGGCCAAAAGATCAGGCAATTAAGAACGAGGACGATTCGCCAAGCCTGCTAACAAGACGAACTAAGTTCACGATCTTAAAGTTTACTTATATAGAACGGCCTTAATAAGCGAAGCGAAGAGATGGTTTTCCTCCAACTCCATAACATCCCTCCTCTATATATTTGTACTAGACTTATTCAGTGGAGAGTAACACTCAGAAATTTAGACTAGTTTGATCATGGAAGTAAAAAGCACGCTGACAAGGCGCGCGCACACACACACGCACGCACGCACGCACGCACACACACACACACACACACACACACACACGGAGAGCACATGTCTGCGCGCACGCACTTACAAACACACTCACAAGCCGCGCGAGGGCACGCGCTCTACAGGTAATTCCCGCTCTAATACAATTTTCCAACGAAGTTTATATCTTTCTTATTGTGTGTGTGTGTGTGTGTGTGTGTGTGTGTGTGTGTGTGTGTGTGCGTGAGTGCGTGCGTGCATGCGCGCGTGCGTGCGTGCGTGCATGCGTGCGTGCTTGCGTACGTGTGTGTGTGTGTGTGTGTGTGTGTGTGTGTGTGTGTGTGTCAGGTCGGTGGTATGTGAAATACGTCTCGGCACCGATAAGCGGCATTCTGCGGGACGTTCAGGGCTACGCTGTGGAAATTGATGCTTCTACCATTGAACCCAATGCCAAGGACAAAAAGTTTAGGGTCAGTGCAGTCTGTCTGTCTGTCTGTCTCATTTCGCCCTTCCCCGCCTCGATCTTTTCTCTTTCCCCTCATTACCCTCCCCCCCCCCCCCCCCCATCTTTTTCTCTCTGAATTCAAATATGCGCATGCGCACGTGTGTGCGCGCGCGCTCGGTGCGCGCATGTCAAAATGTGTGTGTGTGTGTGTGTGTGTGTGTGTGTGTGTGTGTTGTGACTATGTATAGCTACGAGGCCTTTGGGGGTGGGTGGTATACATTGACCTGCAGAAGAAGAAGAGTGATGCATTCAGACCAGGCTGCTTTAAACAGAAGTGAAAGACATACACTCGAACATTAGCACAAAATCTTTTTTGTGCGTTGCTACTGGGTATGTATTTTCAACCATGAAGTTTAAGATAAACACAGGGATCTGAGCACACACACACACACACACACACACACACACACACACACACACTCTCTCTCTCTCTCTCTCTCTCTCTCTGTCTAACTCACTCACTCTTCACACACATCAACAGTCATGAAGGCATAGAAAACATACCTTCGCTGTCCATTTTCCATGAGCCATCAAACTCCTCGAAGGGAGATAATTTTTGTTTATATGCTTTCTGCTAGCCTTCTTCATTGTGCCGGCTAAAAAAAAAAAAAGTGCGTCTTTGGCCATAAGACAGCACTGCGACACACAAAATTTGCCGCCTAAAAGTTAGTCAGAGGAACGGTGTGAAAACAAACTGAATGTGTTTGACTAGGGGAAAAAGGTGAATAATAATTATGCGCATTGTATGTCAGCACTCACGAAAGGTTTGAAAGAAAGAGGCATTCGAGGCTCCTCACACACTTTTTTTTTCTTTCAATCTCGTTACGAACCTTGACCTTGACCTTGACCCCCAGGATGTGTGTCACAGGATGCCACTGTGGACAGGAAAGAGATCTTGGTGGTGGGAGACAGCCGCAAATGCAACAAGCGGAACTGGCTGTGCTACCGTGAGCGGAGCAGCAGTGAAACGTTCTGCAAACTAAGCTCCGATGGCACCGGTGTCATTGAGCAGAGCAGCGTTGTCATATATACCGACTACATCACGTGAGTGATTTTGGGACAGCACGGGTTTTACAGAAGGACATTTTGATTAATTTCTTTCATTTGTTCATGTGTTGTATGTGGGGGGTGGGACGGTGGGAGGGGAGGTGAAGCCCGCGCGCGTGTGCGTGAAGGGAGGGGGGAGGGGAGAGAGAGAGAGAGAGAGAGAGAGAGAGAGAGAGAGAGAGAGAGAGTGGAGATATGAGAAATGGATAGGGAGGAAGACGCGTCATGTGACGTCGTGAACATTTTAACACAGAGACAAGCCAACAACACCACGAGGTTTTTTAAAGTCAGTCACGTTAAGACATATGACCTTAGGTGACCTAAATACCCATTAGTCACATACTGTTACAAAAAAAAAAAAATAACAACAACCAAAAACCTGCAGGTTTTGCTTTCGTTTGAATATAGTTCTGTAAAAAAAAAAGTAACAGAAAGTTATAAGCAACAATCCTTGACTCACTTCGACTTTAAATAGAATCTTCCCACGTGAGTTTGAAGCTTGCCGCTGTTGCTAAGTTAGTAGGCAGATATCACTGTGGTGGAAAAAAAAAGATTATGTCATTACATAATCAACTTTAGTCACATTTAGCATAATTATGACACTGCATGCAGTCAACGTTAGTCACATAAAAAAAAAATCCTAACGTAATGAAAGGTGGTCATTGTTAAAAGAAAGGTCACGCGACGTTACAAACGTTCGTCCGATTAAAACACACACACACACACACACACACACACACACCCACACACATTATTGAGATGAACGGAATATGCTGGGCACTGTTTACATGATGCAGAGAATCCTTTGTTCTGACCTCAGATTACACAACGCCAACAACATCAGCTATACCCTATTATGAGCACAGTAGGCAAGTGTTAAACCACTACAGGGTCAGCCTTAGTGTTGTTGGTCTGAGTCCAGTTTAGGGCGATGGCCTTTTTAACTAAGACTTAGAATCTGGTCGTAATAACAATAACAATGCTGTTTTTAGCGCAAGCAAAAGATGATCTTTTGAAAAGAACTCCCCTTAGTTATTAAGCGAAGGTAAAGAACGCAGATAATTGTTGCAGGTGATTTGAGGCTATGAACATTCATGTGAATAAAGTTCAGATACGTGGACGGAGATTACAACCGATTGAAACAAATTTTATTCTTAAAAATCTTCTTTGTGTGGAGACAGCTTACGCTTTTCCAGCCAGTCACAAGACAATAACAGCTTAAAAAAAAAACCTTCTTTGTGTGGAGATGGCTTACTTTTCCAGCCAGTCACAAGGCAAAAACAGCTTAAAAATCTTCTTTGTGTGGAGACAGCTTACGGTTTTCCAGACAGTCACAAAACAATGAAAGCTGTTCAGCCGGACTGTAAATATGCAACGTTCATACTATCCGCAAACAGTCAGTGATTTCAGTGTTTCTTGACAAGGAACACAAACCAGTTTTCACGACCGAGGATGAAAGCAGGGGAAACAACCTCAGCTAATGTGCTACTACTTCCCTTTTTGACAGATTTTAATTAACAGGCATTAATTTGCCAGCAACTCTCCACATGGTAACTATTTTCCCTGTTTAATAACGTGTTTAAAAAGTTTACTAACGGCTATAAACGATAATAAAAAAAAAATCCAAGTCCGATAAGGGGAATAACCACTGCACTGTCAAGTGTTTTTCTTCCACTAACTGGAAATTGTCCCCCCTCTTGGTCAATGTACGCGCGTATTCAACATAAACTGGGAGTACGTTTATATGCTTTGCATCTTGTTACAACCTAATATTTTCATGAAAACAACGAACCTCAATACAAAGTTCCGGACAAGACTCGACATGGTATTTCAAAGACAGGCCAACGATTGTACGATAATAGAAACTGTGCTAGTTTCCATTGATTCTCATGGTGTGTGTGTGTGTGTGTGTGTGTGGTGTGTGTGTGGTGAGAGAGAGAGAGAGAGAGAGAGAGAGAGAGAGAGAGAGAGAGAGAGAGAGAGTAGGTGAGTGTGTGAGTGTGTGTGCGCGCGCGCGTGTGTGTGTGTGTGTGTGTGTGTGTGCGCGCGCCCGTGTGGTGTGTGTGTGTGTGTGTGTGTGGGTGGGTGTGCGCGCGCCCGCGTGTTTTCAGCCCTGAACTTGCCAAACGTTAACTTTTTTTTTTTTCAATTCATAAATCTCGCGCTTCAGAAAATAAATTCTGGGTTACCAAACATCCTTACATACATTTTGTTTCCAGAACTGCCGCCGTGTACAGAGAGACGTATGTCAACGGAAACTTCTTGTCCAGACAAATCAATCTCATGGTCAGGGACCCCGGCACGGAACCAGACGCCCCCGGGCTGCTGGAGGCTTTAAAGAGCTACTGTGGCTATTACGCTGCCAACCCCGGCTCCGAGTTCTACAAGAGCATCTCCACTTCGGGTGGCGATCTCTCCTGCTTCCTGCCTTAGTAGACCGTCAAAGCTTTCAGGATGGAAGAGTGACCCGAGGTCTGGAAGTTCAAAGACATACATGTATGACGTGATGATGAACAAGACGTCACATGTATGAGGCAATGATGAACAATGCGTCACAAAGTAGTCACAAGATGTCGTCAAGACGTGGCTTGATTCTTAAGACAGCAGAGAAGAGAAATTACGCCAAAGTCACCACTGTAAATCACACCCCGTATTATTAAACTTCCTTGTCACCAACATAGAGGTTTTAAGTCGCCGTAGGCACTGAGATGAATAAAGACACAACCGACAAGGGATTAGACTTTATACAAGTATCAAATAAAGACGATGCAGTTGAGTTTTGGAATAAACAAAGCACAACTTAGGACGGTAACAACACGCCTATCGGGGGGGGGGGGGGGGGGGGGGGGGGGGGGGGGGGGGGGGGGGGGGGGGGGGGGGGGGGGGGGGGGGGGGGGGGGGGGGGGGCGGTAGTAAAGGCAGGAGCAAATAAACCTAAAAAAAAAAAAAGAAAAAAAAAAGAAAAATCATGACAGAGGTGACGAAAGAACGTCAAAATGTCGGATGTTTGATGTTCGTGTTCAGCAAGGCTTTTAAACCGGAACGCCCTAGTTTTGGTTTTAAAACAAAACCAGAATAAGATGTTACAGTTTTCCTTTGAATATGTATCAACCATGTTCTGTCAGCCCTGCAGTGGTTAGCTCTCATCTCTGCATGCTTGTGTCGATTGAGGCCTAAGGTCTTATATCGGTCTTAGACAAATGTTGTTGGACTTTTCTTTCGCTACTGTGGCTGTGTACACATACAAAATGAAGAGTAACAGACTAGGCTTTAGAGGGCAGTTTTCTTTGTTGTTTTCTTTACGCCTTTGGGTAGCGCTAGCAGCATTAGTTTGGTTGTGTGCCTGCCTCATTAGAAGATAAAAAGTTGATTCAAGCTTACTTGTTTGTTAACGTTTAAACGTTCCATCAAGTGTTTCGTCATTTGACAACAGTACTCTGACTGAATTTTTGTCCAATAGGTATAGTTGATTAAACGGCTCGGATATGCTTATTTGATCCACTTTATTTGTGATAAGGATTTTTTTCCCGCAGGACTTTGACTGGCTGCTTTTCTTTAATATGGGATAAGATGAAAAAAAAACAATCCAGATATTTTTCTTTTCATGTAAATTAAAAAGTGCTCTTTCTATTATCTCGTATTCGTTTTTTTTTTCTTTTTCGATCCTTTGAAATGAAATTAATAGCGATTTTACTCGTATTTCCCAAGGTTGAACACTTTTGTTGTTGTTGCTGTTAATGCTTTCGTTAGACTAACGCCATGTCATTTTGCGTTTGAGTAAAATGTCGTTGATTCTGTAATTAGGCTTTATTCATTTACTCGAGAAGAATCCGATTTGGTTTCATCTCTTAAAATCTACTTGGCCAAAGAAAGAGTGATATATAAATGCAACAGCTGCAGGAGTAGCAGCAGCAGCAGCAGCAGCAGCAGCAGCAAAACAACAACAACAACAACGACAACAATTTGATTTGAACTGATCTATACCTCTCAGTTTTATTTGATGCTGTTGTTATTTTGTAGGACAGGAACATGAACATGGAGAGGAGACGGAGGAGGATGCATGGGAAACTGAAGGGGAAGGGAAATATTAAGCGGAAAGAAAGGAGAGGGAAGAAGGAGGGGTGAGGGGGCGGGAAACAGGGGTGTAGGTGGTAGGAGAGAGGGGGGGGGGGGGGGGGGGGGGGGGGGAGACAAGGGTGGCAGGAATACCATACGTTTCTACCTGCACACCATTGGTTTGGCTCTTGAAGTCATGAGAAAAAGTATTGTGCTGGTCTGAAATGGGTCATCAGTTCTGGAACTCGAATGTCATCGTGATGTGTATACTGCTTCTGGCTTTTTTGTTTTGTTTTGCTTTTGTTCCTTGTTTTTGTTTTGTTTTGTTTTGTTTTGCTTGCTTTTTTTGTTTTTGTTTCACATTTGACATTATTGTGATGAAAATTAAAAAAAGGCAAGTGAGCGGCTTGGAATTTCTTCTATTCCCTTCTGTACACATGCTCTCACACACACGAGTTGACAGAAACAACACTCACTCGCAGGCAACACACACACCATAGACACTCGTACAGTGATGCAGACTTGCGTGTACGCACATTCACACCTATTCATCCGTAGAGAGAGAGAGAGAGAGAGAAGAGAGAGAGAGAGAGAGAGAGAGAGAGAGAGAGAGAGACGGATACGGAAACTTTAATCATGATTAGCCATTGCCCTCATGTAGGGGTGCATAGATACAAACATTTGTCCAGTCTGGCATTCATAAATAATGACATCGTTCATAACACACTTAGCAGTAATGTTAAGAAATGAGAATAGAACGTAACTTAAAAGCCTTATAAATATAGATTGACAAATTTCTAACTGTTTTCTCTAGTGTGCACGTCATGAGCAATACTAATTTATACTGACTTGGAGTGTTATAATATTTCGACGGTATGTATTGTGCTCTTAAGTCATGGAGAAAAAGAAAAAGAAACACCCGAAGGTGCTGGGGAGGACCCAGAGAAGCACCGTCTTCACCTGCCCTGAGAGCAGTCCTGTACCACCCTTGGAGGCCTGCGCTGTGTTGACGATGGGTACAGGCACGCGCAGGACACTCCATTAAGATATCAAGGGATATAACTGCTCCTGAACAGAGGTAAATTAGACTACAGGATGCAGCTCATAACAGCCTTAAAGTAGCATCCCCATGGGTGTACCAGCCCGTATTTCATGACTGCAGGGCCCACCGCCGAAAAACACCACCCTCCAGCTGCCGAGCACACCCCACAGACCCAACCACCCCTGCCCACGCACGGACAGATGAAGACGGTGCCACTCCAGACACAGCCAAGCTTTCGCCATACGGTCTTATGTGCCCTCAAGAGAGAATCCAAAGTTGTAGTCTTTCCCACTGTCAACAGGACTTTCCCTGTGGTCAGTGGGTCTTTCCTCACCGTCACTGGACCTTTCTCCAGGGTCAGCCTAGTTAAGGCAAAGAAGAAAAAGAAACACCCGAAGGTGCTGGGGAGGACCCAGAGAAGCACCGTCTTCACCTGCCCTGAGAGCAGTCCTGTACCACCCTTGGAAGCCTGCGCTGTGTTGACGATGGGTACAGGCACGCGCAGGACACTCCATTAAGATATCAAGGGACATAACTGCTCCTGAACAGAGGTAAATTAGACTACAGGATGCAGCTCATAACAGCCTTAAAGTAGCATCCCCATGGGTGTACCAGCCCGTATTTCATGACTGCAGAGCCCCACCGCCGAAAAACACCACCCTCCAGCTGCCGAGCACACCCCACAGACCCAACCACCCCTGCCCACGCACGGACAGATGAAGACGGTGCCACTCCAGACACAGCCAAGCTTTCGCCATACGGTCTTATGTGCCCTCAAGAGAGAATCCAAAGTTGTAGTCTTTCCCACTGTCAACAGGACTTTCCCTGTGGTCAGTGGGTCTTTCCTCACCGTCACTGGACCTTTCTCCAGGGTCAGCCTAGTTAAGGCAAAGAAGAAAAAGAAACACCCGAAGGTGCTGGGGAGGACCCAGAGAAGCACCGTCTTCACCTGCCCTGAGAGCAGTCCTGTACCACCCTTGGAGGCCTGCGCTGTGTTGACGATGGGTACAGGCACGCGCAGGACACTCCATTAAGATATCAAGGGACATAACTGCTCCTGAACAGAGGTAAATTAGACTACAGGATGCAGCTCATAACAGCCTTAAAGTAGCATCCCCATGGGTGTACCAGCCCGTATTTCATGACTGCAGAGCCCACCGCCGAAAAACACCACCCTCCAGCTGCCGAGCACACCCCACAGACCCAACCACCCCTGCCCACGCACGGACAGATGAAGACGGTGCCACTCCAGACACAGCCAAGCTTTCGCCATACGGTCTTATGTGCCCTCAAGAGAGAATCCAAAGTTGTAGTCTTTCCCACTGTCAACAGGACTTTCCCTGTGGTCAGTGGGTCTTTCCTCACCGTCACTGGACCTTTCTCCAGGGTCAGCCTAGTTAAGGCAAAGAAGAAAAAGAAACACCCGAAGGTGCTGGGGAGGACCCAGAGAAGCACCGTCTTCACCTGCCCTGAGAGCAGTCCTGTACCACCCTTGGAGGCCTGCGCTGTGTTGACGATGGGTACATGTAGAACAGGACAGCATAAAACAAAATGCATCTCATTTTCTTTCTCTTTTTGACAAAGTGGACATATTAAGTCGTTTTCACTGTGTTTTCTATAACGATTATGATGTACGGCAATTTCGGAAATGCCAAGCCTAAATCGTATCAAATTAAATGTTAAATGCCTGTCTAAATTGACTAACAAATACGTTGTAACATCAGGGACAGTGCAAAAGGTTCTGTACACACTAAACCTGTCACTATTATTGATATGATAATTCCAATCTTGCCATCTGCAACAAATTAACCTTTCCCTGAAAGCTTTTAGAAACTCGCTAATCCCTTCCACGCCTTGATTCAGCCATACATATCCAAAACCAAACATGTATAGTTTACAGCGAATATTTGAAGCCCAGTTTTTCTTATCACGCAGATCCAAATCAAAAAGCATTCTATAGGCCTTGTAGGGTAGTCTGCATTCGTCCATTCTCGTCAATTTTAGCCAAAACTTAATACATTTTACAGCTGAGTTTATGTAAATAGGATATCGGTTGGTTTCCCCATACGCCATGTCATTAGGTGTTCGCCTTTCTACGCCTACGAACCTTTTAACAGCAAACAAATGTACCTTTTCGCAATGGATTGCTGCATTGTCGAGTCCCCATAGCTCTGCACCATATTGAACAATAGGTTGAACTTGTGAGTCAAATAACTTAAAAAAAGGAAGAATAAGAATAACACTTCAATTTACATAACTTTTGCAAAATGCAAAATAACGCGTTTTTTGCTCTGCTACTGAGGTCACGACATGCAGCAACGAAACTTAACTTTGTTGAAAAATGGATTCCTAAGTATTTGTAAACATTCACAACCGGCATAACAATCCCATTATATGTCCACCTTTCTCTTGCAGCTAAATGCACCCTTTTCTGAATACAACTATATTGCTTTTAGCCATGTTGACTTCAACTGCAGAGCAGTAGCTGCACGTTGAAGACTGTTGATCTGCGTTTGTAAACCGATGACAGTCTCAGAGAGTAAAGCAACGTCATCAGCAAGAAGTAATATAAACAATTCAAAACACTCAGACGTAAACATTGCACCATGTCTACACCCTTATTACCTCTAATGCTAGTTCATTGATAAATAAAGAAAACAATACAGGACTGCAGGCGTCTCCTTGTTTCACTCCACGGGTGCAATTAATGAAATCTGTTACACTACTTCCACATTTAATTTTGGCTTTGACATTGTCATACATACTACAAATACACCTAAATATCTTTCCTTTGATGCCATTTTTCAATATGATGGGCCATAACAAGTGTCTTTCAACAGAATCAAAAGCCTTTTCAAAATCAATGAAGGCTACATACAATTTACGATTAAAACAAAACTGTTTTTGTACGAATGCCAACAATGTAAACATGTGATCAACTGTGGAATAACCTTTTTTAAATCCTGCTTGATGTTCACCTGTCAAATTATGTTTTTTTATCCATTCCTGCAAGCTGTTATTAATAATTGTGCTGTAAATTTTACTGCTCGTATCACACAGTGAAATGCCTCTATAAATTGTTGGATCGTTAACGTCCCCCTTCTTAAACAAGGGTTGAACAATGGAGTTTGTCCATTGTCTGGGAACACGCCTTTATCAAACAACGTATTAAAAAGCTTTACAAAAAAGTCAACAACTCGGTCCCCACCATACTTCAAACAACTCACCAATAATTTCATCTGTCCAGCAGCCTTCCCGTTCTTTAACTTATTTACAGCTAGCAAAACTCTTCTTTTGATATTTGACGGTTTATAGAACTATCCTCCTCCTCATCGATATCACTGCCATTTTCAGCTGAGTTTGGTACCAATGTTACATCTCTTGTTACTTCTAATTCAAGTAAATCTTTAAAATGTTTGAGCCAGTCATCGACTGTTAAAGTGTTTTGAACATGTTTTCTTTTAAAAGATATTTTACGCACAGTTTCCCAAAATTCTCTCTGATTGTTTACTGCTGAAATAAGCCTATCTAGTAACATATCGTTAAACTGTTTTTCTTTCCTTTCTATCAGATGTTTATATTCCCTTCTTGCTATGCAGTAGCATCACTGTCTTCTGTTCTTCTCGTCTTTCTAAATATAGAAAGCAGACTTTTTGCCTTAACTTTGCCTAGCCTACATTCTTTATCATACCAGTCACTGTTTTTATCGTACTTTGTCTGAAATAAATGTTAGCGAACCGCCCAGAAGAACGTGGACAAACGAGTCAAAGACAAAACACAACGCGTTTCGACCTCTTAGGTCTTCGTCAGGTGATATATAAACGAATAAAACAACGTAAATTCACTTAGCTTTGATCGCTTCAGATCGCTTAGGGTTCAGCGCAAGGAAGAAGGCGTAGCCTTGTCTGATTAATTCTCTTCTTCATACAACTAGCTTGCTTTTTAATCCAGTCATTAAACATATACAGAGCACCGTTGAAATCATGATCTATTAAATGTGTGGGATGATCAAGTACGGACAGTGTTTTTTATCTGAGAGCATTTTCTGAGTATAGACTGATTCTAGATCCTTGTTCCACACAAACTTTTCAATGAACTGGTTCATTTCTGCGGGTTGAACTTGCGATTCATTTTGTCTTTTTGGAAATCTAAAATGTAATTCAATAGGCAGATGATCTGAGTCTATTCTCTCTGAAACACCATTTCACACGAAGACACAATGATAAGAACAATTCCTTAGACAGAAGAAAGTATCATTAACGCTACATCCTGTCTGTGATAAGTACGTAAAATTACGATCAGTATCACCATTACATGTGCCATTTAAAATCCACAGTCCAAGGGTTGTACACATATTTAACAAACATTTCCCATAATTATTGAGAACACAGTCTGCAGACTTTCTCATGCTATTAGCAGAAAAAGACGATTATAATCTAAGTGATCATAAGAATTATTTTCATCAAAAATATGTGGAGAAATATCAGAAGTCCTACTATTCAAATCACATGCACGCCCTCAATCTCGAATAATGAATCAAAAAGACATTCTTCAAGCTCAAAAATACCGTTTTAACATCAAAATAAGTGTAGTGAGGCGACCCCTCTGGTGGAATATAAGTACATACATACAAGACATCTTCCACAAAGCCATACACGTTCTTATCAATCAAAAATAAAGAGTATTGGGGCAGTCTGTCTTAATTTCATGGACATAGGATTTTAAGTTTTAGTTTTAATGAGACACATAACTCCTCCAGAACGTCTTCCTTGTTTTGTAAACTTAAGTGCCGGTTTACAGAAAAAACAGTGTAACCTGGAAATACTAAGTTTGAAAAATCCTCTATAAAAGTTTCGACAAGACAAATGAAGTCAAATCTCAACAGAAAAGTAGTAAAGTCTTTCTCATTGAGTTTAGACAAGAGTCCGTTTACATTCCAGTGTAAGAACGAGAATGAAGCACCACACACGTTATCATCTTTACAGCCATCAGTATGTAACTCACTTTCATTCTCGCTGTAATCTTTCCTTTCACCCTCAGTATATTTC
>CM031595.1:84959907-84969907 GCA_018398815.1 Conus ventricosus | reverse complement strand
GTTTTCAGACGTTACACCCGACAGACCTATCTCTGTGATTGAAAGCTGCATCTAGGCGGTGGCGTTGAGGAACCGATCTTCAGAACGTAACGGAAACGGCAATCGCTCTAACCTCATGAGTTTTCGGGGTGAGATCAGAAGCATCGGCCTGAGCCTGGGAGTGCGCCGTGCGAAGAGTGTAGTAAGCCATCTGTAGATGGTGCCTGTTGATGTATCTTTCTTCTTGTTGATGCTTAGGGAGGTGAGAAGGCGACGTTGGGAGGACCGCATACGGCCGGAACTCTTCCAGCCATGGCGCCAGCACCTGGGTGGGCAAAGACGTATGTCCTTATATCCCCTCCCTCCTCATTTTCAACCACATATATCTGCGACAGCACTAACCCACAGTGACGTTGAGAGACGGTTCGGCTTTTTACAAGCATACGGAAGAAAAGAAGAGGACTCAACTATCAGACACTATAAAGATTCCGAGAACTCTTCAGTTGTTCCTGTCTATAAAGACACATCTTGCTGCATTATTTTCTGGTGTGCAGCCAGCGCACAGTTTTCCTCCGTGGCTCCTGAACAGGTGATACCACAAGAAAAAAATGCAGTCAGTCTCCAGCATTGATTAGCAGTTTACGTGGCATGCGCGCACATAAATTATGATACGATCGGCGAGTCTTTTAAACGCGCCTGCCATTCAGCTCTGTGATAACAGCCCATTGTTATATTTGATTGCATGCACATGAACCAGCTGTTGAAGCACTTGCCAATACGTTCATGTCGACGTAAAAAAAAAAGAAGAAAAAAAAAACCCGAAACGGTCATGATGAGTGCAGACTAGAAACAGTGTATACAGTTTGCAGTATCCATCGTTTATACATTCTTTTTGTTTCAAGTTGAAGAGCTAAAAAAAATCACTGTAGCATGATGATTAGTTAACCACCAAAAATTCTTGTGATCATCCCCAAGAATAAAAGAAAAGGGGGAAAAAGTCTCTCCTGTCGTGTACCAAATAACCTGCTTATATGATTAGAACAAGAAGGCTGTGCCCGGTTAATGGGTGTTGAGTGGACTATATTGAGAGTTGCCTGCCGCCTGGTACTTTAGATAGTTAGTAAAACATAGTCTTCAAATGTAATACTTGTAAATGATGGACTGCTGTCAAATCTCTGAACAGTAACTGCTCTCATGCTTGTTCTTGTTTGTTACTGTGCTAATGGTAGTCCTTATTTCTGATGTAACACACACACACACACACACACACACACACACACACACACTCTCTCTCTCTTTCCTTTTCTTTTAAACCATACCCACCCCTTTCAAGACATGATTTTTGTTACAGATGGCAAAATCCAATAATTTTCCCCCACATAGGAGAGTTTATGAGTGATGCATTTTTTGTCAACAAATTCACAAGCCTGATGACAATCTTAATGTAAAAAAAAACTCTGCTGAATACAGCATAGGCCCGAGCATCTGTCTGTGGTCGTGGAGGACTGGGTTTGTATATCACAACCGTCAAGTAAGTGCGGGAGTTGTTGAAAAGAAAGAAAAGCGGAAGGCCAGAGTGTGGTGTACGCACGTACACACGGACACACACACACACACACACACACACACACACACACACACACGCACGCACGCACGCACGCACGCACGCACGCACGCACGCACGCACGCACACACACACACACACACACACACACACACACACACACACACACACACACAGGCACGCACGCACGCACGCACGCACGGACATCCGGCGACTGTGCACAATGCATCAGGTCAGGTCCTGGAGCTTACCCGTTACCGTGTCTATGAGCCAGTCAGCCTTCCCCACATCGTCCTGTTCCTTTCATTGTGGTCTGTTTCTTTGGCACCACCTAGCCTGTATTGTGTTGTGCATACGACAAAAGGGAGCGGGAATCAACGTTCTGATACAGGAACATTTTTAGAAGAGTCCAGGTATTCCTCTCTATAAATACTCGATTCGCTAATCAAGACCTTGACGCTTCGATTTTTGGTGTGCAGCCTGCTGGTAGATTTAACAATTAAAAAAAATGATTACACTGCTGTCACACGCAGGCACTATAAATAGGGCCAGCAGCCTGCTGGTAGATTTGACAATTTAAAAAAAATTACACTGCTGTCACACGCAGGCACTGTAAATAGGGCCAGTGGCGTCCTTCAGCCTGAGTTTACGCTACTCCATTGCTGGGTCTGAGGTGAGTAGGATGATTATGGTGACGCTCCTGGCTGGGTTTGTCTGTGTCTGAGTTCTCGTTCATGTGTAGATGTCCAGGAACCGTCTATATAATGCGCGTAAGCCTAAACAGCGATTTGCATTGTAGTTTTGTTTGTGGTCATACATGAGCATCATGTCTTCAATTGTAGCTTTGCGCTGTACAGGCAGTATGACATATTGTAGTTCGTACGTTGCGCTCAGTCGCAATGGTTTGGTACTTTCTCATGTGTTTGCCTGTTTACCTATCCAAGACAGAGAGCTACATATGTATTCATACTGCACTTTTTTTATGGTATTTGGAGCTGCTGACATGAACTTAATACATCTCTGTCTGTCATCAGTTCTCATAGATTATGATTGTGTACCTGTACTTTATGTAAATGTGAAACAGCTTTGTACGACAACTCCGTTTATACTGCAGCAATGAATTGCCAGGTATGCACACCACAGAGGAAAGGTGAGATATGTTCCCTACTAAGGAAGAAAAGTTATTCAATAGGCCTATATTTTTTATGAGGCGCACTTTTGGATTCAAAAGTTTGAGCGCTTCATTAGCTCCGAAAGGAGATACAAGTCGTTTTTGTTGTTTTACTGCTTTTTTTGCGCTACATATATCAAACCTTAACGGAGCTGCAGTGCAGTTTTGCAACTATTTTGAATTTTAACCTAAGAACTTTCTCTTTGTGCCTGTGGAAATTGGTAAAAACAAAACAAAACTTTCTTTTCTCTTAGCTAATGAATGTAGTCGTAATCATGATGGTCAAAACTTCTTTCTACTGTTGGAAGAATATGTGAAAATGATTGCATATGAACATCTCATAATTGGTGGACACTGATATTAAGTATAAGATTTCACTTGGATGACCATAATTCTAAATATCACAACTGTGTTGAAGCTAAGGAATATGTCGAAAAACTTGTGGTAAAAGTGATATATGGAGAGAAATAAACAGCGAATTAAGGATAAACATATGGCGTAGAAACAAGTTCCTTCAACAAAGCAGTTTAGATTTTTTTCTGGAATCAGAATAAATGTCAACATATACGACCAATGTGGAAACAAAACCGAGGTACAGGACGGACCTTTCTTTGATTCTTCTTCTCGTCTCCCTTAACCCTAAAGGGGAATCATTGGGGCACTACAGTGAAGAAGAACAGTTCATACGGTTTCTCCAGTTCTTTCGATTGTGTGCCAGGGCTTGGGTCTCTGCAAATGTTTTCCCAGTCTACTCTGCAATGTTGCCAGTCCATCGTTTTTTTTTCTGTCTTCTCCTCTGGGTTTCTCCTTTAACAGTTCCCTGAAAGACTGCGTTCTCAAGGATCTTGTTACATAGCCACTTCACGTAATTTTCTTTTCCTCACTAGTGTCAGTAGATCTTCGAACGGGTCCTATAAATTGCCTCATGATTTGATACCTATTTTCTTTGGTGATGTGGTACAATGTATCTGTTACTTAATATTGTCCGGTTATATTTAATTTCTATGGCTTGGATTTTTCTTTCCAAATGCGCTGTGAGGGTGCATGTCTCGCCTGCCAACAGGAAGATGGAATACATCCATGCGCTCAGATGTCCAATCTTGTCCTTCTATACAGGTTGAATTCTGTACAGTATTGTGGTTGTCTTTGCTGCCCTTGAAATCGAAGCATCCCTTTGTGCCCACGTCTCTTTGTGCCCACGTCTCTATATGCCCCCAAAAGTGGTATTTTGTGCCCACGTCTCTTTGTGCCCACATCTCTATATGCCCAAACCTATGCCAGTGGGAGTTGTGGGTAGGTACCCTTTATATCAACAACCAAACTGACCAGTGGTCAAGCAATGGTCAAAGTGACCAGTAGTCAAGCAATGGTCCCAGACTGACCAGTGGTCAAGCGATGGTAAAACTAACCAGTGGTCAAGTGATGGTCAAACTGACCAGTGGTCAAGCGATAGCTAAACTGACCAGTGGTCAAGCATGACCACTGGTCAGTTTGGCCATTGCTTGACCACATCGGCATTTTGAACACTGCTTGACCACTGGTCAGTTTGCCCACTGCTTTACCACGGGTCAGTTTGACCACTGCTTGACCATTGGTCAGTTTGACAACTGACCACTGGTCAGTTTGACCATTGCTTGGCCACTGGTAAGTTTGGCTATTGACATAGAGGATGCCTACCCGAAACTCCCACTGGCATACGTTTTGGGCATTTAGAGACGTGGGCACAAAGAGACGTGGGCACAAAGAGACGTGGGCACAAAAGACCACTTTTTGGGGCATATAGAGACGTGGGCACAAAGAGACGTGGGCACAAAGATATGTTACCCCTTGAAATGATTCCTGGTTTGAATCCCTCACTGACAATGATGGATCCCATGGTAACAAATGTTGAACAGATTTTAGAATCTGACCGTGCCGAATTACGTAAGTATTCATGATGGTGTTGTTGCCAGCCATCAACTTTGTCTTCTGGACGCTGATTTCCATGCAATATCTGGTTGATGTTTCGTCCAGTTATTCAACAAGCTGGGCGAGGTCTTCTCCTCTGTCTGCCAGGCCATCGCTTTCCCGTCTGCAAATCGAAGATTTCGGATGGTTCTTCTTCCAGAGCTGAGTGGGCTGACATGATCTTCAAATGCATCAGTCAGGACGCGTTCCAGGAATATGTTGAATAGTGAGGGAGATAGAAAGGGGCCCTGACGAACTCCAACTGAAGTATGGAATCCTTCACCAATACCACTCGGTGTGAGCACGGCATTGGTTACTTTGGACTATAGGTGTTTGATGGTGTTAACAAGCGTCAGTAGTACTCGATGAAAGAAACGTCAACTGATCATAGGAAAGATTTTAAAGCAAGGGAAACAACCACAGTTACTTTTATATAATCGCCTCGCATTTCCATATTTTATATTGAAAACTTTTTCTTTCTTTTTCTTTTTTTTTTTGAAAAGAAAAAGAAAAGTTAAATAAGCCATCGAAATCAAGACCAGACGCCTCAGTCTGAACAGAGATCAAGGCTTTGAACTTCCCCCTATCTACAATCAGATCCTGACAACAGCTCACTCCACACAACAGTCCTCAATCCACAATCAGATCCTGACAACTGCTCACTCCACACAACAGTCTACCACCAGGCCTCGCTGTCACAACAGCAACAGTGAGCTGAAGAAGACAGGGCGATCCTGCTGAAATATTCTCCAAGTAAGTTTTGATTCCGAGTCCTATAACCATTTTTCTAATGTAACATCTTTTAAACTGTCGATCAAACAAATAATATATTATCATTTACAATTTTCAAATTAATGTTTTCACTAAGCAGGCTTAGTTGAGAAAGCAATCGTATGTTCTCGTTATACTTTATTGGGATGCGGAAATAAACCTTTTGACATATTGCTCTTTCTTTTATATGGGATGAGACTACACATGAGCTTTTTTCGTAATTAAAAAGAAAAGAACTCCTTCGATTCAATTTCGTTTTTCCCCCTATCCCAATACTTTTAAAGCACTGACAGTGACATGACATGTATCTTTCAAGGTTTGTTTGCGGCTGATCAAGTTCCATTGCTGTTATCAGACGTGTACCATGGCATTTTGCGTTTTAACTGCATGCGTTTCGGCCGACCAGGTGAAAGGCCCAGAGACAATGAAGAAAGACCACCAACCACGGGGAGGTCCTGTTGACATCGGGAAAGACCGAAACCTCTTCAGGGGTTGCATAAAACTGTGTGGTGAAAGCTCGGCTGTGTCTGTAGTTGTACTGTTTTTACCTGTCAGCGAAACGGCGAGTAGGGCTACAGTATGCGCGCAGCAGTTTACCTGGTGGCGGTGTCTTTCGTCGGTGGACTCCGCAGTCATGAAATACGGGCCAATACACCCATCAAGGTTCTGTTGTGTTGAATCCAGTGGCCATCACAAAATGCATCTACCAGGGTGCAGTTATGTCCCTTGACGTCTAATCATAATACACTGTGCTTCTAAAGGTGGCGCCGGATTGCTCTGGGCTGGCTGGTTCAGCAGTTGAGGACAGTACTTCTCTGGGTCCCACTGGCACCTTCCAAGATTATGGTTACTTTTTCCAGTTGCTTTCACTTGACTTACATGATGTCATCTCGGGTTTGACAGCATGCTTGCCGTTCATTCTTTATTTGGATCTTATCATACATTTGTCTAAGGCTCTGAATATATTTCCTGTCTGAAATTTAGGCTACTGGGTCAAAGATTTATTTTTACTGTATAAAAATTTCTTTACACGTATCCCTCTCCCCCAACATTGTTGTCGCTTAATCTTCTTACCTGCTCTGTCCTCTCCCTTAAAGAAGTGTTTTGACATGTTAACGATTATATCAACGGTGACCCCCAGAACAGAATGATAATCCATCGACGGGAAGCAGCTAAGCGAACATTTCAGAAAGCTTCTTTCCATCAAAAGACTAAAAAAAAAAAAAAAAAATCTTCTCTTACAGGGGCAAATGTCAATACAGCCGAGATTTTACATGTACCCCAGTTTTGTGCGTTCGTTTGTTTTCTTCTGCAACTTCAACTGGGGGGGGGGGGGGGGGGGGGGGGGGGTGAAAGCGGAAAGGTGGCTGAAAAGTACGTTCGGAGGTTCGGGTGAGGGAAGAGTGGGGAAAGGTGGGGAAGGTTAGAAGGAAAGAAAAAGTGGGGTTAAAGGAAGGGGAAGGAGAGGGTGGGGAGAGGGGGGGGGACAGCATAAGTATTAACATGCCAACCACACTTTGGTTGTTGAAGTCATGACGAAAATGTATAGTTAAAGTGCGAAAAGAATGGCATTCGGAGCCAATGTTTTTCTCTTCTTTTTTTTTTCTTCAGTTTTCATCTTGCATTTTACACTAAAAGAAGACGTTTGGACTACTTTGATTTTTATCTTCATTTTTTTTTCTATGTTCAATCGTCGCACGCAGTCGTACACACACAAGCTGACAAAAACAACACTCACATGCGTGCATACAAGCATAAATACATATACATACGTACACACAGTCATGCACACACATGCTCATGCACGTACAATTGGGGGGGGGGGGGAGTGAGAGAGAGAGAGAGAGAGAGAGAGAGAGAGAGAGAGAGAGAGAGAGATACAGGAAGCTGAAAATGCCAGTCATGAATTATTCGGTATGAATACATCTTTAATCAAAGATCGAAAGATACATCTGCATGCCACCTGACGACGTACAAAATTGATACAATGATAATGAACAATTATATAATGATAATGAACAATTATATCAGCAGAACAGCATTTTGAGAAAACATTTCCCTCATACATCGATAATTACAGAACACGCATGCTGCAGCGCTTTGGCTTCGGGTGGAAGAGTGATATCTGCTTATCATGAGTGGAGGCAACGACAGAGAGAGAGAGAGAGAGAGAGAGAGAGAGAGAGAGAGAGAGAGAAAAGAGAGAGAGAGAGAGAGAGAGAATCGCAAACTTCTTGGTGTACGAAAAAAAACTATTTTAGCATTAGCGATTTATATCACTGTGCGATGAAATAATACTTTTTCATCGTGGTAATCTGATTGAATACAACAAACAAAGGCCAAACTTCTTCGATTCCTTTTCCTCTAACTTTATTCATAATAATTACACTCTGTAGCAAAAGGATGTTAATAAGACCCCAAATAATTCACATCGACACCATTTTGAGGCATTTCGCATCATATTTCAGCCCTTCAGAACATCCCAAAATTCGTATCAAAATGCCAGATCTGAATGTACATAGGCAGCATTGTCAAACTAAAGCCAGGAACTGCACCATTTTCACCACAAACAATGCTATCATTTTGCTGGCATTATTGTATCAGCAGTTTACATGTCGAAACACATGACGATGCTCAAGGAGAGCGTACAAACATCACAAACTCGAATTCATCCTCACCACAGTCATCCTGTTTCAAACACACACACACACACACACACACACACACACACACACACACACACACACACACACACACACCACTGATTCACTTCGTGACATTCGCACTTAGCACAATAAAGTAAACTTTTATTGGGAAAAAAGTCAGAGTATGACGATTTTGCAAAGTACACAAAGTTCTACAAACCGATTATAATGATTCTAAGAATACGCCATGAATTCCATTACAAAACAGTTTGTACAAATACACGTATCCCCCAAAAGTCATGCATTTTTTTTTAACCTCATACATGTTCGAAAAATATGTATACATGTGCTTCTTATGAATCTTTGCAAACATACAATAGTTTTCATATTCACCAACAGAAAGAAAAGAATATATGTAAATACGAAAAAATGCTCAGCTAATATATACACAGGTTTGAGTACATGAGAGAGAGAGAGAGAGAGAGAGAGAGAGAGAGAGAGAGAGAGAGAGAGAGAGAGAGAGATGGGTAGGTGGTGGTGAATTATTGGTTATTGTATGGAGATTGACACTGGCAGCTTACCCTGCTAAATTAATGCAAGCAGAATGATGATTAATCGTAGACGCTTTGTAAACAGCCAATGGCCAAACACAAAATTTACAGTCTGCCAGCCGCCGAAAAAAAATCTCTGTCTTTGAACAGTTATTTTTCTTTGATGGCTGAATGAATGGTATGAACTGTGTGTGTGTGTGTGTGTGTGTGTGTGTGTGTGTGTGTGTGTGTGTGTGAATTCGCGCGCTAATCTGTATGTGTCGTTGTCGTTGTTGTTACTGTTGATGAGCACTTGTCCCATTTTCACTCTTCTAAAATCAAGTGTTTATTGTTTCCATTGTGCATCTGTATTCACCTTTTTTCCATTTCTTCCAACTGTCTTCAAGTAAACATGTTCAAACTAACCAAACTCAAGATGAAGATGATTGAACCGTATTCTAACCTCCTTTAATGACCAGTTTGTGACCAGGAATCACCCATAAAATCTTCTACCATGGTGTCCAAACTGCACCATTTCCCATTTGGTTCTTCTCATTCTTCCAAACCACATCAGCTTGTCGACAGATCTACTTGCGTGCCGGCATTTTGCTCAGCAATTTTACAAACATACACACACACGCGCGAAGCTTTTTTTTTTTGTCTGTCATAATGGAGGTATGTAAAGACAAGTTTGATCACACTTTGGAAACGTGATCTGCCGGAGATGAACATGAGTCATTTAAATCATACATTCTTTGCTGCTGATACTGAATAACCCATTTGTCATGCATAAATATTCCAGTAGAAAAAAAAAACTATGGAAAGGGTTCCTGGCAACATAATGTCGCTCCAGCCATGCAGTTCTCAACAATGTCGGTTTGATTTGTTCGTCTTCCGTTCAAAACGGATCAAGGGGGTGTTGGGGAAGGATGGTGGGGCTGGGACATGGATGGGGGGAAACAGGGGAGAGAGAAAATGCAAGAAAAACATAGAATCCATCCACTTTGCTCTTCGCGCGTTTTACTGCCTTAGTCTTGTTGAAGCGAATCGCATACGTATTTCGGCACTCCTGTTAATGCTATCAACGGTTGACGGACAGAGTCAGTGGTAACTACAGTTCACGTTCCGCAAGCACACAGAGCATTGTTGAACAGTTCTCGTCCAACTGCTGAGACAATTCGGGATAAAACGAGATTCTGAAGCCAAGTTCAATGCCTCTTCTTATTAAGAGGAATCAAGTATTTGTCATGGCCAAATAAACGACAATCAGTCATGAAAGAAAACTGTCACCAAGAAAGTGGTTGGAACAAAATTTTAATGTAAAAACAAAGACTTCTCGTCATGCTAAGCTGTTCTATGTTAGTCATTTTTTTTAGCTTTTTTTTTTTCAAAG
>CM031595.1:84937407-84944907 GCA_018398815.1 Conus ventricosus | reverse complement strand
AATTCTCTCTCTCTCTCTCTCTGTATGTATGTCGGTGTGTGTGGTATAGGTGTTTGGTGTATGTATGTGTAACTGTGGTGTGTGTGTGTGTGTGTGTGTGTGTGTGTGTGTTGAGAGAGAGAGAGAGAGAGAGAGAGAGAGAGAGAGAGAGAGAGTCTACCGTGTCCAAGTTTTTTCAACGACTAGCTGGAACACATGACATTGATCCTTGACAGCTGGGATCATTATCACCTACGTGCCGCTCACGTACACGTTAGCAGGGGCGCTCGCGCACGGACACACACACACACACATACGCACACAGAGCACTCTTTACTCGTACCCAGTATCAAAACAAGCAGAAGGGAATCTCTGTATTATGAAAAGACACTGCACTCGCAGTTCCTCCACCCCGCCGCCTCCTTCCCCTCGGGTCAAAAACAGCCACGTATTTACACGCTCCGTTTAAATGGGGAACTCAAAGAGAACGCGGTGAGAAAGAGAAAACTACCGTGGCTGTGACACCACACAGCGAAAGGAGGGAACAGCACACACAAGAAGACTGAGAGGAGACAGGGACGAAGAGCGGGAGGAAAAGAGGTCAAAGAGGGACACTCTGACGCACTCGGTGTTGATCAAGGAGGGGGTCCGGTATTTGCTGTGTGGCGACAGCGACACCTGTTGCAGGTGGAACGTTTGTCGTCAACAAGGGACTCCCGACTGTTTGTGCGATGTTTTTTCGGGAAGCCGTTTCACCATCCAAACTGGTGTTATTCGCCCTTTTCCCTATACAGGGTTTCAAGAACGTTTTAGAGAGGTTATTTATTCCTCGCTGTTAACTTGATTCAGTCAGCAACCTTCTCTGACGTCACGACCAACGTGATAAGCACTAGCGGCCAGCCCGCTGATCAGTTAAAAAAAAAAAAAAAGAATATCGTTAATTCATCTCGTAGAATATTAGCCAAAGTTTGATCTACTGATCGATACGATGTGACAGTGACCATGAGTCTAACAATTCAGCAAACGTCCCGAGGACTGGGTGACCGCGTGTTGCTGTACCTCAACTGGCGTAGACCAAAACGGGGAAGAACTGTTGCAGCCTAAAGAAATGGTCTACGTTATACGCCGGAACACCGTTCAAACTGATCAGACCACTGAATTATGCACCGTTCTCTATAGCCCAAAGCGTAACGGGGTTATAAGTTTGTTGAAATTGAACTGTAATTCCACAAACAGAAAATAATCGCATATCACATAGGTTGGGTCGTGACGTTATAGTTGGTTGCTGAATCTAACATGTGTATTTTCATATGGTGAAGTCATATATACAGCAGGATTAGATGAATATGAATGTCTGTGAAGTACATTTCTTCCCGGGGTAGGTCTTTTGTTCATACATGGAAAAAGACTTCAGTTCTTGTCTTCAAGGTGAATAAAAGCTATGAAACTTGAGACTGGATCTCTATTAACAGACGTTACTGCGTCTCAACTCGGAGATGTTCTGATCCTGTAGTTTTTACTACGTTCTTATACTTACTTCATACCATCCCTGTACTTTCTCATTCCAAACTATTGGTAAATGCATTTGTTCTGTCGTGGAACACTGTCCTTTACCTCTCTTCCCCCATCCGTACTGAGATTACTAGGATCTGCTAAGGAAGCCGACTGAACACGTACAACACCGATAAAATCGGACACCTTCGAAACGAGAGGCCTTTCTGTTCAGACGCGTAGTATCCCTACATGACCATCGACAACTGATAAGGTCATACGTTGGAGGTTTTGCTGTTGTCGTCGTTTATTTGTTTATGAAGCAAGAAAGAAACTTGGCGAGACGTTCACTTGCAGTCATGAGGTGAGATTCAGAGTTTAATTTTCTCATTACAAACCCCGTCTACCGCACAGGGCTTTTCAGGGCTATCACCACACAGGCAGAAAAAAATCCAGCAAAACAAAACGGCAACAAAACACAAAAATATATTAACCATATAATATGTTAAGTATACGATGATAATTTACTGACATCCTTGAAGCTTGATGAGAAACGTTCGTGCCGAGGGCGTCAAATCTTCCTTTCACATCCACCACCTGAGTGAAAAATGCCGAAACAAATGTAAATGCCAATGCAAAAAAGAAGTCATGGGGCGAACAGACACTGCGGAACAGACAGCTAACATCCACTCGGGACAGTGTGCTCAGTCTCATCACTTTCTCATCAGAATCGAGATTACAACAAAATTTTAAAATGAAAAAAAAAGAGAAAGAAAACTGTCATGTTATATACTGACTTCCATAAAAAACGCGAAAACAAAACAAGCTGAAGGTTGGGGGTGAATTTTATTGGTCACAATTGTACAGAGTGGAAGCGAGAATTCAACGTGATTTGATTCATTACACCGGTAATGTGTGAAAATGTCATCAGCAATATGTCTTTGTGTGGAAAATCCAAGGTCACGTGACAAACCAGCTTGAAGTCTTAATACGGTGTGTGGCCACCATTTGCATGGACAACTGCTTGACACCTGCGGCTCGTTGAGTGGATCAGGTGGTTGATGCGTCCCCTTGGCACACCAGCCCACACATGGACGATGGCCTGGTGAAGTTGAGCCGCTGTTGCTGGTCGTGGACGCAGGAGGTCCAACCGTCTGCCAAGTTCATCCCAAAAATGTTCTACTGGGTTTAAATCGGGACTGAGGGCTGGCCAGGGCAGCACATTGACGTTGTTATGCTGAAGAAATTGCTGGGTGGCTCTGGCGGTGTGTGGTCTTGCATTGTCCTGTTGGAATGTCCAGTTTGGGTGTTGCGCAAAAAAAGAATCGACATGGGGTCTGAGCACCTGGTTGATGTAGCGCTGTGCATTGACACCCTGTCCGCGACCAGGACCAATGTTCTGAAAGATGACTGGTCCTATGACGTGGTTAATGCCAATTGCACCCCATATCATAACGTTCGGGCCTCCCCAGGGGTTCCGCTCTACCACACAGGAGTCAGCATAGCGTTCACCAGGTCGACGCCATATTCTGACACGACCGTCAGCCATGTCAATACAAAAACGGCTCTCATCTGAGAACAGTATGCGTCCCCACTGCTGCCTGCGCCAGTTGATTCGGGCTTGTGCCCACTGCAGCCTGTCCTGCCGGTGTCTTGGTGTCAGTACCGGACCTCTGTGAGGACGCCTACATGCCAGCCCGTTCTCCTGAAGATGCCGCCTCATAGTGTTGAGGCCGATTCGTTGCTGGAGATTCCCAGGCACCTGTCGACCAGTGTTAGCGGCTGTTTGCCGCCTGTCCCGCAGATGGGTTTGAACAAGATGGCGATCCTCTCTTTGTGTGGTGACCCAAGGACGGCCTGGCCGGGGACGATCATAAGTGGTACCAGTGACTCGCATGCGGTGCTGCAGACGATAGATGGTTGAGATGTGGACGTTAAAGATGTTGGCGACCTGCCTGGCATCCACACCAGCCTCCAAATGGCCTAGGGCACGATTGCGTTCCTCTGCTCGTAGTCTTGGCATCTCTGTAGCGCTCAGACGGCAAGTCGTTACCTGAACCTTGTAGCGCGGCTTTATAAAGGCTGCATGCCTGCATACTTGTCGCTGGTTAACTTTGCTCTGCATGGTGTGCACGTGCCTCACATGCAGCAACCAGCTTGCCATTTTTGTTGACCCTCCAATGCCGGGAATGATGTGTTGCTCACACAATTTTTTCACTGCACGTGAGTCTTGGACCCAAACAACTTGCCACAATGGTTCAATATTGTATATTCACCCCTTTTCACCCGAAAAATAGCCTTTCAAATTTTCGCGTTTTTTATGGAAGTCAGTATATATTCTGCACGATAAAGAAAGCGCAAAGGCCGTTCAGAGCAAAAGCAGGAAAATGGAACACGAAAGCAAAGGAAAAAAGGGACGAGAACAAAGAAAGGTGTTAGGGGGAAAAACACACCTCAGAGTCAAAGAGACCCAACAGGAGAGAGGAAATTACGAGCCCAGAATTTCCCGTGGAAGGCGATGAAACAATTTGTACTTGAACAGTCACTAGCAATCCCAGGGCAGCGACACGTTTCGAACGCAGTTGTATACATGTTCATAGATGAGAGTATGACAATGGATCACAACTTTCAAAACGACACCGCCTGTAATCCGACGACATACTGCAAAGTGCGATAGATGAGTCTGTCCCAACATGCTCACACCATTCACTTTGCTTTTTTTTCTTCAGATAAACAGATACGAGTCGTTTGTAGTCACAGTTGAATCCAGCAGATCAACCATGACATGGTCCCTTTTACTCACCCCTCAAGGAATAAACAAAAAGATGCTCCCCTCCTCCCTCTCTCTCTTCAACTTCACTTTCCTTTTTCCTTTCTCCTAACACACCTGATTTCTACTCGGCCCTGCAGCCACTTGCTTGAGTTTGCTATCACCATGATTTCTGTTCACCTTTCCATATTTTAAATTGCTATGTTCTCATAGTTCTTTACCATTGAAAAAGGGTTTAAAGTCCGAAACGTTTGGTCAGTCGTATTCTTTTCCTTGGATTACCTTTTCAACCCTGTTTTTTTCATTTTTATGTGTTCATTGTGTAATCCTGTGGTAAAATTCACCTTGAGGAATAAACACTTTAAAAGTCACACACAACATTACATATGTATTAACGTGCTTCTGTCTAAGGGATCGTCTATGAATATGCATCAGACTGAGAGGAGTGACACACGATTCGTTTGATGTGACATCAGTGAACAATGGGGAGGCTTTTGTCTGCAGGGGACCCGAAGATGGATGGAGGCCTGTCAGCGTTGGCTACATCAGCACGTTGCTCAATAACTACACGTACCTGCATCCACACCACACACTGCGTTGCAGGAAAGAAGGAAACCTCCACTAAAAGCCGACAAAATCTTGACCATACATTCCACGCAGAACACAGACAATAATGAAAACGCACACGCCTAACTGAAAGCAGTGCGAACCCCGACCACCGTATAACTGTTAACAGATTTTCTCGCCCTCTGGATGGCAACGTTCACGTCTACACCGGCCGCCCTACATTTGTTAAACACGTTGGCAAATTATAATACACTCCTAAATCACTCTTTGTACCACTACAGCCGCTCATATACAATAGGATTATTTTCCTTTAACTTTGTCAAATTTTGATCCTGAAAAAAAAAAAAACCCCATTATGTTTGCTTGTTTAAAAATTCTACATAAGAATATTTTCCAGCATAATGTTTCTGTGGGCTAAAATAAATTCAGAATCTAGGGTCTCGAAGGGCGGGAAAAAGACTTAAGTATTATGGGAGTACTTAAAAAAGTGTTCTCCTTACAATGAACTCGTTCGTGGAATATCCAGGGCGGAGGGGGCCGGGGAGGGGGTGGAGAGGGGAGGGTGCAAACCACTGAATCAATAAAACCCAGGAACACAACAAGCGAAAATGCAGAAAAGCGATCGACGGGTTAATCAATAATCAGGTCATTTGAAACGTTTCATGCAAACGCCTGTGACAAGTTTCTTCGTAGGATACATACACACACACACACACACACACACACACACACACACACAACACACACACACACACACACATACTCAGGAATGCATGCTCACGGAGCACATATAAACTTTACCTAGATACTAAAAAACCTATTAAGATACTAGAAGCTGCACGTTTATGTTCGATACACACTTCGCGCATATAAATGGGTGTATGTTCACACACACACACACACACACACACACACACACCACAGACACGCTCGCACACGCATGGCACACATACACTCACACAAACCATCACATCATACGTGCGTCACACCAATCCACGCACACTGCCTTCCTCTAGGCCTATAATGACGAAGTCAATCATAACACGTATCGCACCATCTCTAAGAGAAAAAAGAAAAAGCACGCCGACTGGAACTAACCCCCCCCCCCCCCCCCCCCCACCAGCGGTTGTTGGCACGATCTGGGTTAATGGCATCGATCACGGTACCGCGAGCCCTGCAGTCCCACGGACCCAATCCACGCCTGCTGGTTCTATGCAAATCGATTGCGCCATTTCCAATTTGCCGATCAAATATTTAGAAAAGCTTCCTAAACACAGCAACGGGAGAGAATGGCTCGATTCTCTGCTGTCCTGGGTGTCCGGTCACCGTGAACATCGGCGCCGTGATGTAGGTGACCCTGCGAATTCATTTGTCTCTTATGTTTAAAGAATTTAGTGTACCAGCCTGCACTTGACTTGATCGCGTATTTTCATCGTGCGCGACCTCCCTCTCTCTTTTGTGTGTGTGTGTGTGTGCGTGCGCGCGTGCGTGTGTGCGTGTGCGCGTGTGCGTGTATGCGCGCGCGCCGTTTGTGTGTGTGTGTGTGTGTGTGTGTGTGTGTGTGTGTGTGTGTGTGTGAAGTCAATATTATCTTTATTGAGGGTTAGAGAATAAGTTTTACAGCTTTTTTTCCATCCTGCCCTCACTGTGTGTGTGTATGTGTGTGTGTGTGTGTGCGTGTGCGTGTGTGCGTGTGCGTGTGTGTGTGTGTATTAGTTTCCTCTTTTTAGGGAAGCCCTTGAGAATTTAGGGTATGAAATCATTTTACGGTCTTCAATACGATCACAGTCTGGACAGAAGATCAGAAGCAATAACTATGAGTTTATTCTAGGGCCATTTATTGAAACACACGCAGACACAAGACACACTGACACAGATACACGCACACACAAACTACCACCACAATCACTACCACCACCGACATCTCCACTACTAAAAAGGAACAATAACTACATGTGCTTAAAAAAAGATCTATACCATAGTCACCAAGATAACCATTACCCCCCAAAAAGTCCACCACGTGCACTGAAAGTGAACAGGTACTCTTGCTGATACTTTCACCAGTTGCCCGGTTCCTACCACTAACTGACCTCGACTTACCGCATTCTATTAACAAACACCTCATCCAAGATGCATTATTACACTGCCGTTCTGTTTCTCAAAATACCAAACCTCTCTCCAGTAAGCCAGAGATAGCCCAAACGTTTGTGTTAACTTATAAAAATTTGAGTCACGTTCATTCAATAAAATTCTATAAGTTTACGTTTAAACCAAAAGAATCCACCCAAATGGAGAAAATGGACGTGTTTAAATAAGAGTAAATGAAAATGTTGAGTGCTGTATGTTTTGGAAGAAAAATGTCAACATTGTACTTTTAGCGATACTGTTAGCAGGAAAATCTAAACGATTTTAACCCTGTCCCATCACCCTTTGCTTTTTCTTTTTCCTGAAAAAGCTTTTATCTTTCACGTTTTTTTTTCTACACCTCAGTCTCACTTCTTGATTATATAGCCCACCGTCTACACACAGTCTTCCAATGCTGTCACCGCTCACAGAAAAGAAGTCCTGTGGTCCTGCGAGAAACAACAACAGTAAACAACTATGTACATTATTATTTCTGTGACATTTAATGCATGATGATTCACTTCTTGAAATTCTTCAGTCTGATAAAACTAGGCGCTACTGAGAACGAC
>CM031595.1:84929907-84932407 GCA_018398815.1 Conus ventricosus | reverse complement strand
CAAGTTCTATTATCATTACAAGAACAAAAAAAATCTGCTTTCCGATACTGTTAATTGCTAGCATTATGGCTGTCTCAGCCAAGTTTGCTGCATTTATGTGCTGCTAGGCATTATTACTGCTACCACCACCACCACCACTTTAACTGCTGTTAATCACTGCCATTACTGCAACTGTTGTAACTGCCTCCACAGTCACTTTAGTCTCTGTTCAATATTACAATTCGCACTGCCACAGCTACTTTTGGCTCTGCTGGATATTACAATTCGCACTGCCACAGCTACTTTAGTCTCTGTTCAATATTACAATTCGCACTGCCACAGCTACTTTTGGCTCTGCTGGATGTTACTATCCCTGCCACCACAGTGACTCTGGGCCCTGCTAACTACCACTATTCATAGAACCACAGCCACTTTTGCCTCTGTTGAATATTGCCATTCCCACTACCACGATTACTTTTGCTGCTGTTAATCGTGTGATGAAGTTCCTACAACTACTTCTGCTGTTGTAAGTAATACTTGTGTTACCAGAACAATTTGTTTAATGCCAACTTCGTAACTACTTGTACTACCACAACAACTACTTTTGCTGCTGTTAAGCACTACTGTCACTAGTGCCACAACTACTCGTGCTGTTGTCAACTACCACTGCTGCAACTACTACTGCCACAACGAATTTTGCTGCTGTTACTTACTGCTGTTACCACAGTCATAACTCTTTCTACTGCTGGTAAGTATTACATGACTACCATCACATCTACTGTTACTGCTGTTATTTACATTATGGCTACTAGCACAACTTCTGTTTCTGATAGGTACTGTATTAGCCTGCGTCTTCCACAATTGCTACTGGACCGTTCTTAAGTAGGCCCACTGTAATTACACATTGTTAGTGTGTCTGCATGTGCGAGAGAGAGAGAGAGAGGGAGAGAGGGGAGAGAGAGAGAGAAGAGAGAGGAAGAGAGAGAGAGAGAGAGAGAAGGAGAGAGAGAGAGAGAGAGAGAGAGAGAGAGGAGGGGAGAGAGAGAGGGGGAGAGAGAGAGGGGGGGAGAGAGAGAGGGGGAGAGAGAGAGAGAGAGAGAGAGGAGAGAGAGAGAGAGGAGAGAGAGAGAGGAGAGAGAGGAAGAGAGAGAGAGGGAGAGAGAGAGAGAGAGAGAGAGGGAGAGAGAGAGAGAGAGAGAGAGAGAGAGAGAGAGAGAGAGAGAGAGAGAGAGAGACAGAGAAAACAGAGAGAGACACAGACAGACAGACAGACAGACTGCGAGTCCCTGGAACCTAAGAAACAACTGGGCTAATTTCAAGTCAAGATTTCGACCATCCTGACAGCCTTAAAGAGCAACAAACCAGCACTACAGAGACTGGTACTACGCGTACAGACGTCATGACCCATCCGTTGTCAACATTGTGAGGAATAGAAAACTTTGACTGACAGACGTCTCTAGCGGTTCGCCGTACTACGTGGATAGAGAATGTCATCGTCTTGTTGACCTTTTCGTCTGAATATTGCGGACGGAGACAGACACTGGACAAACGAAGGTGGAGTGTTTCTGCGTGGGGCATTCGTCTTCCTCTGTGTTATTGCTGTCACGGTCAGGCAGCCTATTCACTGTCAGGCAGCATGTGAACCAGCTCAAAAGATCCCTTGTTTCTGGGGCTTGTCGGAAGAACAAAGGTCAAGAAGAGGGAAGAGGATAAGGAGGAAAAAAGGCAATCAGTTATCAAGCTCATTAGCTCGCGTTCGTGTGTGCAGGAACACACACACACACACACACACACGCGCGCGCGCGCGCGCGGGCATACAGAAGTATTGAAAGGCATACACTCTCTGCCCCAATCTCTCTAACCTCAACAAAAGGCCCACAGGTTCAGTGAATGAGAAGACGCCGTCAAGAGCTGCAATATGTATGTCCTTTTTTTCACACCCCGAATATTTTCTTCTGGATGCGTTTAGTTTCCCATGTGTAACCGTCTCCGACCTTTCAGTGGCATTCACTCCCACACCACCTACGTAGAATCCCACCTACACAGCCACACCCAGCAGAGTCCTCTTACAGACAATCCCACTGCCAGCAAGCCACGGTGAGCCGTCAATATCAGATCGTTGTAAGGCAACCCATCGGAGGAGACAGTGCACTGATGCAGTGTCACGTTGGTGGTGTTCGGTGGTACCTGAGTTAACCAACGAACGCAGAATACCACCTTCTAAACCCTTTGTTGACAACAATAATTGCTTCGTCGTGGTGTCGGTATGAGTAAACACTATCTTACTTAGATCACAATCACATCCATTCAGCGACAATTCTCAAGAACGTACCGACATTCAAAACTTTGATTCGAACTAACCGTACGCACTGTTCAGGAGGGGGTACTGAAACCGAGGTTTTCTGGATGGTAGGGTGTGAGATATGTATATGTATGTATGTATATATATATATATATATATATATATATATATATATATATATATATATATATATATATATATAAGATGAATATGATTAAA
>CM031595.1:84914907-84924907 GCA_018398815.1 Conus ventricosus | reverse complement strand
CCCCCTATTTGTTCAATCTAAGACATAAGAACAAGCTTTGTTTATAATTGAATATAAATATATGTGTGTGTGTGTGTGTACACACACGCACACACAAGCAGGAACATATCCAAATAGAACACACACATAAATGTATGTCTCTCTCTCAAAACACGCCATCACTGACTGATGACAAAAATCTGCTTTAAAAAGGGGAAAGATTAATGTGGAGGCCTGGACAACATACGCACGCACGTGTAACATTGGGTATTTCTTTTCTTAAATTTTTCAACGAAAAGGCGTCACCGCACGCACACACACACACACACACCAATCATCACAGAACTTTTAAATAAGTTCCTAAGGAGGGCATTCAATTTCCTGTGCCTGTGAAAGTGATTTCACACCGGAATAGGCGTACCCCCTTTCAAGAGACGAGTACACAATGCTGATGCAGATTAGACGGGTGGTTTGGAGAGGGTCCCCCGTTGAATACATGTGTACAACGTAATAGATGAGTGCAGTGACATGAGTTCCGAAGGGACTGCCGCATTAAATCAAGTGCTCTTGGACAACAAGTATTTGGGTGGGTGGGCGGGCCTTCTGTTGACAGACTCCAATTTTCAGGGTGTGCCCCACCCTTCATCCTCCCTCTCTCTCCATTCCTCATCCTCTCTTTCTTCCCATTCCCTCTCTTCCTTTCCGCTCTGCCCCACCCTCTTCTCTCTATTCATATTCATCTCCTTCCTCCTCTTTTGTCCCACCGCCCACCCTTTCCATGCTCTCTAAGTCAGTGTCTGAACCTGAACAAAAATGTTCCTTTACATGATTAGAAATACTGAACCGAGCAGCTGATGAGTTAAATTGGGATCAGAGTCACTGTGTGTCGTATACCGATACTTCCAGGAGACGGGAAGGTCAACTTTACAGCGGCAAACAAACATTCTGCTCACGCCACAAGAGTCCGATGGTTCCCATACATCGCCAGGGACTGGTTTGATAATTACATTTAAACACCTGTCCTTTTTCCTTCTTACACCTACTTCCCTTGCCTCTCTGCCTCCTCCCTAATCCTGCCCCCTACCTCACTCCGCCCCTTTCTGCCTTCTTACCTTCCTTTATATATATATATATATATTATATTTGCAAAGTTATTGTCATAGTGACGGAAGAAATGTTTATTTGCTCTTGTTTTCCCTAAATAGTTGGCGAGAGATGAGGGATGGGACACCAGGAGGAGGGGGGCAGACAGACAGACAGTCAAACAGCGAAATACCAAATAGATAAATAGATGGACAGAAAGAAAGACAGTCATACGCACAGACATACATACATATAGACAGACAAATAGATAGACAGATGAATAGATAGATAGACAGACAGATAGATAGATAGATAGATGGCTAGACAGATAGGAAGGTAGATAGCCAGACAAACAGATGGAGAGATAGGTAGGTAGATATAATGGTGTATGCACAGTGGACCAGTCACAGCTGAGTGAGAAACCAGACGAGGCATGACGGATCAGGGCGTGTACAAGTACTGCGCCGTACTCAGGATCTGACGAAACATAACAATCGTGGCAAAGCCCCCCTCCCTTCCTGTCAGGTAAATTTTTGCCGCCTTTAAAATTGGTCTGCATTCAATATCTGAATGCTCAATGCCCGGGAGATACATCCTCACCCACACACTTCCTCTTCTTAAACAGAGAGAGAGAGAGAGAGAGAGAGAGAGAGAGACAGACAGACAGAAAGAGAGAGACGCAATGTCTTAAGAAGACATTAAAATAGTGACATCCAAAATATTCCCACGAAAGTAATAACTTGTGCGATATACATGCAGAAGTTACCCTTACTCTCACACCCAAACGTCTGTTTCCGACAAAAGATTAACAAAGAATATGTCACTGATGAAACACTTGCTATTTTTGGTGACAGTTTTTTAAGCTTCGCCTGTTCGTGTGTGTGTGTGTGTGTGTGTGTGTGTGTGTGCACGCGCGCGCGCGCACGCGCGCGTGTTCTCCAAAGCTTTGAATAATTGTTTGCAATTGATGTGTGATGAAATTATTGCTATATAAGTGAATATGATTTCAGTAACAGATAGATCTGTAAAGGTTGGACAAAGAAGATTCCCGTGTTTACAACTATCAAATCAACAATAATAACGAATAGATGTGCATCCAGTTTTATCTGTAGACTGACGCTGCCAAATGGGTGACCCAACTTCCTTAATTATTTATCGATAAAAATTCTTGCAATAATGATTCGACAAAATGAAACTGTAGAAGGAATTTTAGTAAACAACACTGACCATGAAACTTCCAAATATGCACGTGACACGGAGGTTTATCTTTACATACAATAGAAAATCCTTTCAAACTTGTGTGGTAGTAACAGAACATTTCGGAACAAAATCCGGATTACATTTGAATGCTGGGAAAGCTAGTATAGTATGGTTACAAAAAAAGGATTTGTCTGTCAGGCATATGCAGCAGCTTGGAACGGAGTGGAATCCAGTAACGTTAAATACGAACATTCAAAGCATTTGCAGTTTAGTTTTTAATGATGTAAGAGTGTGAAAATGTGGACTACAATGAAACATCATCAGAATAAAGGCTCTGCTTCAGCTATATGTATTTCAGGACTAATTACACTTGCAATACTACAGTCACTTACCAAAAGGTTGATATATCTCTGGTTATTGCTACCAAATTCACCTGGTGATTTAACACGTAACTTACAAAATATGTAAATCGTTTATAAGGAGCAAACAGACCAACAAACAAAACTTGGCAGAATAACTCGAAACGAGCATCAGCGTGTGTACTAGCAAAGGAGGCTTAAACCTTCCAGACTTGTAAAGACACATACACAAAGTTAACAAGGCTAAATGTTTCAAGTCTTAAATGGAAGCTTATTGTATTTACGAATCACCCCTTTCTAAATCATTTCGAACTTTATGGATTAAAGTAATCTGACGTGTTTAGTAATAAAAAAATATATTCATATTGACAATTCTAGGGCCTATCGAACTTTTCCCGATAAACTGGGCCAAACACTTCACTGAGGTACTTGCAGAACCTAT
This sequence comes from Conus ventricosus, assembly GCA_018398815.1. Taxonomy (NCBI): domain Eukaryota; kingdom Metazoa; phylum Mollusca; class Gastropoda; order Neogastropoda; family Conidae; genus Conus; species Conus ventricosus. The sequence goes on along the minus strand of CM031595.1, from coordinate 84,921,844 downwards.
TATTTTCAGTGAATAGGAATAAAAGTCGATAATACAGTTCGTTTCTAACGTAACTGGTTTTACAAAAGCGTCACATACGTCAGGAACTTCAAGAAAAAGGACAATTTTATCATATCCTCTATTTCGACATATTTATATCCTAAATTTTGATTTGCTGCAGATAGGCTGGCGATAACAATATAGTCATGAATGATTACGTTTCAGTCGGCAAATGCTACGCTGTGGTCAGGCTTAATTCAGTTTACGACTGTATTTTGACAATCAGTGCCAAGCTGGCACAGCGCCGAAGTGCTGATGAAAACGGGAACAAAGGCTTTCATATTGAGCAGAATGGAACTAGCGATTTATCAAAGTTTAACGGTAAAAATTACACAGTTTTAGGTGAGAATACTCCACAGAGTCATGTCGATACGGCTGTGCTCAAAGAGATGCGAATTGCAGACGAAAACAAATTTAAGCTTTGTCCTCCTGTAAAAGATGGTGTAGATTATACATTTTCGAAACATTAAGTACGTCGACAATTCTCCTACAATTTGGAATATCTCTTCAATGAAACAAAAAATGCAACAACCTGTCACTTGAAACCCTTATCTTCTTCGATCTTAACAAGACAGCATAAACTGAAGCTGTTTTTGACCTTAGTATACTTTGGGTTGTGCATCATATAAACGACGAGAAGCGGAGTAATACACAACTTCATTTAAACGCGTTCAAAGCAACGTCAATCTATAGATATAAAATAGAAAAGCGTAATGCCCAGATAAATTCTAAAATATCACAGTGTTCTGCAAAATCGTGCTTCTATCGAAACGTCCTTAAAGAACCCTTGCTTTACCTTAGATCTCTCTCTCTCTCTCTCTCTCTCTCTCTCTCCTCTCTCTCTCTCTCTCTCTCTTGTGTGTGTGTGTGTGTGTGTGTGTGTGTGTGTGTGTGTGTGTGCGTTTGTGTGTGTAACGTTTATGATACTAGGGTCTTTCGCTGGGGAAATGTCAGGTGGGCTTTTCGCAAATTTCGGTTTCTTTTCGTTATGGCGGAACAGACCATTCGGCCTCCTTTCGGGCTGGTTGATGTATATGCATGGACGTTTCAGTCAGTTTTATGGAAAGGCCTGTCATCCGCCCCCTTGTGTTTCTGAAGATTCTGGCCATTTGCCTATATTTTTTCCCCTGATGGATTGTGCGCGTGCGTGAGTGTGTGTGTGTGTGTGTGTGTGTGTGTGTGTGTGTGTGTGTGTGTGTGTGTGTGTGTGTTGTGTGTTTGGGAGGGGGGGGGGCAGAGTGAGTAGGGGTGGGGTGGGGGTGTGTGCGTACGTTTTATTGTGTATGTCATTACTGGCTTGTTTTTGTCATTTGCGTTTTGATTTTTAAAAAAAAGTGGATTTAAATAACACGTGAAATAACACGGCCTCTGTCATCCTGATCAAACATGTTACTCTGTCTAAGCCCACACAAATAATGTTAAAACATTTTGTGACATTTAATGCACACTAATGTGCTTTACTTTGACTAGAACGAAGTTCATATTTTACCGTGTGCTTCGACACTAACGTTTGCTCCCTCCAGTATAAAAACAATCTGAGGAACATAACTCCGAATAATGTTTCTTGCTGCACCAATTCATCTAGTACACGCACGCACACACACACAACACACACACACACACACACACACACACACACACACACACACACGCATAAAAGACACATAAAATGAACGATAAGTCTGACTTTTTTCTTCTCCACAGCCTGGCAAAAACAAAACAAAAACAAACACACACGAATGTTCCAAGCTCGCCAACACAGCACCAATTAACACATGGACATCGCAACAGCAGCGAAAGTATATTCGTGCCCCCATATCACGTGCTTCCGGCGTTGTTGCTATTTAACTCTTGAGTGTTGCGCCTTACTCCAAGCCAGAAATAACAACATGCAAGTGAAATGCTACAAGGAAAGTGCTGCAGGCATGAGGCCATGCACTGGGCCTTGCGGTCTAATTCTTGGTAAGCTTCTTAACCGAAAAGGCATGGCCACCTCCCCGGGGTCACGGCGGCCGAAAATTGAGGAGTTACTTCACGGGACGTTTTACGGGGCAGCGCGCTTGCCAACCCAGGTACTCACTACTCACTATTCTCTGACTCATCTGGGGCGTTTCCTTCTCCGGATAGTTGTCTAGCCTCGCTGGGCCTGCAGTAGTCATTATCCATGGTCTACTTTCAGTGAACTCCCAGAAAGAGACGAGGTGACAAGAACATTCAAAGGGACATTCCCTCTCCGTCTCTCTGTCTGTCTGTCTGTCTCTGTCTCTCTCTGGGAATGAAAAAAAAAAAAACAACCCACCTAACTAACGTGCTGCATGACTTGGGGCGAAAAGAAAAGAGCAGGAGAAGCATGAATAACGAGAAAAATAGGTGCGCAGAACACGACCACTAGTCACAACGTTGCGGAGAGCACTAATGTCGACCCTGACGAAGCACGCGGAGCTAGGGGATGATGCTTCAGTTCACATTCTGAACAGCCAAGCCGACCACGGGGGCCACACACAAAGCCAAACATGATAACGATGATGATATTCATAATGATAATCATAACGACGAACACGGTAACCGTGTGTAATTTCCTACCTTAGAGTTTCAGGTGACGCAATAACTAAAATGTGTGAAAACCAGTGCATCTAAATCGTCTCATTTTGTGTGATCAGTATGTGGGTGCTAGCGTGCACGTGCGCTCGTGTGTAAATGTGTGTGTGTGTAAGTGCTTGCACACATGGGGCATGTCCGTGCATGCCTACAACAGGTATGTGCATACAAACGCACACCAGAGAGAGAGGGGGGGGGGGGGGGGGGGGGGGGGGGGGGGGGGGGGGGGCATTCGAACATAACTGACGCAATTTACAGCCAGGCGATACAGAAATGGATGGCTACCTCGGCTACTGATTTTTGATGACCCATAAAAAAATAACACGGAAAAAGACTTAACTTGTGCGCCGAAATCTTGAGGCAATGTGATATATCTGACATTGATAGAGATTTTCAAATAACTGAGCCACACAGTCTTGTCCTTAATTCTAGAGATCTAAGTGATAATGCTGGTGGATTTGCATAACAACGATGATGGTTACCAACGAGGTCGATAACAATAGCGATCATCATCATTATCGTTGGGTACAGAACGGTCTTTACTCCAATCTCTCTGTCAGTGTAATTGTCAATCTGGTCCTTCCACCGGCCCTCTGATGTATCAAAATAAAAAATACGCTCATCTTCGAAACATTCGAATTCACCGCCCCAATGCACTACGTATTTCTTCTGCTAGCACTTTTGTTTCAGTCACTTTTGCTTCCTTTTGCTCTCGCCTTTTCTTTTTGCCCTTTTTTTGGGTCTGAAACCCGTAACTTTTCGTTAAATGAGTGGAAAAAAAAATCTAGTTACTACAAGTATCGTATAACGGGTTGGTCAATGGACAGGTATACTGACTGAGAAAGACTCACGCGCGCGCGCGCGCACACACACACACACACACACACACACACACACACACACACTATATATATATATATATATATATATATATATATATATATATATATATATATATATATATATATATATCGATAGACAGATATAGATAGGGAGTCAGATGGGTAGATGATAGACAGCTAGACAGATAGATGGGAAGACAGATAGGTAGATTTTCCTAGAAAACTGAAACTCAGCAAGCGCAGCAACCGCCACAATCAATGATTGTCCGAACACTGTTGGCACGCAGCAGGCGACTGAATGAAATGAGCTCCGAGATACAATTTGCATTCAAGTACAGTTTTGCCCGGCAGTCTATGTGTCCCATACAGTTCATGTCGTCTCTCCTTCAATTCCGGACTTTTCATACAGTTTACCCACAATGCACATCTCACCATACCGGCCAAAGTTAGAATGCGACCCCTTAAGCTTCCAGTCTTTGTCAACATCCCCGCGCATACACCCAGTTAACAGTTTTTGTCGATCAAACATTAAAAAAAAGACCAAAAAATAATGAAATAATTGAAGGTGGGGGAAGAGGAAACAAGAAAAGACTTTCTTTACATTCTATTAAGATCACACCATATCATTAATCATACAGCAAATCACATACAGATATACATTTGCCAAATAAAGCTAGGTATTACCACATGATTTCATTACTAATGATGAATTAAAAAAAAAGAAAACGAAGCCGCACTAATGCAGCAAATAAAACTGCATTAAAACAACAAATAAACGATTTGTTTTTGTTTTAAAGGAAGTACGTACATTTTGCAATACTGTTAAAATGGTCAAAAGTGAGTGTTAATCCAGGAAAATTCAAAATGCATAGATCAAATATTGAAAAACATCATGTATGTTACCTCAGTATGATAGTCACAGGTCACATCAGCTTACAGATGGTGCACATATGGAATACATGACGTCTCGGTCGGTCCCCCCAAAAAAGTCCTAACACTAGAGTGTCGAATAACTGAACTAGATCACTGGCATGAACATCTTACCCGAGGAGGAAAGTCTTGACAAGAACGCTCCCTGTAATAAGGTAAGTTGTACCTTGCATCAGAGCACGTCATGGTTAAGACACTTCAGACTCTGCCGCTGCTGCTACAACGAGAGAGGTAAAGAATGGCAGGATGAGAAAAAGGCGGGTGGGGGTGGGATGGGAGACGGGGGAATGGTGAAGAGAAACGAGATGAGAGGGGAAGGTGAGGGGACGGGAGAAGAAAGGAGAGGAGTGGGGTGGTGGGCAGCGTACTTCGAAGGTCATCGATAGATACACAGGACATCTGAGAAACTGAAGGGCATCTGAGAAATAACTGGTCATCATCATGTTCTTAGGAGAAGTGGCGATGTTATTTCCTAAACACAGTCCACTGCTGATTCAGGTTGTGTGTGTGTGTAAACTCAGCCAGCCATGGCCGCTTTATATGCTTGTCGTTGTCTGCATTACCAAGAACTGCTATAGTAACGAGACGTGAAGATGTCAGTGGGACACTTGCTTTCTGTTTGAACTGTTCCCTTTTTCTTCTTTCGGGATCGTTTCTGAAATGGGGCGTTTTTCATCAGCCACTTGATGCTGATTATCCTATGGAAAGAGTTGTTGGAAATATCTACTTGCCTCTCCTTCCCCATTTGGCCAATCCACCCTGCTGCAATCATTCTCCTGTTACACATATTTATCAAATATGAGTCAAAAATGCAGTCTGCCTCGAAATGTTTTTTTTTTTCATTTGTGCCTAAAAAAATCTGAACTTATGAATAAAATCCTAAAGTAACTGGACATATGATTTTGAACTTTGAAAAATGAAATCCTGCCGTGAAAGAAGGCGTGATTCTGGAAAAGTAACAGATTTGTTTCATGTTGAATTCTTATACACAGATAATTTAGATGCCTTCTAGCACGCACGCGCGCGCACACACACACACACACACACACACACACACACACACACACACACACACACATTACTCTTCATAACACGCTCAGACACGTATTCAAAACACAGACTCTGTCTGTCTGTCTGTCTGTCTCTTGCTGTGTTCTCAGTGTTTGTCGTATGAAGTACATCATGCTCTAATTCACTGAAAAAGAAACGAGATCTCGAATGTCGAATGACACCGACAGTAAAATTCTAAAAATTGCAGCTCCAGTATTTCTGAGACGCACAAACTCTCAGTGTGTGCATTCAGTTTGAACCTACTTCCCAAAGTTTTCATGGTTGCTAAAACAATCTGTCCATAAATTAGATCCAACCAGCTTTTAATATATTGCGATCCATTCTGTTTCGTTGTTTCTGTCAAAACCTTCAGAAGAACGCATAAAAAAGTACACACCTAGTATTTTGAAAATCTGGCTCGTTTAAATCTGCACAGACTGAGTTTAAGAAATGCAATTCTTGCCACACAGCCAATGGCCAATATCTGGAGTTATTCTTCATTAATCCTCCGTGGGCTAAGAATAGCCTAGCAATGCCACGTCAGACTGATTGTTATAACCTGTCTGATAGCGCTGTCTGGCCGAATTTTGCGACTGAGTGGCGCCAAGACTGTCTCCACGTTTCCGGGTCGAAAGCGGACTACCGTTTCTGTCCATCATTTCATGGCCAAGTGCTAACTAACCACGATGCTCCTGTCAGGCGTTTCCTCTGTCTTGTTATCGTCATTTCGCCGTTCCATCAAGATGACTGGTGTCCTCACTGCACGCTTTGCTAAGGCATTAATTGAATGACTGAGGCTTAACAAAACCAAAATACACACTGCATGCAATAACCAATAATAAAAAGGACGATTCTTCCCACTGTTCCTTTCTTGTCCTCCACATTAAAGGCAAGACTATTCACAAAGTAAACCACCATAAAGTTCTGAGAGTACTATTTGCAAGATTGTCCCCCAGTCCTACGATGTGGATGTAAAACACTCTTAAACAGTTTACTGTCCAAAATATTATTTTCGAATCACCGCAAATCGTATTTCAAAGCTTATGTTGAATCATGTGAGTTATGCATTAACAATTTAGGACTCAGGTGAGTGAACATGGGTCTACTGTTCTGAAACTACTACTTAGTTCTTATAGATGTAACCTAAAATTACTTTTGTTAAAATCATCAATATAATCTCATTCTGACTGTGCCACGGCCTTAGTTGTTCTTTCACTGAGAATGAAAACGGAAATACAGCAACGCAGTCTTATCTCATATTTTCCTCCACTTCAGTGGAATGAACTTAGCTATATTTACATAATGATGTTACTCCTTCTCAGTATAAACCTATTCTATTTAAAATTTCAAAATGGACACATGGACAACAACGGATGAGTCATTTTTCGTTCTTTTTTTCGTTTTTCGTTCTTTGTTTGTACTGTCCCAAATGTTTAATGTGATTTATTTTTTCGCCTGAAGAAGACCCAAGTGGTTGA
>CM031595.1:84904907-84909907 GCA_018398815.1 Conus ventricosus | reverse complement strand
TACGTATCTTTGCGAAAAGCATCTCCAGCTCCGGAGGTAGTTCTACCATGCCTTCAAAGACTTTAACAACCGGTTGACAGAGGAGGCACTATGGGCCACAGTGGCGAAGTTTAACAGCGGGCAGCAGCTTTGCAACACCACTTTGTAAGTGTATTCCAAAGTGACCAGTGCGGTGCTCATACAGGGTATTATAAAAGAATGGTTCCATACTTCAGTTGGAGTTTGTCAGGGCTGCCTTCTATCTCCCTCACTTTTCAACATATTCCCGAAAGGCATCATCACTGACGCACTTGAAGATCTTGTCAGCACATTCCGCACTGGAGGGAGAGCCATCACAAGTCTCTGGTTTGCAGGTGACATCGATGGCTTGGCAGGGATGAAACATCAAGCAATGGCATGAAAACCAGGCCTAGAAGACCAAGTTGATAGCCAGCCTCAACACCACCGTCAACACTGTCTACGGTCAGAAGCTAGAATCTGATCAACACTTCACTCACCTGGAATCCGTCATTAGCAGTAAAGCGAGGGACCCAAATCAGAAATCCTCTCAAGGGTAGCAAAGACGACCAAAGCACTGTCCAGATTAAAATCTTACCGGAGGATAAGAACATGCCCGTGAAACTCAAGGTCATTTTCCGATGCGCACAGGTCTATCCCATCTTCCTGTACGCACGTGAGACGTGGGATCTCACGGCAGCTCTGGAAGGAAGAATTCAAGCCAGGAGAATGAGATGTTACAGCAAGATACCAAACATCAGATACACCGATCATACCACTGGTCAGTAAGTGGATCAAACCGTCAGGCAGCACACAGGATCTTACGAAGGTCTACTGACATCAGTTAAGAAAAGAAAACTACTTTGGTATAGCCATGAAACAAGATCCATTGGCTTTGCTAAAACAATCCTTCAAGGAAATGTTGGACGGAGGGGGAGACAGAAAGATGGACTGACAAGATTGCAGAGCGGACAGGGAAAACGGTTGCAGAGACCCGAACCTTGGCAGACAACCGACAGAACCAGGGGAACCTGGTGAACTGTTCTTCAGTGTGGTGCCCCAGTGATTCCCTACCGCGTTAAGGGAGAAGAAAAAAGAATGTGAAACATGCCAAGATTCTGGATATGTTTGGACACAAACCATGAACAGTTTCTGCCAGTCTCATCTTGAAGTATGATCTTATACGTCATACTAGACTTCCTGTTGCAACATTCCCATACCTATCCTCGCGTGAGTATGGATCTGTACCAACAAATACCAAAGTCAGCGGGAAATCCTGTGACATATTTTGTCTGAATATGAAGCCTCCCGACTTCGTGCATCATTGAAGACCTTTACAAACTGGCATTAAAGCTGCGATGAACATCTACTGTAAGGCTGACATTTTGATCATAGTTAATTAGCTTCAGTGCTCCATGTCACTCTGTTGCTGTCACAACGCTGCATTATCTGGGTGAAATTTCATGGGTCATATTTTCAATTTAGTGCTTGCTCTATACGGCAAAGCATTGAAAAGGAAAGGGCGATCATAATTTGCTTTCAAATTTGTACAACATCTGACGGAAACTTTCACACACACACACACACACACACACACACACACACACACACACACACACACACACACACACACTTCTCACGCACGCATACACGCACGCACGCACGCACTCACGCACTTCCCTATCCTCACACACACACACACACACACACACACACACACACACACACACACACACACACACACACACACACACACACACCGCTCAAACCGTCAATTCATCTATAAATGAATTTTTTTAAAAGCAGGATCAATCTGGAAAGAAAATTAGGACTGCTCCGGCAATCTCTCCAATCATTTTGTTGCTCAACAATAATCCAAACCCAAATTAATTTCCCTCCAGGGTTCAGAAACGAAATGCGAGGGCTGGGTTTCCTAACCCCTGACACCGGGTCCTGTGCACGAGCCGTATAATGTTCGTGTACGTCCTGTGTCTCCTTCCTGGTCGGTTCGCTCGACTTATTCCACGCAGGACACGCAGTGGCGGGTGTGTGTTGTGCGGCCCAATTCGACATTCCTGCGTATTGTGTTGGGAAATACAATACGTTTTACAATCCCGCGGAGAGGAATCTTTTGTTCGCACTGGAGTTTATTGGACCGTCTTTGTATTGCGTTTCAATGGGATTCTCTTGGGTTTTTATAATGTGATGGGCTGCGTTCTGTTGTGCTGGACTGTTCAATTTTCCTGTCTTTTCTTTTCTTTTTCTTTCCTTTCTTTTTACTTGTTTTTTTAATTTTTTTCCCTGTTCTTTTCTCTCCATTTCCTTTCTTTTCTTTTCTATTTCTTTTCTTTTCACTTCTGTCTGTCTGTCTGTCTGTCTGTCTGTCTGTCCGTCTTTTCTGGTCTATTCCTCTTTCTTCGTTCTCTCTTTTTTCCGTCCTTATTTTTGATGCACTGTTTTGGAATGTGTGGGTGGAAAGGTGGGCCAGTGCATTAGGTAGTCACTCGCCTAGGAGTAGGATTCATGGTTTGAGTCAAGGGCGTTGCCAGTTCTTTTTTTGTGTCTATTTCCACTGACTTAGTTACAGCTTCAGTTGTCAGTGGTGGGCGTGGGTGCTAGCCTTTTGGATAAGACAATAAATTGAGTTCATGTCACACACACACACACACACACACACACACACATATATATATATATATATATATATATATATATATATATATATATATATACATATCCCCCCCCCGTGTCCATGTTTTTGTTGACCTATCAGAACAGAATTTCTTACTTAATTTTGCCAGGAATAATTCCACTCTTGCCTTGACTTTTTTAATTTTTAATTTTTTTTTTTACATAAGAAGCTTTGTGTGTGTGTATGTATGTATGTATGTATGTATGTGTGCATGTATGTATGTATGTGTGTGTGTGTGTGTGTGTGTGTGTGTGTGTGTGTGTGTGTGTGTGCGCGCGCGCGCCCACACACACACACACACACACACACACACACACACACACACACACACACACACACACACACACACATATATATATCTCTCTATATATATATAAATATATATAGATAGAAAGATAGATAGACAGACAGATATAGATATACATATAAGATGGACAGACACTACGAATGACGTTGTACAGTCGAACACACTCTCGAATTTCACTGAGGGAATCTTGTGCAGCATAAAAACTACACGGTACAATACAATGCTTGTGTATATGACACTGTACTTTGTGTTACATGCATTATTTTTTTAGCTGTGTTGGTTAGTTTATTTATTATAGGGTTGTATAAGGTTTCACAGCCTTATACTGTATTACGTTGTAATGTTATATAGGGCCGAAAGAAAACACTGACAGACTAATCTGAAAATTAAACAATTTAACGAACAAGTCACTACAAAGTGCAGTTATAAGTTTTTTTTTCCCCAGTGTTTTGTTGTAGTTGCCATTTTACTGAATGCTAGGCTTCAAGTAAAAAAAAATTACATTTTCAAGTCCTCTTCTTCAAGTTACACATAAATCAAGAAACAGGGCGCCATTCGCTTCTCCCCTCCCCATATCAAAACCCCAGCCCCCATCCCCCTTTCTAGGTCTCCCCCTAAAAGAAGCTCTGAAACCTTTGATTTTGAAAAAAAAAGAAACTCAATATAATGTAGTATGATCACACAGAGCCTTTTCGGGACTGTCAAAATCACACAGAACAACACGTCGTACCCTGAACGGGTCAGATCAGCACCCCCATCTCTCTCCCCTCAACATAACCACGGGGACAGCCTCACCCGATACCTCCCATCCCACTGTCACACACTGCATTGGTATGCACTCGGTCACAAACACAGTGTGTTCACTCTATACGCACGCATCTGCTCCATTCATTCAAAGGAGACACTGGGGAAAGAAAAGATTCCAATTTTTGTGTACTGCCTTTTCCATAACAGAAGAAAGGAATATCAAAATGATAATCAACATCAAACGAGAATACGATGCACGTTTTCCTGACCAATTTTCATATTCATTTTCCAAACAAGCATTTCCAACCATTTTCCTCTTTCTATCTTTCTTGAATGGGCATCACTGAAAACACTGCATTTCTCTTTCTTTCCGTTCACAAGGTAGAGGTTGATGTAAGAATTTCTTTTTCTTTTATAAAGGATCCACCTGCGAGATTCAAGGTCGCAGGAGGTAGGTTTTTGTCCAATGGTGGACGCTGAGGTCTTCCGGAACGAAGCCCCCAAGTCCTACCGTTAGGTTTGGAAAATGTTATCTAGATTAATTTTTTTCTTAAGACATTATACAACAAAAAATGGCTACACATCATACTCACGAATTCGTAGCATTCTGTTTCCAGCAGATTCCTACCCACAGTTGGGGTACAAAGTGAAATCTTTACCCAAAAATATTAATCTTAAAAAACGATTTGCATATTTCTTAGAAACCAATTACTCGTTTTCACATTATTACATTTACTTCTTTTTCTTCTTTTTATTTAAATTAATCACATCAATGTTCGTGAATCACCTATTTATATCCACTTATAAATAATGAATAATGTCGCTTTTCTCGCTTTTGTCTTTATTGATTTATTGTTCCCCTACTGGTAACTTACCCGTAGGGAATAAACACTGTACAAAATCCCAGGCAAGCTTCCATCTGCAGCTACATCTTTGACCACTCACTGGCCGTCAGGAAACTACATCTTTGACCACTCACTGGCCGTCAGGAAACTACATCTTTGACCACTCACTGGCCGTCAGGAAGCTACATCTTTGACCACTCACTGGCCGCTAGGAAGCTACATCTTTGACCACTCACTGGCCGTCAGGAAGCTACATCTTTGACCACTCACTGGCCGTCAGGAAACTACATCTTTGACCACTCACTGGCCGTCAGCAAGCTACATCTTTGACCACTCACTGGCCGTCAGGAAGCTACATCTTTGACCACTCACTGGCCGTCAGGAAGCTACATCTTTGACCACTCACTGGCTG
>CM031595.1:84869907-84872407 GCA_018398815.1 Conus ventricosus | reverse complement strand
CATATTTCATTTACAATCAAATGATATATGTTAAGCTATTACGTTGTAACTGACTTTTTCTATAGCAGTATAATAGTCTTGTAGCATAAAGCAAGCTCTTGTTCTTTAGTTGTTTATTTACTTTATTATTTTATCGCGTGTCTCAACTGAGACTTCTAGAAATCCATGCAAGTAACAGTACAAGTGAAAAACCCTGACAGGACTCAACCTGTAAGGTTCTGGCCCACGTGTTCCACGCTACGAGGCTTCACTCTTGTCACTTCTGCTTCTTCTACCTCTCCTCCTCACTATCTCGTTTACTTTTCTTCTACCCGTCACAGCTGTGCGCTGCACGTCCACGCTGACTTCCATTCTCTCCCCTGATACCTTGCCTTTACCACTCTAAGTTGTCCTTCACAACTTAACTCTGCCTCACTAGAGGCTGGTCCACTCTAACTCCCATTCTCTCCCCTACCACCCGGTCCTTACTGGTCTAGATGTTCATCACAACTTGACACTGCCTCATGGTTACTGGTCTACACCAACGCCTATTCTCCCCTACCACCCGGTCTTTACTGCTCTGTTTGTTAATCGCAGCTTGGCGTTGTGACCACGATCACTGGTCGCTGCCAATTCCCATGACCTTTCCCACCATTCTAATTTTTTTCACTGTGGTTATTTATCACAACTTGACGCTGCCTCAACAATTTTCTGGTCCATACCAATGTCCATTCTCTCCCCTATCGCCGGTCTTTACTGCTCTAACTGTTCATCTGTGAGCAGCATCACTGGTCTCTGTCAATTCCCATTACCTTTCCCACCATGCTACTTTTTTTTCACTGTGGTTGTTTATCACAACTTGACGCGGCAAGCAGGATCATTGGTCTTTGCCAACGCCCCATCCTCTCCCTTTACCGAAACCACATCTTCGGTCAAGGTTTGCAGTGTGAGCAGTATCACAGGCCTACATCGAATCCTATTCTCTCCTTTATTACCTTGCTTTAACCACTCCTAGTTCTCTGTCACCCACTGGCGCTGCTTTAGGGATCCCTGGTTCACGTCAGCTCCTGTTCTCTCCTCTACCAACTTCCCTAGCGGTTTCTCAGTTTTGAAATAACAACTTGGCGCAAGCTGCAGGATCACTGGTAGAAGCCAACGTCCATTTTCTCTTCGTATACTTACCACATGTTAAGACCACCTACGGTCAAGGGTGACGCTGAGAGCTGGACCACTAGCTCACTCAGCCCCTCATTACCTCCCTTACCACCTGTTTTTAACCACCCTCGTCGGCCATTACAAGCTGGCGATGTTATAGGGATCACTGGACCACGTCAACTCCCGTTCCCTCCCTTTTTCCTCAAAGTTCAGCGCACTACGCAAAGACTGAATACAGATTTCTCAGATCCTTTGATATGGGATCTTGTTTGTTTGACTGTATCTTTTGAACTGCCAAAAAAACCCCACCTGTTTTTGATGCAAATCATTGTAAATTTAGACACTGAATTTTTGTATTAGCAGGATTTTTTTTTCTGCTTGAAATTTGGGCAGCATTTTCTGGCTAGAACACATCGCGGCAGTGAAAATCACTTTTACGCTATCCTCGTTGTGTGTTAGCATGTCAGTACTATTTTTGACAAAGTTGTGCGGGGCCCAACAACTCTCTCTCTCTCTCTCTCTCTCTCTCTCTCTTTTCGCGTGACTTCTTTTCGTATTGTTTATTCGCTCTCTGGTATCTTGTCATACCCGAGGGAGATAAACACCAGCCACCACTCACAAGATCTAATGAAGAAAGGCGGACAGGGGTGGCGGGAATATCCTATCTCACGCACCAAAACTCGATCCTGGGGCCACAGACCCTTCCTTCCTTCCTTCCTTCCTTCCTTCCTTCCTTCCTCTACGCTGGTCCATCCATTAGACCCCCACTCCATCATAAATGCACGAATATTACATGAGAAGTCTCTGGGCGAGAGGAATCCACACATGGACATTCTCCCCCAAAAGATTCCAAGAAGGGATGACAACAGCCTTCTCTTCTGGATATCGAAAAACACTAACAACGTCAGCTGCAGGAGACAAGCCATCACGTGCATGCCAGAATCAATGACCAGTCAGATCGTGCTGCCAGAGGCTATCAAAAAGGAGCCTCATGTTATGTTTTCTCGCGACGACTCTGGTGTGGCGAAACGCGTGTAGGGCCGTGGAGACAGAGAGGCGATTCGCTAGGGGGAAACTGTCCCTCTGATGGCTCGCTCTTAAAAGGCGATCTGGTCGGCAACGACAGACTGCAAATGTATGGTGAAATGGTGATTCCAAAAGAAATCTCTCTCTCTCTCTCTCTCTCTCTCTCTCTCTCTCTCTCTCTCCACAGGTACGAAGGTGGTACACAGAAAAAAATGCAGAAATCTCTCTCTCTCTCTCTCTCTCTCTCTCTCTCTCTCTCTCTTCTATATATATATATATGATTATATATACACACACACACATATACTAGACTAATACATTCAAGGATAAGTAGCCAAGC
>CM031595.1:84854907-84859907 GCA_018398815.1 Conus ventricosus | reverse complement strand
GAGCTCTATGACGGATATGATTGTAGTATCTACGATGACGATGATGACCTCTAAGAAAACGAGATGCGATGGCGATGAGAATGATCTTTAAGATGATAGATTTATGTATTGAAAATGAAAATCGCAATGTACATAACACTGAGTGAACTCGCGACAGAAATCGGAACTCAAAGTTACTTATGCGACGAGTCCATTAATGTGTTACATTGATCATGCGATGACTAAATTTTGCTGAGATTTGTTTGTTTGTTTGGTGTGTTTTTTTCCTCCATGAAGTAGATTCCGTCTTCAGCCACAGCCATTTGTTTGTTTGTTTGGTGTGTTTTTTTCCTCCATTAAGTAGATTCCGTCTTCAGCCACAGCCATTTGTTTGTTTGTTTGGTGTGTTTTTTTCCTCCATTAAGTAGATTCCGTCTTCAGCCACAGCCATTTGTTTGTTTGTTTGGTGTGTTTTTTTTCCTCCATGAAGTAGATTCCGTCTTCAGCCACAGCCATTTGTTTGTTTGTTTGGTGTGTTTTTTTTCCTCCATTAAGTAGATTCCGTCTTCAGCCACAGCCATTTGTTTGTTTGTTTGGTGTGTTTTTTTCCTCCATTAAGTAGATTCCGTCTTCAGCCACAGCCATTTGTTTGTTTGTTTGTTTGTCTGTCAGGATTACGCAAAAAAAACAACAGCAACAACAAAAACAAAACAAAACGAACAGACTAACAAACAAAAAAACCTTACCACAGAAATTTTAACCAGACTTGGTGACGGAACAGATAGAGAATTGCACGCTGTATCCTGTATCACATTTCGTTTTTCTTTCTTTTTTTTTCTCAGGCAGTTACTTCCCCTGCCGGAAGAAGTTGCCACTCGTGCACTGACTCAAAGGGCGGGTCCCAGGATTTGTTCGACTTTGACCAAGGTCTGCGTTTACACGAATTTTTTTTTTTCTCTCTCCTTTCTTTCACTTAAAATCCAGTGTGAGTATTTATTTGTCTCTTTGCCTGCAAGAACTCGAATACAGCTGCACGGATCTTTGTTAGGCCAGCATCTGCAATACAATGGACTACAGTGTGAAGTTCCTGACTCTCTCCATCTGAGGTCTTTCTCCATCGTCACCGCATCCCTTCCACACCTGCAGACTCTCTCTCTCTCTCTCTCTCTCTCTCTCTCCTCTCTCTCTCTCTCTCTCTCTCTCTCTCTCTCTCTCTCTCTCTCTGTCTGTCTCTGTCTCTCCCTCTCTCTGCCAGGATACTCTCTCTCTCTCTCTCTCTCTCTGTTTGTCTGCCAAGAAGCCCCCCCTCCCCCCCCCCCCCGCTCTCTCTCTCTCTGCAGAATGCTCTCTCTCTCTCTCTCTCTCTCTCTCTCTGCCGGGATGGATATCTCAGTGTACCGTGTCACGTGATGCTGGTGTTGGACGTTGAACCCACACGTCACTGAACATTTCCATCACGAATGCTTGCTAATGACGGACCACATCAGGTCACCCAGGAGAACGGAGGGGTGCGGGTGGTGGTGGTGGTGGTGGAGGGGAGGGGAGGTAGTCAGGGAAGGGGGAGGGTATGAGGGAAGGGATGCCGGAGAGGATGAGAGAAAGGAAGAGAAGGTTCCAGTGTGTGGATTTGTTATGTCTGAACGGCAGTCACACGGCAATACTTTACCATCTCTCTCTCTCTCTCTCTCTCTCTCTCTCTCTCTCTCTCTCTCTCTCTCTCTCTCTCCCCTCTCTCTCTCTCTCTCTCTCTCTCTCTGTATGTGTATGTGTAGTTATCTATGTATGTATATGTATGTATGTATGCATATAAATATATACATGAATAGATCTGTCTTAAAGATGGATTACGATGGTTCGCATACGCTGCTGGTGAAGGGTTTAACATTTATGGTATATTTCCCTAATTTTATATTCTCATTTTCTTTATCTCCCTTCCTTCCCCCCCCCCCCCCATTTCTTTTTTCATAATCTTTGCCAGATCATTCTGATTGATGTAATGATGGAAGAATGGTTAGCCTGCGCTTGTCTTCCTCCACAACTAAATTGTTCAGTATGATATTTTTTGCTCAGTCAGTAGTGGGAGATGGCATCTCTTAGGAGATCCAAGTGCAGGCTGGTCTGCGCAATTCATAGCTGCTGTCAATGCTTGGGTTATTCCACAGCTGAGCTGACATCTCGGACTGCTGGACATCTTTTGAGCTCCCTTGCATCCTTGAATGGATCCTCAAGCTTAGGCTCAAAGATTTTCCCCCAAATTTTGTACTGTTTATATATATAATGATTTTAGTTTTTCAGCAACTTACTTCCTTTCCACACTTTCTTTTCGTTTTAGTTTTCTACCCTTCGCTGGCTGCTTTTGGGATGCTGTTGGATTCCATTTTGGAACCCTTCTCATACCACGAGAGCACAGACACAATCAGCCGTGTCTTCCTGATGAGTCCGATCCAACGGACGAAAGATTTAGGAACGAAGACGAAAATGAGAATGAAATATCAGGGAAATGTAAATATAAAGTTTTTCACCAGTACTAGCATTTGGGGAGCATTGTAATCCGTTATGAAAACAGAACATTCACATTGTCTGTTCCTGGGTCCTTCGTCCGCTGGATGGGATTCGTCAGGGAGGCACGGCTGAATGTGTGTGTGTGTGTGTGTGTGTGTGTGTGTGTGTGTGTGTGTGTGTGTGTGTGTGCAAAAAGTCTGTAAATCTGTGTGTGTGTGTGTGTGTGTGTGTGTGTGTGTGTGTGTGTGTGTGTGTGTGTGTGTGTGCAAAAAGTCTGTAAATCTGTGTGTTGTGTGTGTGTGTGTGTGTGTGTGTGTGTGTGTGTGTGTGTGTGTGTGTATAAGTATATATATACATGCTTGTATACATCTCTCTCTCTCTCTCTCTCTCTCTCTCTCTCTCTCTCTCTCCACACACACACACACACACACACACACACACACACACACACACACACACACACACACACACATCTCTCTACGCATATGTGTGTGCGTGCGCACGCGCACTGTGAACCAAGCGACCGTGGTTGAGGTGATGGAGAAGGGACCGGAGAAGGAGATCTAGATGAGTGTGCGGATGGGGGACACTCTATTTTCACTCGACATCTACAACACGACAGATAAAACCAATGGCTTAGTCAAAGGCACCAGAGCGGGAGGATGGGGTGGGATAGTACGTAATAGAACGGGAGAGACGGATGGAAGAGGGTCCAGTAAACTGACACCACCAGCCTATCAGGTTTAACTTCTTCTTCTTCTTCTGCGTACGCAGGTTGATACTCCTGCGGACACTCCCTATATGGACAGGCAACTATTAATCCTATCTATCTATACATATACACCAGGGAGTGGAGATTTGTGTGCATGGCCGTTTTATATCCCGCCATGAAGGCAGCCATACTCCATCTTCGGGGAAGGTGCATGCTATATGTAACGTGTCATCCATACCAACGGCCAAACTGGCCTTCTCTTTCGAAAGTTGGTGATGGGATTTTACGTGTGTGCAAGATGTTATGCATGCGTTCACACACGGTACCTTGGTTTATAGTCTCATTCGAAGGACTGTGTGGGAAATGGAGTCAGAACTAATGTTAACTCCGAGGCAAAAATCCCCCTGTACCGAAACGGCCCGGCGGAGATTCTAACCCGAAACCCTTGGATTACGAGTCCGGTGCTCTACTAACTGCGCTATTCCGGCCCCCTCAGGTTTAACGATTCAATTCCCCGTAGCCTAATGGTTATGGGAGTTATGAATTGCTCGAGGTTCACCGTGTATAGAGCATAGCACTATCAAATCGCAACCCCCTGTAGAGCGCCGTTTTGGTATTGAAACGCCGTTTTGGTATTGGCAGACGAAAACGGCGTTTCAATACCAAAACGGCGTGTTAGGTCTAGCCATTATCGAATTGAACACCAAAACGGCGAGACGTAAGACGCCGTTTTAGTATTGGGCGCCGTTTTCGTATTGGCATACGAAAACGGGTTACGAAAACGGCGCCCAATACGAAAACGGTGCTTCTCGTACCCGCCGTTTTGGTATCCTGACCGGCCTTAAAGGACCTGTTTTCGTGCATCTGGTTCAAATCTCAATATCTGCTTTTCTCGCATGATTGATGTTAAAAGAGCACTGCTGATCAAGTTTTAGTATCGACAAATGAGGGAAGGTGATGCCAATACGAAAACGGCGCCCAAGTCTAAAACGGCGTCTTACGTCCCGCCGTTTTGGTGTTCAATACACACGCCGTTTTGGTATTGAAACGCCGTTTTCGTCTGCCAATACCAAAACGGCGTTTCAATACCAAAACGGCGCTCCACACCCCCTCCTTCTACCGCTTTAACTCTCTGAGGACTCCACCAGGTACTCATTTACTGCTGCTGGGTGGACAGAGAGTGGGCTTTTTAAGCGGTAAACTGACTTCGAGCCTGCGGCACGAGTGGTTTCGAACTCAGACCGCTATCTCCGCAGTCCAGCACTGTGACTATTTGACCGCTGGGCCCCTGAGTATCTGTGTGTGTGTGTGTGTGTGTGTGTGTGTGTGTGTGTGTGTGTGTGTGTGTGTGTGCGTGCCCGGTCTGGCACATCCAGCGAGACAACCCGACGATGTCAGCCATCAAGAGCCACGACGACTTTTTATTCCTCCCCGAAGGCTGTTCTCCAATCTCTCTATATTTCGGAAAGTGTGTGGGCGCAGAGAGAGAGAGAGAGAGAGAGAGAGAGAGAGAGAGAGAGAGAGAGAGAGAGAGAGAGAGAGAGAGAGAGAGAGAGAGAGAGAGAGAGAGAGAGAATGCGTGCGTGCGTGCGTGCGTGTGTGTGCCTGTGTGTGTGTGTGTGTGTGTTTGTGTGGGTACGGGGTTGTGTTGTCTTGAACCATCTGTAACCCATTCAGCACTTTCTCTCCCAAAATCTCTCTCTCTCTCTCTCTCTTCTCTCTCTCTCTCTCTCTCTCTCTCTCTCTCTCTCTCTCTCTCTCTCTCTGAGCTTTTCTATTCAAGATAACAGATCCTGTCTCCCTCCAT
>CM031595.1:84832407-84839907 GCA_018398815.1 Conus ventricosus | reverse complement strand
GGAGTGGAGGAGGAATGAAAGGGACGGTGGGGGTGGGGGTGGGGGATGGGGGTGGTGCAAGGGTGAGGGGTGAGGGGAGGGGCATTCATAGAGAGAGGGAGACTGTCTGTCTGGTCGGGCCACTGACAGTTGTCATAATACAATAGAGATAAACGCCGCGCGTCGGCTTCTCCCGACGCCCCCCCCCCCCTTCCCCGCAACCCCCACCCCCTGCTGCCCCCCCCCCCCCCCCTGTGTGTGTGTGTGTGTGTGTGTGTGTGTGTGTGTGTGTGTGTGTGTGTGTGTGTGTGTGACATTGACATGACGTCATGCTGGTGTTGATGATTACGCTGTATTTCATAATGAGGACAGTGCCGGTAAATTTTTAGAGCGATGCAGTCGTCAGTGTATAACTACCATACCTCAGTTATTATTTGTGCATAATAGTATGTTTTGTCAGAACAACTTTGGTCAGTCTGGCAGTCAGCATCTACTCTACACAAAATTTTCTTTCGTATTTCGTCTGTATCTTTCTTCTTCTTCTTCTTCTTCTTCTTCTTCTTCTACTTCTTCTTCTTCTTCTTCTTCTTCTTCTTCTTCTTCTTCAATTTTCGTCAAATGGTGATAGTTCTAAAATACAAAGAAACAAACAAAAGGAAACAAAATTATCCACTTGTTTTGACGTGTCTGGTATGCAAAGCTTGCTGATGTCTAAGACGTGCTAGTGGCCTGCTTTTAAAAGAAGAGCATGACCGCTCATTGCCCACGTTGGGGGTGGGGGGGGGGGGTGGGGTCAGTGTTTTTGCCTCATCTGTATGAGGCGAGGCGCCTTTGCTGCCATGTGGTTTGATGAAACAGGTCCTGTTCGTTCCCACTCCCTGTGTGCCTTCTCACTGACAGTGCAGCCTCCCTTGACGGCCTCTGAGAGTTTTGGCTCTAGTCCCACCATTTTTACCTACCCGCCATCCCCGTTTTTTTGCCTGTTACTGTGTGTAACTCGTAATTCTCAGCCGGTCCCGAGACAAAGCACGCTTGAAAGATGGTACGCGAGTCTCAACGATTTGGGTTAGAATACTCCCCCTCACCCCTCCTGCCCATCTTCCAAATCGTTTACAACTCCAAAGAAGCAACAGTGTTGAGGTTCAGAATGAACTGTATGATCAGAGCAGGACGATTCGCCGACGAAACCCAAGAGACAGGCGCACAGACACAAGATGGATGTTTGAAAAAGCCGGAAACTCTTTTTTTGTTGTTGTGAGTTGGGGGAGGAGGTCTTTCACAATTGAGTTTGGACGGAACATCATATGCATTTGATTTTGAGACATACTTATGTTGACACATAGAAGGTGAGTAAAATGTGAACGTGCGTGGGAGATGTCGAGTATTTTTTTTAAAATCACTACTTGCATTTCTCGCAGCGCGCAGTCTTTGTATTTGTGTTCACGACCAATACATTTTATTGTATGCGTTTGTTTTGCTCAGTTATGCTGCTACTTCGTGCACTGTACGGAGAATGGGGGGGGGGGGAGGGGGGGGGGGGGCGGGGGGAGGGGGGGGGGGTAGGACTAATAGAAGGTTGTTCTCTTCTCTCTCTCTCTCTCTCTCTCTCTCATGAAGTTGTTTTTTTCGATGTATGGAAGAGTTTCTTGTTATGTAACGCTTTCTTCTTGTGTGAGTTTTGAAAGGAACATCTTAAAACCGTGAAATTAAGAACATGTACGGTAACTCTTTGCTCCAATGAGACGGGAAAAAAAAAGAAAAAAAAGAAATATTACAGGCCGAAAATTCCCAGTATCATTTGGAGTTACGGGTGTGTGATTTACTTCATCGAGGGAGGCAAGAGTTACCCAACTAGTTTATGAATGGTTGAGTTTACGTCCCTTCTAAGCGAAAGCTTATAGGGACACGGTGTTCTTTGGCGATAGTTTGGCAATCTGTTGGTTATTTGTGGGAGCTGGACACCCTGGAAAAAAAAAGGCCTGGTGTGGTTCGGCTGGGGCTTTAAGGATGAAAACTATCCTTGGTAACAAACATTCGTTTGTTATCGGCTCCTGTCAGCGTCGATGGGGGGTTGCGTCCGCACTTGTAAATACATTTATACTGAATAGTTTGATTTTTTGTTTTGTTTGTTTGCTCTCGAACAAAACGGTCAGGTACGACCGTATGGTCTGTCCGTTAATAATGGAAATGTTCCCGTGATGTCGAAAGTTCGCCCGACGCAGCTGCGAATGTCGTCTCGATTTGGACAGAAATTCATCAAGATTTAGCCAGCGGTGGCGGCAGAGCTGCAGCAGCAGCAGTAGTAGTAATTGTAGTAGTAGCAAGCAGTTGTAAAAAAAAAAAATCGGGAAGTTAAAAAATAGACGAGAAATGCGGCGGGGGCCGGTGGAGGAGGAAAACGTTGATTCCAGCCAAAAGGACCGTACCGGGGCGGACGGAAAGTGACATGGCAATCCATTACTGTGACTCGGCCCCAGGCAGCGTGAGCCGGGCGGGGAAAGGAGAGGTGTGGTCACTGGTGCAGGGGCTTGAAGGGGACAGGGGAGAAGGAGGAGGAATGACCGGGGACGGTGGGGGGTGGCGGGTGGGGGCTGGGGGTGGTGCAAGGGTGAGGAAGTGAGGGGCGGGGCATTCATTGATGAGAGGGTGACTGTCTGTCTGGTCGGGCCACTGACAGTTGTCATAATACAATCGAGATAAAACGCCGCGCCGCGTCGGCTTTCCGACGCCCCCCCCCCCTTCCCCGCAACCCCCACCCCTGCTGCCCCCCCCCCTCCCCCCTGTTGTGTGTGTGTGTGTGTGTGTGTGTGTGTGTGTGTGTGTGTGTGTGTGTGTGTGTGTGACATATGGACATGGAAGGTCACTGCTGGTGTTGATGCTTCCGATGTATTTCATACATGAGGACAGTGCGGTAAAATTTTTAGAGCGATGCAGTCAGTCAGTGTATTAACTACCATACCTCAGTTATTATTTGTGCATAATAGTATGTTTTGTCAGAACAACTTTGGGTATGTCTGGCAGTCAGCATCTACTCTACCCCACAATTTTATCTTTCGTATTTCGTCTGTATTTTTTCTTCTTCTTCTTCTTCTTCTTCTTCTTCTACTTCTTCTTTCTTCTTCTTCTTCTTCTTCTCTTCTTCTTCAATTTTCGTCAATGTTGTTGATAGTTTAAAATACAAAAGAAAAAAAAAAGGAAACAAAAATATCCATGAGTTTTGGAGTGCTCTGGTATGCCAAAGCTTGTGATGTCTAAGGACGTGCTAGTGGTGCTTTTAAAAAGAAGAGCATGACCGCTCATGCCACGTTGGGGGTGGGGGGGGGGGGGGTGGGGGGGGGGGGGGTTGTGTTTTTGCCTTCATCTTGTCTGAGGCGAGGCGCCTTTGCGGCCATGTGGTTTGATGATATGTTTGAACCGAGGTCTGTGCGTACCACTCCCTGTGTTGCATTCTCACTGACAGTGGCAGCCTCCCTTGACGGCCTCTGGAGAGTTTGGCTCTAGTCCCACCCATTTTTACCTACCCGCCACCCCGTTTTTTGCTGTTTCTGTTGTAACTCGTAATTCTCAGCCGGTCCGAGACAAAGCCCGCTTGAAAGATGGTAGCCAGTCTTCAACAGATTTGGGTTAGTAGACTCCCCCTAACCTCCTGACCATCTTCCAAATCGTTACAACTCAAAGAGCACACATTGTAGAGGTTCAGAATGAACTGTACTGATCAGAGCAGGACGCTTCGCGACCGAAACCAAGAGCCAGGACGCACAGCCACAAAGATGGCTGTTTGAAAAAAGCCGGAAACTCTTTTTTTGTTGTTGTGAGTTGGGGGAGGAGGTCTTTCACATTGAGTTGGAACGGAACAGCATATGCTCACTTTGATTTTGAGACTATTAAGTTGAACATGGAAGGTGAGTAAAATGTGAACGTGCGTGGGAGATGTCGAGTATTTTTTTTAAAATCATACTTGCATTTCTCGCAGGCGCGCAGTCTTTGTATTTGAGTTACGGACCAATCCATTTTTATTGTCTGCGTTTGTTTTTTGCTCAGTATGCTGTACTTTCGTGCATGTTCCGGCGAGATGGGGGGGGGGGGGGGGGGGCGGAGGGGGGGGGGGGCGTAGGACTAGAATTAGGAAGGTTGCTGTGAACTTTGCTTGCCTCAGATCTTGTAAAAGACTCGCCTACATTTTAATTTTGAAAAACGGAAGAAAAGGAAAAAAATAACAAACAACAAACAAACCGATCAAGTAATAATTCTTAGTAATTTTTCGACGTGGAGGAAAACATCACTTCTTACCACGCTATGGCCCTCCTATATCCGTAAAAAGTGTGTGTATTGTTACTTCTCTCTTTTCTCTCTCTTTCTATCTCTCTCGTGTGTTCTCGGTCTGTCTTTCTGTCTGTCTGTCTGTTGTCTGTCTTCTCCTGACACACACACCCACGGACACATACACGCCCCCTGCGGGGAGAGGGAGGGGCGCGGGTTGTTAGAGACAGGGTGAGAGAGTGGCGTGGGTAGGAGGAAACATGGGGCGTAAGATTGACTTCTCTCGTTGAGAAACAAAAGAAGAAGAAAAATAATGTCACTGTCGACATTCGTCGTGGACCTACCAGTCGTAGGGTGCCCATCTAAAATCCGGTAGCATCGACAAACCAAGCTGGTGCCGCCAACGGGAGCAGAACTTGGAGGGAGTTAGTAGTCTGCGAACCGCGCGCTAGCCCAAACAGGGTTTTTTTTTTTTTCTTTTTTTTTTCTCCCCAATTTTTACACTGCTTGGCATAATGTTGTTCTCGGCGCCTCCCGCTGTCGCATAGTTCTTGCGCACGGTGTACGGACCGCTGTTGAAGTATTCAATCGCTTTCCAGCCCGGTGGGAAGCCTTGATGGCAGTGGAGAAGTTTTTAATTGCAGGTCTGGTGGGTGAATGTAACATATTACAGAGGTTGCAGGATCTCACGGCGAAGGGCCCTTTCAAGGGAAAGCGTTTCTTGCTGATTCGAGCAGACCGATGCTTTTTTTTTTGGGGGGTGGGGGGGAGGGGGCGGGGGCGACAGGGTAGGAGGATGTGTGGGTGTATGAGAGAGCGGGCAGGGGCTTACTGGCGATGGCATAATATGAGTCTTTATGTGCTTTTTTTTCTGCGTCCTTTTTTTTTTCTTTGTTTGAAACACACATTTTTTTAACTTCCTGCCCCCCCCCCCCCCTTCCTCCACAGCCTGCCAGTCCTCGTAGTTTTTTTTTTCCCTGTTAACTCGTCATGTTTTGTTGGTGTTTTTTCTTCTTCTGTCTGAGGTAGGGGGTAGGAATCTCTGTATTTTTTGTTGTTGTTGTTAAGTTGACCTCTTGGCTATTTCAGTGCTCCAACATCTTCACACGCTGCTTTCGTGGAGGTTATTTGTTTGTTGTGAAAATGTGCATGATGTCTTGTTTCTTATTCCCTTTTCACTAGCAAGCCATGACACCTATTATGAAGGATTGGACCGTACACACACACACACCACACACACACACACACACACACACACACCCAACACTCTCTCTCTCACTCTCTCTCTCTCTCTCCTCTCTCTCTCTCTCTCTCTCTCTCTCTGTCACTGTCACTTTTTCACTCGCGCAATCATGACAGCATTTATCCATACGCACACGCAATCCTTCCAATCATCCCAAAGGCGCACTACCGAATTTTTTTCTTCTCCCCCTTCTCTTCGGGAAAAACACGTTTACTAAATCACATCAAACACCGTTATAACCCAACTTTTCTACAGGGTCGCCCTCTTTCCACTGAGAGGGCAAAACTAACTCACTAAGACTTATAAGTCACGGCTCCACACAACATTGGCCCCACAAACTCCAGACCAGGAAAATAAAATGTTCTTCACTCCTTGATGCTATGCTGCCATCCGAATTACGACTGCCTCATCCTGTCAGGATTCCCTGTCTCTCTCATACATCATCTCGCCCCTCGATTTCTCCCGTCTGGAGATATGACTTCCGACTCCTCTCCTCGACTCTTCTTGCCCATGGAGAGATGAGTTCCAACTCCTTCCCCGTCTTCTCCTGTCCTGGAGAGATGACGTAGTTCCCGACAACTCTCCCTGGAGCCCTTTAAATCCTGGGGCTGCTACCGGTGTGTTCCCCACACCATGGCCATCTTCAACCACCTCACGGGGTGAAAGGTGAAGGGTTGAAGGGCGATGGGTAAAGGGTGAAGGGCTGAAACACGAATAAGGTTCGTTTTAAGTAACCTTCTTAATTCAAATATGAATTCTTTCTTTCTCTTTTCCCTTAAGTTTTCCCCTGTAGCTTTCCCAACGATCTATCGCTCACCTGGTAATGACTGGTCAGCAGAGAGGAAACGTCCTGCAGGTTGAGTCTCTAGGCCATCTGCTGGGTTAAAATGTTCTTTCACTCCCTCTCTAGTGAGTGCATACTCAGTGTTCAAAACACATGACAGCCCCTTACCAGCCTTGTTAAACTATCACTCAGTGGTCACTTTCACCCAATGACCCGTTTTTTTCTTGAATGAGTCATACTCACAATTATTTGGGGACGCCCGCTACACTAGTCAAGCCACATGAATATTCTTCCTTTTCCGTTGTGGCATGGGGAAATGATTCATATCACTAACTACATGTGATGGAGCGTCACATGCCTTGATGTGAGGCTACGTCACATGACACCCCCATCCTGGGATGAAAAATTTTCTCCAGAAATTTTTTAAAGGATTATACAACTTCACTTAAAACATCTTCAGCATGAATCTCAAAATGTGTAACCATCACACATGATTCACCAAATTAATAATCAACGTATGGAATCAATCATCATGATCCACCATAAATAGTTAATTCCCAAAATTTCAGTCTTTTTAAAAAAAAATACATAATTGATCACCACATCTCACAATACATTTCACAATTACATGGATAAAACAACTAGGGATATTAACAATTCAAAGTACAAATTGTGTTCATACTTAAGATGTGAAGCCAAAATTTTCCCTTGATCTTTGTTCACATCATATGTTTCAAAACTTCATGAAATGAGAATATTTCCAAGTGTAAATGTTTTCAATAGACATGTAAAACAAAATAAACAAAAGTTTAAACATAGTTTTTTCCACATGTAATGTTATAGTCCATTGAAAGTCACATGCTTTCCATTGTTGACAGTGACAAATGAAAACAATTGGTTTGTCTCATTGCACAATCAAAAATGTGTAATATACATTTTTAAAGAGTTATTTGCTCATCACCCCATACATTTTATATTCATCTTCACAAGCAAGTTAGACATAAATAGTACATGATGATTTTTCATTGTTTACGAAAGAATAAAGCAAAAAATAGATATGTAATACATCAAATCAAGTAGTTTTGCTTGTAAAACATTATAGTCACTTCAACAAGCAAATTAAGCATAAATACCACTTGATTTAAATCGTCAGTAGCATACAATGCACTGTCAAATGTGATCACACGTAATCATTAAGAAGACAAAAACAGAATAGTCTTCCTTGAAGTACATT
>CM031595.1:84831260-84832307 GCA_018398815.1 Conus ventricosus | reverse complement strand
CAACATACCAGGACATCACCTTTTTTAAGCCCCCCCCCCCCCCCCCCCCCTTATGAAAGCAATAATTGCTTAGTCGCGGAGCCGACGTAGTGGAGCTCTTTCCGGCGGAGGGCGCACCACGTCCGCCCCAACGACAGCCCCCATGAATTTGCTGATATCGGTAACCGGTGACCCCCGACAGAAGGTCCCCAAAGAGCATAGACTTAAGGAGGAAATAAAACTGTGGTCACAAATGAGAGTTGGGCATGAAAAGCCACAAAATTTGAGAGGTATTATTGATCCAAATCGATGAGGTCGAAGATGATACAGATGATGCTATGGATGTCCATTCTGGTCTGAGATGCATGACAGGGCTGTACTCCACGCTTACTTTCATTTATGCCCCGGGCGTGGGCTAGGCCCGAGAGTTACAGACCCCTGCAGTGTTGGTCAATGAAATTTGAGCAACACTCCCAGAGACGCATCTTTTTAAGTGGATAAAAGTCGACTGTGGTTTACTGTCTTCTGGATCACCCATAGCAAACTCAGCTCTGGGTAAGAGCCGGCGGGGGGACAGAAAAACCCATAGATAAATGGCTGTGATGGAATCTAAACCCACGATCTCCCAGTCGGAAGCGCGCGACGCAGACCACTTCGCCACGGCGGCGGGAAGTGACTCAAGTTTTTATCAGCTGTGGTTTGCATGCACTGCAGAATTCAAAAAAAGTGGTCAAATGACCGAGGAATGTTTTTCAGTTCCAATCTTAAAGGGTCGACTGACCTCTGAAGCACATTTGAAAGGTAATTTGGAGGCCACGACACGCTAAATGCGCGTCAACGGGGTCCCTGGTGTGTACAATGCAATGATGTTGGAATCGCGCCAAAGAAATACCCAGAACTTGTAATCAATAAACCAGACACGCGCACACAGCTTTCCTTCCCCCAGACCCCAAGCATGTCTCTAGAAATCAGTGACAAAATCTTCTGGGTTTGGGAAAACAACGACAATCAACATTCTTCTTCAAAATCATTCGAACGTGAGGAAAAGCACAAAATGCGGTTGAACGA
>CM031595.1:84818760-84821260 GCA_018398815.1 Conus ventricosus | reverse complement strand
CACTCCACAGACATAAGTAGAACGTAGACAAGTTTGAACGTTTAACATGGCGGAGCATAGACACACACACACACACACACACACACACACACACACACACACACACACACACACACACACACACACACACTCCACAGACATAAGTAGAACGTAGACAAGTTTGAACGTTAACATGGTGGAGCATAGACACACACACACACACACACACACACACACACACACACACACACACACACACAACACACACACACACTCCACAGACATAAGTAGAACGTAGACAAGTTTGAACGTTAACATGGTGGAGCACAGACACATCGGAGCAAACCAGAATCCGTCTGAACGCTGGCACTGTGCAACGTGTTGACACGATGAAATAGGAATACGGTTAGAACACATCATCGACACATACATCGGAGGCGTGGACAGGGGGGGGGGGGGGGGGGGGAATATAGCTATGGTTACGAAAACATGAAAAAGGTTCGATGGGTCGGCTTGAACTTTTTCTTTGTGATGACCGGCACACATACAAGCTGGCACTATAATGCTCATTCAAAACAGGGCTCCCACAGACAACAGCAGAACTGTTGTTTAGGGTCGGCAGTAAAAAAGATAGGGTCGGTCAGATGACCGTAACCATAGCTGTTTTCAGTTAGTCTAAATATGTTAATAGGCAGGGGTGACCATACAGACGCTGTGCAACGTACTAACGACACGATTGTAGACACGATACGACTTTAAGACACGGTAAAATGTATCGTAAACTCGAGCAGACACAAAGATAGATGCAACATATCCAAGGCACGGTGGAACACATAGACACGATGGAACAAATAGATATCTCTGCTTATCTTTGAAACGGAAAGCGAACAAATGCGTTGGTGGGCTGTGTATTCTTTCCGATATTGACCGGAGCTGGTTCGAGGGCAGACAGTGAGCTGGGCTGCTGAGGGTAGTCGACAACGATAGCAGCCGTTGGGAAAGAAACGTGAGCAAACAAGCGGTTACCTTGTGTCCACACATTCCTATTCAGATTCAAATTTACTCAGAGGGGCCGTTGACCTCTTTGAAGGGAAACATGAACAGCCATACCTAACATAATACTCGCTTAGTTTTCAGGATACACAAATAGCTAAGACGTCCATGTTTCTTTCATCTTAAGCGCTTTTCTTAGATAGAAACTAAGATTCTTAACACCTCCATTTTATTACGAGAACCAAGCACTAAAAGTAGTTTGCATGCGAATGGTCGTTTGCGCTATTTCTGCATGAAGTGAATAGGGCAACAAATCACCAAATATGTATATTTTCTCCCATCCTGATAACACATTTGGGTAAACCAAGAATTATCTCTGTATTATCTGTGGCTAAAATAAGGGTTTATTACCTGAAAGCATGACGTTTGAATCAGTCTTGCTCAATACATATCTGCGTCAGTTTCTAAACAAGGCTGAATATCATGAAGAATAGTACAGTTTATATACAAATCGTATCTTTTGCTGTTTTGGATATGGTTATCCGACGTTTGCCATCTACAATCGACGCTCCTTTGACAGAGCACATTAATAAAATGATTCTGATTACACAACATCAGGCTGTATCCAAACATCCCCAAATCCATACTGAAACAAACACAGACGAAGGCCCACCTTTGAAACCCATTTTTCCCCCATTTGCATGCACTTCAAACAAATTTTCTTAACGATTTGCATGGCAATTTAAATTTTGCAACACTCCAGAGTGTTTTCCAATGTCAAATACACCTGTTCACTGGCTGTCTTTGGAAATCCGAGGAAGACGACGCGTGGTACCATAACCAGTGGATACGCATGTGAAGCACACATGCGCTTGCGGATGAGGTTTAGAACGCCAGTAGACAAGGCAGGGGCGGACCCAGTTCTGTGTCGGCGATCTTCGGCAGCTGCCTGGCGCTGGCAGTGGCCTTTCTCACAGCTCTTCGCCGCATTCCTTTTCGGGGCACACCAGCTGCTGGAGAGAAAGACACACCCAAAGGTACCAGTGTGACACAGAGAAACGCCGTCCTCAACTGCCGAACCAACCGGTCGGGAGCAACCCTACACCATCCTTGGATGCCTGCGCCATGTTGATGAAGGGTGCAGGGAGGCACGCACAGGGCGTTAAAGGATTTAACTGCTCTCTGCCAGATGCCACGGTGTAATGGCCATTTGACGCGACACAACAGAACCTCCACGCAGCTGGTATTTCACGCCTGCGTGAGAGACTCCGCCAAGCGAATTGCAGTGTACATCCCGCTGCTCCACTCGTTGCTGTTTTGCAGACAGATGAAACCAGTACGCCTTCAGACACAGCCAGTCTGTCTGCACATAGTCGTACGTGCCCTCAGAAGAGGGATCCGGGATACAGACACAGCCAGTCTGTCTGCACATAGTCGTACGTGCCCTCAGAAGAGGGATCCGGGGTACAGACACAGCCAGTCTGTCTGCACATAGTCGTACGTGCCCTCAGAAGAGGGATCCGGGGTA
>CM031595.1:84803760-84806260 GCA_018398815.1 Conus ventricosus | reverse complement strand
CAGCCTGAAATATCCTCCACTACGCACACCCTACCTCTGTTTACCTCAGGACATAGGTTGCAGCTATCATCTTACCTTTTCCACACTCTCTGAGTCTCTCCATTTGCTACTTTCAAATCGACTTACCCCCCCCCCCCCCACCCCCCCCCCCCCGCTAGTAATGATGTGTGTAGGGATGTTGGTGGGTATGGCGGTTGTTGGGGTGGAGGTGGGGGTAACTCAATGAATAAGGCTGATATTACACATGGAACACACACACACACACTCACCTCACCCACACACACCACACACACACACACACACACACACACCACACACACACACACAACACATAAACATAATGATAGAATGCTAGCTCCTTTATCGTGGTCGTGAAGGGTGGGGGGGGGAGACGAGAGAGCAGAGAGAGTGGGGAGATGAGAGAGAGTGGAGAAGAGAGAGAGATTTTGTGTATAGGTGTGAATACGTGCCCCCCCTCCCCCTCCCCCAGTCAGTACGTAAACCCATCCCCTTCTTCCCTCCACCTCATAGCATCATACACCTTAAGTAACATGTTCCAACCCCCACTTCAATCTCAGCCCCACATTTCCTCCCACTACACACACACAACATACTACCTTATCTCCCATTATTCACCTCACACATAACTTATAGCTATCTTATTTATGCATTTATTATCATTATTATTTTTATTTTTTATTTTATTTATTATTTATTTTATTTTATTATTATTATTTTTTTTAATTATTATTTATTATTATTTTTTTTTAATGTTTCCTTTATTTATTTATTTGTTTATTATAAAAATGTATTTTCTAAATATGTTTCTGTATCATGCTTTCGTTACCTTAATCTTCACTATCGTTGTTAGCAGTATCATTCAGTAATACTATTGCTTGTATTGATACTACCACTAGCATTGACATCACAATCGCCTTCGCCTCTGGGACTGTTGCCACGGCAACCTGCTGCTTAAGAATCCTCTAACCCACTTTTCCTTTCTCCCATACCCATACTTATTGACACCAAGATTGATCCTGTCTCCCCCCCCCCCCCCTCCCCAATATTTTGACCATTATTAGTATTCCTATCAGTAATATTATTATCATCATTACGACTTTGACTCACTCACTATTTCCCTTCTAACAGCCTCGTTCTCATTCAACGCCTTCTTCCTTGCGCTGAACCCAAAGTGATCTGAAGCGATCAAAGCTAAGTGAATTTTCGTTGTTTTATTCGTTTATATATGACCTGACGAAGACCTAAGAGGGTCGAAACGCGTTGTGTTTTGTCTTGTGACTCGTTTGTCCACGTTCTCTGGGCGGTTCGCTAACATTTATTTAAGATTTGTTCAAATACCCTGGATCAAGAGAACAGTGCTATATCTGCAAGGCCAACTTGAACTCTGATGAAAATGGTCTTGTTATGGGGTTTTCCTCTGGTTTGGGTGTCTGAAGGGCTGTTATGGGTCAAGAATGTTAATATTCGAAATTTTGTTCAAAACGTTTTTCTTCTCGGATGTGCGCACAAAAACAGTTTTTAATTTTATTTCATTATATAGTTTTGTATTATTCTCTTTTTCCTCCTTTCGTTCTTTTCCTTTTCATGAATATGGTACCCTGAGTAAATAAGAATAAACATGCTCGCTATGCTTGTATGTGATAGTGCATGGTTCGTGCTGAATATGCATGCTATACAGTCGAATTGGGAGGGGAGGGGGCCATAGTGATGGGAAAGTCGACTCATTTCTACGTGAGGCAAGGCAGGGATTCTGTTTCTTTAGAGTCCTGGGCATTATGCGAACGCAGTGGCAGAAAACACCGTCCGTTGACTGCTGTAATTGACTGTCGAGAAAGAAATCATTGATTTTGCTGATACAAGTAGCAGCTGTGAAACACTTACTGGTACATTTTTGCAACCTTTAGATGAACCGTAGACTGTATTTTCTTCTGTTATCCAAGTCATTCTTATCGGCATGTCTCTTCGTGCCGTGGCAACGTCCATCTACCCAGCTTCACTTCTCTACCAGCTGTCTCCCTCACACCATGCTCCTTCTTCCTGCTCCCTGTTTCTCGTACTCATGCTGTACCTGTGTGTTGCTCACCGCCATACAATTCTCCAGTCACACACACACACACACACACACACACACACACACACACACACACACACACACATACACACACACACACACACACACACACACACACACACACACACTTTCTCTCTCTCACACACATACACACGCGCGCGCGCACGCGCACAGACAGACACACGCACACACATACGCGCACACACACAACGAGAGAGAGAGAGAGAGAGAGAGAGAGAGAGAGAGAGGGGAGAAGAGAGAGAGAGAGAGAGAGAGAGACACAACACACACACACACACACACACACACACAAACAAAACACAGACACACACACACACACACACACACACACACACACACATACACACACACACACACAAAACACACACACACACACACACACACACA
>CM031595.1:84781260-84798760 GCA_018398815.1 Conus ventricosus | reverse complement strand
CAAGCTCGCAGCTTCTAAGATTACATTTCGAAATTGATGCATTCTATATCCGTCGTGAAAGGGGAGGCAGACTAAGGCGATAGAGGATGGCAGAATTGTGGCCTCTTGTCTGACAGAGCCCTGGAGGGGTGTGAGAGGGCTCAGTGCCACCCCATTGAGGGGTGTGAAGGACTGCTAGTTGGCCTGGATCAATAGCCGTCATAAGAAGCCTAAATCAGGCTTTGCTGGAATGTGTGTGTGTGTGTGTGTGTGTGTGTGTGTGTGTGCGTGCGTGCGTGCGTGCGTGCGTGCGTGCGTGCGTGCGTGCGTGCGTGCGTGCGTGCGTGCGTGCGTGCGTGCGAGAGAGAGAGAGAGAGAGAGAGAGAGAGAGAGAGAGAGAGAGAGAGAGAGAGAGAGAGAGAGAGAGCGAGCGAGCGCAGCGCAGCGCATCAGGCCATATGAACACCCACTGACATCAGTGTATAAATAACAGCTGCATTGGTATGGCCAGTGGGTTTGCGAAAACAGTCCCCCAGGGAGACGGAGGGGATGGCAGAGGAAATGATGGACTGACCAGAGGCCACGATGCTGCAGCATGGACATTTGCGGAGACCCAAGTCTTGGCACCCAACTGTTAGAGCTGGAGAAACCTGGCAAACTGTCCTTCTGTCTGGTGCCCCAGTGTTTCTCCACGGAATCAAGGGAGGAGAAGTAGCACACGTGAAGTCTTGGCACCCAACTGTTAGAACTGGAGAAACCTGGCAAACTGTCCTTCTGTCTGGTGCCCCAATGTTACAGAATTAAGGGAGGAGAAGTAGCACACCTAAAAGTGGCCTTGCAGCGAATTGACATGTCAATGCAGAGACTGCTGTCACGTCTCGGATGCACGTTGGTCAGTGTATTACAGATAGAAAGAAAGGAGCCCCGTTCTGTCTAGACCAGTAAGTTGGCAGGGAAGCTTTGAAAAAAGGCTGTTGTGGGAGAGGACTTTCTGATGGTGGACGGAAGAGTAGAGCAGGCTGTAACGGCAGGTCTTTCCAACTCTTCCAGCTTTCTCTGGGTCAGTGGTGTGCTAAGTTCGATCATTAAGTGCCGGCTTTTCCTCCCAAGATCCGACCGACCAGCGCATTGGGTAAGTCTGGCGCCTTCAGGGCTCTTCTCCACTTTTTGGGATGTCTCACTACCGTTTTTCAACGCACTTTTACTTCGGTAGATGTGTGGGAAAGTGTATCGATTTCATTGCATGCGATGGTGCCTCGTTGAAAAGAACTGAAATCTGCCTCTACGAAGAAACGGAGTTTTCTTCGAGACTTATATGGAGCTTCCATAATCCTGCATGTCGATGCATCTCCGTATGTTTGGTGCTTAGTATAGTGTGTGTGTGTGTGTGTGTGTGTGTGTGTGTGTGTGTGTGTGTGCGTGCGTGCGTGCGTGCGTGCGTGCGTGCGTGCGTGCGTGCGTGCGTAAGTGCGTGCGTGCGTGCGTGCGTAAGTGCGTGCGTGCGTGCGTGCGTGTGTGTGTGTGTGTGTGATCATCGTCGTCATCTTTTTCATCATCATTGTTGCTATTGTGACTGTTTTGTAGTATCTTTCGTGACCCTCCTGCCCTTCCTCCCCATCCCGTCACCCTCTCAGCGCCATTATCCTCACGCCACTCTTTACGGTACTCGTATACACAGCCACACCCAGATGTTGTTACATGGCAGCCCAGCCCTGCAGCCCATAGAGAGACATTAGTAGTAAGTCGTCATAGGGTAACCGAGCGGAGGAGACGCTGCATTGGTGCAGAGTCATTCAGGGATGTTCAGTGATGCATGTTCTAATGCAACAAACTGAGACACCACCTAATTAGCCCCCCCCCCCCACCACCTCTCCCAACTGATGATTATTTCTGAGGCAAATGAAAAGAAGTTGGTGTTTAGGATTACTCAGGTCAAAGGTCACTATACCAGGTGGCCATGTGCTCCGGTCGTCCACTCAGCATTTTAAGAAGTTCGCTTTTTTTTTTTTGTTTTTTTTTTTGCATTTACACCCAGATGTTTCTTTGGTGAAATGAACGGTCATTTATACTGAAAAACTGCAGCAATAATCAAAATGAGGCTGAGACAATGACCTCTCAGATAAGTTCAACACGCTTGTTGGGTCTTTGAGAGCTCTGGAGATACACATCTAAAGAGAAATATCATGAATCGGAGTAGGTGTCGGTTGGTACTAAGAGAACTGTGAGACCTGGACAGAGTTCTGCGTACTCCCGAATGCCTTTGTTGTGACACTTTCCCACTTCCTTACTTTACTGCCTTTACTTCATTGCATGCAGAATGTAAACACAAAAAACTTATTTTATCCTCATGAAGAAGGTTTGTTCATTCCTTGTCTGTCTGTATGTCTGTCGGTCTGTCTGTCTGTCTGTCTGTCGCTGTCTCTTTCTCTTGTCTTTCTATCTCTCTGTCTGTCTGCCTGCCTGCTTGTCTCTCTGTCTGTCTGCCTCTGTCTGTCTGTCAGTCTGTCTGTCTGTCTGTCTGTCTGTCTGTCTCTCTCTCTCTCTTTCTCTCTCTCTCTCGCTCGTTCTCTCGTTCTGTCTCTTCCCAGAGTCTTGTGTTACCCCATCACACTCTTCTGGTTTTTTTTGTTTGTTTTATTTTTGAGTGTGATAACATTCAAAGGGCAAAATGCTGCATTGCTTTTGTTTTCTGCTGTGTACTGGAAAGAAAAATTCCTTGTCAGCGCATGTGCCTTTGTTTTGCACCAAATACAATATTCAGTTAGCGAATTCATTCATTCATTCATTCATTCATTCATTCATTCGTTCGTTCGTACGTTCGTTTGTACGTTCATTCGTTTGTGTTTTTTTCCATTCATTATGTTTACACATGGTCACTTTCAGGTGCTGCAAACAAGGCAGGATAGAAAGAAAACACACGAAACAAAGTGCAGAACATTTAGCAACGCGAACATAGCGTGTGGGACTTCCCTAGCCAGTGCATGTGTAACACATTTTGCCGTGGATTACTTGTGATTGAAGAAATCCGGCGCTGTCATTCTCCCCGCTCTTTCCCTCTTTCCCTACCACTGCCTTCTGTTTTGTACTCCCAGTTCTTAAAGAACAGGGAGTACTTTAGAATGGGAACGAAGAAATGCTGTGTGTGTGTGTGTTGTGTGTGTGTGTGTGTGTGTGTGTGTGTGAAACTTGAAACTTGAAACTTTTTTATTGTCACTAAACACCATTAAAGGATTTATGGACACAAGATGGCGATGGTTAATCAACTCATCGTCCAAAGACATAATGATTTGTTCTTTTTACATAAAAAGTCATCATGTAAAGCAGTCATATACATACTTCGCAATTTCAACCTGAAGGTCATCATTAGACATCAAAGTACTTATTTTCAATGAGGTAGCGTCGTATATATCCTTTTTGTTTATGATACGTTTTTTAAACGTATTCCTGATTTTATCGTAACGTTTACAAGAGTCTAAAAAATGTACCTCGTCTTCTATTATATTGCAAGTTGTACATTTCCTGTCTTCACGCTTAATATGGGAATATCTACCTCTTTCTATTGCGAGGTCATGTGCGCTAATTCTTAATTTACAAAGTTCTTTCCTGTAATGCTTATTTGTGCATTTAATGAGGTATGGTTCAAGCCTATATTTATTACTGATGTCATTATAAAATTTTAACCTTGGCGCTCTTTCTTTTTCTTGTTCCCAAAAGTGTATATAATCACTTTGTAACTTTCTCTCTATTGCATAACGCAATTTTTTAGGGTTAAGTGTACTTTGGTTATTCCATACATGTGTCATTCCAATATTACTTAAGATCTTCTTTACAGCAGATTTCCATGGAGATGATGGGTCAAGATCTTCGTACACGTCTCTAAGATATGAGTCTTCCTTTGATTCCATTATATGGATCCAAAACATGACTACTTGACTCATTATTTCTTGACACATGGGAAATCTTCCAAGTTCAGCTAGTACTGGCAATTTCATTGCTTTTCTGTGTACGCCTAATATATGTCTGCAAAATTTTACATGTACGTTCTCGATCGGATTATTGGATAAGTATTTGTGATAAAAGTCGAACATTGTAGTCTGCTTTTCAACATGTCCTATCTTTTCTGTAAATGGAAACCAAACTTCTGCGCCATAAAGCATGACTGGTGAAATCAAAGTATCAAAGAGTTTTGCTATTGATGATACATTGACATGTTCTCCCTTTACTTTACGTAGTAAGGAGTGTACAGCTTTGTTACCTTGTTTTGCTAGATGATCTTGTGCTTTATGTAGCTCTCCACTTTTATGAAGAATTATTCCTAAATACTTGTATTCATTTACTGTCTCAAGAGAATCGTTTCCACATGTAAATGCGGTTGAAAAGTTTGAGTCAGTTTTAGTGAATATGACAACTTTTGTTTTATCTTTATTTAGTTCCATGCCCCATTCTGTACAATAATTATGAAGTCGATTAAGTTTTGTTTGTAATCCCGATTTTGTGTTTGACAATATAAGTATGTCATCAGCATATAATAAATGTGATATTCGTGTTTCTTTCAATTTGTTTATAACAGGAGAATCATTATTATCAATATAGTTTGAGATATCATTTATAAAGATATTAAACAGCGTCGGGCTAAGCGAACTGCCTTGAAGAAGTCCTTGTTTGACCGGGACTGATCTTGTAAATCCATTATTTGATTTTCCAGAAACCATCGCTTTTGTGTACATATCTTTTATAACCCGATAACAATAGCCTTTGATACCTATATTGTATAGTTTCAGAAGTAAAGCGTCATGCCATATGCTGTCAAATGCTTTTCTAAAGTCTACAAAACAACAGTATAGTCTGCCATTCTTTTTTCTTATTTCACTGTCAATGATCTTTTTTAAAATGAATATCTGGTCTGTTGTTCTGAAGGATTTTCGAAATCCTGCCTGTTCCTTGATAAATAAATCTCTGCTTTCTATGTAATTTGTTATCCTATTGTTTAATAT
The DNA here is from genome assembly GCA_018398815.1 of Conus ventricosus. Taxonomy (NCBI): domain Eukaryota; kingdom Metazoa; phylum Mollusca; class Gastropoda; order Neogastropoda; family Conidae; genus Conus; species Conus ventricosus. The sequence continues at coordinate 84,793,787 of CM031595.1, read as the reverse complement.
TTGACAGAAAGCATTACTCAGGCAGATGCCCGACGTTTTAGGTTACCGTTACAGCCGTTACTAACGGTTGTAACGGCCTGTAACGCTTTTTCTTCTTTATGGAATATCTCAGAAAGTACTTCACCGATCTTTCTGAAAATTTGTAGGTATGTTCATTATGGGTCGCGAATAATGCCCGATGTTTTAGTTTACCGTTATAACCGTTACTAACGGCTGTAACGGCCTGTAACGGTTTTTCTTCTTTATGGAATATCTCAGAAAGTACTTGGCCGACCTTTATGAAAATTAGCAGGTATGTTCATTATGGGTCATGGATGATGCCTGATGTTTTAGTTTGCCCCGTTATAGCCGTTACTAACGGTTGTAACGGCCTGTAACGGTTTTTCTTCTTTATGGAATATCTCAGAAAGTACTTGGCCAATTTATAAGCGGTTTAGATGATCTTGTGACAAATCGGATCCTCTGTCCATATGTAAGTGATGTAATGCTGAAAATGGATTAAACAACCGTTAAAAACCGTTATTCTGCCGTTATTTCTTATAGGTGGATTTTAAAATGAAATTTGGTATTATAGAAAGGTTATCGCACACAAATGGCACTTCTATATAGTGTTTTAAAATTTGACCGTTAAAAACCGTTATTCTTGACATATTGTCCGATTTGGATAAAATTTGATATGTACACAGGCTTTAGCCCAGTGAGGACTAAAATACCGGTTTCAAAAGTGCATATCGGTTATATAACCGTTAAACCGTTATTTTGCCGTTATTTTTTTATATATTGGTGGGTTTTAATGAAATTTTGTATATAGAAAGGTTATCACACACAAATGGCACTTCCATGTAGTGTTTCAAAATCTGGCCGTTAAAAACCGTTATTCTTGACATGTTGTCCGATTTGGATGAAATTTGGTATGTACACAGGCTTTAGCCCAGTGAGGACTAAAATACCGGTTTCAAAAAGTGTATATCGGTTATATAACCGATAAACCGTTATTTTGCCGTTATTTTTTTATATATTGGTGGATTTTAATGCAATTTTGTATATAGAAAGGTCATCACATACAAATGGCACTTTCATGCAGTGTTTCAAAATCAGACTGTTAAAAACCGTTATTCTTGACATATTGTCCGATTTGGATGAAATTTGGTATGTGCACAGGCTTTAGCCCAGTGAGGACTAAAATACCAGTTTCAAAAGTGTACATCGGTTAAATAACCGTTAAAACAGTTATTTTGCCTTTATTTCTTATCTCACAAAGCACTTGGCCGATTTATAAGCGGTTTGGAAAACTGGGAGTACGTTTATATGCTTCGCATCTTGTTTTTCTTTTTCAACTGTCCTCGTTTTTCTACTCCACTCTTTGATTTTGCTATTCTTCTCCTGACAGCCATTTCAGAGTACTGTTTTCGGTATTTGTTTTTCTGTTATATGTGGTATCTGAAAAAAAAAAAAAACGCTAGAGAAAAATTTACTTGTCCGTTTCCTATTCCGTAACAAGTAAGCGTAGCGTTGCACTCTATTCTATGCGTTGGTTTCTTGGCAGGTCGGCGCCTTCTTTTCTCTCAGTTTTCTTTTTCCAGCTTCACTCTTATTCCGTGTATGACGCACACTTAAATCTGTCTCCATTATCAGCCGTCGTGTTGCACGTGCTGGCGTCGTTTTCAACGCTTGTATGTGGGACGAGCGCGAGACCCTATCAGCCATGGCCTGTTGAGAGAGTCAGCCATAAAAAAAAGCCATGCACCAAGGATGGGGAGGGACCACCGAAATGGGAATGATTCTCATCAGAGCTCTAAATGCGATGGAGACATAATGGCTGTCTTTGAGGCGCTAAATGAATTAAAAGGAAAAGAAAACTTGAACAAACTGAACAGGTCATGTTTGCCAGCAAGCGTGGGACAGCAGGATACGAGGTGGTAAACACTGGGCTTTTGCACATTGGAGGTTAAAAGACACTGATAGGGATAAGGTGCTTCCAACTATAATTGCCGAGGTTTTTTTGTGTATTGTGCTGGTCCGCTGTCTTCACCTTCCCCTTGTCCACCACCCCTTTCACTGCCCATCCTCCACACACACACACACACACACACACACACACACACACACACACACACACACACAATATATATATATATATATATATATATATATATAACACCCCACACACACACACACACACACACACACACACACACACACACACACACACACACACACACACACTTGCTCACATGCACGCACGCGCACGCACATACACAAATGTGCACACACATAAGCAGAAAGAGAAAACGCATAAAAATATGCTTAATGCTAGGCTAAATCAATCAAAATGAAATACAGGAAGCTTTTAGTTAATCTGTTGGCAGACAAGGATCTTACACATTTTCTGACAAAAAAAAAGAAAAAGAACGAGAACACGAAATTGTGTATTTCATTTATATATTAGATGACATCGCTTGAGCGGACTGATTATTGTTCATGTGCCACTGATTATTGTTCATGTGCCACTGATTATTGTTCATGTGCCACTGCGTTCGTTTCCCTCTGTGACTTCGTATTCACGTCTGCTTGCCTTTGTCGTGGCTACTTGCCTCTATGCTTTACCTCTCTGTTCCTTTTCTTCCCAAACCCTTACGTGTGTGTGTGTGTGTGTGTGTGTGTGTGTGTGTGTGTGTGTGTGTGTGTGTGTCTCTCTCTCTCTCTCTCTCTCTCTCTCTCTCTCTCTCTCTCTCTCTCTCTCCTCCCTCCTCCCCCTTCTCTCTCTCGCTATCTCTTTTTCGATAACCATGCTGATCTGCCAGCTGACTCAGTAGCTCGCTCGGTCTCTGTCTGTCTGTGTGCCTATAATTATGTCTGTCTGTCTGTCTGTCTTTCTCCCCCTCTCTCTTTCTCTCTTTATCTATGTCCATTTTGGTCTCTTCTCTCTCTCTCTCTCTCTCTCTCTCTCTCTCTCTCTCTCTCTCTCTCTCTCTCTCTCTCTCTCTTGCAAAGGGTTGAGAAGAGAACAATAACAATCACACCAAAAATGCTGTGGTTATGTATCTTCCTTTGAACTTCAAGGCTTCTCTCTGTCTGTCTGTCTGTCTGTCTGTCTCTGTGTGTGCCTCTCTCTGTGACTTACCAACACGGAAACAACAGCAATCACAAAAATGCGGTTTCCTATGTATGTATGTGTGTGTGGTTTGAGTAGATATATTCAGACGTGTCAGACAAAAAGCAAAACAAAGAGACAAGAAGCTCTCGAGTTGTGATAGTGGATATTGTTACAGCGGTGGTGTTTTCACGTCAGGTGAATGCTAAAGCCGCTTCCAATAGCACGAATTTTTACAAAACTGGATTAATTGCTTAGTCGGAGATAACATTCATACATGAAGGAGTGAGAGAGAGAGAGAGATGAAAAACAAAGATGAAGTCTAAAGAATTGAGATCTAAATTCAGCTTCTTTCGGTTTAACACCAAATTCATGTGCAATGTAAATAGAGAAAAGTTATTTTAAGAAGTTTGATTGAGTTAAGGAAATCGTTCTGAATCCAATTCAGCCATTATCATTGTCCCCATTTACCCAACGCAGGAACGTCCTCCGTCTGGTGGGAACAGCCGCCGGCTTTTCAACTCTCCGTTTTCTCTGTACGCCAGGCCGAGTGCTTTGACCGGTGAGCAGCAAGAGGTACAGGCTGTTTAAAAGCGAGAGAGAACCTCCCTCTGAATCAGAATGTCATCCCATCTCTCCTGTTTCACACCTCCGAACCATCCAAAGTCATTTCAATGGTAACCAAAGACTTCTTCACCCGCAGTTTTCTCCTTACTATAATTATATTTAATTTCGTTTGTTTGTTTGCTTGTTCTTGTCCTGCTTGAAGAGGACCTTAAAAGTCGTGGCTCGTTTCATCAGTGCTTGTTGTTGCATTCCTTTTGCGTCCCTTTACTTCTACATCTATTTTCATCAGCATGTAGTTTGATGTTAGATCTAATACAAAAGGTACATCAAATTTAAAAAAAAAGAGTCAAAGGCAAAGAACGGTTTCTTGTGGATCATCACGTTTTACTGCTCGCAAATTTAATTCCGCGCTAATACAAACTAATTACATCGACGATAAAAAATGAAGAATGAATTATGGCGTGCTTTTGGATAGGGTATACATAGGAAGATTCATTAGAAGTAAAAAGTGGTTTATGATGTGGAAAGCTCTAGCTAAATCGACGAAAACAAGTTCACTGTTATTACTGTTCACTTTTTTTTTTTTTATTGATACCTTACATATGAATAATGTATTTAGAAAGCCTTTCCCGAACTACGCGGAACGAATTGGGTTTTACTTATTTGAATGACCATCTAGAATGTCTTGGATGTTTTAGAGTAGTTCGAAAGAACGTCTGACAAAACAGATACTGCTCTGTAAGAACGAGAGAGAGCGACCGAGAGAGAGAGCGAGAGAGAGAGAGAGAAAGAGAGAGAGAGAGGAGAGAGAGAGAGAGAGAGAGAGAGAGAGAGAGAGAGAGAGAGAGAGAAAGCGAGAGAGAGAGAGAGAGAGAGAGAGAGAGAGAGAGAGAGAGAGAGAGAGAGAGAGAGATTGATGATGAAGTAGAGAGAAGGGTCGTGTGACTTAAAGAAAAAAACAACCAAACATCATAAACACTAAATATATCATGTCTTATATCCTCTCACTCCTTTTTGTCGGCAATGCAAATGCCAGTAGGCACTGGGCTCATATACACCGAGGCAAAAAAGTGTGAATTGCTGCTTACTCTGAGACAGAGAGAGAGAGAGAGAGAGAGAGAGAGAGAGAGAGAGAGAGAGAGAGAGAGAGAGAGAGAGAGAGAGAGAAGGGGGGAGTTGCCCTCTTTTTACCTTCTGACTTCGGTTGGAAACATTATCCTACCCCACTGCCACAGGACTGGACATATTTTCACACACACACACACACACACCACACACACACACACACACACACACACACACACACACACATACATACATACATACATACATACAGAGAGAGAGAGAGAGAGAGAGAGAGAGAGAGAGAGAGAGAGAGAGATGTTTTATAGAGGTGTGCACAGTAGGAAAATAAAGTTGCTCTGCTGACAAAGGTACTTTCTTGTTATCTGTTATCACGACAGACGAACAGACGGAAACACATAGAAATGTACATCATAGCCATTAGCGTCGTGACAATAATTGTTATTATCACCATCCAAAGCAACAACAACAGCAGCGGCAGCCGCAGATGCAACCGGTGGAGGCGACGGAAGAGGGGGATACTCCTCTGTTCATAAATCTGGACCTCAAACACTATAGCAACAGCAACGGTGTATATTGACTTTTTGTCAGTCTTATTGATAATGACATGTTTATTGCGGCTGTCGTTTTAAGGACGTGGTGGCTCGCTTTGGAGAGGATTGGGTGGAGTGCTCCCTCACACTGGGTCCATGATGAAACAACGGGAAAACACCCAAACGGACATAAAAACAGAAAACGTAATGCGTTCTCAGTGCAAACCCATCTTGTGGAATTATGGCTATATGCTTACAATCTCCTTTACATTCGCACGCGTATTTTTCATCCATCGGTGTGCATCTACTTCATCTTTGGAGAGCTGAACTCTTGTCCGGGAATAGTGGGCTCGAATCTTGGCAGTGCAATGTGGGCGGGTTCTGGGATCCGATTTTCCCAACAACTCGGTCAACAATGCTCAGACTCGAATAGAGTGTGAAGCTCCCCGCGGGTCTGTCAGGTACTCACGTAGAACATCCAGTAACTCACACACTTGCATGACCCTGAACCCTCTTTCACGTGTATGCATGTACAGGAAGTCAGATACGCAGGTCAGAGATTGCATTATCCATCTTGACTTTCAATGAAATGTAGGAGTATGATATTCAGAAGAAATACCCGCAACGCACTGCAGTATTTGAAGAGGAGATAGACAACATTTGAAAATCGCCCATTTTCCACCCAAACGTTGGAAACAGCACTCGGACAGCACGTCAGGTTGCATGCAGCTGAACACCGTCTGTTGCTGACCCACATCGGCCATTTGGGCATGGCACGGTAAAATGTGATTACATACCCCATTCTGGGAATCGTTAAAGTCAATATGGCATTTGGCAGCCATGCACTTCCCTGCAAGCCCAGAGCTACCTCAGCAGTAACAATGACAGAACTGTTCCCCAAGTGACTCATAACTTTGAGGGCCAGAGGTGTTTTTTCCGTCCTGGTTTTTAACACTCCAATGTAGAGTGCAAAAAATCGAGGTGGTCTCCGTTGTAGAACGATGGGAGTGTACCACAATCCTCAATAACCAGAGGGGGCTGTGCTGGAGCGATGCAGCCCAAGAAGTGACAACGTTTGTCCAGACACCTCAGCTGCCCCTTCTGTAGCTGCTGAACGAACCGTTGATTAGAAGGGGTGTAAAAGTCCTGCCTCTGTAGACACAGAGGATTTGCCTCCCATCACTGATCATACATTCTGTCATAGTCAGCGGAACAATTGACAGAATACACGACAAGCCTTGAGGGTCATAATCTAGTCCTAGCTTCGCAGCGCCAATGTAGAGGATCTCGTCTCATAGCATTTGGTGTCGGGCGTTGCACGCAGCCAAAATGCTTGTCAATGTCAGAGACACACACACACACGTGCATGCGCACACACATTCACACACACACACACACACACACATGCGCACGCACGCACACGTACATGCGCACACACATTCACAAACACACACACACGTACGCACAGAGAGAGAGGGGGGGGGGGCAGAGAGAGAGAGAGAGAGAGAGAGAGAGAGAGAGAGAGAGAGAGAGAGAGAGAGAGAGAGAGAGAGAGAGAGCAAAGTCAACTAAGAATAGGCTCATAACAACGAACAAAATGCTTTTAATTGGGAAAAAAACCCCACCCAAGATAGGACCTTCCAAGCATGGAAACCAGTCATCACAGTGTTGAAGAAAATCAGTACGCTGCCCCCACAGCTTGTTTGATCAGATCTCAAAAACAGCAAGAGGCAAAAAGTCCACAGCAGCAGTAATGCAACGTTTACACACAGCCGCCCGCAGGGAGGTTCAATGTGTTTATTTTGTGAAAGGGGATAAGATAGGGGCGACTGATTGGGAGGAAGGGAGATCACTCCAACCTGCACACAGTGCCTCCAAACTATCGATTATTGGACGATGAACGTTTTTCATCTATTCGGTTTTTTTTTAAATTATTATTTTTTTTTCGGGGGGGTGGGGGTGGTGGTGGTTATGATCCGCGAATGAGCAGTGAGGACAAGCTGTCATCGCTCTTCACAATGCTCCAAAGTCAAGTCCAAAGCCTGGCCCCCCTACAAATGGTTCAGCGTCTGAGCCCGGCAAAACCACTTCTGTTGACAAGAAAAGGAGGTCGCTGGCATCTTCTAACTGATCGCTCAGTCGGATAGGGCTCGTCAACCTCGACTGGGAAGGGAAACGCTGATTCACAACTTCCGCTGCCTTCACTCCATGAGAGATGCTTCAGAATCCAACCTTGTAGAACAATTTGGTAACGAAGTCCCTAAGCAGTTTGAGCCTGGCATCTCCTGCGACGGCGCTGGAGCTAAACACATTGACTTTTACCTGCCCTCCATGACCTTATTCAGTTGGGACAGTTGGGATATTTTCATCTGGTGTATATATTTTTTTTACATCTTAAAGTACAGGCTTAAAGATGTTATTTAATGTTAAAATCGTCGATACAGATCACCACTTGAGCATGTGCGCATTGTGTGTATGGGTCTTTGCTGGCAACTCCCCCCCCCCCCCCCCCCCCCCCCCCCCCTTGATCTTCGTTCGGTGATTAAATGAATCAGAAAATACGCACGAGAGATGGACGAAAAAGAAACCACAAAGACGTTGTTGTGTACTCGCAAAAATGGGGGAAAAACAAAGAGGATGTACGGGAAAAAGAAGACGGAGTTGGTGGTGAGGTGGGGAGGGAACGGAGGGAGGGGAGGTGGGAGAGTACCGAGAGAGTACGTTCAAGACTCTGGAGGCCTGATAAAAAACAGGGAAAATAAAACAGGGTCGGAGAAGGAAGGGGGAAGGGACGGGCGCATTGCAGGATGGGGAACACTCGCCTTCATCTGGACAGCACCGCCTTCATCTGGACAGCACCGCCTTCATCTGGACAGCACCGCCTTCATCTGGACAGCACCTTATTGCAGGATGGGGAACACTCGCCTTCATCTGGACAGCACCGCCTTCATCTGGACAGCACCGCCTTCATCTGGACAGCACCTTATTGCAGGATGGGGAACACTCGCCTTCATCTGGACAGCACCTTATTGCAGGATGGGGAACACTCGCCTTCATCTGGACAGCACCTTTGCAGTTTTAATGCGCACCACGCTGACGTCAGCATTTATGGGCCTCTTTTGGGGGGGTTTGAAAACTATCCAAAAGATAGTTAATTTCGCGGTTTCACGACCAATAACCTCAAGGTGTTACGTGCTGTCTGAGCATAGTAATTCTCTCTGTCTCTCTGTCTCTCTGTCTCTGTCTCTGTCTCTCTCTCTCAGTGGCTGAGCTCATTCTCTCTCTCTCTCTCTCACTCTCGCACACTCTCTCTCCCTCCCTCTCCCTCTCTCTCGTTCTCTCTCTCTGTTTATATATATATATATATTTTTATATGTCTTTCTCAGCTCTTCTCTCTCTCTCTCTCTCTCTCTCTCTCTCTCTCTCTCTCTCTCTCTCTCTCTCGCCATGGCTAAACTTCCTGTTGACTATACTAATTCATGGTCTACTCAATGTGTGAGAACTTTCCAGGATCAGGAAAAATATCTTACACATGTGAAGCGGGGTGTTCGCTCCTGCCGACAGTGATTGGCTTTAGTGATCAAACTGTGTATTGAAGCGGACTGTTTTCTACAGTATTCAGTTTGTTTGAAACATAATTGTCTCCTGTGGGTATTTCTGAATACAAAATATAGATCGAAGTTTTGTAGCTTCAAAGTATAATGACTGCAGGGGGTGATCAAAATATAAAAAAGCAAGTGTTGAAATATTGAGCCACCAGATTAACATGACAAAGTTTGAAATAATAAGCCATGCCTTAAAGAAAGTCTTAGTGGTCTTTAGACCAGACAACCCTATCCTTTACTAGCTCCCCTGAGAGTTCAATGGATTGTGATGTTTTACTTGCGGTATTGGAAAAACTGCAAAATTATAGATGGTGTTCTGTGTTAAGTCCAGTGGGAGGACTACCAGGACTGCTGAAGACCAGGTTCACTGAGGTGGTCTCATGAAGAAGACGAAAATGGACTCAGCAGGCATAATCAAACGGCTCTGTTCAAAATACGGAGATTCCAAATGCTGCCAGTGAAGGATTTACTTTCTATATTTCAGCGTCGTCTTCTTCATCCCACCCCCGTCGTTCAGCCAAACTATAGTTTTTACATGTTTACGTCTGTTCTTCTGCTGTTTGTTTGTTGCCATCGCACTGAGGAAGACCACTAGTTCAGACTTATCATTTCAATACGCATTGTGTTTATCTGGCAGCTGAGTACATCAACATATTTCTTATTGAAATGTTATAGCTATTCTCTTAATTCTGGTAGGGTTCAGGACCTGTGTGACAGTGACAGCGAAAGTGTTCTAATGCTTAGTCGCTTAGTCAGTCTGCACAACATTGAAGAGATTTGAATAATTTTATGGCTGGACTGGTTTTGTATTGATTCTTTTAGAACTTTAAATGTAACTTAGAGTAAGTAGTACGGTTTTTTTTCTTAATGCCCGAGTGGCTGCTTTCTCTATGTTTGTCTTGAATAGCAGCTTGTCATTCATGTTCACCATTTTCTGTCATTGGTTGTTTACTTACGATGCTGAATTTCATGTACTTGAGCCAGACCTAATTTTAAATATTTTCTTCTGTAATGGTAAGCATTATAGTTATTAAATACGTGATGACTTGTCACGTGATTTCATGGGTAAGACCCATTTCATCTGGCACCTTACGGGTAAAGCTGACACCTGCACCAACTCATACAAATCATTTCCATCAAATATTAAGATGAGCAGTTTACTGAACAAACTTAACGTCTTCGTGGGAAAGTGCTGAGGTACAAATGGACTGCACTCTTGTATTTGTCGGAAAATGTTTGTTTGCTTGCAAGCAGCACGTCTACTTAATTTGTGATGGTGTGCTTCAAAATCCGTGGGTGTATGTATGCCATTCTGTTGTTTTTTCTTTCGCCATCCCCAACCCCCATTTTTGTCCAGTTGCTTTGGCCTTGGAGTTTGTGAGACTTTTGGCTCGTTGCCACAGAGTTTCCATGGTGCAGAGAACTTGGTTTGCCAGTTTGGGCTGCTGTTCCGCTAAATATGAAGGTGGAGATAGGAATTGGTTTGCCCGTTCGCGCTGTTGCAAGGCTAAATATAATTTCGGGGTAAGTTTAACAGAACTACCGTTGGTGTTTTTAATATAACTTTTAGAGCATATACATTTAGTTTACGAGTTTAGGGTGCAGCTCTATTTGGACATGCAAATGGATTTTTTCAAATACTATTCCTAGACGAAATGGGACCATGGGTTATGTAGCTTGGTTTGTTATTTGGGCTGCTGCTCTCTCCCTCTCTCTCTCTCTCTCTCTCTCTCTCCTCTCTCTCTCTCTCTCTCTCTCTCTCTCTCTCTCTCTCTCTCTCTTACTCATTCTAGCACACACACAGATACACAAGGCACACAGACAATTACACAAAGGCACACACACACACACACGCACGCACGCACGCACGCACGCACGCACGCACGCACGCACGCACGCACGCACACACACACACACACAGTATACAAGCGTGTTCACGCACACACGCTTGCATAGACAAAACCCATATCCACCGAGAAAGCAAATGATAGTAGTTGTTTTTTGCTGTAACATAATCAGTTGACATGTTCCAGAAATCCTTGAGGATAAGACAAACAAATGGCTGCCTGCGATCTGTAATGGAAGATTAGAATGTCTCTCACCATAATCAGTTGACATGTTCCAGAAATCCTTGAGGATAAGACCAACAAATGGCTGCCTGCGATCTGTAATGGAAGATTAGAATGTCTCTTACGTATATGTATACTTCAATGGAAGTGTGGCTGGCTGTAAGAGAAATTCCACAGAACATGAACAGTGCTAACTTCGATGGCTCATACGAACATTTGATACAGTACTGAAAAAAGCAGTTGTTTGCTTCGGTGTCACAAAGAATGCTGCTATGGTTGGTGTTATAGACCTTGGAGCTGGAAAGTCGTGAGTTCGGTTCCTATCAGAGGCCTCTGTTGTGGATTGTTCAGCCCCAACTGGCTCTTATTGAGTGCTGTGAGTGTTATCAGCTCAAATGGAAAATAACATTAAAACCGTATCGGCAAGATTTACCACTCAAAGGCTGCGTCTCTTGAGTGTTTTGCTTCATTATCCTCATCCTCACTGATCTCCATAAACGTATCTCTTAAGTCTGTGGCCTGTATGCCCGCTCCTGTATGACCATAGTTTGAATTTCCCCCTTTCCGTCCATCCATACTGGCAAGTTCATGGGGACAGGCGTTAGGTATAGCGCCGTTTAAAAAGGAACGTCCACGTGGGCTAATCTAGGCGAGTTCTGTTATCAGGAAGGCGCATTGTAGATGGTGTCTATGGTACGCTGCATCAGAACAGGGACTGCTGAACTGAAGTGAGCTGGCTGCAGAGCAGTGTCTCCTCTGGTGGGTTGCCTGATGACGATTTGATGCTGATTGTTTCTTGAGGTCTGCCGGTGCTCAGGCTGGAGACGGAATAAACCTGGACCTGATTGCGTAGTTTGAGCTGGAATAAGCGGCCTGGGGGTGGTGCCGTAGGGCGACAGAAAACGAGACCGAAAAGAAATAAAAACAGATCAAAACAAAAACAAACAAACAAATAAAACCTGTCATCCTTCAGACCTTTGGCTTTACCAATGTCTACATTTCACAGGAACGAATGTTCAGTATGAAGAAACACGATAAAATCCAGAGATATACAGGTTTCCATATCCTTGACAAGAGATTTACTTTCAGATCAAACCAAAAACAAAATCTGAGGGAAAACAAACAACAGAACATGACCCATGGACAGCTCAGTATGAATTTCGGCTTTCTGCGCTTTACGTTAAAATCAGTAAAGTTGCTTTCTAAAGGTTTGCGTGTTATCTGTCTTGGTAAGCCCTGTCAACCCGTTCGCCAGAGCACAAATGGAAAACGTCATCCCATTATTTGAAAGCAGAATCCCGTAGCTCGCTCCTCCCACGCATTTCAAAGTCGATGCGTTCCATGTCCATCGTGAAAGGGAGGAATTGTGAACCAAGAAAGGGTCTTGGAGTGGAGGCATCTTGTCTGACAAAACTCTGGAGGGGCGTGAGGGGCTCAGAGTCATCGCGTTAAGGGGTATGAAGGAGAACTAGGCCTGATCAATAGTCTGTCATGAGTGGTTTTATTTAGGCAGTGCGTGTGTGTGCGTGCTTGTGTGTGTGTGTGTGTGTGTGTGTGTGTGTGTGTGTGTGCGTGC
>CM031595.1:84768760-84771260 GCA_018398815.1 Conus ventricosus | reverse complement strand
AAAATGGTTTATGACGTCGAAAGTTGAATCTAAATCGATGAAGACAACTTTTATAGGTTCAGCGTTATTAGTGCTCAAAAACTATTTGTTAATCCTTTACGCGTGAGTTATGTGCCAAGAATGCTTTTCCTTAACTGCTTAGAACGAACTACGCTATACTTATTTAAATGGACAATACAGATACTGGTCTTTACGAGAGAGAGAGAGAGGAGAGAGAGAGAGGTTCAAAGAAGAGGTGTGCACAGGTGGAACATAAATTTGATCTCCTGACATGCACACTTTCTTGTTAGCGGGACAGACACGGGCAGAGAGAAGCACATTAGACATGTTCATCATAGTCATTAAAGTCAGAACAATTAATCGTTATTATCACCATCCAAAGCAACAACAACAGCAGCAGCAGGAGCACCCGCAGATGTAGTTGGTGGAGGAGGAAGAAGAAAATACTCCCCAGTTTGTGTATCTTGACCTCAAGCACTATGGCAACAGCAATGTTCATACAAGCTTTACCGTATCTATCAATGTCACTTCTGGATCCAATATTCTGCTTTCACTCAGCGCACGAAAACCGAAAAAAAGCCAAGAACTAAAAATCAGAAAACGTAATGTATTCTCGGTGCAAATCCATACTGGGGAATTATGGCTATGTCCTGACCGTCTTCTTTACATTCAAACACCGGTTTTTCCATCTGTCAGAGAGAGGTGCATATCAGCTTAATCAAATCAGCTTAATCATCAGAGAGCTGAACTCATGTCAGGGATAGTGGGCTCGAATCTTGGCAGTGTAATGTGGATGGATTCTGGAATCCGATTTTCCCGAAAATTCGGTCAACAGTGTTCAAACCCGACTTGAATTTGAAGCTCCCTTGTGGGTGTGGTCTGCGAAGCTCCCTCGTGGGTGTGTGAGATACCTACGTAAAACGTTCAGTAATCCATACACTTGCCGGATCCTGAACCATCTTCATGTGTATGTGTACAAGAAGCTAGATACCCAGGTCAGAGATGCCATGATCTATCATGGCTTTCAATGGAATGTAAGATAAAGATATTCAGAAAAAATACCCTGAGCGCATCGCAGTATTTGAAAGAGAAGATTAACACTGATGAAAATTGACTATTTTCCATTGGAACGTTGCAAACAGAACTTGGGACACATCAGCCTTGCTGTATGCAGCTGAAACCCATTTGTCACTGTCCGGAGCGACCATTTGGTTATGGCAATGTAACATGTTATTACATACCCCCAATCTGAGAATCGATAAAGTCAGCATGGCATTTGGTTAGCCAAACACTCCACTGCAAGCCCAGAGCTACCTCAGCAATATGACGTAACTCTTCTCAAATGTCACACTACTTTCAGGGCTAGGTTAAGTTATGAAGCCGAGATTTTTAGTGTCAGAGGTATCTTTTCCGTCTTTCTTTAGATACTCCCAACGTAGGCTGAACACTCTGCTAAGCGTGAGAAACGACATGATCTCCGTTCTGGAGGGGCAGGTTGCATAACGATTCTCAGTAACACAAAAGGGCAGTGTTGGGGCGATTTGGCAAACGAAAGTGCTTCCACCTGTCCGGACTCAAAGATTGCCTCTTTGGTAGCTGCTGGACGAAGCGTTGATGACAAAGGATACACAAGAAACACAGAGGAGCGGTCTTACTTCACTGTCTGTATGTTCTGTCACAGTCAGGGAACCAGCTGAAGACATGACGAGTCTTGTGGGTCACAATCCAGTCCTTGCTGCGCAGCATCAAGGTAGAGAGTCTCATTTCATCGCGTTTGGTGTCTGGCCATTGTACTCGGCAAAAGTGCTCATTAGTGTGAGAGGTGAATAAGGTTTTCAAAAGTAGTTCAGACCAGTGCAAAAAATTATGTTGCCGAACGCTGATGTGTGTGTATGCAACACACACACACACACACACACACACACACACACACACACACACACACACACACACCACACCACACCACACCACACACACACGCACACGCACACGACAAACACACACACACACACACACACACACACACACACTCTCTCTCTCTCTCTCTCTCTCTCTCTCTCTCTCTCTCTCTCTCTCTCTCTCGTCTAATATCACACAATTTTGTGAAAAGACGTAAGATGAAAGTACTACTACTACTACTACTACTAACTACTACTACTACTACTACTACTACTACTACTACTACACACCACACCACACGCACACACAGATGGAGAGAGAGAGAGAGAGAGAGAGAGAGAGAGAGAGAGAGAGAGGAGAAGAGAGAGAGAGAGAGAGAGAGAGAGGCGTCAACGAAGACTATGCCCATAACAACAAAAAATTTAATTGGAAAAAAAAGAAAACCCGAAGATTGGACCTTCCAAGCATGGAAATCGGTCAACCCAAACTGTTAAAGGAAATCAATAGACTGTCCCTGTAGCATATTTGATCAGTTATTAAAAAACGGCAAGAGAGACAAAGTCCACAGCGGCACTAATGCAATGTTCACACACAGCCGCGC
>CM031595.1:84748760-84763760 GCA_018398815.1 Conus ventricosus | reverse complement strand
TGTCATCAATCATCGTCATCGTCATCATCATCATCATCATCATCATCATCACTATTACCACTATCCTTCCTCTATGACTGTTCTTCCGCTGACGGCCGTCTAGGGAGTATCGTTTGTGCATTTGTTCGTTTTATTATCTGTGATGTTTGGAGAAAAAAATAGCACGTAAGATTTACTCGTTCATTTTCTATTCCGTATGAAATTAGCCTTGCTTTGCACTCTGTTATGAGTGTTTGTTTCATGGCTGGTCTTCTTTTTAATTCAATTTTCTTTTCCACATTCTCTCATATTTCCGCGCGAACGCATACTTAAATCTGTTTCCGTCATCATCCCTTGTTTCGCACGTGCTTGTGTCGTTTTCAACGCTAAGTGGGAGGAGCACGAGTCTCCACCAGTTGTGGCATGTTGAGAGAATCGACCATTCAGAAACAAAACAAAACAAAACAAAACAAAAAAAAAAAAAACTTGCGGTGCATCCAGGAGGGATAGGAAAACACCAAAATGGGAATGATTCTCATCAGAGTTGCAAACGCGACGGGGGCATAATGGCTGTCTTTGAGCGAGCTGAAATGAATTGAAAGAAAACAAACAAACGAACAAACAAACTGAACAGGTCACGTTTGCCGAGCAAGCCTGAGATAGCAAGCTTGCGAGCTGGTAAATATTGAACCTTCACAAATTGGAGGTGTGGAAGGCACCGATAGGGCTAGGGATAAGGTGCTCCAACTGTAATTGCCGCTCTTTGTCAATGCGCGGGCACACTACCTTCCCTTCCGCTTGCCCACTCCCTTTCCACCACCCTCCTTCCACATACACACATACGCACGCGCGCACATGCATACGCGCGCGCGCGCGCACACACACACACACACACACACACACACACACACACACACACACACACACACACACAACACAAAGAATCTTTCGAAAGATACAGTTTTAGCCCAGTATGCAGATGATTTATGTATGTGGTTGAAGGTAGCAATGAAGCGTAATACCCCAATTAGAGCTTTAAATTATACCAAAAAGTATACCAAAATGAATTAGATAAAATTACCAGGTTCATGAAGGAACATGGATTATCGTTATCATTAGAAAAACAAATATTGTTCTGTTTAACTCAGGGTATAACCCTGAAAATCTGCCTATTTTTACTATCAATGGCAATGTAATTAATTATGCACAAAGTGTTAAGTTCTTGGGTGTCTACCTGTCATCTAAACTTACCTGGAATCAACATATACAGTACATATTGGAAAAAGGGAGAAAGGCTTTAAATTTCCTCAAAATCATAAATAAACAACGCTGGGGTCAAGATACAAAAGCACTTTTATGCCTTGCTAACTCCTTAGTTCGATCTCGTTTAATTTACGCCCAGGAAATATTTTTTAGTGCTCCAAAATACTTATTAAACAAATTACAAAGCATAGATTGCAAAGCTTTCAAACTCGCTCTTGGAGTTCCAACTCATGCTTCCAATCTAGGGGTTTATAAAGAGGCAGGTGTTCTTCCTCTTGACGAACACAGGAAAAGCTATTCAGCGAAATTTATAATAAATTCGTTCGCGAATGACGCGTTTTGTAAGGAAGAAACTAGGCTAGATTCTGAAAAAGATTTTGTTAAAAGAGCTAAAACAATCCACTCACTACAACCAATACATTCGTTTGTCTCTGATGTGATAAATTCCACAGAATTAAAAGGCAAAGCAATAGCACCGAAACCATCTTTTTCACCTGTACCATCTTGGGAACAAATTAAACCTATCTTTGATATTGATCATACAGGTTTGAACAAAAATCACCCTCCAAATGTTTTAAGAAATCTAGTTAATGAACACCTAGAGAACTATTATGCTGACTACATTAAAGTATATACAGATGGGTCTGTACTTGATAATGGTAGCACAGGTGCAGCATTTGTAATTCCTACATTGAAAGCAGTCAAACGTTATCATATAGGTCAGCATTATTCTATTTTTACTGCAGAGTTGATTGCCATTTTAATGTCATTGCGCCATATTGAAGAACTACCCGTAAATGCTGGTAAAATATTGATTTGTGTTGACTCAAAATCGGCATTACAAGCTATCAAAGGTCATAATATCAAAAAGCGTGTTGGAATGATCCTCGAAATCAAACATTTAATTCATAAATTGTCAAACAAAGACATTAGTGTAACTTTTTATTGGGTTCCGTCCCACTGCGGAGTATGCTCTAATGAACTGGTTGACAGAGCAGCTAGAAGTGCAGCACGAAATACTGAAGGGGCTATTCACCTAAACATTGAATTAGATTTGCATGAATGTTATAGACTCATTGAAAAAGTAGCCGAGGGGAATTTTGTCAACATTTTGAAGGCATCAGAGAGCCAATATTCTCTCACCTGCATTAAAGGCTCCGAGACACTGAATTCAAATTTGATGCTAAGGCATATGTCTGATGCAGGGTCAAGACCAATTACATCTTTGATGTTTAAGATTCGTTTAGATGCTTTCAAAACAAAATACTGTAAAGACGTCAAATGTGTATGTGGGAACCATATTTCAGTGAATCATCTGCTCTTGCACTGTCCTAACATCAAAGACCAAATTACTGAGACTGCAGGTAGCTTACTCGTAAAAAGACCGTTAACGATTGAAAGAATTGTGAATGATTTTCATCTTTTGCGAACTTTTGCTGAAATATTGCATTTAAGCCCTCTTGGTATTCTTCTTTGAGTAACCGGTATATTTTGGTTTCAGTTTGGTTGTAATATTCTTCTTGTTGGTTATTTGTTGATTACTTGATAGTTGCTATCCCCCCGCCCCCTCCCTCCCCTCAACATATTTTTTTGTTTTTCTACATATGCATTCTTACACACACACACACACACACACACACACACACACACACACTCACACACACACACACACACACACACACACACACACACACACACACACACACTAGTACGACACACGGATTTTTTTTTTTTTTTTAAACAAAATAATTGAAGCATTTCACATGCACAATCAGTCACTACTTTCATATCCATCCTCTTCATTCTTCATTTATCTTCTCTTCCCTGCCTTTCTCCACCTCTCCTCTATCTCCCAGCCTTCTCTCCTACCCCTTGTACTCCCCCCCCCCCCTCCCATCCCCCCGTCTAATATCACTTGAGGGTGAACAGACGTTAAACTAAAGAACTAACACACACACACACACACACACACACACACACACACACACACACACACACACACACATACACACACACACACACACACACACATACACACACACACACACACACACACACACACACACACACACACACACACACACACACACACACACACACACGCACACGCATAAAACTAACTGCCTATGGTTAGACTAAATAAATCAAAATGAAATACAACAAACTTTTAGTAACCTATTTGCAGACAAGAAATGTACGCGTTTTCTTCAAAAAGAAAACGAACGGGGACACAAAATCGTGTATTTTATATTGGATGGAATCGCTTGACTGTACGACATTTTTGTTCATGTACCACTGTGTTCGTTCCTCTCTGTGACTTTTGTGTCCACGTCTGTACCTCTTCCGTGGCAACTCGCCTTTCTGCTTTACCTCGCTGTTCCTTTACCTCACAACCCTCTCTGTCTCTGTCTGTCTGTCCGTTTGTCTGTCTGTCTGTCTTGTCTTTCCCCCTCCCTGTCCCTCGCTCTCTGTTATGTAACTCTGCTAGTCTGTTGACTAACTGGCTCGTTTGGCCGTTCCGTCTGTTTGTCTCGGTCCATCGTCTGTCTGTCTGTCTGTCTGTCTGTCTGTCTGTCTGTGTCTGTTTTGGTCTCTCTTTCTCACGTGTGTGTGTGTGTGTGTGTGGTGTGTGTGTGTATGTGTGTGTGTGTGTGTGTGTGTGTGTGTGAAAGACCAAGTAGGAAACAACATCACCACAAATACATTACACACAATTAGATCAGAACGTTTTTAGCATATGTCCTTCACTTGGTTTGCCAAAAGCCAAGGAATATATGGAACCCCAATAGAATGCGCGATAAAAACCCAGTCAAAACTCAGCCAAAGCACAAATCAAAACGTAGAGGTAAAAAGTTCTCCAGTTCCAATAGCGTATGTGATTATAGTGGCTATGTTTTACATCAGGTGAACGATGAAGTCGCTTCATAAGGAGAAAGCGAAATTCATACAATTGGACGAATGAGATAACTGGAGATAACATACATACATACACATACATGCACATACATACACACATATGTATATATGTATATGCATACGAAAGAGAAGAGAGAGAGAGAGAGAGAGAGAGGAGAGAGAGAGAGAGAGAGGAGAGAGAGAGAGAGAGAGCGATGAAAAACAAAGACGAAGGCTAAAGGGTGTAGATTAAATTCATTTTTTTTCGGTTCAATACGAACTTCATGTTCATTGTAAACGAATAAATGTCATCCTAAAAGGCTGGAGTAAAAACGGAAATCTTTAGAATAGTATTCAGCCATTCTGGTTGTCCCCAGTTACCTAACATTGTAACGTCCTCCGTCTGGTGGGAACAGCCGTTGGCTTTTTAACTCTCCGTTGCCTCCAACGGAGCGACAACTCTCGCTAACTTTCGGTTGGACATTTTGTCTTGTTCAGTCCTGCTAGTTCAACGACGAGCCGAAACTGATCAGCAGCAAGATGAGCAGGCTGTTTTTAGGCGAGAGAGGTTAGAAAGAATTCTGAATTTCATCCGCTGTCTGGTTTCCTTCTTCCGAAATCGAACTCCTCCGAAGTCATTTTCATTTTCAGCGGACGGTACACTGGCGTCGCCCGGCTCCGTGGTACAACTCAATTGCACCTGAGCTGCGAATATTGAAACGCGAGCGACGTCGAGCCGAGCGGCGCTGGGTATCATCTAGACTGACAATACACAAGCAAATTTACGATGCTGCCAAACAGAAAGTCGTACAGTTTGTCCATCAAGCCAAAACCGCATTTTATTCTTCTAAAGTTGCAGCAGCATCCTCGTGTAAAGAACATGTTTAGAACTGTCACTAGCATGTTGGGTAAGGCTGCAAGTGTTGTAATGCCGTCCACTCATGAGCCGTCACAGCTTCCTGGTCTGTTTTCTCAGTTTTTCGCCCATAAAATTCAGACAATTCGAAACGCTTTCTCCCCATCCTCAGATATTTCAGATCAGTCTGTTGTTTTTAACGGTACCACACTCTGTGAGTTCCTGCCAGTGTCGGAGCAGACTGTTCGTAAAATCATCACACAGTCTGCGAAAACATCCTGTGACCTTGACCCCATTCCCACCCCACTCCTCTTTGAACACCTTGACTCTCTCCTTCCTACCATCACCAAAATTCTTAACGAGTCTCTGTCTTCTGGCGCAGTTCCCACTGACTTTAAGACCGCCCTTGTTAAACCTCTACTCAAGAAAAGCAGTCTTGATCCCAACGTTTCTTAAAAATTACAGACCCATCTCAAATCTTCCTTTCCTATCCAAAATTCTTGAGAAAGTCATTCTTCAACAGCTCTCTGACCATCTGGCCTCAAACAACCTCCTCACACCACATCAGTCAGCCTATCGCCCTGGGCACAACACGGAGACCACCATCCTTCGCATTCTCAATGATATTCTAAATTCCTTAGACGAAAACAAAATTTCTGTCCTTCTTTTGCTAGATCTTTCGGCAGCCTTTGACACCATAGACCATGAAATCCTTCTCTCTCGTTTGAAATACACATGTGGCATCAGGGAAACAGCTTTAAATGGTTTCGTTCTTATCTTCTAGATAGGAAACAGTTCATTCAAGTAGGTGACCACCGTTCTGATGAATCTAACCTCCAATTTGGAGTGCCTCAGGGATCCGTGCTGGGACCTGTCCTCTTTTTTTGTACACCACTCCATTGTCTAATGTCATCCACGGCCATTCCGTTTCACACGAAATGTTTGCGGATGATACTCAGATGCTCCATTCCTCTGTCATCGATGACTACTCACCCCTTGTTTCTACTCTTCAATCTTGTACTTCCGATATTGAGACCTGGATGTCAGCAAATAAGCTTAAATTTAAACTGTGAGAAGACTGAACCCATCCGTTTTTTTAAAGCGGTCACTCATGGCCCTGATCCGCTCCCTTCTTCTTTGACATTAGGTTCCAGCACTATTGAATTTTCAAACACTGTTCGTGACCTTGGTGTTCTCCTTGATAGTGACCTCTCGATGAAACAGCATGTCACAAAAACTTGTCAGTTAGCCTACATGGAACTTAAACGAATTGCTGCTATTCGACCCTATCTCACTGAAGACGCCACAAAAACTCTCGTTTCATCATACATCCTTTCAAGGCTAGATTACTGCAACTGTGTTCTCCTTGGCTGTCCCTCAACTGTCATCCAACCCTCCAATGTGTACAGAACTCTGCAGCCCGTCTCATTTGCAAATCTCCTAGGACCCAACCTGCAGCCCTCTCCTGAAAAAGTTGCACTGGCTCCCCGTTGAAAAAGAATTAAATACAAATGTTGTTGTCTCTGCTTCAAGATTTTCACTGGCGATGCCCCTGCCTATCTATCCGATCTCCTTCAAGTATATGTCCCATCACGTACGCTCCGCTCCTCCACCGACACTAGGACCTTCCGCTTTCCCAGTTACCGCCCCCATCGTAAACAGCATGGCGAACGAGCTTTTCTCATACGCAGCTCCCAAACTCTGGAATAAACTCCCCTATGACTTAAGACATTCTCAAACCTTTTCTTCCTTCAAAACCTCCCTGAAAACCTACCTTTTCAAACAATACGAAGAAGACAGTCATTACCAGATAGTTGATTGACTTTTGTTATTTTGTGGATTGCTTAGTAGTTTGTGCTTGTTGCGGTTGTTGTGTATTGTGTGTCTGTGCGTGAGAGTGTGTGTGCGCGTGGGAGAGAATGAGAGAGAGAGCCTTTGTTTTTCATTTCTGAGCCGTTTTTTTTCAATGCATTTTCTTTACATTTAGCAATTGCATTTTTTCTGCCTTTGTAAAGCGCCTTGTGCCGTGGAAGGCGCTATATAAATCCCCATTATTATTATTATTATTATTATTATTATTATTATGGTGACTAACGACTTCCTCGCCTGCTCTCATCTCATCCCCACTCTATGCTTATTTCCGATGTTTTTTGTTTGTTTGTTTGTTCTTCTCCGGCCTGAAGAAGATTTGAAGGCCGTGCCTCGTTTCTTCAGTGTTTGTTGCGTTCAGGTTCCGGCCCGGTACGTCAACGTCTATTTTCAACAGCAACTTGTCTGTTGTCAGATCTTGTACAAACAGGTAAATCTAAACGAGGAGAGTAAAAAAAAACCAAAGGCGGTTTCTCGTGGATCATCATGTTTTACTAGTTGTATATTTAACTTGAAAGCGCCTGCACAAACCAGTTTCGTCGACCATAAAGTTGAAGAATGAATTATGGCGTGCTTTCAAACTGGCCATATGAATGGAGATTCATTAGTAGGAAAAAGTGGTTTGTGACGTTGAAAGCTGTCAGTAAGTCGACAAAGACAACTTCCATTAGTTCATTGTCATTAAAGCGAAAGATCTATTTCTTAATCCTTTACGTATGAGCATTATGCGAAGAATGCATTTCCCGAACTGCTTTAGAACGAATTGAATAATAGTTATCTACATGGACGCCTAGAAAGGTTTGGATATTTTTAGAATGGTGCTAAAGAACGTCTGACAATACAGATTCTGGTGTATAGTTACGAAAGAGAGAGAGAGAGAGAGAGAGAGAGAGAGAGAGAGAGAGAGAGAAGAGAGAGAGAGGAGAGAGATGAGAGAGAAGAGAGAGAGGGAGAGAGGTTGAGAGAGAGAGAGAGAGAGAGAGAGAGAGAGGAGAGAGAGAGAGAGAGAGAGAGAGAGGAGAGAGGTTTAAAGAAGTGTGTACAAGCGGAAAATAAAGTTGATCTCCTGACATGCACAGTTTCTTCTTATCTGGACAGGCAGGAGCAGAGAGAAATATATAGCACTGCAGCAACAGCAATTTTCACACGGGCATTTTCTATCTGTCAGTGTCACCTCTGAATCCAATACTCCGTTTTCACCCAGTACATGGAAGCCGCGGGTAAAAAATTTTTTTTAATCAGAACTAAAAACAGAAAACGTAATGTGATCTCGGTGCAAGACTA
This sequence comes from Conus ventricosus, assembly GCA_018398815.1. NCBI lineage: Eukaryota > Metazoa > Mollusca > Gastropoda > Neogastropoda > Conidae > Conus > Conus ventricosus. Next base: position 84,755,614 of record CM031595.1, on the reverse strand, counting down.
TATTGCAGAATTATGACCGTGCTCTCACAGTCTTTTTTACATTCACACACAATTTGTTTCACCTAACGCATGGATATGTATATCGGCTTAGTCATTACAGTAGTGTAGTAGTACTTTAATTTTACGTCTTTTCACAAACTATGTGATATTAGACAAGAAAGGAGAGATAGACAGCAAATAGAGGGAGGTAGATAGAGTTTGTTCATGTTGCTTACAAGTGTGTGTGTGTGTGTGTGTGTGTGTGTGTGTGTGTGTGTGTGTGTGTGTGTGTGTGTGTGTGTGTAGGGACGGGGTGGGGCTGGGAGTGAGTGGAGGGTGGTGTACATAACATCAGAAAACAATTAGACAAACAAATAAACCAACCAACCTACACACACTATCAATATCAGATTAAAGCAAATACCTGACTGGACTACAAATCAAGCAGAAAGTAACATTCAAAGCAAAATCAATATTAGAAAAAATATCTGTCACAGACATGCCTGATAAATGTGGCAGAAATGCCTTGAGAGGCATACATTCGAACAAAACATGATCTCTTGTCAATTTTGTTTCCCCACATATGCATTTTGTTGCAGAGCTAATAGTCATTACAGGTCTGAAGTCATGTTCGCGATAGCGGGTTCGAAACTTGACAGTGCGATGTGAGTGGATTTTGGGATATGATTTTCCTGATAACGTCGTCGACAATGTTCAAACTCAAATTGAGGTGAAGCTTTTTCATAGGTGTGACAGATACTGACATAAAACATTCAGTAACCTATTCCATGACCCTATACCCACATTATGTGTATGCGTGTGCAAGAAGTCAAATAACCAAGGTCAAAGATGCCATTACCCATCTTGGCTTTAAGTGAAATATAGGAACAAGATATTAAGAAAAAAAAAATACACACCACGCACTTCAGTATTTGAAGAGGAGATGAACACCATTTGAAAATCGCCCATTTTCCACCCAAGCGTTGGAAACAGCACTCGGACAGCACGTCAGGTTGCATGCAGCTGAACACTGTCTGTTGCCGACCCACAGCGGCCATTTGGGCATGGCACGGTAAAATGTGATTACAGTCCCCCAAGCTGAGAATCAATAAAGTCAGTCTGGCATTTGGTTAGCCAAACACTTCATTGCAAGTCTGGAGCTGCTTCTGCAGTATGACAGAACTGTTCCCCAGCGACGCTGCATTCAGGGCTAGGGTAAGCTATGAAGCTGAAACACGTTATGCCAGAGGTGTCTTTTCCGTCTTTTTTAACACCCCAACATAGGTTGTAAACGCTGGTGATCGCATAAATCGACACGATCGCCTTACCTTAACGGTAGGGTGTATTACAATCCTAAATAATCAGAAAGGGCTGTGCTGGAGTGATGTGACCAAAGGCGTGACAGCATTTGTCCAGACAACTAGATTGCCTCACCTGGAGCTACTGGACGAAATGTCGATGAAAAAGTGTGTAAAAGACCTGCCTCTCTAGACAGGGGAGTAGTCTTCCTTGACTGGCCATATGTTTGTCACAGTCAGCGAATCAGCCGACAGAACACATGACAAGTCGTTTGTTGGTCACGATCTAGTCATGGCTGCGGCGCCAGAGTAGAAGATCTCATCTCATAGCATTTGGTCTCAGGGAGTTGCGCTAAAGTGCTTCACAATGTCGAGGCGAATGACATTTTCGAAAGTTGTTTTTGTTCAACTATTCTGATGCCGAACGTTCGTGCGTGTGCGCGTGTCTTACACACACACACAACACACACACACACACACACACACACACACACACACACACACACACACACACACACAAGAGAGAGAGAGAGAGAGAGAGAGAGAGAGAGAGAGAGAGAGAGAGAGAGAGAGAGAGAGAGAGAGAGACAGACAGACAGACAGACAGACAGACAGACAGACAGACAGACAGAAAGGGAGAGAGAGGTGTCAACAAAGAATATGCTCATAACAAAGAAAAATGTGGCTTTTTATCTGGAAAAAAGAATACCCCGAGACAAGACCTTCCAAGGATGGAAATCAGTCAACACAAACTGTTAAAAGAAAATCCATAGGGTGTCCCTGTAGCATATTTGACCAGGTATCAAAAACGGCATGAGACACAAAGTCCACAGCGGCGGTGATGCCATGTTTACACACAACCACGCGCGAGGAGACACAATGTGTTTGCTTTGAGAGAGTGGGCAAGACAGAGGCGGGTGGTTCGGGGGGGGGGGGGGGGGGGGGGGGGGGGGACAGGGAGATCCCTCCAAGCACGAAGAGCCTCGAAACTATCGATTATAGGACGATGAACCTTCCTGAAGGATGACAGGCCGGGATTGTGCAGTGAGGATAGGCTGTCATCGCTCTTTGCCATTCTCCCAAGACGTGCGTCTGAGACAGTTTCTGTCAGCCAAGTCCAAATCCTGGCCCCCAAAACATGGTCCAGCTGCTGAGCCCGGCGAAACCTTTTTTCTTATGGATAGGAAAGAAGGTAAACGGGGCAGCTGGCGCCTTGCGCTCAGTCAGATCGGGCTCATCATCCTCGGCTGGGAGTGCATCCAAGTGAAGAAGAAGAATACCGATTCCCAGCTGTCGCGCTGCCTAGCGTCCAAGAGAGTTGCTTCGGACTCCAACCTTTTGAAGAATCTGGAGACTAAAGTCCTAAGCAGTTCTAAGCTGTATACAGCAGGAGCCTAGCATCTTCTGCAATGGCGCTGGAGCTAGGGCTGTCCTCCATGGCCACCTGTCTTATACAGTTGGGACATTTCGAACTCCTGTACATACTTCCTGAATCCTGAAGTACGGGCTCAAGGATTTTGTTTAATGTTGAAACCGTCATATTACAGATGAGCATGCGCTCATGTTGTGTGTGTGTGTGTGTGTGTGTGTGTGTGTGTGTGTGTGTGTGTTTGGCTGGCAACTTTCATTCACCCCCCCCCCCTTTACCAGGTAACGTGCAGGTTATTCTTGATCTTCATTCAGCTATTCATGAATCGGAAAACAGACGCAAGAGAGGGAGAGAAAGTCAAGGAGTGGATGGGGGAGGGGAGGGAACAGAGCGAGGGAGGAGAGATAGGACAGAGAGATTACATTCAAGACCCTGTTAGCTTGATGAAAACAGGGAAAATTACAACAGGTTGGTAAAGGAAGGGGGGGGGGGGGGGGGGGGGGGGGGGGGGGGATACAAGCTTTGCGAATGGCCTTGAGGTCTGACTGAATGAGTGATGTCAGTGCATTTCAACTGTAGCATTTCTACTGTAGACAGCACCTTTGCAGTTTTAATGCGCACCCATGCTGACGCAAGCGTTTATAGGCCTCTTCTAAGGGTTTGAAACTGTGCAAAAGAAAGTTGATTTCGCGGTTTCACGGCCGCAAACCTCAAGTTGTTAGCTGTGATACTGTGCACCGAAGCATGTACCTCTCCGTAATACGCCCTGTCTGAGCATCGTAATAATTTCTCTCTCTCTCTCTCTCTCTCCTCTCTCTCTTCTCTCCTTCTCTCTCTCTCTCTCTCCTCTCTCTCTCTGTGTCTCTCTCTCTCCTCTGTCTCTCTCTCTGTGGCTCTCTCTCTCTCTCTGGCTCTCTCTCTGGCTCTCTCTCTCTCTCTTCCCCTCCTCTCTCTCTCTCAGTGGCCGAACGTCTCTGTTGACTCTCCGAATTCATGGTCTACTCAAAATGTGAAAAGTGACCAGAATCAGGAAATACCTCACACATGTGCAGCTGGGTGCTCGTTCCTGCCAACTGCAATCGTTATCAGCACATTGGGTATTGGAGCGGACATTAGTTTTTCTGGAGCATGCATTTTTGTGGGTATTGGAGCGGACATTAATTTTTCTGGAGCATGCATTTTGTGGTAAAACACAGTTGACTACAGCAGGGATTTCTGAATACAAACTTTGGACTGAAATATCGCAGTTTCTGAGAATAAAGACTGCAGGCGGAGGTACAAACAAGAACACAAATGTTGAAATAATCAGCGCCAAATGAACACAACAAAACATTGAAATGACATCCCTTGACCTGCTGGTCTTCAGACCGGACAATACTGTCCTTCACTGTCTCCCCGCGGGAGTTCAATAGATTGCAATGTTTTACCCGCGGTATTGGAAACACTACAAAATTATAGGTGGTGCTCTACATTACGTCCCCGGGAGGACTGCCAGGACTGCTGAAGAGCAGGTTCACTGAGGTGGTCTCATGCGGGAAACGAAAATCGACTCTGAGCTGGCATAAGGAAACGGTTCTGTTCAAAATACGGATCTCCAAGATTCCCAGTGCTGCCAGTGAAGGATTTGATACTTGTATTTCGTCTTCTTCACCCTGTTCCTCCATTTTGCTTCCCATTCGCCCTCCCAACCCATCCCCTTGAATCATGTTCATAGTAATTGAGAAATCGTTCACCCACAATTACTTTCCCCCACATGTTTACATAGAGGACTGATAATCCAAGACTCATTGTTTTCAATGTTTGTTGTGTCCATCTGGCGGCTCAGTGCCTCAACACCTGTCTCCTTGAAATATGGTAGTTATTCTAACGGGTCTAGTGGGCTTCGGAACCTATGTGATGATACAGCGAAAACATTCCTAGGCTGAGTTTTAAGTCAGTCTTGACACACCATTCAACTCAACACACCATTCAAGACATTTGAATCCTTTTTATGTCAGGACTGGATTTGTGTGAATTCTCAAACATAGAGTGTATCGTAGAGTTATTAGTATAGGTTTTTTCTAAGGAAGCAAGTGCTGCTATCCTTGTGTTTGTGTCGAATGGAAGTATATCATTCACTTTCGTTTTCTGTCATTGGATTTTGTTTACTTACGTTGCTGACTTTTACTCACTTGATCCGGCTTCTGTCCATAACATTTTTTTTTTCAATTACAGTAGACATGATAGTTAATATATTGGTGATGACTTGTCACATAATTTAATCGGTAAGTTCTGTTTCGACTGTAGTTCTGGTACCTTACTGTAAATCTGACCTTTGCCCCACATCATGCTGATCATTTCCATCAAAGATGGAGACAACCAGTATACTGACCACATGGAGCAGCATGTTTTGGCCACATTTTGTTGTCTGGAATTCCTTTCCTGCTGATTTCTTTTGTTTTTCTTTCTTTTTTTTTTCCCCAGTAAAAAACAAAATCAAGGTCAGAAAAGTGCTGAGGTACAAATGCACTGCACCCTTTATACTAGGCAGAAAATATACTGTTTCAAAAAAAGAAACGCAAAATGCCAAGCTGCCGATTTGAAACACAATTTATTGAAGCTCAGTGTGACAACACGTTTAATGTGAAAATGACAAAAACAGGTCATCAGTAGGACAGAAGTCTCCCCTGTAATGCTGTGGTAAAGAACCAGCCCCAGACCCTCAGGGAAATCGCCAGGCCGCTTCCAAAGTCAGTAACGGGTGTGACCCCCTCTGCTGCAATGGTAGCCTGGCATCTGCGGGGCAATGAAGCAATAATGTTCCTGATTGTCTGCTGTGGGATGGCCGCCCACTCGGCCTGCAATGCCCGGAACAGTTCATTTTGGAGTCGCTGGGCGTTGGCCCTCACTCTCAGGCGTCTGTCCAAACGTCCCAAACGTGCTCATAGGATTCAAATCCGGGAAAGAGAGGGCCAGGCCAGGGTGTTGATGTTGTTGGCGGTAAAAAAGGCTGTGGTCAGGCGTGCTGTGTGGGGCCTGGCGTTGTCCTGCTGGAACACGGCCCTGGGAGTGGCCATTAGAGCAGGACGTGTGGCTGAAAAAATGACCTGGACGTACTGCTGGGCTGTCAGGTGACCTTCCACGCGCACCAGCTGGCTCCTGCCTGTGTTGCTGATGGCCCCCCATACCATGACATTGCCGCCACCATGCGGAGGTGCCTCGTCGACGCAGTTCTGCTGGTTGCGTTCATTAACCCGGCGGTAAACCTTTCGCCTCCTGTCATGGCGCTGCAGCAGAAACTGTGACTCATCCGAGAACCAGACGTGTCGCCAATGGTTCCTCAGTGTCCAGTGTCTGTGTTGCGTAGCCCATTGCAGTCTGGTCTGTTGATGGCGCCCCGTCATTACGTTGCCACGTAGGGGCCTGTAAGCCCTCAGCCCAGCAGCATGCAGCCTGTTCCGGACAGTCTGGTCAGAGATGCGACGGACACCAGCGCATGCCTGGACAGTGGACGAGGCCGGCAGGAAGCGATTGCGGAGATGTCTGAGCCGTATAAAGCGGTCCTGGGCTGGCGTTGTGATATGAGGTCGGCCTGACCTCGGGGCATCAGCTGATGACCCTGTCCTCTGGAAGCGAGTCCAAAGTCGGCATATGGTACTGGGGGAGACATTCAAAGCATGGGCCACATCAGTTGCACTCTGACCAACTTGCAAACGACCCAGGGCGTTTTCTCTCTCTGCTGGGCTCAAACGTGGCATGCTGTTTTTTGGTACGGTGTGCCTGCCGGTTGCCAAAATGACCCGGCTTTTATACTGCACTATGACCATGGGTGTGTGTGTTCACCACTGAGTTGGGCATGCTTTGCAGGCGAAACAACAGAAGCACAACCCAATGTTTGCACTGTCGCACCTGGCCCACAACACGCACGTGCACATAGTGACAACCTGAATCAATGTTATACTAGCACGTCGACGTTCAAGACATACATCAGGGGCGGTTTTTGGCGTGTTCTCAACTGTATGGTCCACCCCAGGTGGCAAAATTTCATTTTGCGTTTCTTTTTTTGAACAGTATATTTGTTGAAATGCAAACAGCAGGCCTGCTTGATTTGTGACGGTGTGCTTCGAAAGCTGTGGATGCACGCATGCCATTCTTTACTTTTCTCTTTTCCCCTCTTTCTTTAGTGCAGTTGCTTCGGCCTTGGAGAGTGTGAGACTTTTGGGGATGAA
>CM031595.1:84721260-84738760 GCA_018398815.1 Conus ventricosus | reverse complement strand
GAGCAACAGCTTGGTCTTTCGAATGTTTATTTGTTTCCTGTCAAAAAAGCACAAGATTCCTGAAAAGAACGATATGAACATATTCCTGTTATGGAATAATGGATCAAAGATCTCCTTTATTATATTTTTGTGTTTCCACAAAATTTTTCCGATTTTTTTTTTAACCCTCTCTGTCTCTTAATGTATGTGTCTAACTAACTTTTAAGTCCTGGGTGTGTATCTTTTGTGGAAAATTCCTGAATCGACACCGGGCCATCATTTTCCCTTGAGTTCTTTTGACAGACTGAGAGCGAAAACAGTCGACCAATTTTGTAATCATGCACCATGCTGGCAGCCCTTGTTCTTTTTCTGGTGCCTTGCTTAACGACGCGTGTGTCTCAGTGATGTGGTATGGAGAAGTGTAGTAACTATCTCTGTGTCACTGTATTATGAGGTCGTTCCACGCGTGCATTCTGTTTGTCCTGAGAAACAGAACTATAGAGAATTATCAAAAGAGAATAAACATTTTGCTTGTTTTTAATATCAAATGTGGTCTTTCACATCTACACGTGTGTGTGTGTGTGTGTGTGTGTGTGTGTGTGTGTGTGTGTGTGTGTGTGTGTGTGTGTGTGTGCGTGCGTGCGTGAGATAGATAGAGAGAGAGAGAGAGAGAGAGAGAGAGAGAGAGAGAGAGAGAGAGATTGAACTAAAAAAAAAGTATCATGAGGATTTATTATTTACTTCACTAATGGATGCTTTCCCGTGATATTGAGTAGGTTTCGAGCAATTACATCAGTTTCACATGATTTTGATATTTGAGGGATTAGTTTTACTCTAGCTAATTCTGCCAAATGCGTGAATTTTACAGCATGATTACTATCATAAGCTATTTATCTTGTGAATTCATCTCTGATTTAGTAACCTATTAATCAAAAGGAATCTGTGTTTCTATTTGTCTGTTTGCCTGTCTGTCTTTTTCACACACAGACAGACACACAGATACACACACACACACACACACACACACACACACACACACACACACACACACACACACACACACGCACACACACACGCACGCACGCACGCACGCACGCACGCACGCATGCAAACAGACACTGTATAGAGACATGCTCAGACACAAACATACTCATGCGTATACCTGCCAGTATGCGTCTATGCACACACACACACACACACACACACACACACACACACACACACACACACACACACACACACACACACACACATGCGCGCACACGCACATGCACGCACGCACAAACGCGCGCGCGCACACGCACAAACACACACGCACAAGCACACACACGCACGCACACACACACACACACACACACACACACACACACACACACACACACACACACACACACACACACACACACACACACACGCACGCACGCACACACAGACACTCGCACACATACACACACACACACACACGCATGTGTACACGCGCTTGGCCACACTTTTTTTTTTTTTTTTAGCTTTGACACATTTAAATGCAAGGAACATGTCTATCTCTCTTTGCTATAGGCGTGCGGACACATTTCGGGGCAGACATAATGTCTGCTCCCGCCTCCTCTTTTTCTGGTCAATCGATCGATGACACAATGTGTCTATGTAGATCTATAAAGAATAGGAGAGGTCGGGCAAAGGGGATAGTAGAGAGGAGGGTGCGGAACTGGCGGTGGGAGAAGAGAGTTGGTTAGACTGAGAGGGAAAAAGGAAACCTTGATGAAGGTCACATCCCATTTGAAAAGGGATGAATGTGTCTATTTGTGTGCTGTCATTCTCATCTTGAAGCTACCATCAGTCTCAACAAGGCTGCCTGTTTCTCTGCCTCTCTTGGCTGCCAGTCTTTATACTAATCTCTCATACGTAGGTCTTCCCCATCTGTGTGCTATTAAACCTCCGGCCGGATATCACTAGGCAACAAACTGCATGACTTGCTGGGATTCTGCAGCTCCTCTGGATCATTTCTGTCTGCTCATGATGTGAGCACTCTGTGCAAAAAAGCTTTACGCCAAACAGAATGCGAGGGAAATCAACTCACAGTGTAATAAATCGTCGTTGCACTATACTTGCAAAGCCTGTTCTTTGTCCGGACATTGGTGACAAAACTGTGTGTCTTGACAAGTTGCCTGTAATAATTATCGTGGAAATCATTGTGCAACATGCTGTTGGTCGCAGGTAAACCTTACGAAGACATATGGTATTTCCCTCTGTGTTGCTGTCTAATCAGGTCGTTCTTAACACAACGTTCGCGTTGTCTTCTGAGAGACTTATGGATTTGAAGGTTGCGAAAAAATGTGAGCTTGGGATGTTCTATTCTTGATTTAATGGAGGAAAAAGCAGGAAGGGGAATAAAAACAGCTTGTCCATTGAATTTGTTATAATGGAATCGTTTGATGTGCCATAATTTTGCAGGGCATCTGTTGGTCTGCCTGCCTGCCTGCTGTCGTATTTATATCTATAGCTTTATATTTCGGTTGATTAATTCCTGATTTGACTCGTGGCAAATATCCCGCACACGACGTCTGAGCCAGCCAGAATCAAGGCGAAAGAAGTCGACCCGCTGTGTAATCCTCTTGGGGGTGTCCAACAAAGCTGGTCGTTTCTATGAGGAAGGGAGTCATGTTTCTCGACGAGTTGCTTGTTCGAAACGATTGCTACGGAAATTGTTGTGCACGCACCATTCGTCACAGGACTCGGCGAAACGTTATAGGGTGTGTAGTGTAGTCCCTCTGTGCTGTTGTCTTGTCAGGTCGTTCTGAACGTGCGTTGGCTTTGCTCTCTGAGGATGGGAAGAATGAAAGTAAAGGGAAGAGAGACATTATTTCTATTTGTGATAAACAAAAAGAAGAAGACCACAGCAAGAAAACAGAAAAGAAATTGTATCCAAACCCTCAAGTGTCTGTGAATGTGATTTAATTCTGCCTCCCTACAATCTGAGAATGCAGCTCTTGTCCTAGGAAAGGTCTATAGGGATTGGATGTTAAAAAAGAGAGCAGAGTAATTTCGTTAGTATGTGCACGCGCGCCCGCGCGCGCGCGCGCGCGCGCGTGTGTGTGTGTGTGTGTGTGTGTGTGTGTGTGTGTGTGTGTGTTTGTGTATGTGTGTGGTGTGAGGATGTGTGTGTATATGGTGAGGTGTGTGTGTGTGTGTGTGTGTGTGTGTGTGTGTGTGTGTGTGTGTGTGTGTGTGTGTGTTGCATACATACACTGCAGAACATGCATTATCTCTATCCATCTGTCTATCTATCTGTCTATCTGACTGTCTGTCTCTGTCAGTCTTTCTCTCTTTCTCTCTCTCTCTCTCTGTGCTGTGTTTGTATTGATCTGTCTATCCATTAACTTCATCTGACAGTTTCTCAGTCTGTGTGGCTGTCATGCTCACCATGAAACTATCCTTCGATTACCCCTAAACGGCAAGTTGTTGCATGTCTGTCAGTCTGTATATCTAACGTTTTGTTAGATAGGTCTTCCCAGTCTCTTGCTATTACTTGTCAGCACGGATATGGCTTCTGTCGGTGGCTTAGCAGTAAACCACATGATTTACTGGAAAATTCCTGTTGCTATGCGAGGCCACCAATACGCAGCAACACATGCCGCCAGATACGAGTGCGATGGGAATCGACCCATGGACTGTCGTGGCAAAGCCTGTTCTTTGTCTGGGTATTGGCAGGGGAGTCGTGTTTCCTGACAAGTTGCCTGCTTAGAACAATTAACATGGAAATTGTTGTGCACACACCATTCTTTACAGGAAACATTTTGAGAAATGAGGGAACTCTGTCTGCACCAGTAGTCAGGTCGTTCTGAACCTTGCTACATTTAGTGACTTGGCCAGCCAGATTCAAGGCAAAAGAAGTCGACCTCACTGCGTAATCATCCTCTTGGATGGCGTTCTGGCGTTCTGTAAAACCTAGTGGTTTCTCCGGATCCGAAGGAAGGGGGGGCTGTATTTCTTAACAAGCTGCTGGCTTGTAACAAAACGGAAATTGCTGCGTACGCACCGTTGGTCACAGTGCTAACAAATGTTGCCAGAAGTATAGATCCTGCTTCTGTGCTGTTGTCTTGTCCGATCGTCTGCACGTGCACTTGCTTTGTTCTCGGAAAGGGATATGGGGATTGGAAGATTAAAAGTTCAGAGGAAAGAGTGTTTAGGTTCATTTTTAAAAAAAAAATTCCAACAAAATCACATCAAAGTGAAAAAAGAAGGGAAATAATATACGAACTTCTAAATGTGCGTACGTCGTGCCTGCTTGCGTTAGACGGTGTGGATGGGGTGATGTTTGGGAATAAGGGCCGTGTGTATGCACGTACGTCAGTTGACGTCTACTGTGTATATATTTCAAGCATTTATATCCAAGAAAGGGGTTTGGCGCTTGGAAATGCATAGAAAAGAAGCTGGCCATGGAGTCATATTTCTTGACAACATTCCTGCTGGAATCGATTAAGGTGGAAATTGTGTTCACACCATTCCTCACAGGTTTCAATGATGCGCCTTGTAAAATCGTTTTGCACGTGCATTGGATATGTTCCGAACAAACAATCTGGGAATTTGAAGTCATAAGGAAAGAGAGCCTACGCCTTCTTAATTGTTTCTAAAACAATCTACAGAAAAGAACGGAAATAGCAGAAACAATGACAATAACAACAACAAAAACCAACAGAAACGGTATCCACATCGTGATGTGTGTGTGTGTGCAAATGGCATTCCTTTCTGTATACTTTTATTCTGAGCGTGCATTCGTTTTGTCCTTGGTATTTTGGAATTTGAAGAAGACAAAGAGGAAAGGGGAGTAATTCCAGAAGCATGGTGTGTTTAAAGGTAATCGTCGTCGTCGTCGTCCTCGTCGGAGAGAGAGAGAGAGAGAGAGAGAGAGAGAGAGAGAGAGAGAGAGAGAGAGAGAGAGAGCATGCAGGTGCAGGTCCATGCATTTGTGTGAATCCATGTGTGTGTGTGTGTCAGAGAGAGAGAGAGAGAGAGAGAGAGAGAGAGAGAGAGAGAGAGAGAGAGATTGCTTGCATGCATGCATGCGTCAGTGCAATATATATATATATATATATATATATATATATATATATATAATATATATATATATATATATATATATATATATATATATATATATATATATATATATATATATATCATATATATGCGCGCGCGCGCGCGCGCGCGTGTGTGTGTGTGTGTGTGTGTGTGTGTGTGTGTCTGTGTGTATGTTTGTGTGCGTGTGCGTGTGTGTGTGTACGTGTGCGTGCGTGCGTGTGTGTGCGTGCGTGCGTGTGTGTGTATGTGTGTGCGTGCGTGCGTGTATGTGTGTGTGTGTGTGTGTGTGTGTGTGTGTGTGTGTGTGTGGAAGAAACTCAACTCGTGAAAATAATCCCGAGATACAAGAGACCAAATGCCTGAAATTTAAGTCGGGGAAGAAACTGTCATGTGGATTTACCAATGTACGTTTTCAGAAAGGCGAGACAAACATTATCATAAGCTACTTAACTTGTGCATTTATCTCTGGTTTAGGACAACCATTAATAAAACTGAATATCTGTGTGTGTGTGTGTGTGTGTGTGTGTGTGTGTGTGTGTGTGTGTGTGTGTGCGAACACACACGCACGCACATACATGTACACACACATATGCACAAACATGCGCACGCGCGCGCACACACGTGCACACACACACACACACACACACACGCACGCACGCACGCACGCACGCACGCACGCACGCACGCACGCACGCACACACACACACACACACACACACACTTGTATAGAGAGACTTGCTTAGACACACATGCAGGCAGGCATTTGTCTGCTAGCGCATGTCTACACACACACACACACACACACACACACACACACACACACACACACACACACACACACACACATTGCACATGCACAGAGTCTTTTACTCTGACACATGGAAATGCAAAGTACATTTTTATCTCTCTTTATTATATGCCTATGCACACACTTCGCAGCAAGCATGTCTACTTCCCCTTTCCTCCTTGTTCTTGTGGTCAGTCGATAGATGGCACAGTGTGTCTGTGTATGAACAGTAGGGAAAGTGGGGTAAAGGAGTTGATGGAGGGAAGGACGTGGAGTGCAGAGATGGGGAAGACAGATTGTGAGACCGAGAGGAAAAAAAAAGGATTCAGAAAACGAAACTTCAATAACGGTCATAGCCCTATTTTGAGAAGGGACGAATCCATCTATTTGTCTGCCTCTCATTATGATGCTGTCTGTCACTAACCTATACAATGCAAGTTGCTGCTTGTCTCTCTGCCTCTCTGTCTGCCAGTTTTTATACCAACCTTTTATTGAAAGGTTTTCCCCATCAGCATGCTCTTACACGTAAGACTGGAAGCGGCTTCTGCGGTCGGCTGGGCAATACACTCCATGACTTGCTCGAATTCCGCACCTCCTCTGGGCAGTTCATGTTTGCGCATGATGTGACCACTCCGCACAAAAGCTACACGGCGAGCAGAATGACAGGGAAATCGATACATGGCGTACTAAATCATCTTAGCACCAACCGTGCGTAGCCAGTTTTTTGTCCAGGCATTGTTGAGGAAGTCGCGTGTCTTGACTGCCTGTTTTTAAGAACAACATGAAACTGCTGTGCACATGCCATTCATCACAAAAAAGCCTTCCTGAGACGACGTGAGGCTTTTTCGTCTGTGCTGCTGTTGCGTAGGGTCGGTCTGAACGTAGCATCCGTGACGCCTTCAATGAGATTTGTGGACTTGAGGACTCAGAAGAAGGGGGTGAGTTGTTCTTATTTATTGATCATTCAAGAGGAAAAACTCCAGCAAGAAAGAAAACACTTCAGAACTGCCAGAGTGCTTGTCTGTTGAATTTATCTGGGAATTGTGTAATATAATAGCTTTCTTGGCAATTTGTTAGTCTGCCTGACTATCTGTTTACGAATACATCGCCTTGTCTGTAGATTCTCCCTGATTAATTCATGAGTCGATGCGTGGCAAATATCCCGCACAGGACGTCTGAACCAGCCAGAATCAAGGCGAAAGAAGTCGACCCGCTGTGTCATCCTCTTAAAAATGTCCAACAAAGCTGGTGGTTTCTTTGAATAGGAGGAAGGGAGGTGACAAGTTGCTTGTTTGAAGCGATGACTGCGGAAATTGTTGTGCACGCACCATTCGTCACGGGGCTCAATGAAACGTTATGGAGTGTGTTGTTAGTCCCTCTGTGCCGTTGTCTTGTCAGATCGTTCTGAACGTGCATTCGTTTTGTTCTCGAAAGGGGATCTGGGGATTTGGAGAATGAAAGTAAAGGGAAAAGAGTTTGTATTTTCATTTTTGAGTGAAAAATATACAGCAAGAAAATATAGGGGAAAAATCTGTATCCAGACAGTCAAGTGTCAGTGAATAATTTATTTCTGCCCCCTTACATTCTGAGCATGCAGTTGATTTGTCCTGGGAAAGATTTATAGGGATTGGATGGTAAAAAAAGAGAACAGAGTTATTTTGGAAGGATACGCGCGCGCGCGCGCGCGTGTGTGTGTGTGTGTGTGTGTTTGGATACGTGCATGAGTGCATGTGTGTGTGCGAGAGAGAGAGAGAGAGAGAGAGAGAGAGAGAGAGAGAGAGAGAGAGAGAGAGAGAGAGAGAGTGTGAGTGAGTGAGTGAGTGTGTTGTGTGTGTGTGTGTGTGGTGTGTGTGTGTGTGTGTGTGTGTGTGTGTGTTTGTTTGTGTGAGTGAGTGAGTATATGTGTGAGTGAGTGAGTGAGTGAGTGAGTGAGTGAGTGAGTGAGTGAGTGAGTGAGTGAGTGAGTGTGTGTGTGTTGTGTGTGTGTGTGTGTGTGTGTGTGTGTGTGTGTGTGTGTGTTTTGAGACATCAGCATGCGCTGTGTGTGTGTGTGTGTGTGTGTGTGTGTGTGTGTGTGTGTGTGTGTGTGTGTGGTGTGTGTGTGCGCGTGTGCGCGTGTGCGTGCACATGCATGCACATATGTGAGTGTGCACGCGCACGCATGTTTGTATGTGTGTGTCTGCACGTGAGTGTTGAGGTATGTGTGTTATGCATATATGTATATTTCAAGCATGAAGGTCTATATTGTAATTAGGACGTTTGGAGTTTGGAATATGAAGAATTAGAAACGGATTTTATTAACAGAAAGATGTTTGTCTTATAGATTATTTATGAACGTGAAGGAGAAAAGGGAGAACAAGTCATTCATTTCATTGAAGGAATCAGCATCTTCGGTGTTCCATTGAAAATAAATTCCTGTTAGACAAGCACGTGATGCCAACCACAGCCAAGATGAAAATCTACCGACTATGAAACGATAAACAGAGGACAGCGCCTCTGTTATATTTTGTTGTTTTATAAAAGAATACATTTTTTTTGCTTCTTTGTCTCTCATTGTGTGCCCCAGATCTTAATGTACCATGGACGCTGTTCACAAGGAGATACTTCAGGAGATGAGACAAAATGAAATCAAAAGGAAGGGCGAAATCAAAATAACTTCTGTAATATTGATAGCATGCGCCCGTGCGTGTGTGTGCGCGTGCACCCGTGCGCATGTGTGTGCGCACGCGCACACACACACACACACACACACACACACACACACACACACACACACACACGAGCGCGCGCTCGCGCGCGCGCGCACGCATGCACACATACACACACAAGCACACACCAAAATGCATGCACACACGCATTCACATACTCACACATATGGTGGTGTGCGCGCATACCCACGCACGCATGTACACACATACATACATACATACATACACGACGACACATATCTGCTGGTTTATCTGTCTGTCTGTCTGCCTATCTATCTATCTGTCTATCTATCTATCTATCTATCTATCTATCTATCTGTCTGCCTATCTATCTATCTATCTATGTATCTATCTATCTATCTATCTATCTATCTATCTATCTATCTACCTATCTGTCTGTCTGTCTGTCTGTCTCTCTATCATTGTCTTTATATCGGTCTATCTATTAAGTTCATCTGACAGTTTGTCTGTCTGTGTGATTGTCATTCTCACCTTGAAACCGTCCTTCATCTACAACCAAAACTCAAGTTGCTGCCCGTCTGTTTGTCCGCCTGTCAGCCTGCATACCTCACAATTCATATATAGATCTTCCCCATCTCTCTGCTATAACACCTCAGTCTGGATATGGCTTCTGTAGCTGGGTTGGCAGTAAACCACATAATTCACTGGATAATTCCAGCCAGTACACGAGGCCACCAATCCGCAGACGAAGTTGTCGCCAGAAAGAGTGCAAGAGAAATCGATCCATAGACTATCGTGGCAAAAGCCTGTTCTTTGTCTGGGTATTGGCAGGGGAGTCGTGTTCCTTGACAAGTTGTCTGTTTGGAACAATTACTGTGGAAATTGTTGTGCACACACCATTCTTTACAGGAAACTTTTTTTTCTAGAAGCGTGATAACTCTAACTGCGCCAGTATCAAGTCAGGTCGTTCTAAATCTAGCCACACTCTGTGACACGGCCAGTCCGATTGAAGGCAGAAGAAGTTGACCCCCACTATGTCCTCATCCTCTTTGGTGGTGTCCAGTTAAAGCCCGTGGTTTCTCTGGATCTGAAGAGAGCGGTCATATTTCTTGACACGCTGGTTGGTTGAAACAAAACGGAAATTGCTGCGCATGCACCACCATTGGTCACGTCGCAATGAAATAACATGAAGTGAAGGTCCTTCTTCCGTGCAGTTGTCTTATCGCTTTGCACGTGCGTTTGCTCTGTTCTCGGAACGGGATTTGGGGTTTTGAAGCTTACAAGTTCAGAGGGAAGAGTGCCTAGTTCCATTTTGTATTCTAACATCACACAGAGGTGGAAAAAACAAATGGTGTACAAACTGCCAAGTGTTTGTCAGTAAAATTTATGTCTGTCTACATTCTTTTTTTAGGATCCATTCGTTTTGAGCTGGTAAAAGTATTTAGCGATTTGAAGGTTAAAAAAGTGGTGTACAAACTTCCAAGTGTTTGTCAATTAATTTTATGTCCATCTACACGCTCTATGGGGTCCATTCGTTTTGAGCTGGTAAAAGTATTTAGGGATTTGAAAGTTAAAAAAAAGAGACGGGAGCTATGTTAGTGGTATGTGTGTGTGTGTGTGTGTGTGTGTGTGTGTGCCCATGTACACCCATGTGCCCGTGTAAGTGTTAAGAGTACGCGCGTGCATGCGGGTGTGTTTGTAAATGTGGGAGACGGGAAACTGAGGATGGAGAGGGGATTGAAGAACGTACACGTGTGTGGGGCACTCACTTCAGTTGACGCCTGCTGTGTTTATGTTTACAGTTCAGGCATCTGTATGATAGAAAGGGATTTGAGGCTTGGAGGTATAAAAAATAAAAACGAAGTTGGCCAGGAGTCGTGTGACTTGACAAAATTCTTGCTTGAACCGATTACGATGGTCTGTTATGTTGTATTCATAATTCCTGACCAGGCACACGGCTACCATTTCACAATGGATATCCAAGACGGACAGAGGGCGAAAAGAAGTCGACGTATTTTGTAATTCTCTTCGCACCGCACTGGCAATGCGTGTTATTTCTCTAGAGCATTGGCCAGGAGTCGAGTGTCTTGACAAAGCGTCTGCCTGAAACAATTACCGTGGAAATTGTTGTGCACGCACCATTCGTCACAGGGCTCAGTGATGTGGTATGGAGAAGATGGTGACACCTTGTGTGCCGCTGTGTTGTCAGGTCGTTTGCACGTGCATTCTTTATGTTCTTGGACAGCGCTCAGGGATTTGAGGGTAAAAAAAAAACCCAGGAGGAGTCCATTTGTTTCACTTTCAGCCTGCAGTTACCACACTTTAAAACTGAGAAGTGTGCATGTTTTCATTTTTTATTGAGAAAAACAGAAAAAAAAACGGTTCGACCTCTAGAACATTGACAAAGGAGTCGTATGTCTTGACAAATTGCCTTCTTGAAACAATTACTTTGAAACATGTTTTTCAGTCCCATCTTCTGTGCCGCTCAGTGGTATTGCACCCTCGCCGTTCATTCTGACTCCTCGTCCACAGCCACAGCCCGACACGGCAGTCCACAGGGAGCAGGCAATGTCATGTCGTCATGAGGCAACCCACCAGAGGAGACACTGCACTGCTGCCGAGTCACTTCGGTGGTTGTCAGCGGTACCTGATCTGATCTAGAATATTCAGGATGTATCCCACTACGCCTCCCTCTTGCCCTTCTACCCCCCCCCCTCCCCGACAACAATAATTGCTTAGTCGCTGAGCCAGCATGACTGAACTTCCCTCCGGAGGGCGCCACCACGTCCCTCCGTCCCATGAATTTGCCGACACCGGTGATCCCAACAGAGTAAAACGAAGGCCATAAACGTGGAGAAGCAGTCGAAACTGAGGTCACTATGAGAACTGGCCATGAAGGGCCACAAGATCTTAGGCTCTTTATTGCATGCTGATCGATGGAAGTTGAAGGTGACAAAGATGATGCTACGGATTTTCTATTCAGGTTGAGACTGCATGACAGAGCTGTACTCTAACGCATAGATTCATATATCCCGGAGTCAAGCAGGACCGAGAGATTCAGACACTTTGCAGTGTTGGTAATAAATTTTTGAGCAACACCGTCAGAGATGCATCCATTAAGTGGATGAAACTCGACTGTGTGGTCCCAGTCTTCTCAACTGAGCCCATAGCATACTCAACTCTGAGTAGGAGCCGGTCGGGGCAGAAAAATCCCAGAAATGTATAGCTCTGATGGAATCAAACCCATGATCACAACACAGCCGGGAGTCCGCGACGCTAACCACTTTGCCACGGCGGCTGGTATTCCCACAAATAGTCGTGTGCACACTATTCGTCACAGGGCTCAGTGATGTGGTATGGAGAAGCAGGGTTACTCGGTGTGTGCCGCTACACGTGCATTTGTTTTGTTCACACAAAGGGATTTGGGGACGACGAGTTCAAGAAAGAGAGCGGACATTTTGAAGCAGAGGTGGTCTTTAACCTTTACATGACTGTGTGTGTGTGTGTGTGTGTGTGTGTGTGTGGTGTGCGTGCGTGCGTGCGTGCGTGCGTGTGCGTGCGTGCGTGTGCGTGCGTGCGTGTATGTGTGTTTGTATGTGTGTTTGTGTGCCAATCGATCTCCCAGTGTGTCTGTGTAGAAATGGTGGTAGAAGCGGGGGAAATGGGGGAAGACAGTCTGATAGACTGAACAAAAAAGACAACGGAAACTTTACTAAAGAAAATAATCCCATTTGAAGAGGGTGAATCAGCAGATGTTATGTGGTAATAAACAAAACAAAACAAATGAGACAAAACCAAAAGAGAGAACAGCAGCACGCTGACGTGTTTTCCATAAATCAGTGTAATGATTCTTCAAACGAGCGGATGTTTTCTTCTTTAAGACATTAATCTGCCGTGTTTTAAAAGCTTTACAGAAATACAGCATTACAGTCTCTTGGAATATTTTGTTGTTGTTGCTGGTTTGACATGTTAAGCAAAGTTGTGTGGAGCAGACATGGTGTACGTAAAACAAAGGAGGAATGTCGTTCTTGTCTTAACGGAGTCACGAGAAATGGAGTTCTAGTACAAGGTTGTCGAGAGCAGAGCAGCAAAGCAAGACATATAATTCACATTCGTGAACATGTGAATTAATTAGTTGTCTGAAACGTTTCATAACGATTGCAGTGTGTCTTATGTCATTGACGCTTTGTCTGCAACTCGGTGAAAGACGTTTGATACGTCTGGCTTCATCTGAAAAAGATGAGTCATACAATTTCTGTACGATTCGAATCTACAGAACCGACACAGTCTTTCACGTTGGTGCATGTGATCTTTAAAACTGTTCTTCCTGCGATCAGTAAAACAACGATACAATTCATTAAAAAAAAATGTTTGACATCTTGCACTTCCTGATACAGCCACGACAACCTAAAACCGTGTAGCCGGCCGTTTTGTCCGACCCGGCCGTTTTGTCCGAGGTTGGACAGAACGGCCGGGTCGGACAAAACGGCCGGCTAAAACCCGGCTGTTTTGTCCGACTTTCAATTTTTTGTCGGACAAAACGGCCTGGTTGGACAAAACGGCCGGCTCTAAGTACGCGGCCGTTTTGTCCGATATTTCACTGGCAAAGAAGTATAAATTCGTGGCGTTCTGTTTTTTCTTTTTTCTTTTTTTTTTCTTTCTTTTTTTTTCTGTCTGTCTACCCCAAGTAAAGAAATCACGTGGGGAAAAAACCCATTCGGCCGTCATGCCCCCAGGTGGCCAATTTGGCGTCTTAAGCTGACCATTGGCCGTCAGGGCCATGACTATCGAGTGGGTCTTATTCTCGTGATTTCTTTACTTGGCTGCAGGAGAGAGAGAGAGAGAGAGAGAGAGAGAGAGAGAGAGACAGACAGACAGACAGACAGACAGAGACAGAGAGAGAGACAGGTGGCACATCACGATACAACATTTGAGGTGACTGTGTCAAACCGTTGGGGTCTTGGGACAAACAATTGATGCACCCTTAATTTTGAGAGTCCGACGTTGTCTGTGACCTTTACCTTGACCTTAATTGCTTTGACATATTTGGAGAGCAATAAACCAAACAATCTTCATACCAAGTTTCAGCTTCCTATGTTGACCGCTGCCCGAGATATGGCTAAAAACAGATTTTCGGTTTTGAAGGTCACACGTCAAGGTTGACCTTGACCTTAAGAATTTGGAAAAGGTGTATTTAAGCCATCCCTCCGGTTTTCTTGCTTCTTAATGTATTTGCAGTATTGCTTTTTTCAGTGTAGATAGGGCTGTCTTTTATCTACCTTTTGAGCTAAAAGTTGTTCTTGAATGATAATTCAAAACTTCGAAACTTCGATTTATTTGACATAACACCCCCCCCCCCTGCCTCCCCCCCCACCCTCCCCCCCACACACCCATATAGAGCTGAACCACTTCACTGACAGTCATGATAATAGCACTGTGTAATGGTCGATTTCCGCCCAAAAAAAAAACATGTTGGGATTTATCCTTCCTGATCGACAAAATGTGGGTGACGTCACCTATACTTGAATGTAGGTGGGATTAAACATTACGCTAAGTACAAATTGTAGCATGAACTAGGCACAGCCATAACAAGCGTATCGCCGAGCAGCTGCAACGCCGCACGGCAGATATGTTCTTTGCCCGTTCCGCCCCCCCCCCCCACCCCCCCGCCCCCCTGCCTTCCTTTTCGGTTTTGAAGGTCACACGTCAAGGTCATAACCTTGACCTTAAGAATTTGGAAAAGGTGTATTTAAGCCACCCCTCCGGTTTTCTTGCTTCTTAATGTATTTGCAGTATTGCTTTTTTCAGTGTAGATAGGGCTGTCTTTCATCTACCTTTTGAGCTAAAAGTTGTTCTTGAATGATAATTCAAAACTTCGAAACTTCGATTTATTTGACATAACACCCCCCCCCCCCCTGCCTCCCCCCCCCCTCTCCCCACACACACCCATATAGAGCTGACCCACTTCACTGACAGTCATGATAATAGCACTGTGTAATGGTCGATTTCCGCCTAAAAAAAAAACGTGTTGGGATTTATCCTTCCTGATCGACAAAATGTGGGTGACGTCACCTATACTTGAATGTAGGTGGGATTAAACATTACGCTAAGTACAAATTGTAGCATGAACTAGGCACAGCCATAACAAGCGTATCGCCAAGCAGCTGCAACGCCGCTCGGCAGATATGTTCTTTGCCCGTTCCGCCCTCCCCCCCCCCCCCCCCCCCGCCTTCCTTTACCCTCATATCTTAGCCCCACCTTTCTCTCTGTCTCTCTCCGCACCGAGTAGCTGACACGCACTGGCATTCATTCAATAACTGTCTTTGTCTTTCACACTGCTACATCACTATTGAAAGTACTTTCCTCACTTTTGGACACACACACGCACGCACGCACGCACGCACGCACGCACGCACGCACGCACGCACGCACATACACACACACACACACACACACACACACACACACACACACACACACATACGTGCACAGTGCACATGCATGCACACACACACACACACACACACACACACACACACACACACACACACACACACACACACACACACACACACACACTGAGTAGTTGACACACATTGACATTTATAAGTCACATGAAGTTATAGATTCTTCTCTCTCTCTCTCTCTCTCTCTCTCTCTCTCTCTCTCTCTCTCTCTCTTCTCTCTCTCTCTCTCTCTCTCTCTCTCTCTCTCTCTCTCTCTCTCTCTCCTCTCACTCTTTCTCTGTGTCTCTCCGTCTCTGTCTCTGTCTCTCTCTCTTTCTCTGTGTCTCTCTTTCTGTCTGTCTGTCTGTCTGTCTGTCTGTCTGTCTCACACACACACACACACACACACACACACACACACACACACACACACACACACACACACACACATTGTTCCAATCTCTTGCCATTCATGTGGCACACCACCACACAAAGTTTGACGCGACTCCTACTTTCCGTTCGGAAGATATCCTTGCGACAGACAGAAAAAAAAAAAAACCCAAAAAAAAGAAACCCAGAGCGCGACGAATTTATACTTCTTTGCCAGTGGAACTGGGCAAAGAACAATTCAAAAATATATTGGACAAAACGGCCGCTTACATAGAGCCGGCCGTTTTGTCCAACCAGGCCGTTTTGTCCGACAAAAAATTGAAAGTCGGGCAAAACAGCCGGGTTTTAGCCGGCCGTTTTGTCCGACCTGGCCGTTTTGTCCAACCTCGGACAAAACGGCCGGGTCGGACAAAACGGCCGGCTACAAGCCGTTTATAAACCTTCTTTTCAAGAACAGTCATAAGCCATGCGTATTTGTCGTGGGACTGTAGGTTTATCAACATCATATATGCTTTTGATTTGTCCATACGTAATATGTTTAGCCAGTACCCGATGTGGTGGGTATGTGTCTCAAAATTGAAAGAGTCAGTCATGTCTCTCCAAAGACAGACCCATGTGGAGTCTTAGTATACATACCAAGCAGTAATTTCTGTTCTTATTGCTTGGAATACCGTCTTTCTGAATGTAAGAAGTGTTTCATCGATACGTAACTGATTAACCGTTAATCTTTTAACTAACGAGAGATATTGGTAGTTCTGCTGTGTAAAATCCCTGGCTGTAAGTCTGTCCTTTTATGTTGTAAGCAACACATCGGTGAAATAATCTTCAAGATTGTCTATGGCGCTACCATAATGAAAGTCACGATTAATCTTCTGGTCGTAAATAAACACACATATACAAACGATTTGTTGAGAAACCAAAGAAACTGGCAACTATGACCATATTGATAGTTTTAGTATAAGCGTGCGCCCTTGTGTGATTGTCAAACCATCAAACATGTTCATTTTAGGGAGCGCCCTCCTTGTTTTGTTAACTCAATGGTCGGTTTACAAAATAACCGATTACAGAGAAGGTTTTAGCAACAGCTTATAAATCAACATTGTCTTTGGAGAGAGAGAGAGAGAGAGAGAGAGAGAGAAGAGAGAGAGAGAGAGAGAGAGAGAGAGAGAGAGAGAAAGAGAGAGAGAGAGAGAGGGGAGAGAGAGAGAGAGAGAGAGAGAGAGAGAGAGAGAGAGAGAGAGAGAGATAGAGAGATGTTTTGGATTCATGCTGTCTTCAGGCCCTAACAGGCCTGAAGGAAGGAAGAGACACAGACAGAGAGGTAGACAGAAGGAGAGCAGGAGGTAGCGGATGGGTTGAGGGGACCCTTATGCAGCAGATACAGATTAATGACGGCCACGATTTTGTGCGTGATGAATGCCAGAGGCCCCGGCAGCCGTCTCCTCACCTAATCACAGCCTAGGTGGACAGCTCATCTGCATGGCGATCTGTCAGGTCGGGCGGCCCGATCTAAACGCGCCAGAACCACTCGACGCACGAAGAACTACCATAGTCACTATAGCATTTAGCAGCTCTCGCTTTTAAAACTATCGTAGTGCTTGTGGCGCACGCCATAAACTCACAGCTGCCAACCCTCCCGGACTTTTCTGGAATTTCCCTGATTTAAAAAAAACAACAAATTCCTGAAATCCCGAATTCAATGAAAACAAGACTCCAGAATTTCAAGATTTTGTTTAAAACTGTGGAGTTTAGGAGGGCCATTTGTTTAAACAGGGATGATGAAGTATTTGAGAATAAAGCCCAATGTTATGAGGATGTTGGCAGTGGTATGTATGGAAACGCCTTTTCTTTTCAAACCCTTTATTCTCGACAGAAGAGGTAAGCCAGACTTACTCTCCTTCAACCCACTTCACCCGCTTCATCCCCTGGTTCCTGAATTTTGACTACAGAAGGTTGAAAGCTATGTCAAATGACCGTCTCTACGCATCCATTAGTACTCCATCCTACGCGGATCACTTTTAGCGCTAAAACACCACATGTTCATGCTGAAAACGCTTTCTCAGAAAAGTATGATGGAGAACGAAAATGTGAAATCAGAACCAACTTCTGCAAGTTGGAGCGATGACTTTGGAGTAGTGTCCTTTGATGCC
>CM031595.1:84701260-84711260 GCA_018398815.1 Conus ventricosus | reverse complement strand
TCTGTCATCGGAAACCGAGGAGCTTATCGTGAGGTCACTTCCTGGCTCTGTGAAAACCCCCCCCCCACACAAACCAAAACAGCAAAAAAAAAAAAAAAAAAAAAAAAAAAAAACCCCACGAGGTCACGTTAACAACCAACGGCGAGCAGAATTTTTTGTTGTGGAAGATATTGATGTTTTATGTGATGCAAGCACATTAAATCTTTGTCTGAAAGCTGGCTTCTATGGTCGACGCACATAGCCTTGACGCTCTGGGCAGGACGACACAAGGGGAGACACGCAAACCGATCGTTTTGCCAGCCTGTATTTGTGCAAGTTGTCTGGGCAGTGGAATTTGCAGGATGGAGTCGGAGGAAGGGAGAGAGGGGTGGAGAAGGAGGAGGGAAGAGGGGGAGGAATGATATTCAGAAAAAAAAGTCGCTTGTAGGTTGTTAGGTTAATGAGTGATTCTTGACGCTTGCTATGGTTAATCAGAATCATATTTTCTTTTCAATATCTGCCTCTCCCTCATGCTCTCTTACCTCCAAAACTGTACTCCTCCAGTGCGCTTTTGTGTGTGTGTGTGTGTTGTGTGTGTGTGTGTGTGTGTGTGTGTGTGTGTGTGTGTGTGTGTGTAAAGATCGTGTCTCGTACAATGGACGAGACAAAAGAAACGAAGAAAACAATAGCAACAAGAAGCAGCCAAGTGAGCGTGATGCAGAAACTTTGAAAAGAACACGCTTGCGCGCGCGCGCACGCACGCACGCACGTACGCACGCGCGCGCGCGCGTTCGCACACACACACACACACACACACGCACGCACGCACGCACGCACGCACGCACGCCACGCACGCACGCACGCACGCACGCACGCACGCACGCACGCACGCACGCACGCACAAACATCACACACACACACACGCACGCACGCACGCACGCACGCACGTACACACACAATACACAGACGCACACACACAAACAGGTGCGCGCGTGCGCGCTCACACACACATCCTCTCTCTGTGTCTCAGACACACACACACACACACACACACACACACACACACACACACACACACACACACACACACGTACACTGTGCAAGAGCGCACGCAAACTCACTCTTTTGAATGCAAATACGAAAGCAGTGGACGGGATAATGTAAGAAAAATACATCAGGAGAAGAGCGCAGTGCGTGTGGTCCAGCAATACATTATGCATCAGCAAAGCGGGGGGTTTGCTAGCTGCTTGTCATCCCACCAAAACGCCTTAGAAAGAATGAAAAGATATGGTCATAATGTTTTGTATAACATGGTTTGAAGGGCACCCACGGATCGGGATGAGGGTGAAGAAGGAATGAAGGTGCGTGCGAGAGGGGATGGGAATGGTAAGGGGGGGTAGAGGGAATGCAGGTAACTAGGAAGACTAGAAATGTTATTATGCGAGGGAGGTTAGTTTTGCTTGATAAAAACACAGAAAAAAAAAAGAAAAGAAAAAGTGATTATTGGTTTTTCTCTCTCTCTTTTTTTCGGCTCCTCCTCTCTCTCTCTCTCTCTCTCTCTCTCTCTCTCTCTTTTCTCTCTCTCTCTCTCTCCTCCCCCCCCTCTCTCTCTATCTCCTCTCTCTCGCCCTCTCTTGCTTTCTCTCGCCTTTTCCCTTTCCTCCCTCTTCCAGACCCACCTCCTCCTCGCCCAGACTCAGTCTGTCCTTATTTACATCTGATGAAATTCTTAATCTAGTCTGTGGTTTCTTCTCAGGAGAAAAAAAAAAAATCGAACGTGGAACGTCTCGTGTCATGGGTAAACGTGGTGCTGTCTTGACAGTGTATTGTCCCGGGGAGGGGGAGTGAGGGTGGGGGTGGGGGTGGGGTGGGGGTGGGGGTGGTGGTGGTGGTGGTGGAAGAACCGGTGAGAAATCGAAGTGTTCCGAGTCCTACTACGGGTCTGACCCGGAAAATAGAGATTGTCAGTCAACCGTTTCTCTTACGTAATGTAATGTGACGATTCTAGTTCGGTCCCATAGCCAGCTAGCTAGTAAGCAAGCTAGAAAGACAGACCTAGAAAGACAGGCGGACTAACAACAAGCAGGCTTGATTCCACTCATAAAGGATTTGATGTTGACACTTCATAAACGCCCACTTGTTCATTACGCCAACCCACCATAGCCACATTAAAAAATAAACAAAACAACCCCCCTCCCCCCCCCTCTAAAATGGAACTTTTTCTTAACAACGGAGAAACTGCTTGCATGCACTTCTTCGTTCCATGTTGATCTATTTACTTATTTATTTATGCTTGTTGAATGCACGTTCCGTATCGATCTATCGATGTGTGGTCGTTATATGCAAGTGCATGTCTATCTATACATCGGTCTATTTGCCTCTTTATCTAATCATATATCTATCTATCTGTCTGTCTGTCTGTCCGTCCGTCCGTCCGTCCGTCCGTCCGTCCGCGTGTGTGTGTGTGTGTGTGTGTGTGTGTGTGTGTGTGTGCGCGTGCGCGCGCGCGCGCGCGCGTGTATCAATCTGTGTATGTATGCATGTAGTATGTGTGTATGCATGTATATGTATGTGCCTGTGTACGTATGTATGTATGTATGCTTGAATGTATCAATACACCTATTAAACGATCAATCTATCTATTGTCTATCTCTCTATCCGTCTGTCTATTTGTCTATCTCTCTGCCTGTCTGTCTGTCGATCGATTGATCGATCTATCTATATATCGATCTGTCGACCTATCTATCGATCGATCGATCGATCGATCTATCAATCAATCAATCAATCAATCAATCAATCAATCTCTCTCTCTCTCTCTCTCTCTCTCTCTCTATCTGTCTGTCTATCTATCTCTCTATCTATCTATCTCTCTATCTATCTATCTCTCTATCTATCTATCTATCTATCTATCTATCTGTCTGTCTGTCTGTCTATCTTTTCCTTACATGGAGATGTCGGGGGCTCCTTCTGCACAGATAGTTCACCCATCTTGGGGAAGCTCTACGCTGGTACCTCCCTCTTTTCTCTCACTCTCTTTGTGTCTTCAGGTCTTGTTTGTTTTTACTGTTGCCTACTATCTTTTTTCCCTCTGCCTTTGTGGGCTACTCTTCTGTCTTTGTTCTGGAAACTCATTCGCACTGTTTTCCCCTTCTAATCCCAAATTAGGACATGTCAGTTTCTATTCTTTCTTTTCTTTTGATTTTCTTTTTAATCTGGCGACCAGGTAGTTTCTTTCTTTCCTTTCTCCGTACGCACGCCGATACTCCTGCGGACACTCCCTGCATAGACAGGCTGATACTCCTGCGGACACTCCCTGCATAGACAGGCTGATACTCCTGCGGACACTCCCTGCATAGACAGGCAAGGATGAATCCCTTCTTCCCAACAAAGAGAGTGGAGTTTTGTGTGTATGACCTTTTTTTTTAAATCCTGCCATTAAGGCAGCCATACTCCAACTTCGGGGAAGGTGCATGCTGTGTGTAACGTGTCATCCGTACCAACGGCCAAACTGGCCTTCTCTTCCCAAAGTTGGTGATGGGATTTTACGCGTGTGCAAGATATTATGCGTGCGTTCACACACGGAACCTCGGTTTGTGGTCTCATTCGAAGGACTGTATGGGAAATGGGGTCAGAACCAATGTTAAGTCCGAGGGGAAAATCCCCCTGTACCGAAACGGCCCGGCGGAGACTCGAACCCGCAACCCCAGGATCACCAAGATTACGAGTCCGGCGCTCTACGACTGAGCTATTCCTGCCCCACGACCAGGTAGTGAAAATTATTGTACGCACAGCCCGCAAGGGACGCTAGCTGTCCACTCAGCAGGGTCTTCGTAGGCAGAGAGATTGAAAAAAAATGTATATGTATGTTAAAATGCTTTTCGTAAATGTCTTTACCTTTTGTTTTTGTTTTAAAGATCTGGGAATGAGAAATCACAGGCACACCATGGCGCTTTGTCAACTCAGCCTAGCTTTATATGCCATACGGATGTCAGTAGTTCAGCAACTGTGTCATGATTTGCTTTTGTTGTTTGTTTGTTTCTTTTTTTTTTTCTTCAGGTAATTCTCTTTTTCCATAAGATTTGGCCTGTGCAGGATATGACAGGATTTTTCCCTTTTAGTATACTGTTGACAGCCCTGAGGAGACTGAGTGTGGGCTGTAATATTGAAAATTGAAAAATGTGTATTTATCTCTCTGTCTCCCTGGTTGTTTGTCTGTTTGTCTTTTAGCCATTTGGATCTATATATATCCCAATTTTTTATTTATTTATTTATTTATTATTATTATTTTTTTTTACACAATTTGCCCTCAATTAAGGGGGGAAAAGTAATAAGGAAAACAATTGCAAAACGGAAGAAACGCTGTTAACAAGCAAGCAAACAGTAAATCAGACCTCAGTGCAGCAG
Source organism: Conus ventricosus (assembly GCA_018398815.1). NCBI lineage: Eukaryota > Metazoa > Mollusca > Gastropoda > Neogastropoda > Conidae > Conus > Conus ventricosus. The sequence continues at coordinate 84,706,877 of CM031595.1, read as the reverse complement.
GTTCACGAACGAAAATTGAACCTAAAACATACAACACTTCGCAAAATAAAGGCAGTTGCAACGGGATCAGTGTGAGAGAGGAAAGGAAGAGATGAGGTTGAGGGCACAGGGCGGGGCGGCAGAGGCAGAGGACAGGAAAGGAAGAGATGAGGTTGAGGGCACAGGGCGGGGCGGCAGAGGCAGAGCACAGGGGACGTGCAGAATAAAGAATAAGAACGAACATCCTCGGCGACGGGTTGGATGGATGGATTCTTCCGTCGTGTCCGACGTATGATTAGGCAGGCAGGTGATCTGTTGATGTGGGTCCTCATGTGGGAATGAAAACCAATTCTTGAGGCACAATGTCTACCACAGACGCTGCATGGAATGGAGTCCTGCAAGGATATGCCCCGTTTTCTCACATTCCTCTTTTCCTGGATGGCAGCTGCTCAGTTGCGCTCAAATGTCTTTGTGCCCTGGGTCCACTGTTGCTTCCACTGAGTTCTGTCAAGGGCGACATCTTCCCAGGAAGCAGTGTCGATGTTGCAGCTTATGAGGTCGGCCTTCAAGGTGTCTTTGTATCTCTTGAGAGGCCTTCTTTGGTCACGTTGTCCTTCCTTCAGTTGTCCATAGAGCAGCGTCTTTGGAATTCTACTGTCCCCCATACGGACAACGTGTCATGTCCATCGGAGCAGGTTTTTGACAAGTATACACTCAATGCTGGGTAAGCCACCATTCTTCAGGACCTGTAGGTTGGACACTATGTCTTGCCATTTGATGCTGCAGATCTTGCGCAAGCATCGTTGATGGAACTGTTCGAGTTGTTGGATGTGTCGGCGGTACTTGGTCCTAGTCTCACAACAGTAAAGGAGAGCACTCAGAACCACAGCTCTGTAAACGGCAACCTTTATGCGCAATCTGATGCCATGGTCTTGCCAAAGACTCTCTGAGAGTCTGCCAAAGGCAGAGCTGGCCTTTGAGATGCGCAACATCACTTCTGCATCCAGAGATCCATGGCTCCTTACAGTGCCGCCTGTCACACTGTCACTTTTGCACACACGCATTCATGACAGCATTTACTCCATACGCACACGCAATCTTTCCAATCAACCAAAAGGCGCACTACCGAATGTTTTTTTCTTCTCCCCCTCTCCTTCGGGGAAAACAGTTTACTAAATCACATCAAACAATTTATAAACAGATTTTATACATGTATCTCTCTTTCCCTTCAGACTGAGAGATAAACTAATTCATTCAAGATTCTATAAAGTCATGGCCTTCACATCACATTGGCCCAAAATCCAGACCAGGAGAATAAATAATTCCTGCAATCATGATGCCATACCCGCATCAGAGATGAGACTCGCCCCATACTGTCATGAGTCCCTGTCTCTCTCATAAATCGTGTTTCCCCCTTGAATTCTCCTGTCACCGGAGAGATGATGAGTTCCAACTCCTCTCCCTGGAGTCTTTAATTGCTGGGGCTGAACTACCGTGTGTTCCCCACACCATGGCCATCTTTAACCACCTCACGGGTGAAGAGTGAAAGGTGAAGGGTAAAAGGTGAAGGGCTGAAACACGAATAAGGTTCGTGTAAGTAACCTGCTTCCCAATTTAACATGAATTCTTTCTTTCTCTTTTCTTTAGGTTTTCCCCTGTAGCTTTCCCCAACTATCTATGGCTCACCTGGTAATGACTGGTCAGCAGTGAGGACCAGCATCCTGACAGGTTCGAGTCTCTAGGCCATCTGCTGGGCTAAAACTGATTCTTTCCTTCCTCCTCAAAGTGAACGCATACTCAGTGTTCAACACACATGACCAGCACCTTACCAGCCCTTATTAAACTATCTCTCAGTGGTCACTTTCACCCAATGACCACCGTTGTTTATTTAATGAGTCATTCTCACAATTATTTGGGGACGCCCGCTACACTAGTCAAGCCTCATGAATATTCTTCCTTTTTAGTTGTGGCATGGGGAAATGATTAATATCACTAAACTACATGTGATGGAGCGTCACATGCCTTGATGTGAGACTACGTCACATGACACTGCCCAAATAGCTTAACTTGTCGACAGTTTTGATCTGTGTTGTTGATGACGACAGGTGATGGTGGAGCACTGCCAGCAGTGGACGGTGAAGGTTAGAACATGGCCGCGGTCTTACCAGGACTGATTGTGAGTCCAAAGCGTTGACAGGCCCTTGCAAAGTGACCTGTGATGCATTGTATGTCTCCATGGGAGTGCGCGGCCAGTGCACAGTCATCTGCAAAGAGGAACTCTCCCAGAAAGGCATCAAATACTTTAGTCTTGGCCTGAGGTCGTCGAAGGTTAAAAAGGTTGTCATCTGAACGTAACTGGATGTATACCCCCTCGTCACAGTCCGGAATGCATCAATCAGCATAGCAGCAACAAAAAAAAAAAAAAAAAAATGGAAAAGAGGGTGGGAGCTAAGACGCACCCTGCTTCACTCCATTTTTCAATGGCAGTGTGTCAGAGGTATTTCCGTTTTCTTGCACCCTTGCCTGCATGCGATCATGGAATGAAACTATCAGTGAGATGAGCTTTTCTGGGCAACTAAACTTGTGAAGGATCTTCCACAAGCCAGTCCGACTAACGGTGTCGAAGGCCTTGGTGAGATCAACAAACACCATGTAGAGCTTCTGATTCTGCTCATGACACTTCTCCTGTAGCTGGCGAACAGCAGATACCATGTCGGTTGTGCCCGTGCCTGCACGAAACCCGCACCGTGATTCAGGGACGATGGAGTATGCTATGTGGATGATGAGTCTGGTCAAGATGACCCTGGCAAGAATTTTTCCTGCGATACACAAGAGGGAAATCCCACGATGATAGTCACATGATTGACAAAGTAAACATACACTGTATAGTACAAGCGTGGACATCACAATACGCACACGTGTTAAACACACATGCATATACACATTTGTGACCTGTTTTCACTAAATGAGTCTTAAGGTGAAATTAACAGATTTTAGGATATTGTAATTTTCAAAATGTCCAGATTATTACCTTTCTTTTCATATGAAATTTATCATTCTACTCCTAAAAATAAGGAAGTTATGGGTGTTTGAAGTGTGTAACATAGCAAACGGCCATTTTGAGAAAATCAAGTTTGAAAATTGTCACCATTTCAGTGAAGTTTTACCTTAGCAACAGGTATTTCCACTTCACCAATCTTTACCAAATGTTGTACCATGGTAAAACACATCATGCCACAATAGCACACAAAAATTAGTGTGAAAATATGTTGTAGTTGTCTTGTCATCTAAGTTTTTATATAGCCTTTTTTCTGACACAAAAAGCAAGCCGTGTTAGAAAAGTAAATTTTATTAAATTTAATCTGTACACACCCATGTCCATTCGCCTTACATGAGCGTGTCTGTGCTCTTTGTAGCATAGCTGGCACGCCGTTGTCGACATCCATATTACACTCTGCACCTTCTCTTACTTCTTGTACGTGGACGAGGGGTTTGTCAACTTCATCTTGTGTTGGGTCAAGCTCCACGGAATCGACCGGCGAAGTTTCGCAGTCATCGTCACTGTCAAGCGTGTCTTCGTCTTCATAATCACTTGCAGCGAAATATTCGGTCACCAGTTTGCCCAATTCATCTTGATCTACTGCTGGTAGAGTTGAAGACTGACCAGCACTGAGCAAAAAAGACAGTCTTTCTTTGCAAATCGTGGTTTTCGAAGCCATGCTGTTCGCGGCGAAAGGCGTAAACAAAGATCGGTCAGCCAACCCCTAAGCGCGATGTCCCTGCGGTTACCATGAAAGGTTCGTAACGCGATCCCTCATTGGTCTATCGGCTCGACCTACTTCGCTTTTTGTTTATGCCAAAGATTTCGAAACAGTGTTTCGGATTGGCTGATTTTCACGCAGTGAATGTGTGACAAAGAAAGTAGAGTTCATGACCTTTCCAATGATGTACAACATGCTGGGGCCCTTTCGAGGGTGCTCTACACGAATGTTGATCAAAATCATGTCTGCTTTTAGCGTTTACCAAGGATCATCGCTATGGGTTATCGGCTTAAAACGCATTTTAAATACATTTTCCGATTGAATTATAAAGTGCCGATTACACGTATGTGTAGTTTAAAGATTAAACATTCCATTTTTGATTAAAAGTAAAAATTGACAAATTCGACCTATCACACCTTTTCCGGGCCTCTACGCTTTTCGCTGCCTGCGAGTTAAGACTCATTTCGTGAAAACGGGTCACATTTATGGAGCAAAATTGTCAGAGAAATACCGACAGTCGTGAACCTTGTTCAAGCATAAAGATTAAGAGAGAGAGAGAGAGAGAGAGAGGGGATTATGTTTGATTGCATGAAACACTTGTAAGGAATCATAATATTGTTAATCAGCCCATGCTTTTGGGTAAGGCTTGAATGACAAAGCCTTCTAAAAATGTTTAGAGTGGAACCGTTAAATAAGAACAAGACGCTATTCGGCAATAGTGAATAAGATCAGGTTCTCAAGATCCGTAATTGGCAGTGGCGGGCCTACTTTAATCATGTTGACGTTGCGAATTTGATGCGTTTTATATTTAATTCTCTGAGATTCTGGGTCATGACCGATCAAAAGATATGAAAGCTCTTTTATTACGAAGGAGTTTCTTTCCTCTTATATTTTGTTATTTGCTTTCTGTTAAATGACATACAATTACATTGCATACAACAATATGACATTAAAGTTACATACGCATGCATACATGCATGGAGGGTTTGTAAGCAACTCCATTACCTGTGAGTTGCCATTTTTGGTGCAAATATAAGTTTATAGTCAGAAGACGTAAGGGCAAAAGGAGAATTAATGGTGTAGCTCGCCTGTCCAAACTGAAGCGGGCTTATAAAGAGTTTATACCGGCAGAATCCCATATTGTAAAAACGTAACTGACGTGAGATCCATCTGAGGTATTGAAGAGCAGCCGACGGCTCTGTTGGTAAAACAATTGTTTAAATGTTGGAATCTAGTGAACCCTTTGTAAGTAAAGTTGGCAGATCCTCATGGCACGATATGACTGTAGCAGGTTATTATTCACAATGACACCAACCACTTTTTGATGGTCAGTGTACGTAATGACATCACTGGTGATGCATAAGCACGCCAAGTATGACAGATCCAAGCACTCTTCTATGACGCAAAGAGAGAGAGAGAGAGAGAGAGAGAGAGAGAGGGAAGGGGGACAAAGAAGAATGGGGGCGGGGAGCAAGGTAAAGGAGAGAGAGAGAGAGAGAGAGAGAGAAGGACTGGATGGGGTATGAAAGCAGGAAGGCAGGCCGACTGACTCTTAGAGAGAGACAGACAGACAGATTAAAAAAAAAAATTCCACTTGGAGCATAGCAATGATTGACGATGACATCATCTCTCGCGGGCGCTGATTGAATTATCGTTTCTTGGGAATTAATTTCTCCGCATGTTTCGTTTCTTTTGAGGGGCGATGTTTGCCTTTACGCTAATCAGCCGACGCTTTACTTTGACAGCCCGGGTTCCGATAGGCAATAGAATTGTGCCAGTGTACTGACTGATTGGTGTTTTTTTGTTGTTGTTTTGTTCGTTTCCATTTTTTTTAAGAGTTTCTATCTTTTGCTTCGCTTCTTTCTTTGTTGTGCATT
>CM031595.1:84683760-84691260 GCA_018398815.1 Conus ventricosus | reverse complement strand
AAAAGAGAAGATGTGCCTGAATTCATTTTTTTTTTTTTTGTAAAGCGAGTGCTGAAGCTCCAGGTGTACAGACTCGAGGAAAAGAGGAGAGAAATCCTTGTGGAAGACACGTAAGCCTCCTGAATACATAACTGTCACCAGTAGCCGTCCCCTCTTGCTAAGCAGGCTTAGTGTTATGGCCATAGAGCTGTCTATTGATTCCTGCAAGTGTCAGTCTCGGAATGCGAGATAGATGGTCTGGGTTTAGTGCCAGAACGTACTACCTTCAGTTTCCTTGCGATATAGCTTTACTCTAAATTTCGAGATGTTTTATTTGGGTTCGTTTTTCTACGCACATAAAATACAAAAACACGCGAACTGGATTGTTGAAGCGCGAGCAGGTCCAGGATACTAAGCCCTTTAAAACGTGTTTTAGTGCTGTGCAAAATGATGCGATGAAAATGAAACAACAGCCTGTGTCAACAGATTAATGTAGGTTGTGTAACGCCTCTGAGAGGAGCATCACCATGAAAAGGATGAGGATGAAGGAGAAGGAGAAGAAGTGTGCGGAGAGGGAGGGGGCGGACACAATTACAAGAATAAGTGACAAAAAGGAAGATGACAGCTACAGAAACAGAGGTATGGGGATGGAAAGGTAAAGATAAAACACGCACAGAGACACATGTGCGCGTGCGTGCGCGCGCGCACAGAGAGAGAGAGAGAGAGAGAGAAGAAGAGAGAGAGAGAGAGGAGAGAGAGAGAGAGAGAGAGAGAGAGAGAGAGAGAGGAGAGAGAGAGAGGAGGAGGAGGAGGAGGAGGAGGAGAAGAAGAAGAAGAAGAACATGAAGAAAAAGGAGGGTCTTAAATCACGCTGGTGGTTTCCACAAAGGACCTCATTGGGATACTTACATGCATGCATCAGTCATATGCTGTTTTGTACGTGTAATAGTCAGTCCGTTTTGCGTGGTCTGTCTCTATCTCTTTCTCTTATCTCTCAGAGGAACTGAGAGAATGAGAGAGACACAGGGTTTTTTTTTTCTCAAAGGAGTGTGTGCGCCCACATACATACATGTGCGCGCGCACGCGCGCATGCGTACACACACACACACACACACACACACACACACACACACACACACACGCACGCACACGCACACACACACACACACACACTCACACACACACACACACACACACACACACACACACACACGGAGAAGTGGATATCAGCAATATCTCGTGCTCCTCCACTTTAGCTCAACATTCTCCTCTTCAAGTGTCTAAGAGACGTTGTATTCCCTAAAGATTCCAACAACAAAACCCACCGATCAGAGCCACATAACCTTCCACCGTCACGTAAATCACGAAACACAGACAGGGGCCTACCTGTCTCAAGAGGCTGGTACCTGTCCCGATAGCCCGTTGCCATTTTCGCTACTATTTTAATGTCAAGAGTCGGTCGGGTCAAGGCCCAACACGCCTTGCCCTACCTCCGCCCCCCCCTCTCTCTCTCCACCCCTTCCTGATCTCCTCCCTCCCTTACGTTTCCTCTAGCACCATACAGGGTCCTTTTTTAGGGTTGTGTGATATTAGGGAAAAAAAGTCTTTTCAAAGAAAAAAACAAAACAAAGAGTTTCATATAGAATGTTTGCCACGTTACAAAATATGATACATTAACTAGAGACATCCTCAATTCAGATTAACTCGACTCTGTTGAGGTTACAAGACGTTCCCCATAATTCATCACCCTAATTTAACAAAAGAAAAGTCACGTTTTGATGAACAAAATCATAGTGCTGCACAAATGCATGTGAAAATCCACATAGTGAAGTAGACACAACAGAAAGGACAGATCTGGCCTGTGTGTACGCTCTCACTTCTCACAGTAAAACGCTAGCATGTTATGAACTGTGACCAGAGAAAAATGTAACGGTTCTGTAGGACAGAACGAGATGAATAGGCCGCAGAAACATGAAATAAATGGACGACAGTGAAGAAAGGTAAAACAAGAGAAAAGCAAAGTCTAAGACAGTGAGAGAAAAATAAAGTTACTGGCACAGAAAATCAACCAAGAAAGGTTAAAACAAGAGAAAAGCAAAGTCTAAGACATTAAGAAAAAAAAAAGTTACTAGCACAGAATATCAAGTAAGAAGGTTAAAACAAGAGAAAAGCAAAGTCTAAGAGAGTGAGAGAGAAAAAACAGTTACAATCACAGAATATCAAGAAGGCAGTTTACCGTTTCTTCAGAAGAGCGCTGGCATCCTCGTGGTGGTTTTTACATGTTGAATAATTAAAAAAAAAATGTATATAAAGTTCAGGAACACTCTTGAACATTTTGTTTAGATCATTTCATTTTCCTTGTGGGTTCTGCAGTCAAACTAATCTGTTGCACATTTTTCTACAGCATTTATTAGCAGATCGGCATTAACGTAGGTACCTCACCCTCCTCTTCTGTCTCCCACCCGATCCCCTCTCTCCTCCTCCTACGCTATCTCACTTACTCACAACATACACAGTGTCGATAGTTACTTCTAACACATTTCCTCGTATGTCTAGTGCTTTACGGAAACTGGTAGCGAGGTGAGTTGAAGTCATAACTCCGGTAAACACGTGAAGTGTCTCTCCAAGCTAATGGAGGTCGGAGACAAGCGCGTGGGGATGATAACTGTGATTGTATGAATCAGCACTTTCTGAAGTCCACAATTTTGAAGCGGGAAAGCGCAAAGACTCCAAAAATGCACAGAGCCGCCACTGTGCCAGCTGTATGTCAAGAGATGGCCATCCTCATTAAGGGGGCCCAAAGTCAAACTTCCAAATTTGATTCTGTTGAAGATTTTGCACATATTTGAACAGAGAGAGAGAGAGAGAGAGAGAGAGAGAGAGAGAGAGAGAGAGAGAGAAGCAGGGAGAAGGGTATGGGGGAGGGGGGGGGGGGGCAGGGAAGAAAGCCAACTGACTGACAGGTAAGACAGACCAACAAAAAATATCCATGGATGTATATTAATGATTGACGTACGATGGCATTCATCTCTCAGGCGGGCGCTAATTGAGTCATCGGTTCCTGGGAATTCATTTCTGTTCAATGTTTTCTTTCTTTCTGAGGGGAGATGTGTGCTTTTACGCTATTTAGCCGACGCTCTGATTTGACAGCACAGTAGTTGGGTGGGTGTGAAACTGCTTGTTTATCAATTGATTGAGTCAGTGTTTTTTTTTTTTTTTAGTTGATTGAAATAGAGTTTGTTTTAGCTTGGCATCATCGTTGTCTTCTACCTTTTTTATTGCTTGGTTTATTGATTCCCTCTTGCTTTTGGTTTCCATCTACGTCTTCATGTATGTATGTATGTATGTATGTATGTATGTATGTACGTACGTACGTACGTACGTACGTACGTACGTACGTACGTACGTAGTATGTATGTATGTATTCATGTATGTATGTGCGTGAGTGTGTGCGAATGTTTGGCATTCATGAGTAGTTTATACTGAAGCTCCTTTGACTTTCTGAGGTACGCACGCGCTCATGCTCTCCTTTTCTCTCTCTCTCTCTCTCTCTCTCCTCTCTCTCTCTCTCTCTCTCTCTGTGTGTGTGTGTCTGTGGTGTGTGTGTGTGTCTGTGTGTGTATGCACTTTCCTAACCAATACTGTGAATTTACCAACTTGTCAAAAACCTGGAAAGTGATTTTGTTCCTCCATGAACAATTCCCCCCACCCCACCCCCCCCCCCCCCCCCCCCCCCCCCCCCCCCCCCCCCCCCCCCCCAGTTTTGTACATATTTAAAAGAAATATAGACTCTGTCAAATGGCTGATATTCAGGATGACCATCTACATTTCACATGAAGACTTCTAAAAAAAATTGTAATGCCCCAAACGTCCACGCAGTCGTCGTAGAGCATATCAGCTTTTCTTAAATGAAGGGATTCATATAAGTCTTAGTTCTGTAAGTCGCAACCTTTTGAAAAACGCAATAGAAACTTCGATAAGCCCCATGTGGAGGATAGTAACGTGCACGTGGGCCGGTGTGTGTGTGTGTGTGTGTGTGTGTGTGTGTGTGTGTGTGTGTGTTTGCGCTCGTGCACTTGCACATGTGCACTATCATATATATGGCAGAAACATTACATTCTACAGTTACCAGATGTATTCTTCCCCGGTTTCATTCATAAATTCGTTTTCGATGTTGCCATAATTTGATTGACACAAGAGAATAGTTCTGCCACGATGAAATCGATATTTGTTTTATTCTGGTATTACCCAGATGTTCTAACCTTAATTATGGAGTATATCATCCACAGAAATATATTACTCAAACCAGTATTCAGTGTTGAAGTTTGTTTTGCCAACTGGTGAAAGTTATGAATTAGGATGAGCAACTTTATCCATTCAGTGTAACATGACTGATCTTTTAAAAAGTCATTAGTCTATTTTTGGTTGATGTTTCTTAAGAATTTAAAAAAAAACTGTTGACAACCGCATGTATGCGAGTGTCTTTTCTGTATATACTTGCTGCATATGATGCTTATGAACTCGCATTGCGCTTTAGTACTCGATGCTCTGAATAGGAAAATTGGATTCACCCGACTTGCACTGATGTGTTTGAATCCGTTTCATACACGGGCAGGTTTGCAGATGTGGATTAGTGTATACACTGTCTTCCTCAAGTTTCACATCACGTGCCTGTGTGTCGCAGTGTACTTACGTTCACTTCGCCCTATCTTGACATCTGTCTCCATCATCATCATCTCATTCCATCTCCCCCCCCCCCACCACCCCATTCCTCTTGGCACCTCGACACTGTATCCACCCTCCCGCAAATTACACACTCCTTTGCTCTTTCATATACAATCATTTTCTGGCTCTGTTTATGACGGGGCCAGAGCCGGTGGACCACAGGAGGCTACCATTGACAGGTCCACGAGTCAATCCATACCTGCTGTTGCGTCAGTTAAGGAGTGCTTACTCTCGTTAACCATTTGCCGTCGGCTTTTAATTGCTTCCCCCTTCACCTTCTTTCCCCCTCCCCCCTGCCCTCTCCTCCCCCTCTCCACCTCCCAGGCGACGGTACTTTCCGAGTGGCATAGGCTCGAGTGGCACTGAAGGAGACTTTGGCCGATTTCTTTCGACGGCTCTTCAGATGAATCTGCCGTCACTGCAGACAGAGGTGGATTTAGAATCGTTGAAGTGGAGAACGGGTGACAGCTGAAGACTGCGATTGTGGAATGAATGGAATAGCAGTGATTTTGAGCGTGTGCCTCTAGGAAAAATTGTTCAGTATGATATGTAAAAAAAACACCCATACACACACACACACACACACACACACACACACACACACACACACACACACACACACACACACATATATATATATATATATATATATATATATATATATATATATATATATATATATATATATATATATATATAATATATATAACACAAGAAAAATCACTCGCACACTGCCGCACCAGCACTCGTGGCCAAGGAACCAAGTTGGAAGTCCGAAGACTTGATAAGAAGAACAAATAAAAACTCGAAATCCAGGTAACATTGGCTTCAGATTTGCTAAATTTTCGCCGTAGCTTCGTCAGAGCATCATGTCGTCTTAGAGATCTTCAACTAAAAAGTGACTTAAACCCATTCCAGTAAAACAGCACAGATTAAACATTCCTGAGAGAGAGAGAGAGAGAGAGAGAGAGAGAGAGAGAGAGAGAGACAGACAGACACAGACAGACAGACAGACAGACAGACAGATTATCCCGAGCGTGTACGAGAGAGAGAGAGAGAGAGAGAGAGAGAGAGAGAGAGAGAGAAGAGAGAGAGAGAGAGAGAGAGAGAGAGAGGCTTTGACAGGGAGAACACTCCTTGCCCATCATGCATGACACCGGAAAGACCTCTGGGTCCTGTGCTGTCTCCAACAGCCTCCCTGCAGGGGTTGACCCGGCGCAGTGCCGCAGTGTGTTTTGTCAGTCCACGACAGCTCCGGGGTCACATCACCCCAGGGTGGAAGCCATTCACAGCTGACGGTCTCTGACCAGGGATGAGGAGAGAAAGGGGAGGGGACAAGTGGGGTGGGGGGAGGGGTAAAAGAAGCGGGAAGTTGGGGGGGGGGGGGGGGGAGATTTGTGTGGACGATAGGGGGAAGTCATTACCGATGTTGGGCGTGCGAGTTTTTCCCCTTATCCCAATTTCAGTGTTGTAGATGATAGCGCCTTGATCATCATTCTATCCAGCATGAATAAACTTACAACCACATTGCATTGAAATTTGCTGTCGAAATGTAAATGTTGGATTACATTTTAGATCAACAGGAGCAGTCGCGTTATTGCTCAGTTGTACGTGGTGTAAGGGATTGGAGGTCAGAGGATTTCTCGCTGACGGATATTCATTCATTCAATCACTCTTTCTTTCACTCAATAAGTGACGATTTTGGTGCTTGTGTCTCTCGCTAATGCATGGCTAAATATGTCATTTGACGCAGTAGCCAGCGGTGAGGGAACCCTCGGAGGTCTGGCGGATTTTCATGTTATCGTTGGTGCGTGCGTGTGTGTGTGTGTGTGTGTGTGTGTGTGTGTGTGTGTGTGTGTGTGTGTGTGTGTGTGTGTGTGAGGGGGAGGGGAGAGAGAGAGAGGGGGGGCCACAAACTGATCACACGAGAATTTAGATTCGGAAAGTCCATTTGAACGGACAGTTGCACAACGCCTGGCGTAAAGAGAAACGAAAATATTGTACATGTTTAAGAAGCACAGACATTGGCATCAGAACGTCAGTACCAAAAAAAACAAAGAAAGAAAGAGAGAGAGAGAGAGAGAGAGAGAGAGAGAGAGGAGAGAGAGAGAGAGAGAGAGAAAAAATACTAATAACACAAAAACATTTATGTTCAGAAATTCGATTTGAATGAGCTAATGCGCAATGCCTGGCATAAAATCAAACTAAAGAATGAAAATGTTCACGAAGCACAAACATTTGCATGCAGGATGTCAGTACAAGAGAGAGAGAGAGAGAGAGAGAGGGGGGGGCAAAGATTGATGAGCAAACGGCCGCGCGATGTTTCTAACATAATCTCTACAGGAAATGAAACACCAGAATGACATCAGAACGAGGCGTCTGTCAATGGCTGTGAGATCCATTTCCCTCTCATAGCTGGGTTCTCTGTTCTGAAGCCTGTGAAATGAAGCCATCAACGCTGGCGAAACATGGTCGTCGCGTCTGTTTTTCGTTGTTGTTGTTGATGCGAGTGATCACAATGACGGTACCCCTGCCCCATTTACCTCCCCCTTGCGCTCTCCACGCCCCTCCCCCCCCCCCCTCCCTTTCCTTGCCTTCCATCTTTTTTTTTTTTTTTTTTTAACTAAGCAACTTCTGAACATAGCCAGCTACTACAGTAACTGTGTGACTGTCTTCTCTAACCACACATGCATGTTAGTCACAGGGCTGGAAGTCAGTGATGATTGTCGTCACTATGTTTGACCTGTGGCCGAACGTTTTGGACGCATCGTGGACAGTGGCTTTAGGCCTGTCATG
>CM031595.1:84671260-84676260 GCA_018398815.1 Conus ventricosus | reverse complement strand
TGAGATAGTTGGCCCGCAGCCTGGAAGATAGTGAGCGTGTGGTCAAGGTCAGAAGAGTGACAGCTCTAATTCAACTTGGTGGGCAGAAGAAAGTCAGTCAACCGTCCAGTCTCGTCAATTGATTCTCATATTCTTGAAAATTTTTTAGCATCTTTGAACAATAACAGAAAGAACCAGCAAAACATAATGTTAAGTTCCCTGTTCAGAACCAGATTGCGGGCAAATGACGGTTGCCGTACATAGACGCAGATTAAGCGCAAGAGACCATACCTGTTCCTTACTGCAACCACACATGAACCCAAACTGCATGCAACAAAAAGCTTTCATCGAAACTCACCCAAATATAAACCTAACAAAACAACAACAACAACAAAACCTCCTGGAATGGTCAAGCCCTTAAAGAACATTGCCACCGACTCTATAGCAGTTCAAGTATAACAGATATTCGCAAGACAACACCCATTCTACACCAGCTCTCCCCTCCTTTGTCCGCCAGCCTTAGCCCTTCCTCATCCCTTTCCATTATTTCCGCCGTCTGTCTTGATCACACAGGAGTCGAAAAATCACCCACCCACCCCTTTTCGTGGTCAGATCGGCTTTCCGTCCACAAGTGACCGCCCTTAAGCCGGCCACGGATGATAAAAAGATCTGACGCTTCCAATAAACTAGGCTTGTTGTGAATGCGTTCTAAATGTGATAAGAGCCGTGGGAAGACGGCCAGGGGCGGTCTGCTGCCAGAGGCTGATGCTGGTCATCTGTCATGCTGTTCCTCCTGGTCCAGCACACACTCCCTGGACGCCGTATTGCAGTTTCCGAGCAGGCTTGTCTCTGTGTGACTCTGCCTACGTATGACTGAATAGCTCCACCTTGTTGTATAAAGATGGTTTCATCTGAATGGTGTTAGCCATGTGTGCAAATGGTAAGGATAATCGATGCGGTTCAAATGTTCAGTTTCAGGTATATGCACTACTTCTCTCTTTTTCTGTAGGACCCCTGCCCCCACTTCTCCCTCAAACATCCCCCTCCCTCGCCTTACCTCTACTTCTTTTCTCCTTTATCAATCGGTTCGTTTATCCCATGGGGGGGGGGGGGGGGGGGGGGGGGGGGGCAAGAGCAAGTTCGTTGACGTGCCTTTCCCGTCTCGCAAAAATAACACATTAAAACAGCTGATCTGATACAGAATGGTTACAGCTGGATGCCATCACGATTTTTGACGACTCAATTCATTCTGCTGCTCGTTTAACTCCAGAGAAGGAAAAGCAAAGGATTTAAATTTCACTTTTACTTAAAAGATCTTGAAGATGGTATTAAGGTCAAGCTGATATTTATGAAGTTGCTGTTTGATTTATGTTCTGTCATTCAGCATAACAACATTAGGAAATGGGACTTGGCTTTGAGCGGCCCAAGTGTTTCACGTCTTTCAAATTGGCAAACATGGGTGAAAACCACTTTTGTCAAGGTACATTATGATGCATTTAACCGAGGTGATTTTTTTTCCATTGTCAGAATATCAGATTGCTCTCACCTCAAGCCCCTACCCACTCCCTCTCGAGCTGCCTTCTCCGTGGTTCCCTCCCCTCTCCAGCCCTATTTCGATTAATTGAGAAGAGATTCCCGAGAAGAAAAAAAAAGAAAAACGGAGGTTAGATTAATCTAGAAATCGGCCAGTTTGCTTTACATTGCTGTCAGCGAAACATCAGTTCCTCTACCACATTTTAACACCACCCTCCCCCCTCTCCCCCAATTTCCCCCTCCCGCACCTTTGCCTCTCGCCTCTCAGTTCCCTTGCGCAATCCCTTGTCATCAGCTTTCTTGTGAACTGGCGAGGTGAATATCCACCTCTCCTCCCTGCCCCCTCCCCTCCAGTCCTTTCTGTCCCCTATCTAGTCTGTTTTCTATGGTACAATGAAATCGCACGGTGAAAAGCTCTTTTTCACTACGCTCCCTCAATTTCTTTTGAGCAGTGCATCGCCTGTGTTGGCTACACTTTAAACACGTGAAAGAGTGCTCCCCAGACCAATGGTTAGAGTTTGGTGGTCGAAGCACTCGTGAGGTGGGCTTTTTTATGGCCGGAAAACCCTTTCTGTGCACGAGCAGTGACTGGGTGCCTGGTTCGGTTCAGGGAAGTTGGGATGTCCTGCGACTTCCCCGATGCCGTGCTGTTGTCACGGAGGATATCTAACAGTTCTCTGTCGCTATGGCCATTAGGCTTTCAAAGGTACTATTCCTACATCCCTCGTTCCAGTTCTTCATACCTTGCTTGAAGGGGGCTTCTCTTCTGAGGACTCTCTGCTGCCACGCTCTCCACGAGTTTCTTTCTACTGATGCATGGGTAAACCATTGACTTCCGGGAATAGGCCGGAGGACGTCCGGGAAAGACCGGAGGACACTGGGAAAGACCAGAACCAAGGGCTCTGTGGGCTGGCTCCCCACTTTGCCTTAAAACATGTGGCTACTAAAACTAAAAGGAAAAGATGCTCCCAGGATTCACCGAAAGGGGGAGAGAATGATGAATCCATCGGTGCTCAACCAATCACGACTGCAAAATCCCAAACGGACTATGAACATGGACCAAATGGAATATCCATGTGTCTGTGGAAAAGCGTTTCGCTACACCCGTGGCATGAAGATCCACAGAACAAAGATGGGATGTGTGAAGACTCATCTGAATGAGCAGCAGCGCACTGCATCAGCAGATAAGACGTCGGAAGACCAAGGCCAGGATTTAAACCACAGTGCCAAGGACATCCACGCTGTTGGTTCGGATGAGGAATTTGCACAGGCCCTCGATGCCAGGCGCCTGAAACTCAACCTGCCACGAGCAAACGAAACTGAAGATTGGGAGAAAACTGGATGCAAAAATCGTCCAAAGACTCGATGCACTGATAGGGAAAAGCACCCTGGAACACAAACTAGCCACATATGGGGACATTGTGTATGCCACATGTAGAAAAACGCCTATGGAGTAAAACTACCCAAAGAGAAAACACCTCCAAAGAAATCCAGACGCCAAGAAAAGATGGACAAGATCAGAGTCCAAAAGAACAACTCAAGAAGCAAATGAAGACCGCACTGCCAGCTGAAAAACAAGGCTTGGAAAAAACTGTGGGAAGACCTGAAAGAAAAACACAGCGCCCTCAGCAAAGCGGAATCTGCGAGGAAGAGGAAGAGCAAAAAGAAGAAGACACAAGAGCGCTTCTTCAGAGACCCCTTCCAGTTTGCCAGAACACTGTTTGAGCAGCCAAAATCTGGGACCCTAAGTGTGGACAAGGAGTTCTTGAGCAGCATCTGAGGAAAACATACTCCGACTCACAGAGGAAAGCACCACTCGACATTCAAGGTCTGGTGTGGCTAACCAACCCTGAGGAACAGTTCAATGGCAAGCCTCCAACGTTGGCGGAAATCAAGAAGGTGGTCGACAAAGCCAGAATCAAATCATCACCAGGGCCAAACGGAATACCTTACCAGCTTTACAAGAAATGTCCCAAGGTGCTGGAGTGGCTCCACAGGCTGCTGCGATCGGCTTGGAGAAACCAGAAGATCAGCGGCCAGTGGATGACGGCAGATGGTGTGTACTCCCAAAGAGCAAAACTCAAGTGACATCAGCCAGTTCAGGCCAATATCACTACTGAACGTCGAAGGGAAAATCTTCTTCTCTGTCATGGCAGCAAGGCTGACCAAGTACTGATGGAAAACAAGTACTTGGATGTGTCAGTCCAGAAAGGTGGCATCCCAGGCGTGGCTGGCTGTGTAGAAACACGCCACAATGATCTGGGACGCAATCCAAAAAGCAAAAACAGAAAAGAGAGACCTGGACGTAGTGTGGCTTGATCTGGCAAACGCATATGGATCTGTGCCCCATGAGATGATACAGTTGGCTCTTGAGATGTACCATGTGCCAAAGAACATCCGCGACATGCTCAAGAAGTACTTCAATGGCTTCTCAATGCGGTTCTCTACCAAGGAGTACACAACTGATTGGATCAACTTGGAAGTGGGCATTGCAATGGGCTGTGCAATTTCCCCGATACTGTTCGTGCTGGCAATGGAACTCATCTTGAAAGCAGCAACAAACAACGCGAGACAAACAGACCTTGGCGATGGATACAAGATGCCTCCTTCAAGGCCTTCATGGATGACACTACAGTGATTTCATCCAGAGAAGACGAGACACGTCATGTGCTGGAGAGGCTGGACGACATAGTTGCCTCGTCCAGAATGAAGTTCAAGCCAAAGAAATCACGGAGTCTCTCATTGAGGAAAGGAAAAGTGGCCGAATCTGTGGTCTTCAGTGTTGCCAACCAGGCCATTCCAACAGTCACAGAGAGCCAGTCAAGAGCCTTGGAAGATGGTATGATGATACGCTGAAAGACACACAAAGAGCAAAAGAAACCAAGCAGATGGCGGAAGAAGGCTTGGAGACCATTGACCAGTGTGGGCTCCCTGGCAAATACAAGGTCTGGTGTCTGCAGTTCATGCTGATACCAAAGCTCCTATGGCCTCTGATGATATACGACATCTGCACCAGCACAGTGGAGGCAATGGAAGCCAAAATCAACAAGTCCACAAGGAAATGGCTTGGTGTCCCACCCTGTCTGACTGACATCGCGCTGTACTGTCGCCAAGCAAAGCTCAAACTCACTGAAATCCATCCTGGAGGAATACAAAGCAGGGAAGATCAGACTTCAAAGCATGCTGGAGGACTCAGGAGACAAGGTGGTAGAAGCAATCAAGCCCCAGCTGAAGACAGGCAGAAAATGGAAAGTTCAAGAGGCGATGGATTCTGCAAAAGAAAGTCTCAAGATCAGAGAAATAACAGGACACCACAGACCAACAGACAAGGACTGGGGGTGACCAAAACTGAATGGTGGTCAAAGGCCAAAGGAAAAGCAAAAGAGACATGCTGATTCAGGAGATGAGAAAAGAAGAAGACCAAAAAAGACTCCAAAAGCAGTCCAGCAGAGCCAGCAAGGGCAATGGACAACGTGGGAGAATGCACT
>CM031595.1:84663760-84666260 GCA_018398815.1 Conus ventricosus | reverse complement strand
AAAATGGGCTTGATTTTCGTATCAAAGATACGAAAGATAGTACCGGCGGGAAGAGTTTTCAATTTCAGATGTAATCTTTTTACCCCTATAAGTGCTCGAAGGGCTTTACCACTTAAATTCTCAACACACCTTGTCCAATTTAAGGTAGAAGAGAATATTACACCGAGGTAATTATATGAAGACACGGTCTCCATTTCCTGACGGTTAAAATACCATCTTTCAGACTTTTTGATAAAGCCACCGTTTTTGAAGACGACCGTCTTCGTTTTATCCATATTTACTGAGAGACCCCATTTTTTGCAATAGTTTTCTAAACAGTCTATTTTCTTTGAAGATCAATAACAGAATCTGATACTAAAACAATATCATCGGCATACATCAATGAAAAAATATCAAGTGAATCACCGAAAACATTGACCCCATGTGCACCACAGTGTATTAAATCTTGTTGAAGCTCGGACAGAAACATAGAAAACAGAAGGGGACTTACAATACAACCTTGTTTGACACCAGTGACATATTCGAAACATTCTGTTATCTTACTCCCTACACACACTGCTGCCTTAACTTTCTTGTACATTCCTTGTAAAGTATTAAACATGTTTCCATGCACACCTTTTGATAACAATAAATAAAGTAATTTTTCCCTGTGAATACAATCAAATGCCTTTGAAAAGTCCACATACAGTGCATAAAAACGGCCTCCTTGTTTTGTCAAGTACTTTTGTATCATTGATTGAAGTGTAAATATATTGTCTGTTGTGGAATACCCTTTACGAAAACCAGCTTGTGCTTCAGGGATTATGTTGTTCTGCTCACAAAACTGTTCGAGTCTTCTGTTTATGACAGAACTGTATAGTTTGCTTATTACGTTTATAAGTGAAATACCCTGTAATTACTGACATTATTTCGGTTTCCTTTTTTGTGTAATGGAAAGATTATCGCTATGGTCCATCTTTCAGGATAATCCCCAGTTTTGAACACTTTGTTAAACAGCGGGTGTAGAAATTTCACCAACGTATCTTTGCATGGAAATAGAAGTCAGTAGTCAAGCCATCAGGTCCTGGAGCTTTTCCTCGTTTCATTCTATTGATGGCATCATAAATTTCGGTTTCAGAAATTTCAGCATCGATGCTAAAGTTTAAACATTCGTGACAGGTTTCTGAGTTATGTTCAGTAAGAGTGTTCGACACTTCGTTTAAAAAATTCAGTGTGTTCGGTTGTTTCTGTATTCAGCAAATCTCTAAAATACTGAAACCATGATCGTGGGGAAATAGAGCTAACGGCATTATTTGTTTGATTAGTAAACGATTTAATTTTCTTCCAGAAACATTTAGAATTGATGTCATTACAAGCTGCATTCAGTTCATTAACAACTTTGTTGTTCTCTTCTTCTTGTTTGCGTTTACACACGGCCTTAAAGTCTTTTTTCAAATCGAAATATTCATTAAGTTTGGAATGTTCACCTGTCCTCCGGAACTGATTCAAAGTCGTGTATTTATTCTGCTTTGACTGTTCACATTCTTCATCCCACCAAGCTGGCTGCGTGCTTGGTTCCTTTTCTCTGAATGTTGATCTCATTGGTTCTGCAGCCTTTTGTATATACGAAACAACCAGTCTGATCCCGCGTTCACCCCTGCGTCTAACGCAGATACGAAATTTGTCCATTCTGACTCCTTTTCCGTGACAGTTTGAATGTACTGACTGTGGAATTGCTCATTATAAATAAAACCGTACCCTGTCTTCAAGTAAAACATCCTCTTCCTCGATCACATTGTTATTTTCAAAAAAGCCAAATACGGAAACCAAAGGGAAATGATCTGACTCACTTCTATTTACGACAAACATGTCATTAATGTGATGAAATAAAGAAGCTGAACAAATAAAATAGTCTACCGTGCTCATACCCCTGTTTGCCACACAGGTTATTTCCCTTCCTTATCGCCTTCTTTCCGTCCATTTACAATGTATAGGTCATGTTCTTTTAACATTTCTACAAGTTTGTGTCCAAATTTATTCGAATTAGGGTCTTTGGATTTCCTTTCTTCGGTATTGCTACTACATTGAAAAATTCATCAATTTCTTGTAGTTGAGGTACATGTCTATCATTAGAGACCTCAATGTCATAAAGACCACCAGTGCGAGCATTGAAATCTCCACATATGATCAAAGATAAGTTAGGAAATACACATTCAATATCAGCTAAGTTGTTTTCTAACAATTCGATCCCATTTACGTTATCTTCGCTATATATCACAGAATATTCCGGCGCAATGTACACAAAACCTGCTATGAAGTCATAAGAGAGTTGAATACAGATTTATCAAATTTCAGAAAGATTTTGTCTTCAACCTGTTCAAGCAGACGTTCAACACCAAAATCAATTTGTTTGTCCACACAAACGACAACACCGCCTTTGAAACGTTTAGAGCGGGGTGAAAAATAAACTTTATAATAAGGAAAGGCATTTTCAATTTCATCCTTTTTACACGACCAGATT
>CM031595.1:84631260-84656260 GCA_018398815.1 Conus ventricosus | reverse complement strand
TCTTTCCAGAAACACACAAGCAAACAATTACAAGGGTAAATAGGTCAAGGAAACAAACTAAGATAAACAAAAATATTTTCACTTGCATTTGAAACCAGTCACAACACATATTCATATATCTAGTTTCCGTTCATAAGTTCATGTCTAGTTTTCATTGCATAAAAGATATACATTGCCAAATTTCTTAGGATCATCATGTTTTCAGATTGCATCAAATAAGCTAAACAATTGTCATTTGGATAGGAATAGAATCTTGATAACTATTTCTCTTGCAAACATGAGTACTTTAGACATTCAAACAAGAAATGAAATTCGTTTTCAATTTCATTACAAAATGGACAGTTTTTTGGTTGTTCGTCATATCTGTTATTTATTTTTAAATCGCATAATCCCAAACGAAATCTCGAAAGAGCATACCGAAATTTACTACCTGTGATAACCGACTAATAGTTTTCTGTGTGGAATATAGATTTGAATGATCTGTATGTTAAAAAAACGACCGCTCTGAGAAATTTTTGCATTCAAATTTATGCAGGAGAGAGAGGGAGATAGAAAGAGAGGGAGTGGAGAGAGAGAGAGAGAGAGGAAAGAGAGAGAGAGAGAGAGAGAGAGAGAGAGAGGGGGGGTGGGGGTGGGGCTATGTCATGCATCTGACGGTACAAAGATTATGTGTTATTCAGTTATCTTTTACACCCCACTGATTCATCCCAATGACATGGGTAATGAGCCATTAAGGCAGTGTCCAGGCACACAACCAAAGACATTAACACGTGGCAGAAAAGGAAACTGTGGATGGCTCTGGGCACCCACTGTAACTGGTAATAGATGACTATCACACCTCAGGGCACATCTCCCCTTAACTCCATCCCCATGCACCTAACTCTGCTCAGAGATGAGCTGCAACAAGAAAGGGGCATTAGTAGATCCTGTCTGTCGGAAAGTCCAGTGGCACTGTCTTTGGACAGACATAAAACCTTTCCTTTAGTTTTGTCCATTTCAGTGTGAGGTGAAAAAAAAAGTGGAATGAGCTCAAAGCAAACCTTAAAAAAAAAAAAGATTAGGGGATGTTCATAATACAATACAGTGAGAACAGCCCTGATCTTCTCCCTGACAGCTGGATGACTTGATATGAAATTATTCTTTTTGTCTTTAAACTAGGAACTACAAATCCAACAGAAGTAATCAATGGAACATCTGTGTTGAAGGTTTAAATGGTAAAACAAAATTGGTTTAATCAAAAGGAAGATGCATGTAGTTGAGGATTATCGTCCTTTTTACATTTCCAAAGTTCCTTTCGAGGTTCATTTCCCAGTAATGGGAGAAAGCCTAATGTGATATAAGTGCCACCAAGATGTGTCGTTCGTATTTATTTCTGACTTGCTTTAAATGTTGGAAGTGTAAGAAGCTGTTGTCAAAAAGATTATCCGTCTTGCATTTCTGATAAAATCCACATCAGATGCGGGATAGCTCAGTTGGTAGAGCGCCGGACTCGTGATCCTAGGGTTGCGGGTTCGAATCGCGGTACAGGTTTTTTTTCCCCTCGGAGTTAACATTGGTTCTGACTCCATTCCCCATTACAGTCCTTCGAATGAGACTATAAACCGAGGTTCCGTGTGTGAACGCACTCACAACATCTTGCACACACGTAAAATCCCATCACCAACTTTCCGAAGAGAAGGAGAGAACTATAAAGGCGGCTTTTGGCTCACCCGGTCTCCCCCGGCCTTGGCCGGTATCGTCTGGGCGAATCCAAAAGCCGCCTTTTATAGTTCTCTACTAAGCATGACTTCAATAAAACAAAAATAACGACCCTACAAACAGATCCAGAGGATCACAGATAATGTGGCTAGATGCGAAGGTTTTAGGAATATGCCTCTAATAGTGGTATTTCTACACTTGGTTGCCTACTTTCAGTTTGTCTAGTTTGGGGCAATTCTCTTACCCCCCCTTTTCAGTGGCCCTTCCTAGGACACACATTGTGGTTTGCGGGCGTTTTAGCCACGCAGTGACCCAGACAACACATTGTGGTTTGCGGGCGTTTATAGCCGCGCCAGTGACCTAGACGAAACACGAAAATTGGAAGGGTCACTTAGAGGGCAGAGAGAGGGCCAAATTTAGACTTTTCAGAACCCACCAAACAAGCACAAAACCACCGCAGGCATATTCCCAACTTTACACTTTAGGATTAATATATATACTGTACAAACTGAAAGCTTCATAATTTTATGGTGTTTATGCATACTTTGGGGGTGTTATTAAAATTGTTTTTTATTCAAGCAGAATAGTTTTAAAGGTTAAACAACAACTGTGCTTTTAAAGTACTTTTAGTAGCTACTTTGTACAATATTTATATTAAAAACTTTAGCAAATTAAACACAAAAACACAACTTTTAATAATCAATTCTCTCTCACTGATCTATAAATAGATAATTTATTCAGGGGAGGTAATTATATTTTTTTGCATAATTAAAGGGAGATAAATCACTTTCGGTCACCTTAAGTCAAAAAAAAAATTAAAATTAAAAAAAAATACAAAAAAAAAAATTAAAATTAAAAAAAAATACAAAAAAAAATTAAAATTAAAAAAAAAATACAAAAAAAAATTAAAATTAAAAAAAAAATTAAAATTAAAAAAAAAATACCAAAAAAATTAA
Organism: Conus ventricosus; assembly: GCA_018398815.1. Lineage (NCBI taxonomy): Eukaryota > Metazoa > Mollusca > Gastropoda > Neogastropoda > Conidae > Conus > Conus ventricosus. The sequence continues at coordinate 84,653,606 of CM031595.1, read as the reverse complement.
AATAAAAAAAAAAAATTAAAAATTAAAAATTAAAAAAAAAAAATACAAAAAAAAATTAAAAAAAAAAAAAAACTACAAAAAAAAAATACAAAAAAAAAAATTAAATTTTTTTTTTTTAAAAGTCACCTTAAGCCACCTCAAGTTCTTAGTTAAGTTTTTAATCAAGTCACTTCTAAGTTCTTACTCAAAGTTGTTCTCAGTCATCCTCAAGTCACTTCTAAGTTCTTACTTAAGTCATCCTCAAGTTGTCCTCAAGTCATCCTCAAGTCATCCTTAAGTCACCCCAAGTCACTTCTAAGTTTCTACTTAAGTCACTTCTAAGTTCTTACTCAAGTCATCCTCAAGTCGTCCTCAAGTCATCCTTTAAGTACAACCAAGTTCTTATTTAAGTTATCTTATAATTATCAAAAAAATACAATCTATGTTTTTATCTTAAATAGTAGATGTCTAATATAGTACACACACGCCTCAAAAAACGCGTCATCGTTGAGGATGTCTTGCTCGGCGTTCTCTGCGCGAGATTGGTCAGCATAGATCTTAATGAAGTTCTTACATCCTAAGCAACCACATTGATTACAATTCTGGTCTATGGTAATGTTTTTATAGACTCCATGTCTTTATTTATTGACACCATCATTTTAAACAAATAATAATATGCCATGATCTATTTTTATCAAAAAAAAATTAAGTTTTTAAAATATTATTGCATTTGAAATGGATCAAAATTATCTTTTGTTATTGGCGGTGCTGGCGTGCTGTTGTGTTCGGCTTCTGTATTTAGCGGTGGAGATTGTTTGGGCTCTTGTTTTTGCCAGCGTTGTTTATATATTTTATAACCGTAATAACCGCCCCAGCAGCAGCAAGAGCACCAAAAATGACAACATGTTTTAAGTTCAATATTCCATGAAGACTTTGGTGCTGTAGGTCTTGAATCACATGGAGTTTTTATAGCTGGCATTGAATCAACTTGTTCTGACGTTGGCGGTGTTATGTTTTCATTATGAGTTATATTCTGTGATTGTAACATTAATTTTTTTTGTCTGTTCCACTCTGCTAATTTTTTTCCTGCTTTAACACGCCCAGGATTGAGGATGCTTTTCACTGGTCCCCACCTGATTCAGTGTTTTCTGCTGATTTTCTGGCTTGGTTACTTTCTCCACCTGATTCAGTGTTTTCTGGTTCTGCTGATTTTCTGGCTCGGTCATTTTTAGGGAAATAAAATTATATGATTAAAAGTAATTAATCCCATGATTAACGGCGATAACAATGTTCCAAATCTGTAATATAGATCACAGCTTAGAGACTCTAATGACTTTGTTAAAACTGGATCTTGCGTTTAAATCATACGTAAGATCTTGTTCAGAATCAATGGGAGCAAATCTACTGACTAGTTTAGTGTACAAACTAAGAACCGTTTGTCCTACACTTTTCACCATTCTCGACCCCAACTGCGCTTATACCTGTTATGATACTTTATAATGTCTTGCGGCGACATCTGTTGAATCTGTTCTATGCTGAATTCAGTTCCGAGGAACTGTTTTGTTTTTCCACATGCTGCAAAGAATACAGCCTTTCCTTTTTAGGCATAATAGCTTGGTCATCAACCTGGTCATTGTAAGTTCAGGAAGGTTTAGGCTGCCCTGTAGCTGTAGTAGATCATCGCTGTTCATGTTTTTATTAATTATAATTATTTTTTTTTTAAAATGAGCACCGAAAAAACTATTGCCAAACCTTGTATACCATTCTGCTGTTATTGGAGGTCTAAGTATAGGATACACAATGCTTGGTAAAAGCTTGTTAAAAATAAGCCAGCAGATCTTGGCAAACTAGACTTTGAGGATTCAGCAAAGCTAATCGCTATCATTACAGCTTCATTTGCTATGAAAGATTTTCTAGTTAAGCAAGGAATAATTCCTGACAGTATCAATATGTAAAAATAAAAAATACATTTATAAAAAAATGGCTTCACTCGTAATGATGATAGGCGGTGCAGTAGTGAATGCGCTTGCTTTTAGCGGAAGTAATTACGCGTTTAGTAAACTACGGGATGACGGCGAGAGAAAAAAGACATAACAAAGCTATGGAGCAACTAGCAGCCGCACAAGATCGCTATGAAAAGCAGAGAATTGAGCAGTTAGATTTTATTAACGACACACTGAAAAAACAGGGACATGCAGCTTATACATTTAAAGATGTTGATCAAGCAATAAAAGAGTATTATCTAGTAACAGGCAAACCAATCGAGACATTGCCCCCACCAAAATTTAGCGACTTTTATCAACCATCAGAAAAACAAAAGATGCAAGAAATCGCGTTTATTGTCGTTGGTATGACTGTCGTGTATTTTGTTGCGCATAATATTGGCTGAATAAAATGAACAAAATCTATTATTCGCCAAAGGATATTGGAAGGGCATCACAGCAATTAAAAAGCTAAGCCAAGCAGCTGGAGTCAGTGAACAAACAGCAAAGGAATGGTTATCTAAACAAGCGATTTGGCAAATTTATTTACCTGCACCCAACGAATACAGAGACCACACTTTGTCAATACAACACCAAACGACACCCATCAAATGGACCTTCTATATTTACCCTCTGATACGATTAGACGAAAAAGATTTAAGTACGCACTCACAGTCATTGACATGGCTTCAAGATATAAAGATGCGGAACCATTAACACAAAAGAGTGCTTCTGCTGTTGCTGTTGCTATACAACTGATATACCAACGAGGTCCTTTAACTTATCCTCGCATGATTCAAGTCGATGATGGAAAAGAATTTAAAGGCCAAGTGAATCATTATTGTTAAAACATAGAGTTACCATTAAAAGAGGCGTCCCAGGAGTTCACAGATCACAGGCTTTAGTTGAAAACTTTAACAAACAGTTAGCTGAAAGACTTTTCTCCTACCAGTATCACAGAGAGCTTATTGACAATTCTCGCAACACAGAATGGGTTAGAAGACTGCCCTCAGTTTGCGCGCAATGAATAATGAAGAATTTAAAGGCCTAAAACCAGCACAAGCAATCAAAAGAAAAACAATAATGTTGCTGAAGGAGAGTCTTCATCCAGCAAACTATTACCGTTTGGTTTGAAAGTAAGGTACCTTTATTTACCGGGGGAAGCAGAAGGGGACACTCGCATCAGGGCAACTGATCCAGTTTGGAGTGTTGATCCGTATGAAATAAAAAGAATTGTAAAAATGAATCCGCCGTGTATTATTTACGAGAAACTGACACAACAAAACAACCAGCTCCTCAAAGATCTTTTGTGAAGGAAGAACTGCAGATAATCCACCAGATACAGTTCCGCTTAATTAATTTACGTAAATATATTTGAGTTTAAAATGGAAGCTCAGAAAAAAGAAACCTTACATGAAACTAAAATGGAAGCAAGAATGGCAAAGGAAGAGGCCTGGAAATTAATGGGAGAATTATTTCGATATAATGACGGCATTAGAGAAGTATTTAAGACGAATGATTATCTTATGCTAGAACGGCCAGAACCCAGAGCCCCAAATTTTGATTTTCAAGTATGGGATAAAGAATATCTTGAAATGATAAAAAAAATTCGAACACATTTAGCAAACATAAATAATACTTTGGGTGAATTGGATTGTGTTATGTCTGCGCTCATGGTAAAAGTTGTGGAAACATATAAACTCCCTGATGAAGATGTATATTTAATAAAGGCCTTCGGTTCTCCAATGCCCGATTGCATATGAAAACTCTGGATTAACAAACACACGTTTTGTGTTTGTTCTATCTAATGACTTCTTTGTTACAACAGTTGTGTTGATCTCATGTAGATTAGATCGCAGTTTTACGTTGTCATGATGAAAAGTCTTATTGCCAAACAATGCTTCTTTGTAGTTGTCATGTGATATGCTCGACTGCACAACACTGCGAGATATTCCCTTTGCTTTTTTGATAGTTTTCTCCTGGCTCGAAATACTGTACATTTTCGACCTTAACCCAACATACTCCTTGATCACCTTTCCAGATAATTCATCCTTCATCTTTCCTAAACCTTTTCTTGTTAGTAATTGAATGTAAAGGCGAGTCTTTAGGGTAATCAGATGTATCATACCATCCCGCATGACCTTTAGCCACTTCGATTTCCATGTCTTTATAGATGTTCTTCAGTAGGGATATCTATAACAAAACTGTCTGTATCTGTGTAAAGCACTCTAGACTCAGGATACGAGGGTTTAAAGTAGTCATAAAGAAATTCTAACATCAAAAGCTTTGATAATTCTAAAACGGTTAAACCCAATAAAAACGGGCTTTATCTAATTCGACTTTCTTTTTTTTCATCATTATGCCAAAAAGCTGATCATGAAATCTTCTGAAGTCCTGATAATTTGGTTTTGAAGTCAGCTTAATTGCTTCGTTCTCTCTGGTGACTAATCTAACATCTTTGCGCTTGTGCGGATTCTCCATAGTCTTTCCGAAACAGCTGTTGTTCATCAGCTTGGAAAAGTCTTTTTCTGAAGCATCTGTGGATTTAGTTCTAAGATCAGTGTTCTTCATGATGTATGGTTTCATGAACTGTTCTTGATCAAAAGCAATTATACGATGAACAGCTTTCAACTTCAAACCATGTCTTAAATAAAATTGCAAAAAGCCTGTAATGACATACATAATTTTTTTTGCCTCGAAGATTAGGCACAAGTTTAGGCGGCTCTCTTGGATTCATCTTTAGGCCTTCTGCGGCTAATGGGTAGTCATTATGTAGGTCATGGAGTTCCTGAGGATATTCTAAGTCAACTTCTAGAATAAGACCTCTTTTACGATCAGCTGTAAGAGTATGCAGATGTTCTACAAATCTTTGAATGTTTTCTAAACCGCCTGTGTACATTTCAAAGTTACGTAGTGGAAGTGATTGCGCCATTGCCCAACCATACAGATTGTTTGCATCTAAATACATGAGATAGTTAGACCTTTTACTTGGATCATAATCATCTAGGTATTTGTTGTTTGCTTTACAGTAATGATGCGACGCCATACTAATTCCTCCACGCAATCCGTTTTCAAACATCTTAATCATTGGTAGGTCAGACAATAAATCAATCTGTACTCTAGTAAACTTTAAGAAAGCGTCCCAGCTCATCCCGGGCGCAGAAATGTAATGCGCGGGATCCAGGCTATAATGTTTCATGCAGGTCTTTCTGTAATTTTCAAAGACGTCCGCCAACAAACAGGTATCGGCCATCAAGTAGGAGTCATGATAGTCTCCATCGTTTTACAATCTAACTTCTGCCACGCATCTTGAGCATGCTGGTAATCGGAATCACTGATGTCCTTTCCTCTAAGACTAGAAAAGAACGCACCATTAGGTGGAAGTGTATCTTCGTCAAACCTTTCCCAACTGTTCATGTACTCATAAGGGTAAACGCCCTTTCTAACGAGAGTTGGGTCAAAATATTCTTCCGTTATTGGGCAGGACTTTAAGGACATAGCCAGTGATTCTAATGAACCCATCATGTGTTGCATAGAGTCATAAAAAGACATGTTATTCAGATTAAAGCACATGTACTTTTCTGATGACTGTGCAATGCATGACACCCTGAAGGAGTCGGTTACTGCTTTCATTATAAGATGAGAGTCATAACCTCGCAAGTTATGAAAGAAGATGGGCAGCTTCCATGTCTTTGGTTCAAACTTTAGTTGAAGATTGCATTTGTTATGCGCAGCTCCTCTGAACTTTCCACTAATGTGATCATGGTCTCTTACTTTTGGATTTGTTGCTTCTTCACTGAGTTCTAAACCACAAATCCAACAATGTGTGGCTGAGTCATACTGTTGTTGGTCTTCAGGCGTCATCATGATTTCAGATAAATTCAGATTATTAGAACAATCATTACGCACTTGCTGCATGCGCTGTAAAAATCTTCTAGCCGCATTTGGTCCTCTGTATAATTCTGGTGTTGAATGAGCGCCATCCGACCTGACAATAATGAAGGCAAATGAACAAATCTGATGATTACTCATTAAGACTGTTTTTCGAAGTTTTTGTGGCGCTGGCCCTTCATAAGGAACAATGAGTGATTCGAAGTCTGCGTAAACAACATATGGAGAATTTTGCAGTTTTTTCCAGTTCTTAAAACTAACTTTAGATCCGGGTGGGGGCGTAATTAGTTCTGTATTACAGTCAACTGGGTCAATACAATGTTTCTTATGTTCGCTTGCGGCTTGAACAGATGGCATTCTTGTTAAACATTTTCTGCAGAATTCTTGTTTATTTTTATGCTTTGAAGTATGCCGCAATAATCTACTCATTGTTCGTATCAATGTGTAATGCGGCAGCGGTGAAAACATCAGTAGTAAGTCAACATGATTTTTGTCTGGTTCGCCAATCGTTGGACTGTTCTTGGACACTTTAATCGGTTGTAGATTTGTTTCCTCATCCCATGTGTAGACATTAACAGTTATTGGTTTGTTTTGTTCTTCAAACTGATCAATGGAATCCACGCTAACAGGAAAGGATATTCCACTAAAGTTAAGATCATTGATGTAAGGGTGATAGTTAGACACTTCTCTGCGTTTTTGCGGGCGTAATGCAGCCTTGCGAGAACACACCACATGAAACATTTGTTGTCTGTATTCTTTATGTTTAGAACTGCTCGTTTTGCTACTAATGATGGGGGTAGTGGAATGTAAGACCTACCTACAATCGGCGCATACTTAGACTGTTTTAATCTGATCTCTAAGACTTCGCCCTCTGACCAACCAGAGCCTCTCATTTTGGCTTCTTCAGCAGCCACATCAAACTGTGTAAGCAGCTGGTCTGCCCAACCGGGTGTTAAGTCATTATGAGAAAGAATCGTCTGTTGTTTAGTCGAGACCCAGACTTCTAGATTTTCTTCATTTATTGTTACATAGTCGATTAAAACAGCTAACATTACTTTAACTGGCGGGTCTATTGTTAGTTTACCCGGAACTTGAGAAATAGCATGAGCAACACTTGCCCTTTACGCTTGCTGGATTAATGACTTCTAAATCAATATCATTCAGTGCTCTTGATAAATCTTCTTGCATTGCTTCAAAGAATTCGTCTGGACCTTCATATAGCTTATCCATGCTGAGTTTCTTTTCTAACTCAAAATATTTATTTAAAATAAAAAAAAAAAATAATTAATCAATATCGATGGTTTCTTTTTGTGTTTAGACTCATAAACTAAAGTATAAAACACCCTTTGGCGTTGTTAATGTGAGCTGTTTAGAACAGAGTTTAATGTTTCGTTTACTTTTTTTAAGCATTCCTTTTTTATCTGCTCGGGGTCTGGCTGTTGAGAAAAACTTGTCCTCGCCTTTCTTTGAAGATCAAACTTTTGTCTTTTGTAGTCATCAAAATCGGCCTGTACAACGGCTAAAATTCTTCGTCCGTGATGTTTGAGTCAGCTAGTGCTTTATTTATTATCAGTTTGAACGAACTAAGTTTAGCTGTTATTAGTTGAACCATAGCTGTGTGCTTTTGGAGTTTAGTTTTTATTTTTTTGCTAGAGCACCTACAGCTAATGAACACACGCCAAGAGCTAAAGACGCCCCGCCTAGAGGTATAGCTGCGGGTGCGCCAAATGCCTGTTGCTAAGAGACCTACACTTGTCCCTGCCGATAGAGCACTCAAAGTCGATTGCTCCAGTATTAACATAAGTAACAGCATTAAAGGCGCAGAATACCTTCGTCTGGTTTTGCTGTATTTTGAAAGGTCCTGCTCTAGTTTTTGTTGCATTTGTGTAATGTTGGTTAATCTGAAGGTTTTTATGCCGGGGGTTATCTCTTCTCTCGGCGACTCCGGTGCTGTAGGTACTCTCGGATAATGCTGAACAGACATGCTTTTTTAAAAAATAAAAAATAATTTAGTAATGTATATTTCTAATCTGTTATCTTGAATTTTCAGCTGCGCATCATATATTAAAAACAAATACACATTAAGCGGTTTATCGACATTTTTTCTTTATCAATTTGAATGTTATTATGTCTCTGACTGTTCTCCCGCTTCCATGTAACTGATTATCCTCTGTTGACCTTAGGTCAATCCATAAACCGTATTTCGTATGTTAAATAATGATCGAGTCTAACACGGTGAAGATGCAGATCTTTAGACACAAGGTCAACTGTTGGATTTCTACACCTCCCGCCTCCAAACAGTTTTCTTATTTCATCAAAACGCTGATAAGGTTTAAGCCCCCTAGCGTAGATTTGGTTAGGACTACCCTCAATTGTACATTGCACTTTTGTTATTTTAGGATTAATAAAATTTTCAGTTTGTCTTTCGAATGGTCCTTCATCTTCACACAGCAATAAAATACCTTTAAGCGATCTTGCTGTGGCGCTAAAACTGAAATTCCATATAGTGTCTGCCCTGCTTTTAGGATATTTAGAATGATGAATCACTCTTTCGTATATATTGCTAATTTTGACTGATATTGTTGCTGGATCATCCTCGCTAAGTCAGGGTTGCTAACAACGTCAAACTCTAACGAGATGTCAGAAATGCTGTACTTTGCTTCGGTGTCTGTAGATATAATAACATATTTGTGGTCATTAAAAGTTAGTTCATATGACAATCTGTCTTTTAATGCTCCTTGAAAGTATGGGCATGCGCTTTTAACAACTCAAAATCTAGGGGTATGAAAAAGCGATTTCCATACGCATAACTTACAGCTACAAACCTTTGGCCGTCTTTAGCGTCTGCGGCCCTATTCTATGTTTTAGTGCTTCTTCATTTTCGATTCCTTGAAACGCAAGATCAGCCCTTTCATTCCCAGTTAGCCATAGATCAGAATAGGCTAAAAATATGTCTGCATTATGTAAAGAAAATATTTCTTGCCCCTCAAGTTTTATAGAAATTTTCTTAACGATTGCCCGCCCCAGATTCTGTACAACCGTCCTGTTTGGGTCTGTTGTTGAAGCGAGTTCTATTTTGAAAGTAAGACTTGCAGAGCCTGGCACAATCACTTCATCCGCTCCTAGGTCTGGAAATTTAACAGTAAGAATTTTATCCGCATCAATAGTAGACGGATTATTTGGAACAGTAATATTCCGCTTATTTCCCTTCACGCCAAAGGGCTCTTTCAGTCTTCTATGCGGGTTAAGATTGAACCATATACTTGTGACATTTTTTTATAAAACAAAATAAAAAGTTAATTATTTAAAACATGGCAGGCATTTAAGATGAAGATTATGATTTTAATCCTGGAGACGACATGAGTGATTCCCCTTGGGAGCGGCATCGCTCGGGGCTCTCATTGCATGATGAATTAGCAGAAATCGGGAGTACATTACCAACAAGTCGGTATAAATTAACAGAAAGTAAGGTCAGATCATTATACCAAAGTTTAGGACAAGAACTTCCCGAACTATATACCCTGATGATTTTGAACTAAAAGATAACCATTTGTTTGTGAGAAACGACCAAGGACAACTTGTTCAGCTTACAACTAAACGAGACCCATCAAAGTTTGTAGGCATGAATACAATTAGACAAAGGCTCAGTGTGAGCGATCGAAGTCGCCTTGGCATTGTTAAACCAAAATTAAGGGGGGAGGCAGTTGCTAAACTTCAAAACACACTGCAAGAACTCCCAACAGCTAACCAAATACAAAACATGGAACTTAAAGAATTAAATCAATCAGCAGTGAATTAATAAATTTAATAGAAACAGAAACCAGTTTTTCAGAAGAAACAGCATTAAAAACAATTAATGATTCCCCATTGCCTATGCGAGAAATAGCGGCCCTTGATCATGCTTTGAGAAGCATCAGAGGCGAATTAACAAACAATTTAGCAAAACTGGGTGAAATAGATGAGCATATAAAAAGAGAAAAAGAAAAACTCGTTGAGGCTGATGACTCCAACTTAGGGCCTGATATTAAAGAAAGAATAACCCAAAGACTAAAAGATCTTGAACAAGAGAGATCAGCAAGACTAGAAGTGTTGTCTACTAACCGAGAACAATTACGAACTCAAGTGAGCAGAATAAGAGAAACTATCCAAAGAATTTTATATGAAGACACAACGCTAGCAGAACGAATACGAACACTGTTTAGAGAGCAGGGAGTCACATTAGCAAGCGTTATAACAGCCTTAGGATTTGCAATAAGTACACTGGTGATGGCTATTACAGGCGGTGGTGGTGGTGCTGGGCTAGTGCCTCCACCACCATCGCCTCCACTGATAAATCATGGGTAAAAAAACAGCTTGATCATCTTGCGAGTTTATTAAAAAAATTAGCCGGTAAAGCCGTGGATGCTTTACCTGGTATATTAGGGGGTATTGTTAGCTGGCTTTTGTCTACTGCAAGCAAAGTAGTTGGCTTTATGGCCGAGCACCTATGGACATTAGTTCTCTTAATAGTTGGGTTACTCTTTAGTAAAATAAAGAAGGAGTAATCCTAGGCCAGTTAATCCAAAAACAAGCGCTGTCTTTTCATATTCATGGCCATTATTTTCTTTGACTTCGTGGACTTCGTGGTCTTCAACGGTCTTCGGGCTTTGGGCTGCGGGGATTGGATGACTTATTCTTGAGTGTTTGTTTACTGCTTGCAATATTACTGGCTCAGAATTTATTTCGTTTTTCCCGACCTTCTGTTCATTGCCTGCCACAAGGATTTCATTGTTGTAGTTTATTATTGTTCCTATCTGGAGTCTGAGGTCAGAAGGCAGCATGTAAAACCAGCGCCAACAGCAAAGTCTACTTTCGATCTTGCGTATTGTAAAACATTTTGGTACCTTTTAATACTTGAAGGTAAATCAACTGTAGAAATTAATGGCGTCCTCTAATTTGCTAAGTATTGTTTTTGTGCATCAAAGCCAGTAGAAGGATCAGTTATGCTCGATCTCGTTTGTGCTTGCGAACCTAGCAAACACCAAACGTAAGTACGAATAGAGTCGTTTATTCGTTCTATTCCCGCTTTAGTTAGGCCCTTAGAAGTGTCTAAGATAAATGTTGTCCATGCTGTTTTATGCTCTTGCTCTATGGACCCGAGGTGAACAGCTGTGCCTGAAGAGAAAGATGTGTAAGGAGGATTTCCAGTCTAGTTATTACTTTCTGTGCACGCCCCAAAAATAAGGGGTGCCTAAACCATGATTAAGATCCAACTTTTGTCTAAAGTCTGTCTTGGCCTTAATATTGAATTCGTTACAGATCCTTTCAAAAGCCTTCATGTTTATTCTGTTGCTGAATGGATTAAACGGTTTGTCATTTGGTAATGGCGCTTGCAGTTCAGTCAAAATACGTCTGAAGGTGTAATAAAAATGAAATCTGTACACTGACCTCACCAAAGGATCAGGATGATTTAGGATGATCAGCATACGACACTCCACACCCAGTTGATGCACAAAACACAGCAAAGTTTAACTGGTTCTGATAAAACTGCATCGGATGACTAAACCACACTTTCGCGATGTAGTCTTTTTTAATAGGGGGGTTAAGATATTTGTCCAATGGAGTACTCACCTTTACTTGAAAGGTGTCAGTCTGGGTCACAGAAATGTCAAGAGTATCAGTTGTTATATTTTTAAGATTGTAGTGCAGCCCAACAGAATATTTTGCATCAGTATATTTGAATGCGCTCATTTTTATTTCGTTTAAAAAATGTTTGTAACAATAACAACTCAAGACCGTCCTTCATTTTTAGAACATGCTATTGATAACAATTTGCGGAGCCAAAATGGTTGCACTTCATGAAATATTTTACAAAGTCGTATGGTTTAATATAACCGAATCAAAGAAGAATAATAAGATTCAAAAAGTTAACAAATCAGGGACCAAAATTAGCCAGTTAACAATACCTGATGGTTTATTACGGGTTTTGCTCACTAAAAGAAGCAATGAGTAACTTTGACATTACTCTCAAACTTAACAATGCGAATCTGAAAACAATGTTATCATTCAAACCTGAAAAAGAAGAAATAGGTTACTATTTTGATAGAGAGCTAGCTAAAATGTTAGGCTTTACAACTGGCAATCGACCCACTCATAGTTTTAGAGTTGCGCCAGACAAAACTACTTATGAGGGGGAAAGTCCGCTCGATCTTGCATTACATTCATTACTCTATGTTCATTTGGATGAGCTGAGCACTGATGAAAACTTATATGATGGAAGGCCCTCAACTGTTTTAAGAGCTCTTCCGTCAGGGAAAGCTGCATATTGCGATTATGAAATTATACAATTCCCTAATTTACAGTTTAAAAGATTAGTTTGTGGGAGGGTCGGATCATTTAATATAAAAATCAAAGACAAAGCGGGGAAAGTCGTGAAATGTGATAACCTGCACATTGTTTTGGAAATAAATAATAAACTGTACTAAAAAATAATGTCGCGTGGGCCAGAAGAATCAGGAGTTACATTAGCGCCTGTGAGGTGTATAACTTTAGAATTAAAAGACCTTGCAGACGTTACAGACTTTGAACAGAATGGTGAGATAGGCACTTTGTATGGTTTTGAGTACACTAAAGATGGTGATTATAAACGCAAAGAGGTTGGCGACAGCAAAAGGTTTCCTAAACTAGAACAACTACGCAATGTAGAAGCAAATAATGTTGGCCAGTATGAATATAAAATAGTTCGAAAACCTGACCTCAATGGCACTTGGAACCATATTTAGAATGGGAAATAAAATTTGAATTCATAAGCCCATTTACATTTTTTAGCCGTCAAAAAAGTTTCAGAAAAGCATTCAACTCTGGCCCTTTACATGTAAGTCTTATGCCAGCGACAATAGCCGGAAAGAAATTGAAATAACACCGTATGGGAAAAAACAGTACATCCTCCACAGAAAAGAAACGGTTTTAAAGGAAGCTTCTACAAAATTACAGTTCTTTCCAAGCAGAAAATTAGGAGACACGTTCACAATGATATTTGAAATTTCTGTCTTTAAAGATGTGGGAGAGGGATGGGGTTGTGGGCGTTAGTGACGACCTTATAAAAGGAATTAATATTAGCTGGCAAAACTTAGACGTTAAACGCCTTAAAGTTGTTGTCGTCGTTCTTCACAATGGTGAGGATATTAAGGTCATAACAACAAGCAGCAAAATCAATGTTGACTTAAATAGAAACAATCTTACAGAACTGAATTGGATTAATCTTACACATTTAGGTCTCATAGGATTTTATTATACTGAACAGGTTTTGACAGAAAGTATGATAAATATAATAACTGGATTAGATTAAATTCTATTATAAAACTATGGAGCAGTTAAACTTTATGATAAAAACCCCTCATTGTTCATTAATTTGTGGACAAACTGGTTGTGGAAAAACAATATTTGTCCTCGACCTGTTACAAACAGTTTATCGTTATAATTTTGATCACATTGTGATTTTCTGTCCAACACTTAAATGGAACAAAGCATATCATGATAGAAGGTTTATATGGGCGGATGATGACATATATTTAATTGATCCCAGCAATAAGCTAAGTGAGTGTTTAGAACACTTTTATAAATTGTTTGAAGGAACGCAGACACTATTTATTATAGATGACTGTTCAGCAGAAAGAGACATAGTTAAAAAGAGAAACACTTTATCAAAACTGGCTTTCAGTGGAAGACATGCTGGGATAAGTGTGTGGATTTTATGTCAAAAATATAACTCCGTTTTAAAAGACTTTAGAGAACAGTTAAAGACTGTAGTTTTATTTCACATGAAAGACAGAGACGCATTTGATGAATGTATGCGTGAAAATGATGTTATTGAAAATGATCAGGAAAAACATAGGATTAAGCAAAAACTAAAATCTGAAAAGTTTAGTAAATTAGTATTGAAAACGGATAACCCTACACAGTATGTTTGTTTGTAGGGTCGTTATTTTTTTGTTATTGAAGTCATGCTTAGTAGAGAACTATAAAAGGCGGCTTTTGGATTCGCCGGACGATACCGGCCAAGGCCGGGGGAGACCGGGTGAGCCAAAAGCCGCCTTTTATAGTTCTCTGAAGGCCAGTTTGGCCGTTGGTATGGATGACACGTTACACATAGCATGCACCTTCCCCGAAGATGGAGTATGGCTGCCTTAATAGCGGGATAAAAAACGGTCATACACACAAAACTCCACTGCCTGTCTATTCAGGGAGTGTCCGCAGGAGTATCAGCCTGCGTATGCAGAAAGAAAGAAAGAAAAAGATGCTGAGATGTTACGTTTTTCTCGTAAGCCTTAATGTTTTCAACGTGTGGACTTTTAGAAGATATTCAGCAGCAGCTAGTCTGTAGAATTCATGTTGTGGAATAATGCGAATCATTTGAAATTGTGATGTAGGATATCGTAAATCAAAACCTAATTCATGTGCCCCTGAGTCTACACTTCGTAATTTCTTTAATAAGTGTTTGGTGTTGTAAAACAGATTTCCTGACTGGAAGTAAGTTTTGATCCGACTAAAGCAGTCGCGAGATAAACAAGAGTTCTAGTGTATTAGCACCACTGGTTTATTGAATAAAAAAAACTACACGCAGTTTGTAGTTACTGTTAAATTACTTTACAGGTGACCTTTCCATGTCTGTTTTGATATAAAGTAGGTACTTGACAATTTTCTTTCTTGCTCAGACTGAAGCTCAGTAATATCAATTTAGGATATTGTGCTCGTGCACACAAGTATGCATGTGCGCGTGCGTGTGCATGTGTGAGTGTGTGCGTACATGGCAAATTTGGATATTGGCAACTGCGTGTGCATGCACAACCAAATTCGGCTAAAAAACAATATTGATAGGAACTTCCCAGTCATTCCCAACATTAAGATATCACTGAAAGATGCAAGCTTTGCATCTTCGACAAATTGTTATGCAATTTTCCTTACGCTACAAAATTATCACTTTCTCAGACAATGAAACGAACAATGGTTGGCTATTTTCCTGATAAAGAGTATAATATAATGATGTTTCATGTCAATAATTCTTCAAATATTGATAATATTGAATATGACCTCATCAGGATAAGCTAATTTTGGCTTGCACTTTCAGCCAAACAGTATGCCTTTCTAAACATAGAAATAAAACAGGTCACATGAACATTTATTTTGCAAAACATAGGTTTGACTATGAGAGTTGATGTATGATGGTTCATCCAACACAGTCACCTTACTGCAGCAAACGAAAAGATTTTACATGTTTTAAGAAGAAGCGCTTACTATGGATAGAACGTGGGCAGGCCACATAAAGAGACGTCTTGCAAAGTGTAACTATGTAAGGCTACAAGAGTTTATCGTTTATAGTGATTCGTCAAACGAAGCCATACAGAAACCGCATATTTCAGCGATAAGAGATTACAAAAAAAACAGCACAGGGGAAAAAAACTACACATATACATCTTCTGGAAAGCAGGCACTAATGCGGGCAAAGTCCAAAATAGATACGTGGGATAAAATAACACAACTCGTGTGCATGACTTCGGAGTAAAATGGTGATGCACAGTTGGAACAGTTCTGTGCTGAAACGCAGTTAAGGGAAAGAGTACTAGGTATGGCCTTCATTATCCCGGCTGTCAAGTCAATACATCTGTTGGGGGTTCGGTCACTGGAAATATACATGACAAGCTTAAAGCTCCATGCACGCCCCTGGCCTCTTTGTTTCCCTACAGAAGGCGGTACCTTGGGGCTGTCCAAGAGCAGTTTCGTTTGTTAAACAAAGAAAATCTGCATGCTCGCCCCCCCCCCCCCCCCCTTCCCATTTGTCCTGGCCACACGCTGTCCACCATCTCCCTTTTCGTAATTCTTGTGAGTGATGAGTAACACGTGAGTCGAAATAGATTGCCTCTCTTGTTGTATTCAATATTCTAATTGCTTTCCAAACTGGTCACTTTCTAAGCATGCTAACATGTTTGGCAAGTCAGGAAATATCACTCAGGAAATATTAGATTTGTGAATGATCTTCAACTACACGTTCATGTCAGAAAAAAAAAGAAAGGCAGCCTTGACAAAGACTAACGATGTAAAAAAAAAAGTCATTTGTTGTGCATTACACACTCATGCAGAGAGAGAGAGAGAGAGAGAGAGAGAGAGAGAGAGAGAGAGAGAGAGAGAAGAGAGAGAGAGAGAGCATTGGTTATCATATCATATGCTAGAAAATAAACATAACTCATAGAAATTGGCATCTTATGGTTTTTTAAGACGTGTAACGCAACGTATTAATCGTTGACTGTACCTGTCAGGATCACCCCGCTAGGCGTGACTCATACTTAACCCTTTGAGAGCTATCAGCAAGACATATTGGCCCAGACCTGAACCAGTTGGAGCCGGGCAGAAATAATTCCTGGGACTTGGGTCAGGGTCAGACGGAGCAGCTCTATAGACAACGACCGTTGCATGCCCCAGGGAGCACCGCCGTCACCGCCGTCCTGTTGAAATGGTGGTAGTGTACCGAATAGCCCTAGTATTGGCAAGGGAGATTTGGAGACAGGCGGGATAGGAAGTGAGTGGGGAGGGAACAGACGATGTTCGGAAATCTGCGAGGGAGGTAATCAGTGTTAAAGCTCGCGTTTAGTGAGAGTGACCCCTCCGTTTTCACGGGACAGACGCCACTGGTAGGCACGCTTAAAGCAATTTCACGCCATCAGTGAGCTTGACAGTTCAATCAGGTGGAGAAGATGCCAAAAGGGGATGTGAAACGGTGCGCCTGTGATGGAGTCAGTCGATATCCTGACTGTTATCTTGGAGTGCATTTCAAATCAAATGTTTGACTGTAGATGTACTTCCTTGAGCCATAAACTGAGAAAAAGGTCACTCTGTTTACTATGGAAAGAAGACATTGTCTTCCCCTGCTTTATTTTCCAGACTAGGTCTGTTACACGGCGATTTTGACACACTCGCAACCCCACCCACCCACCACCTTTCACCTACCCAAGCATGCCGTATTGGAAACAACATCTATTGGAGGAAACAGAGGCAAGAAACTAAAGCCCAGTGTTGGCAGCTGGCAGCTGTCTTTACATTGATTATGGTAGCTATATGCTCACGTCGTGCGGCATCATTTTCCCCCATCCAACCACTCCTGTCCGTTTCCATTCATCGTGTGATCCTCTCTCCCCTCTCCCCATCTGCCTTTCAATAATCCAGTCTCCGCTGCCTTCTCTAGTCATCATCGCAGAGGTGTGGGTTGGGGATGGGGGTCAGGGGTTACAGAATCCGGTCTAATAATAGTAATAGATTTTAAAAGAAGTTGGACTACTCACATTTCTTCCTGCCCCCTCTCTCTTTTCTCTGTCTGTCTGTCCCCGTCTCTCTCTCCCTCTCCCTCTGTCTGTCTGTTTGTCTCTCTCTCTTGAGTCTTTCTCTCTCTTTCCCCACACACACACACACACACACACACACACACACACACACACACACCACACTCACACTCACTCACTCACTCACTCACTCACTCACACACAGACACACACACACACACACACACACACACATACACACACACAACACACACGCACGCACGCACGCACGCACGCACGCACGCACGCACGCACACACACACACACACACACACACACACACACACACACACACTGAGAGAGAGAGAGAGAGAGAGAGAGAGAGAGAGAGAGAGAGAGAGAGAGAGAGAGGGGAGAGAGAGAGAGGACGTCTACCAACACACATCTCAATCGTTCATCCTACACTCAGTGACTTGTCTGCAGTCATAACATTAATCACATCGAACCAATCTTTTTTTAATAATATGAATGATCCCCCAAACATGACCGATAATAGCTCCGATAGCCACATCATGTTGAATTATTGCAGATCCTGCCGTGAAACTAAGCACTTACACCCAAAGAGAACCTCCAGGAGATTCTGCGCAAGACTTGGGCAGAGGTCATTGCAGGATCGTCAAGGGCCTGGTAAGGGACATGCCTCTCTGACCCGCTTCTATCTCTGATCCGATTTGAAGAACTAACGGAGCCACGAGGAATAGATGTTCAGATGCCCGAATTCCTCCTCTGAGTCTCTTACCCCCCCCCCCCCCCCCCCCCCCCCCCGCCCGTCCCCTTCGTCTTTTCCTCACCACTCTAGATCCATCAGATCGTTAATGTTCTTCCCATTTTTTTTTATCCTTCTTTTGCTCGTTTTTCTCCCTCAGATCCTTCTGCCCTGAAAATGTTCATTACTCTCCTCCTCCTTCTCCTCCTCCCCCCCCTTTCCCTGAAAGATGTTCTCTTTACTTGCAGACTTCGCTGATTCATTCCACGTGAGCCGGACGCCTTGACAACAAAATGCTTTCAACTTCCAGTGGTGCTGTCGTTGCCTTTTTTTTTTCTCGTTTTTTGTTTCTTTGTTAGTCTGATAATGTTAGGCCTGAAGGTCGAAACGCAGTGTTTTGAGTTTGTATGATTCTTTTAGGGTTTACCGAACAGTAAACGCCCGATGTGAAGATGAAACTGAGGGATTTGACAGTTTATAACATGTCGTTTTTTCTGCAAAGCGCTTGTGATGATGGGAAACGGCCATATCTATAGCTCATGCTGTGTCCATCCAAAGAAATATGGGTGTGGTGGTATACAGACGAGAGGCGGGGGGGGGGGGGGGGGGGGTATGTATGAGGTGCACGGAAGCAGAAAATATACATCAGTACACAAGACACAGTCGCAAAGAGCCATGAGAGAGAGAGAGAGAGAGAGGAGAGAGGAGAGAGAGAGAGAGAGAGAGAGAGAGGAGAGAGAGAGAGAGGAGGAAGAGAATGTCTAGCGATACACATCTCAATCGTTCATACTATACTCGGTGACGTTTCTGGCGTCATATCATTAATCACACCAAAGAATTTTTGTTTCCTGTGAATAACCCCAAACGCTACCGATAATGACCCGATAGACATATCATGATGATTTATTGCAGATCATCAAAAAAACAACAACAAACAAACAAAATGAAGCACTAACACCAACAAACAGCATCGAGGAGATTCTGTGTAAGGATGGACGGACGTCGTGGCAGGAGCGTCAAGGGCCTGGTAGGGACATGCCTCTCTGACCCGCTTCTGCCTCTGATCCGATTTGAAGAACTAACGGAGCCACGAGGAATAGATGCTCAGACGCCCGAATACTTCATCCGAGTCCCCTTCCCCTCTCTTTGCTCACTACCATGATGTCCATCAGATCGTCACTGTTCTTCCCATTTTTACCCTTCGTTGGCTCGTTTTTCTCCCTCAGACACGTCTGCCCTGAAATTGTTAATTACTCTCCTCCTCCTCCTCCTCCTCCTCGTCCTCCTCCTCCGCCTTTCCTCTGAAAGATGTTCTCTTTGCTTGGAGATCTCTTAAAAAAAAATTCATTCCGCGGGAGCTAGACTCCTTGATTAGAAAATGCTTTCAACTTCCTGTGGTGCCGTCGTTCCTTGTTTTTGTTACACTGATAAGTGGAAGATCTGAAGGTCGAACCGCTGTGTTTTGAATTTGTATGACTCTTTTGGTGTTTATTGAACAGTGAACACAAGATGTGAATATGAAACTGTGGGACGTGACAATTCATAACATGTGGTCGTTTATATACTCAAAGTGCTCATGATGAAACGACCATACCAATAGCCAATGCTGTACTCATCCATGGAAATGTGGGGGGTGGGGAGGTGGGTATAAAGAGAAGGGGGGGGGGGGGGTGTATAAGGTGCGCATGAGCAGAAACTGCACATCAATATACAGACACTCGCAAGAAAAAGAGGAGGGAGAGGGAGAGATTTCATCTGTCATGAGTTGGATTGTAAACACTCACAAAATGTTCATACATGTATATTTCATCAGATTTAACAGCTCTACACATTCATCTCCAAATGATACGGATAATGCGTTATCAAGACGGTGCCCTGGCACACAACCGAAGACATTAACATGTGGCAAAGAAAGGAAACTTAGGAATGCTCTGAGCACCTATCGTAACAGTAACAGATGACTATGATCCGTCTCAAGGCACATCTCCCCAGACCTCCACCCCCATGTACGGACTCCAGTTGAGAGAGAGGAGTTCTAAAAAGAAACGTGGGTTAGTAAGTCTTTGAGACTATGAAATTAATGGGCATTACCTTTGGATGGACATGGTGGCGTCCTTCAGGCGGGAACACTCGTTCATGCTAGCTCTCTGTATGTAAGCCATTGTATTCAGCAAGGGGCGTATTCTGCATATATTGGGTCAAAACAGATACCACTTAACACTAACAAATTATGCGATAGTAGCGCAGTGTCTCGTGTGGTGGGTTTGCTAGAGACGGCTGGTGTCGTATATAATACTGTCGCCGTGGAATTGTATCGCAGCGACAGCATTTCACATGAAATATTGTTGCAGCGACAATATTTGCTGGAAAAAAATTGTCGCGCGACAACTTTTCACGAAAAATGTCCTATAGAATATTGTAGCTGTCCATAAAATACTGTCGCTCGAAATTTTGCGACAGCTTTTTGCGACAGGACACTGTGAAATATTGTAGTCAGTGAATACTGTCGCTTGCGACACATTTTCACGTGAAATCTTACTGCTAGAGTTAACATTTCCTGTGACATATGGTCGCAGCGTTAATATTTCACAGCGACGATTTTTTCTGCAAAGTGAAAAAACGTCGCCGCGGTTGAGCGTCAAAATATCACAGAAAATAATGCAGCCTGCCATAATAAAATAAAAAAATGTCGCAAGTGATTTTTTATCATAAATGTTTTCGACGAAAGTCAAATTTCCATTCGTGTGTGTGTGTGTGTGTGTGTGTGTGTGTGTGTGTGCGTGTGTGTGTGTGTGTGTGTGTGTGTGTGTGTGTGTGTGGTGTGTGTGTATGCGTTTGTGAACGCGCGCGCGCGCGCGCGCGCGCGCGCGTGTGTGTGTGTGTGTGTGTGTGTGTGTGTGTGTGTGTGTGTGTGCTGTGAAATGTGATGTTCTTATCAATATCGTAGGCCTAGGACATTCAGCACAACGAAAGTAGGGAAGATTGGGTAAGTTAGAACCCCTAAGAAATGCAGCCCTACCGCCTTCACTAATTTCACTTCACTCAAGGTTAATTATTTGTAAAGCTTACCATAAGAGCTTCATATAGTACAGCCATGAAATGGCTATCTTTATTTCAAAAATTTCTATATAAGAAATAATAAAATTCTTAAAGAAAAGGAAGCCCACTTTAGACATCATTTCGGGTTAAATGGACCAGGGTGTGGTAAATATGGGCCACGGGCCTATATCAACCGACACGCATTAGTCATAAACCCAAACCAATATTGTTTGTCTGTTGGCCATAATAAGATGTGTGAGCTTGTTCGATAATCCGTTTAAAGACAGCTACGGTCTCAACACATTCATAAACTAAACTTAAAAAGTAAATGATTATCCTTAATTGTCAGAACAGAAACACAAACATAATAGAGTCTAAAAGCTAATACAAGACCAAATCGCAGAAAAGATACTTTCAGTTGTCTTGCTTTAATTGCAGTGCTTCTAGGGCACTTAAAATCATGAATTTACAAACGAGTCAAAGTAACCCATTTTAGTCACAAGTAACCCAAAAGTTATCAGACGCCATAATGCAGAGCTTCAGGCATCATTTGGCTTTGTTTTACTGCAGTCCTTTCAAGGCATTCAAAGCTCCAAGGAAGCCGTGATTTGAAATCAATTAACATAGTATTTGGTTGAAAGGATAATCCATTTCTTTTCTAAAGCTTTTATCTAGTTTAATGAAACAAACAACGCAGAAGAAAATGCAGAACGTGACGTTCAAAATGGGTTTTCTTTCATTACGCTCGTTTTAAGGCACCTAAGGCCTAAATATAATCATGTTCAAAATGTGAAACATAACACATTTATATAAAGTATCTTTTGTTTTGGATGGATTCTTTGAAAGAAGACAAACGAATTAATGTTCGAAAACAAAAAGAAACATTCAAAGCACCGTCAATATTTGGATATGTTTCTTCTAAATATGTGGATGCCTCATACGTGCATGCATGCATGCATGCGCACGCACACACACACACACACACACACCACACACACACACGCACGCACGCACGCACGCACGCACGCACGCACGCACGCACGCACGCACGCACGCACGCACGCACGCACGCACGCACGCACGCACGCACGCACGCACGCACGCAGCCACACACACACACACAGGCTCTATCAATAATTACTGATCACTGAGAAAAAACAACCGCTATCAACTTCTAATGAAGTGGGTATAAACTGATCACAGTAGGCTAAATTGAGCTACTGGCCCAACTTAGCCCATCAGGGGGAGTTCATCTTATCCATTTTAACCATGGTCATTAAAAATCCTCTACCATGACAGCACATCAAAATATTACTCTGATGTTTGTTTCAAGGGCGTTTATAATATGTTAGAATTCGTTGAAACAGAAAGCAAACAATTCCTAATATTTTAGCCATGTCT
>CM031595.1:84613760-84623760 GCA_018398815.1 Conus ventricosus | reverse complement strand
CTTTCAACCCCCGTGAACATTGTTCTCCTCTTTCAACTCCCGTTCACATTGTTCTCGTCTTTCAACTCACCGTTAACATTGTTCCCCTCTGTCCACCCCCCGTTCACTGTTTCTCCTCTTTCAACTCCCCGTTCACATTGTTCTCCTCTTTCAACTCACCGTTAACATTGTTCTCCTTTTTCAATTCCGTTAACATTGTTCTCCTCTTTCAACTCACAGTTAACATTGTTCTCCTCTTTCAACTCACCGTTCACATTGTTCTCCTCTTTCAACCCCCCATTCACATTGGTCTCTCTTTCAACCCCCCATTCACATTGGTCTCCTATTTCAACCCCCTTCACATTGGTCTCCTCTTTTAACCCCCCATTCACATTGGTCTCCTCTTTCAACCCCCCCATTCACATTGGTCTCCTCTTTCAACTTCCCGTTCACATTGTTCTCCTGTTTCAACTCCCCGTTAACATTGTCCTCTTTCAACCCCCGTTAACCATTGTTCTCCTCTTTCAACCCCCGTTCACATTGTTCTCCTCTTTCAATCACCGTTAACATTGTTCTCCTCTTTCAACTCACCGTTCACATTGTTCTCCTCTTTCAACTCCCCGTTCACATTGTTCTCCTCTTTCAACTCACCGTTCACATTGTTCTCGTCTTTCAACTCACCGTTCACATTGTTCTCCTTTCAACTCCCCGTTCACATTGTTCTCCTCTGTCCACCCCCCGTTCACATTGTTCTCCTCATGTCCACTCCCCGTTCACATTGTTCTCCTCTGTCCACCCCCGTTCACATTGTTTCTCCTGTCCACCCCCCGTTCACATTGTTCTCCTCTGTCCACTCCCCGTTCACATTGTTCTCCTCTTTCAACTTACCGTTAACATTGTTCTCCTCTTTCAACCCCCGTTCACATTGTTCTCCTCTGTCCACCCCCGTTAACATTGTTCTCCTGTTTCAACTCCCCGTTCACATTGTTCTCCTCTTTCAACCCTTGTTAACATTGTTCTCCTCTTTCAACTTTCCCTTCACATTGTTCTCCTCTTTCAACTTCCCGTGAAAATTGTTCTCCTCTTTCAACCCCCTGTTCACATTGTTCTCCTCTTTCAACTCCCCGTTCACATTGTTTCCTCTTTCAACTCCCCGTTCACATTGTTCTCCTCTTTCAACTTCCCGTTCACATTCTTCTCTTTCAACCCCCCGTTCACATTGTTCTCCTCTTTCAACTCCCCGTTCACATTTTTCTCCTCTTTCAACTTCCCGTTCACATTGTTCTCCTCTTTCAACTCCCCGTTCACATTGTTCTCCTCTTTCAACTTCCCGTTCACATTCTTCTCTTTCAACCCCCCGTTCACATTGTTCTCCTCTTTCAACTCCCCGTTCACATTGTTCTCCTCTTTCAACTTCCCGTTCACATTCTTCTCTTTCAACCCCCCGTTCACATTGTTCTCCTCTTTCAACTCCCCGTTCACATTTTTCTCCTCTTTCAACTTCCCGTTCACATTGTTCTCCTCTTTCAACTCCCTGTTTTGACGTTGTTGCACTTGTCGTCCTTTTATCGCTTCTTGTCTTGTTTCTTTTTCCCTCCTCATTATCATAGATTGTATTATTACTACTATTATCATTTCTTGTTTTTTGGGAACATTCATTTGCAGTTCATTACTGGAACATTTGGGAAATTCAAATACCGCATTCATATACATGTGTGCTTGTGTGCACACACGCGCGTGTGGGTGTATGTGTGAGTGTATGCGCGTGCATGTATACTTGTGTGTGTGTGTGTGTGTGTGTGTGTGTGTGCGTGTGTGTGTGTGTGTGTGTGTGTGTGTGTGTGTGTGTTCGGTTGCATAATGTTCATACTTGTCTAAGGGAGAAGAAGAATGCACTTCGTTTTCGTTATGTACCACCGACCTATGCAATGAAGTAGTATATGCGAGTTGTCAGAACAACGATCTTCGTAACATACTGTATAACCCATCTGAAATTGCTCAACGTGAACAGACATCAAAAGGAATAGAAGGGAAGCAGTAGGAAGGAAAGAAACGCTGGTACCAGAGTGCGCAGGAGGTATCATTCGGTGCTAGGAGGATGCCAGGGTGACCTTTTGGCTTGACGTTTCAGTTCCCGAGGTGCCCCCAGACTGCATGAAGATCAGTTACCAGGCGGAAGACAGTCGCGGGGAAAACATGACCATCACCTCCATCAGCATCATTGGTGAGTGCTGGGGCGGGATCTCTGTTGGGTTACACATTCTAATACCATATTGATGTAGAGGGTTTTTTTGTGTGCGCCAGTTAAATGTAAATCTGTTGCCCTGGTTACCGTTCTGCTAATTCATGTAGTAGTAGTGTGGAAATAAAATACCCAAATGGAATGTCTTTTCGATGCTGGGAGGTGTTTGGTTGTTTGTTTGTTTTCGTTCTCTAGAAATCTTTTGATGAGTATTACACTTAAAATACTTTTCAAAAGCTTTCAAAGGCTTTTGTTTTCTTCTTAATTTCTTTTTATTCTTTTCTTTTTCTTTGGAAAATTGCTGACATGTTCGTAATGAAAATGAAGAATTGAAAACATGAAAGCTTTTAGATTCAGAAAAATGTATGTTTTTTATATTGCACCCAATCCAACTGTAGTGAACACTGACCTCTGTGTTTCACATTCAAACACACTGAGCAATTAGAACAGTTTGACTGTTACTGAAGATTAGCTCCGTCACAGAAAAACAAATTAGGAAACAATTTCTTTATAAATATTACACGAAAGTAAGAGTTATTAACCTCTTAGATTCTTCTTCGGGTGTGAGGCAATATTCTACATTAACGGCTTTTTGTTTAAATCAATGTCAGCATTACAATGTTTTAAAAGAAATTAGAATACAATTGGGAAATGTTTTTGTTCACAAAGAAAGTAAACAGTTTTTTTTGCTTTCAATAGTACGTGTATTCAGCAATCCGTTTTCTACTATTAAATTAGTTTCCAGGCAAACGGACGAAAAGATGTGTTGACACCTAAAAGCTGCATAATTTGACTAGATTTCAGCTCACTGGTCTATGTACGTGTTGATGCGAATCAGAAACAAACCATGGGACAAACAAATGAACTCTGCATTAAGGCTGCATTCTGCAGTTCAGTACACTCTGTCCATTAACATAGTCATTCATCAGAAACAGCGCTGCAAACAAATGGTCAAACAGGCCAGCCTTGTGCAGGAACCTTGTTTCACAAGTAAACGTACTGAGAAACAGCGACCACTTTCCATGTGAAATTCTGTCGAATTTGACACAAAGCTCAGTTTTTGTTGTGAAAGAGGAATTTGCAGCCATAAAATAAATAATTATGGTTACTCGTCCATATTTCATAGGCTGTCATTTTTTTCAATTGTTTTTACAGGAGGATTAACATAAATTGGATCGAAAAATTAAGCTGCAGTAGAATGAATTTTATCCAAGCGACAAATCTTCACACTGAAACATAGCCGCAGCATTACATGTGTGCAAGGGCACACCACGATAGCACTCGGTGACATATGCGCGAGAAAACAGCCAGCTAACTGCAGTCTCGCAGGAATGTGTGTGATTCGGCTGTTCGGTTTGTCACGCATGTCCCTGAACTAAAAAAAAAGTATCTCATCGATCAACACTAATTACACTAATTTGGAGAGCGTTCGCGCGCAGAAAGCTCACTTTTGGCCTAGACCTAAGACAGATATCGAAGATCATGTGTACATAATCGCAGGCCAATGCTTGTAACCGTTTTGACGCCACCTTGTCGCGAAAATTCTCCTATGCAACAACTACTAAGCAAGGTGGCATGTACATATAAAATTAAACATTTCCCAGCAAACTTCCAGCATTCCCCAGCCCCAGGTCATTTGAAAGTCCTCGCCTGTAAATGCTTATAACGTCATCATTTCTGGAAGCACTTCACTGATTCCTTTGTGCAAAATGACCGTTATTTAGGATCTTTATTGTGTTTCCCCAAAGAATCCGATGAGTTGGCACACAAATTTAGCATCAGCACCGAGTTTTACTGCAGCATGATTGCCACATCAGCGTCAGACCAGAAGGGCTAAGCTGATGCTGAACAGACATAAGCTGGGTCAGAGTCTTGGTTGTCGAAACCTCGTTTTCTTATCTTTGTCTCTTGTGGGTTTTTTGTGGTCTTTTCTTTCTTTTTTTATGTTCATATATGTGTTGGACAAGGTGATTCACCGAACTCTGTAAGCTACCTGGCGATTGGTACTTACTCACCTGGTGGCTCATTTTGATTGGTACTTACTGCCCTGGTGGCTCATTTTCTTCTGGTTAAAAGTTATCCTGTCCCACTCACTTCTCGCAAGTGTTCACGAAGTGTTCGGACCATCACTTGTTGAAAGGAAGTGTTCCGAGTGTGCAATGTACAAAACCGAAGCTCATTTTGATTTTAATTGTACAATGTTAGTGTTTTGTTTCTACAAAATCAAAACATGTTAACAGCCTATGAGACGGAAATGATAACGTCGCGCTAAACAATCACTACTAGCAAGTATGGATTTAAACAAATAGGGACACAACTATCCTAAAAAAAGAAAGTAATTATATAGTATAATGACTGTCATGATGTGTAGATGACATTTTTGCTGGTTCTGAGATGTTCACATTTCAACAGACTATCTTTGGTGGGAAGATTTGTCGTCTACTAGTTTGCAGGTCTGGGAAGTTCGATATACATAGATCTACAAACCGTAACACGTGACCTGGCGACCCATTCCCCCACCCACCCCCATCTTGTCTCTCTCCTCACTGTGTTACCCCCCATCCCCCTCATTCTTCCCCCCCCCCCTCCAGATACACACACTTTCCATTTACTCCATTCCAACTGGGCTCCTTGCTGCCACTTGATGTGACAGGATTATTGGGTTTAACCCATTCAATCCATACCATAGGTGGCGCACTTGCCCCGGCAACTCGTCAGGAGCATTACTTTAACGAGAATCCTCCAAGACAAAAACCTTACCTTGATCCGGAGATCTACTACAACAGAGCGGAGTTCAGTCAGTCAAAGTTCAATGGCCTCTCCCCGGGCAGCGGGCAAAATGGAGTAGCCTGTGATAGGCAAATGAGGAGAAAGTGCTACACAGAAAGAATGTGGCAGAACACTAAGTCAGGAATGATCGGTACATAGCGTATTTCATTTTATATCTCTCACACAGCGCTCTGTTCAGAAGACAGAATTCAACGGTTTGAACACGACGTCGGTGGAGGTTTTTGATGTATATGCCTGCATTGTCAGAGAAGGGGTTAATGCATGTAGGCTATACTCTCTCTCTCTCTCTCTCTTTCTCTCTCTCTGTAAAAGTGTTAATGTGTTAGTATCCTTAGTCCATGAAGGGATAAGCCCACATGAAAATTCATTTTCTTGCTTATCTGTTATCCTTGTGTGTGTGTGTGTGTGTGTGTGTGTGTGTGTGTGTGTGTGTGTGTGTGTGTGTGTGTGTGTCTGCGCGCGCGCGCGCGCGCGTGCGTGTGTGTGTGTGTGTGTGTGTGTGGTGTGTGTGTGTGTGTGTGTGTGTGTGTAAATACATAGATAGATAAATAGATGTGTGTGTGTTGTGAGTGCGCGCGTGTGCATGTGTGTTACTGAGGAGAGAGAGAGAGAGAGGGTGGGAATTGGGGGTGGGGATGGGGGGTAGAAAGAAGAGTAGAGAGGAGTTAAGTAGATAAGAGAGGAGAGGTGAGATTGTGGAGGGGATGTGGGCAAAAAACAACAACAAAAAACAAAACAAAAAAAACAAACAAACAAACAAACAAAAAACAACGACGTGAAACACGACAGAGTGTCTGTACTCTGCTAAAGGTCGCATTGTTTTGTAGAAGCCACGTGGCCAGCCATTGCTATTTGCATAATCAGAGGGTCGGCGATTTCGTTAAAAGCCCCTCCCACGGACTGGACCATTGTTGATTTCCTAAAGTGCCATGAAAGACCACAGAAATGTGAGTCTGGCATCCACAAAGTTCGCAGACAGTCCGTCATAATGTGAGCAGCATGAAATATGGATGCCAGTCATCGAAAATGCTTAGGGAGTGGGCCATAAGCCAATATCACCCCCCTGCCCCTCCCCCTCCCCTCTCTCTCTCTGACGTGTGTGTGTGTGTTGTGTGTGTGCGTGCGTGCGTGCGTGCGTATGTGTGTGTGTGTGTGTGTGTGTGTGTGTGTGTGGTGTGTGTGTGTGTGTGTGTGTGCGTGTGTGTGCGTGCGTGTGTGTGTGCGTGTGTGTGTGACAATGACAAGAACAATGTGTAACAATGTTAAGCAAAAGGCCCAGGTACATGGTGAGTTCTTACATTTCACGTACAAGTGATAAGTAGTTGTGTCTAAGAAGTCTAGCATTATGCAGTGTTTAAAGTTAATTTTCTTCGTCCATTTAGTAAATATGTCGGTCTCTTAGAAGCTTTATTCTTCGTCCATTTAGTGTATATGTCGGTCTCCTTGGATCTTTATATACAGAAAGCGCACTATGTTCCAGGTTACCATTTTTGTCATTAGAAGGTTTGATAATCGGAAGAGGGATGGGCGATTAGCGTACTTACCAGGTATTAATTCTTTTCTCAAATCATCATAGTGTGTGTGTGTGTGTGTGTGTGTGTGTGTGTGTGTGTGTGTGTGTGTGTGTGTGTGTGTGTGTGTGCACGCGCGCACAAGCGCATATATCCCACAAAGTTTGATAAAGATACAATTAGAAGTAAAAAAACAAAACAAAAAAAACAAATATAAACAAGTGGACAGGCGTGTTCAAACCTACACATTTGCTTTATTTACACACTCTGATTTCAGAGTGTGTTCTATATTTTCACAAATGTATGTATTGGGTATCTCTTTTTTAATTGATGAGTTTGGAAGGAGGCGAAATTTAGTTCTATAGATATCTAGGCATGAAAACACTGTGGACATTAAAATTGCTTGAAAAAAACAACAACAAACAAACAAACAAACCAACCAGAACAACACCCAAAAAATGCTTGTCGTCCACACTGTTTTCATCGACAACAAAGTCTGTTTTGTTTTGACGACCACGCCTAGCCATGCTGTGTCTGAAGCTGTTGAGAGTCATGTGCAGAGAATCAAAGTCTGTGACATTCTGCTGTACAGCATCAGCCAGACGGTCGGTAGCCCTGCCTGTCAGCGCTCTCATCGTCAGCGTCGTGGGCACCATCTTCACCTTCATGGGCAACGTGCGCAAGGACGTCAGGACTCTAGTGGGCGCTATCTGTTTTGTACTAGCAGGTAAGGATGTGAGTACGCGTCTTCAGGTCTCCAGCAGACACCCTCCTTCTCACCCCCTGTAAGTTTGGTTATCGTGAAATGTTTATTCAGTACTTTCATCGATCACAGTAAGGTTTGGTATCTCACTAACCAGATTCTTAATCAAAACGTCACAGAGTTTAGTTTTTAAGTTCTGATTGCCGCCCAGAAGCTTTGCCAGAACCACATAGACTTCAGTTTGGTTTGGAATCTGATTGCTCCCAAAGCTTTTTCAGAACCTGATAGACATGATTTTATTTTAGAACTCTAAATGTCCTGTAACCTGCTTACATCGCAATTTGGCCTGGATACATATGGCTCCAAATCAGATTAGAAACTATTTTACAAACTTTTGACTAATAATCTATCCGACACAACTTGGAAACCCTCATGCACTGCCACTTGTTATACTTATTGTCGATAAACTTCATGAAAACTGAGTTGGTCTATAAAGAATTGGGAATTTGATCGCAAATTATGGATCGTTAGATGTCTTTAACAGTAGATATCAAGGGTGTTGTGACAGACACTTTTGACAGTCAGCTGTATCTATAGCTCTGTATCCTTCGTCATGCGCAGCAGGGTAGATGTATGGTAGGCAATCCATTCCGTTACGCTGTTCATATAGGAAACTCTTGTATGTGCCTCTTGAGTGTCCATCCTCCACTGTACTCATGTCGTAGAAGGGGAGTCATTAAGTGCCAGACAAGGTTACAGTACTTCAGGATGAAGAGGATTCTTTCTATCCAATCTTTGTTCATGCCCTTTCTTTGAAACTACTCCTACACTGCTTATTTTGGATCCCCGATCCAAAGCCACACCCGTCGCGTCCTGTCGCACTCTCGTTACCAGCAGTTAATTAAGACTTATTAACATCAGATCGTGATAGGCGACCCAACGAGGCACTGCACAGCTGCTGCGTCATTTTGGTGACGTTCAGTGGTGTCTGCTCTGATCCAGTATCCGCCGTCCTCTATTGATGACATTACCTTGTCAAGGATCCAGCTCGAGAGAGCGACCCCCTCCCCCCCCCCCTCCTCCCCTTCCCTCTCCCACACCCCCACCTGGAGGGTACAGCCCCTCTCCTCCCCCACACCCCCACCTGGAGGGTACAGCCCCTCTCCTCCCCCCACACCCCCACCTGGAGGGTACAGCCCCTCTCCTCCCCCACACCCCCACCTGGAGGGTACAGCCCCTCTCCTCCCCCACACCCCCACCTGGAGGGTACAGCCCCTCTCCTCCCCCAAAACACCTCCCCCCACACCCCCCTGGAGGGTACAGCCCCTCTCCTCCCCCACACCCCCACCTGGAGGTACAGCCCCTCTCCTCCCCCACACCCCCACCTGGAGGGTACAGCCCCTCTCCTCCCCCACACCCCCACCTGGAGGGTACAGCCCCTCTCCTCCCCCACACCCCCACCTGGAGGGTACAGCCCCTCTCCTCCCCCACACCCCCACCTGGAGGGTACAGCCCCTCTCCTCCCCCACACCCCCACCGGAGGGTACAGCCCCTCTCCTCCCCCACACCCCCACCTGGGGTACAGCCCCTCTCCTCCCCCACACCCCCACCTGGAGGGTACAGCCCCTTCCTCCCCCCACACCCCCACCTGGAGGGTACAGCCCTCCTCCCCCACACCCCCACCTGGAGGGTACAGCCCCTCTCCTCCCCCACACCCCCACCTGGAGGGTACAGCCCCTCTCCTCCCCCACACCCCCACCTGGAGGGTACAGCCCCTCCCTCCCCCACACCCCCACCTGGAGGGTACAGCCCCTCTCCTCCCCCACACCCCCACCTGGAGGGTACAGCCCCTCTCTTCCCCCACACCCCCACCTGGAGGGTACAGCCCCTCCTCCCCCCACACCCCCACCTGGAGGTACAGCCCTCTCCTCCCCACACCCCCACTTGGAGGTACAGCCCTCTCCTCCCCCCACACCCCCCACCTGGAGGTACAGCCCCTCTCCTCCCCCACACCCCCACCTGGAGGGTACAGCCCTCTCCTCCTCCACACCCCCACTGGAGGGTACAGCCCCTGTCCTCCCCCACACCCCCACCTGGAGGGTACAGCCCCTCTCCTCCCCCACACCGCCACCTGGAGGTACAGCCCCTTTCCTCCCCCACACCCCCACCTGGAGGTTACAGCCCCTCTCCTCCCCACCCCTCCACCTGGAGGGTACAGTCCCTCTCCTCCCCCCACACGCCCACCTGGAGGGTACAGCCCCTCTCCTCCCCCAGACCCCCACCTGGAGGGTACAGCCACGTCCATCCAACGGCAGGCCAGTGAACATGCCAACGCTGAATCTCGCAAGGGCATGGAAGCCAAGAGAAAAGTCACATGTGTATTGCCGTAATGGACTTCAAATCCCACCGTCACATGTGTATATGCCCGTAATGGATCAAATCCCACCGTCACATGTGTATATGCCCTAATGGACTCAAATCCCACGTCACATGTGTATATGCCCGTAATGGAACTCAATCCCACCGTCACATGTGTATATGCCCGTAATGGACTCAAATCCCACCGTCACATGTGTATATGCCCGTAATGGACTCAAATCCCACCGTCACTTGTGTATATGCCCGTAATGGACTCAAATCCACGTCAACGCAACGCCTAGGCACTGTGACAGAAGGGGTTTTACTGCCAACGTATGGGTTGACTGGCTACCTGTAAAAGGCGCTTGTAATATTTTCCTGCACGCCATCCGTCCACATTCACCATCCAACACTGAA
>CM031595.1:84598760-84606260 GCA_018398815.1 Conus ventricosus | reverse complement strand
TCTTCTGTTATAGAAGCTTGTAGTTTGGTTGAGATTATAGGAACTGTTTCTTTTTGATAACGAATTGTCCAGAAACCGTTTCATCTTATCTACAAGGAAGAGCGTCGTTTTGATTAAGGAGAGGAGGATCAATAGCCGTGATTGCCGCAGTCTGCCCAATTGTCTCAATCCCCTGCTGCCCGCTGCTCCCGACTCCCTCCCCCCTTTCCCGAATCTCTCTATTCCCATGCCCAAGCCTTTATTTATGTACATTCGTCTGATCACCTCGTCTGAGCACAGCTCTTTCGATTCTTTTTTTTCCTGCCTCCCCCCAACCCACCCCCCTTTGATGTGCTGGAGAGGTCGAAGGGCGGATATAAATCGTCCAGTTTTACTTACACATGAATGCTGTTATGGACCTTGTACGATTAAACTTCTTGGATTTCTTCCTTCGCTAAGTCCTTAAACGTTTCCCTGCGCCAGTAAATGCCATATATGGCTAACAGTAACATCAGAGCCAACACTGTAAAAATAACGCCCGTAGCTTTTTGCTCAGACAGTAATTTGTCATAATTTTTTTTACCACAATGACAAAGCTCGTACCGTTTTTTCTTTCAAGCTAGTACGTATGGACTAATCATTTTTACCTTGATTTTATTACCAGAAAACATATGCTCAGTCGTACCCTAGGGGTTTTTTTCCGACTAGAATCGCATTTCACATCTGACGAAGATACTTTATATTGAAGAATTGAAGAATACATAGTCCACAAAAGGCACCCCGGTCTCTATAACTTGCCCAGTGTGCTCACTAGCTGACGCCCTGAACAGTTTAAAACAAAAATAATCTCAAAATACAGTTTAACAACATGATGTTTTGATGAACCCAATAATCTCAAAATCCAGTTGAAGAGCATTGTGTTTTGTTGAAGCCAGAGCATTTAGATGTCAGTTGTGGATGACAGTCCTCTCGCCGTTACAGTCAACAACCATACACGGTTAATGATGTCTGTGGATCGAATATTTGCAGAGCCTTGTCCGACAAGGGTAAATCATTATAATCATACTCACATGGCACCTATCCTCCGTTAGAAAACAAGCTCAAAGCGCTTACCAATCCACGCTCACGTTTACATAGCGGGGTGCCAACCTGGATAGAGCCAGCTGAAGAACGGCCTGCTGAAGCTGATCATTCGTTTCCTTTGTCATATAGTTGCAATATCGGTCACTCAGGGTTTCGCTCATTTCTTCGATTTTTGTAGAGGATGCATGCTATGTGTGTAATGTCATCCACACCAATGGCCAAACTGGCCGTCTCTTCCGAAAGTTGACGGATTCTTAGTGTGAACATGCGTGCACTCATACACGGAACCTCTTGGGTTAGAAAGTCTTATTCGTAAGGCTCAACAACGTTTTCTCCGGAGGGAAAATCCCATTGTACTGAAACGGCCCGGTGGGGATTGGAACCGCAACTCCACGATCACCAGTCCGGCGTTTTATCAACCTAGCCATTCCGGCGCCTAGATATGTTTACCTGGCTTCGTAGAGTAGCAAATATGATAACCTGCTGGTGTTCCGAATCCCCTTCGTGTTGCCGGCAGCTCTGCATTGACATGCAGAATCCACGCAGGTGATCAAACCTGCAACATCACACGTTTGTTGCCAAGGGTTTCGTCATTGTTTGCTCAAGCTCCAGAGGGCAGTCGTCTCAAGAAACAGTGACAAAGAACACAGTTTGACAGCTTGGAAGCAGTTGTCCAAGAGTCTACGAGGACCAGTGAGGTTGCTGATGAGGTCATGTGGGTAGGGATGTGGTGGTGCTGATTTACGCTGATGCCAGAGTGTCCATCAGTACCAGTGAGGATGCCTCTCAAAGCGAAAAGGGACCTAGCTGGATGACTGGCAAGCTTTTCCATTGCAGGAGTACGTAAGGGTTTTCAAGACAGCTGTTTCATACGCCAGCAGAATATGCTTGTTAACAAAGCCACGTCAGTTCGGTGTGCCATTGGAACGCGAATTATCCTGAAATGAAACGTGAACGCATCCTTAAAGTAACACACAAGTATGCCCCGAAGGATTTGTGTAAATGCCTTGAAAACAACACGAGTGAAGCCCTGGATACTAACGAACACAGCACGAATATATCCGTAACATGGCACAAATGTAACAAAAACACAGCACAAATCTATCCGAAGATAAATTATTAACAATATTAATTAGACGGATCTGGGGTACATCGGGTTTGTAACGTGCTCCCAATGTAATTTTTGCGAGCCAGAGGTAGGGGTAGGAGGGTACAGCAGTCCCTCCCGTCCAGCGCTGCAATCACAATGTAGATTTACTGAGAAAGAGAGCACGAACACACCCGGTCAAACAACACTGATCACCTCGAAATACGAACACACTCAGCACGCACTGTCCTTGAAGACAGAACATGACTACTCAGATGGCCAGCCTTTCTTTAATACCGACTCGTAAAAATCACATAACGTGATCGTCGAAGTTCACGAACGCATGGGAACACTAATGATGATTGAACACTAAAAGAATAACAAGAATAATAAGGCCTGGTAATGATTATAATGATGATGATGATGATAGTGAAAGACAACAATATCGAGAACAAAAATAACACATTAAAACAAAAAGGAGAACAAAGAATGTTATAGGAAAGAAAAAAATGAACTAAAAATGATGAGGCAGCGTCGGCAACATGAAGGGTAAAGGGGCACTTGGCAGAGCTGAGGCCTTCGCCGAGGTCGAACGAATCTGGATCCGCGCTTTGAGTTAGTAGTTCATGAGTGAAAGTGATATATTTCAACCAAGGAAGTAATTGAAGGAGACATTTTCGTTTTCGTTTTCAGTAGATCATACAAAACAGGAAAGCATCAACGGTTACATCAGTAGAAAGCTTTAATATTCCATGAACACAAAGTCTGTATGTGTTCAATGGGGAAAAAATGGTAATGATTCTTTGAATCGATCCTGGATCTAGTTTTTCTTTTTTTTTTCCTTCTTCTGCAGGGGAAGTAACAATTAAGAAGAACCGAAGAGATTGTTCCCCGTGTTCTTATTAATCTTGCTGATATATCTTGGATCCACCGCATCATGGACCCCCCACTCCCACCCCCTCACACTCCCTCCCCGTCCTTTTCCAAATTTAATGATCTGGTCTACCTTTTGACGATGTTGATTTAAAACAGCCTCAGCAAGGGTTTTTTTTTCAGTATCCTAGGGACAAACAGACAAACCAGCACACGAGGCAAAAACTTAACTCCCTTGGAAGACGTTAACAGACCAAAATCACAGCCACTATAAGGTCGTTCCTTAATCAAACGAGCTTTTAAGATCGCTAATCTAGTTCGTTTAAGTTTTCAGTCTAGGCAATTTTGTCTCGTTCGTAATCAGTTGAACTTTTGGTCCACAAGCCAAGATCGTTAGCTTTGCAAATCGTGCCGATCCCCGCGGAGAATAGAAGGAAAGGTCAACGTGGCTTGGGAGCTGTTTACGCTCACAAAAAGGGAAGCAATCATATGAAAGCTTTTCTCTAATGAAAATCGGTTTGGGAAAAAGCTCTTTTGTGGTGGAGATCAGTTTGTGGCTGGATGACCTTTTTTTTTTTTCCTTTTTCTTTTTTTTTTTTGCATTCTCGACTCGTGAGTCAACATTTTCATTCCATACAGCCGAAATATTCAAGTTTATGACGGTTTGGAAGTAAGTAAGTTAAAATGCGGATACGAGATTGCTACAATCGATTTCACATTCAAAAAGAGTTCCGCGTTCAGTTGGCCGGCATACATCTCTGTCGAGCACCGGCGAGCAGTATTTTGCATTTTGAGAGCATTTTGAGAGAAAAGCATTCAAACTTCAGTTTAGAACCACTTTTCTGTTTGTCCTAATTCTGCAAAATTAGATCGCGGAACGCGCGCATCACTTGGGAAGGAAATTAATTCTTCATCAGCTAGCGAAGTAGATAGGCCTACACGAACCAAGGGCTCCCTTTGATTGAAAACGGCCTATATTTGTCGACCCCACGACCTCTGTCACACTCGTTAGCCTTTTCCCTTCCTCCCCCCCATCCCCCTCCCCACAACCTTTCCCCCTTCTACTCCATCTTCTTTCCCCTCCTCTTTTTTAATCCCACACCGCAGCGGCAAGGAAACCGATCGAAAGCTAATCTCCGTGCTCGATTTAACACGAGTGAAGTGAGCAACCTATTTGGCGGTACGTTTGTCACGGGCGTGGCAGCGTGGTTTTCTCCCCTGGCCACTCTCCGCCGTGTGTGCCTGTCTGGCCAAGGAACCGGGCCAATCAGCAGTAAACTGCGGCCTGAAATAGACTTGGCTGAAGGACGGGTTGGACTTTGTGTGGGTGGGTGGGGGGTGGCGGGGGGGGGGGGGGGGGGGGGGGGGGGGGGGGGGGGGGGGGGGGGGGGCGGGGGGGGGGTGACAGGCATCGTAAAAGGGAACGTGGTGTAGAGGCGTATGCTATATATAGGGATTGCCACGGGATCTGACGAGAGGAAGGACCTCGAAACAAGTTTGTCATCCCGGTTTTAAGATTTGCTTTTGATCATTATTATATATATATATATATATATATATATAATATATATACAACAAACTAATAAATTCCAAGGATTAGTACCGCACCATTCCAGCAACTTACAGAGCAGCTTGGTGCTGCAATGACCGCAAGAAATATTGAATTATAAACAAAGCTTGCTCTTATGTCTTAGATTGAAGAAATAGGGGAGATAAGCATTCATATCTGCAGTGGCATACTGCCTAACTAACAGTATGTGCTCAAGTGGGTGGATGGGGAAAAAATGAAATAAAACCTTTTCTGGGATTGCATTCTTCGTAAAACTGAAAAGGCAGAGGAGTCAAATTACCACTTTCGCGGTCACTGAGGAGAAACCACCAAGTTTCGAAATATCGGTATATGACCAGGAGTTATAGTGAGTTTCCTCCCTATTGGAGATTATAAGCTTGCTGAAGGCTCATTTTGAGAAGCATTTATTTCATTTTTTCCCCATCCACCCACTTGAGCACATACTGTTAGTTAGGCAGTATGCCACTGCAGATATGAATGCTTATCTCACCCTATTTCTTCAATCTAAGACATAAGAGCAAGCTTTGTTTATAATTCAATATTTCTTGCGGTCATTGCAGCACCAAGTGCTCCTGTAAGTTGCTGGAACGGTGCGGTTCTAATTCTTGGAATTTATTAGTTTGTTGTATTTTAGTCCCTTGCGGATTCATTCCAAGAACTGGCCCTCAGCACTTGTGTCTTAGAGGATATCTTTTTATATTTTTTTACTTTTCACAAGAAATGTAGCTTGTTTTGCTCTTTTATGATTTTCTTTTGCTTCTTTGATGGCACCTTTGGTTGGTTTTTTGAAAACTCAACAAACATACTACGGTATTGTACACCAACCTTTTCTGGGATTGCATTCTTCGTAAAACTGAAAAGGCAGAGGAGTCAAATTACCACTTTCCGCGGTCACTGAGGAGAAACCACCAAGTTTCGAAATATCGGTATATGACCAGGAGTTAGGTGTTAGTGAGTTTTTCTCTCTATTGGAGATTATAAGCTTGCTGAAGGCTCATTTTGAGAAGCATTTATTTCATTTTTTCCCCATCCATCCACTTGAGCACATACTGTTAGTTAGGCAGTATGCCACTGCAGATATGAATGCTTATCTCCCCCTATTTCTTCAATCTAAGACATAAGAGCAAGCTTTGTTTATAATTCAATATATATATATATATATATATATATATGCAGAGAGAGAGAGAGATGGTGCTTCTTCCTTCCTGTTTGGTAGAGTGATTATCACAATCATTTTTAGTGCCTCTGTGAGTACCCTGAGGGAGGTGAGGTGTGTTCACTGAAAATTATAGTTTGGGACAAAGAAAAAGGCAGCTTGTTCTTTTTGTGTTTCTTGAATCAAGAGTGACTTTCACAGAACAGTGTTTTAAGTGCTAGTGTGTTAGATGCCTACTGTAGATAATATTACACTCCTCTTGCTGTCGAAGTTGCGCGTCGACGAGGCAGCGTCGGCAACATGAAGGGTAAAGGGGCACTTGGCAGAGCTGAGGCCTTCGCCGAGGTCGAACGAATCTGGATCCGCGCTTTGAGTTAGTTCATGAGTGAAAGTGATATATTTCAACCAAGGGAAGTAATTGAAGGAGACATTTTTGTTTTCGTTTTCAGTAGATCATAGAAAACAGGAAAGCATCAACGGTTACATCAGTAGAAAGCTTTAATATTCCATGAACACAAAGTCTGTATGTGTTCAATGGGGAAAAAATGGTAATGATTCTTTGAATCGATCCTGGATCTAGTTTTTCTTTCTTTTTTTTTTCTTCTTCTGCAGGGGAAGTAACAATTAAGAAGAACCGAAGAGATTGTTCCCCGTGTTCTTATTAATCTTGCAGATACATCTTGGATCCACCTCATCATGGACCCCCCACTCCCACCCCCTCACACTCCCTCCCCCGTCCTTTTCCAAATTTAATGATCTGGTCTACCTTTTGACGATGTTGATTTAAAATAGCCTCAGCAAGGGTTTTTTTTCAGTATCCTAGGGACAAACAGACAAACCAGCACACGAGGCAAAAACGTAAATCCCTTGGAAGACGTTAACAGACCAAAATCACAGCCACTATAAGGTCGTTCCATAATCAAACGAGCTTTTAAGATCGCTAATCTAGTTCGTTTAAGTTTTCAGTCTAGGCAATTTTGTCTTGTTCGTAATCAGTTGAACTTTTGGTCTACAAGCCAAGATCGGTTAGCTTTGCAAATCGTGCCGATCCCCGCGGAGAATAGAAGGAAAGGTCAACGTGGCTTGGGAGCTGTTTACGCTCACAAAAAGGGAAGTAATCATATGAAAGCTTTTCTCTAATGAAAATCGGTTTGGAACAAGCTCTTTTGTGGTGGAGATCAGTTTGTGGCTGGATGACCTTTTTTTTTTTTTTTTTTTCCTTTTTCTTCTTTTTCTTTTTTTTTTTGCATTCTCGACTCGTGAGTCAACATGTTCATTCCATACAGCCGAAATATTCAAGTTTATGACGGTTTGGAAGTAAGTAAGTTAAAATGCGAACACGAGATTGCTACAATCGATTTCACATTCAGAAAGAGTTCTGCGTTCAGGTGGCCAGCATACATCTCTGTCGAGCACCGGCGAGCAGTATTTTGCATTTTGAGAGAAAATCATTCAAACTTCAGTTTAGAACCACTTTTCTGTTTGTCCTAATTCTGCAAAATTAGATCGCGGAACGCGGGCATCACTGGGGAAGGAAATTAAGATTCTTCATCAGCTGGCGAAGTAGATAGGCCTACACGACCCAAGGACTCCCTTTGATTGAAAACGGCCTATATTTGTCGACCCCACGACCTCTATCACACTCGTTAGCCTTTTCCCTTCCTACCCCATCCCCCCCCCCATCCCCTCCCCACAACCTTTCCACCTTCTACTCCATCTTCTTTCCCCTCCTCTTTTTTAATCCCACACCGC
>CM031595.1:84576260-84593760 GCA_018398815.1 Conus ventricosus | reverse complement strand
CCTGTATCTGTTCAGCAAAACTTTCTCTTTCACTGCAGTATCATTTGCCATTTCATATAGATTTTGTTCACTTGCCAACAGGGCTCTCTGCGAGCGAGCGCCCGCGCGCATGAGAGAGAGAGAGAGAGAGAGAGAGAGGAGAGAGAGAGAGAGAGAGAGAGAGAGAGAGAGAGAGGGGGGTATTACGCTTAGATCTTCATTACTGATATGGTGTGCGAGCGAATTCATTTGTCCATTGATATATATATATATATATATATATATATATTATATATATATATATATATATATATATATATATATATATATATATATATCCCTCTCTCTCGCTCTCTCGTGCGCGTGATTTTTCTTGTTTTTTTCTAAACCATTTAAATTAAGAGAGGCAGTTGTATAATGAAAGGAACAATACTGTACATTCTGATCCATATTGTAGTTTTGAATTCTTTAATTTGATTTTGTAATGATGTCTCCATATAATCCTTCAAATGGGGTTTAGACCTACATTTTCATAAACTATCTGAATCTCTCTGTCCGTGCGTCCGTCCGTCCGTCCGTCCGTCCGTCCATCTGTCTGTCTATCTCTCTGTCTGTCTGTCTATCTATCTCTATGCAAAATTTCAGGCCTCGAGCCCTGGCATGGGCGAGTTACAATTGTCACTACATGTATAACATGCCCATTTATAATGACTAAGCTTGCACGTGCTATTCAGTCCTTTAGTTACACCCTTACAGAGTTGAGATATAACAAAATCATTAGAGTTTGACGCTGGCGAAGAAAGTTTTAACTTTGGAAAGTATTTATAGTGCTTTGCCTGAGTATATTTCATTCCATGTTTCAATGGTCTTTAGACAAATTAACAAAAGAGCCTGCGTTCATGCCAAGGGGTCTTGATTTACTTTGGTCATCATTAACGGTATATTTTTAAACGGTGGGAATGTCCATGGTCATCATTAACGGTATATTTTTAAACGGTGGGAATGTCCATGGTCATCATTAACGGTATATTTTTAAACGGTGGGAATGTCCATCGGGCAAATGCTTTTCGAACGTCACGGTTCTCGATGAGACACAGAAGGCTACTTCTTCTTCTTTTTCTTCTTCTTCTTCTTCTTCTTCTTCTTCTTCTTCTTTCTGTTAGTGTCCACAGTCATCATGTTGATTATTCTGACACTGTTGTGTGTATGACCATTTTTAACCCGCCATTAAGGCAGTCATACTCCAACTTCGGGGAAGGTGCATGCTATGTGTAACGTGTCATCCATACCAACGGCCAAACTGGCCTTCTCTTCCGAAAGTTGGTGACGGGATTTTACGTGTGTGCAAGATGTTGTGCGTGCGTTCACACACGGAACCTCGGTTTATAGTCTCATTCGAAGGACTGTATGGGAAATGGAGTCAGAACCAACGTGAACTCCGAGGGAAAAATCCCCCTGTACCGAAACGGCCCGGCGGAGATGCG
This sequence comes from Conus ventricosus, assembly GCA_018398815.1. NCBI lineage: Eukaryota > Metazoa > Mollusca > Gastropoda > Neogastropoda > Conidae > Conus > Conus ventricosus. Next base: position 84,592,297 of record CM031595.1, on the reverse strand, counting down.
AACCCGCAACCCCAAGATTACCGAGTCCGATGCTCTACCAACTGAGCTATTCCGGCCCCCTAAGGACTGAACGTCAGCGAGTGCTGGAATAAGAGAGAGGACCCACGAGTGTTGGAATAAGAGAGAGGACCCACGAGTATTGGAATAAGAGAGAGGACCCACGAGTGTTGGAATAAGAGAGAGGACCCACGAGTGCTGGAATAAGAGAGGACCCACGAGTGCTGGAATAAGAGAGAGGACCCACGAGTGTTGGAATAAGAGAGAGGGCCCACGAGTGTTGGAACAAGAGAGAGGACCCACGAGTGCTGGAATCAGAGAGAAGAAACACAGGATGATTGGGTGGCTACAGCGAGTGCTGGAATAAGAGAGAGGACCCACGAGTGCTGGAATAAGAGAGAGGACCCACGAGTGTTGGAATAAGAGAGAGGACCCACGAATGTTGGAATAGGAGAGAGGACCCACGAGTGCTGGAATAAGAGAGAGGACCCACGAGTGTTGGAATAAGAGAGAGAACCCACAAGTGCTGGAATAAGAGAGAGGACCCACGAGTGTTGGAATAAGAGAGAGGACCCACGAGTGCTGGAATCAGAGAGAAGAAACACAGGATGATTTGGTGGCTACAGCGAGTGCTGGAATAAAGAGAGAGGACCCACGAGTGCTGGAATAAGAGAGAGGACCCACGAGTGTTAGAATAAGAGAGAGGACTCACGAGTGTTGGAATAAGAGAGAGGACCCACGAGTGTTGGAATCAGAGAGAAGAAACACAGGACGATTGGGTGGCTACAGCGAGAGCTGGCACACTGTGTGTAAAGTCTCTTATAAACACTGTCACTTCCCAACGTGCTGTTCCTGCCAAAGCGCAAGCGTTGTTGGCGATTTGCATTTGCAAAGCGAGACGACTGCAGGCGGAAATCTAATCAAATCTTAAATAAATGTTAGCGAACCGCCCAGAGAACGTGGACAAACGAGTCACAAGACAAAACACAACGCGTTTCGACCTCTTAGGTCTTCCTCAGGTGAGACATAAACGAATAAAACAATGAACGCCTTCTTCCTTGCGCTGAACTCTGAAGCGATCTGAAGCGATCAAAGCTAAGTGAATTTTCGTTGTTTTATTCGTTTATGTCTCACCTGAGGAAGACCTAAGAGGTCGAAACGCGTTGTGTTTTGTCTTGTGACTCGTTTGTCCACGTTCTCTGGGCGGTTCGCTAACATTTATTTAAGATTTGATTTACATTTGTTTTGGATCGATCGTTTAGTTTCAGAGCTTCACATGATTGATTTGTTATCATTATCATTATCATCAAGGTTACCTATCCTCGGTTTAGAGACCAAGCTCTAAGCGCTTACAGTCCGCGCTCTCTATTACACAACGGGCTGCCTACCCGGGTAGAGCTGACTGAATAGCTGCCTGCTAGGTGCTACATTGTGTTGTTTCCCATGTTATTCAGTCGAATATCAGTCACTCGGTTATTCGTTCATTCTTTCATTCTTTCGATGCTTTTCTCTGCCGTAAGTTGGTGATGGGATTCTACGTGGGTGCAAGATGTTGCGCATGCGTTCATATACGGAACGTCGGTTTATAGTCTCGTTCGAGGAACTCTTTTGGGAAATGGAGTCACAACGAATGTCAACTCCGAGGGGGGAAAAATCCCCTCCACCGACACGGCCTGGTGGAGACTCGAACCAGCAACCGCAGGATCACCAAGATCCGGCTCTCTACCAACCGAGCAATTCCGGCCGCTGCCACAGTTCTGATATTTTAACTTTCTTATACACCCTTGCTCACTGCCCTGATCTGAGCTCCGTGGTCAGCCAGGCAGTGCAGTAAACATCATGACTGTACTCCCAAGCTACCCCATCAAACCCAGTCCGTGCAGATCGTTACGGGTTTTGCGTGCGTAAGCTGAAAAGTCCAGACTTAGTAAAGAAAGAAATGTTTTATACTCGTGAGAACACCTGGCAGCTTATGGTGAAGATCTTGATGCATTAGTCAATTTACACGGCTGTCGTTGTCAAAAAAACACACAAAAAAACGGAGAGAGAGAGAGAGAGAGAGAGAGGAGAGAGAGAGAGAGAGAGAGAGAGAACGTGATTGATGAAGGGATGGGATTTTAGACATACGAGATAGTCTTCTCTTCCAGTCTGTCCATGCTAATCAAAACCATGCTTTCTGGATTTAATAAATTCACCAAGACAATGGCGCAAAAAGCATATATATAATGATATGGAAACATAAAATAAATTCATAGCTCTAAAAAAGCTTATGATATCTGTCTACCCATCTAATTATCTTCTTATCAATATAATATCTATCTGTTCATAATGTACACACATACATACAGACAAACAGGCGGACAGATTTGTAACACAAAACTTCAATCTCCAGTTTAAAACCTGCTTTCTTACTGCTCAAGGGACAGTTCTCATAGCGTCGAGAGACGCGCGCTTTAAAGGTGGGTAAAGGGCAGACTGAAATCACATCATTTCTAGGTTCTCTCCTTCCATTTTGTCCCAACAGTTCGCTTCCTTGGACGCGAGAGCGTAACATCATTTCAGTGCTTGTCCAATCGGATCTTGATAACAACCGCAGTTTTAGAAATCAAAGAAAGAAACAGCCACCAGCTGAGAACTCGGGTCAAACATCCTGAGGTCAGGAGGGAATGGGTAGTTATTATGCCTTAGATAATGATGGATTTCTAACAGTACACAGCCTTGTAACCGTTAGGCTTGGGGATCATGTATATATGTACACACAGACAGGCAGACACAGACACGCACACAGACACAGACACAGACACACACACACACACACACACACACACACACACACGCATGCACGCACGCACACACATACACACACACACACGCACGTACACACACACATACACACACGCACGTGCGCGCGCACGCACACACACGCACATGCAGAGAGAGAATTAAGAGAGCGAGAGAAAGAGAGAGAGAATAAGAAGAGAGCGAGAGAGAGAGAGAGAGAGGGGGTGGGGTGGGGGCAGGCCAGTCTTGTACAATAAGGCGAAACCTTCTGAAAGAATTTCGTAAAAAAGACAGACAGAACAAAACACAGATTGTGTACGCTGGTACTCCGCGCAACTTGATCGTTCCAGTGTACTACGTTCCACTTCTCAACCACCTCCTTTCTATTCCCAGCGTCGAGCCCAGCCCAGCCCACCCACCTTCTCCCCCACCACCCTTTCCCACCTTCCACCCCACCCTTCTTCTACATGAGAGTTAATTCTCCACAACCGTCTTTTCAAACACACAACGGTGATCAATAAACGTACACTTCCTTGCACATCTACGGGCTGGAACAAAAACTATGCCCCTACCTCCCCGATCCCACTCCCCCCCCCCCCACCCCCAACACCCTCACCCTTATCTCCCCTTCCCGGCAGTAAAACGGGGAGACACAGAGCAGGAGCAGGAACCAGAAGTCCTGCAGGATCCTAGATGACGACGTCTTAATTGATGCCTCTTGAGGGGGCCACGTCCCCGGGGCCTGCATCCTACAGGGCGGCTTAAATTCGACACCTCCCCCGGGATCTGTGGGTGCTTTGGGTTCTTCTTCTTCTTCTTCTTCTTTCTTCTTCTTCACGAAGACGCTGTTTGTTTGTTTGTCTGTTGTTTTTTTTGGGATTGACCTTCCCTTATTTTGTTTTAGCAGGTGTGTGTGTGTGTGTGTGTGTGTGTGTGTGTGTGGTGTGTGTGTTGGGGTGTGTGTGTACGTGTGTGTGTGTGTGTGTGTGTGGTGTGGTGGTGGGGGTGGGGTGTGTTGGGGGTGTTGTGTGTGGGGGTGGGGGGGGGGGGGGGGTAGTGTGGTGTGTGTGTGTGGGGGGGGGGGTAGGTGTTTTGGTGTGGTATGGTGTGTGTGTGGGAGGGTATGTATGTATGTATAAATTTTGTGTGTGAGTGGGTGGTGGGGGGGTTTGTGTGTGTGAGCGTGCGTGTTTAAGAGAGAGAGAATTTGTGTGCAAGGAGAGGGGAGGAGAGTGTGTGTGTTTGTGTGCATGCGTGATTGTGAGTATGTGGTGTGTGTGCGCGCGTGTGCATGTGTGTGTGTGTGTGTGTTGTGTGTGTGTGTGCGCGCGCGCGCGCGTGCGAAGGTGTAGAGGTGAGGGATGTAGAAAGGGGCGTGCTGTCCATGCGGTCAGTGGAGATTCCTGTCAGTCGAATTGTTGTTGTCGTTGCTCTTTTCCTGGCTGGTGTTTAGATCCCAGCTGACTGCAGAAGCGATGTCAGCCCTGAAAGCTGGTTCAAACTAGAATTGGATTAAAAATCCAACCCAGATTTAAATCCCCCCCCCCCCCCCTCCAAAAAAATCTAAATGTCAGGGGATCAACATGCGGGGAGACAGAGAGAGAGAGAGAGAGAGAGAGAGAGACGGGATTCCTATGAGGGTTTTTAATGTTTTTTTCTTCTCCCTTACTGATAAAAATAGAAGCGTGCGTGGACATACGTGCACACACACACACACACACACACACACACACACACACACCACACACACACACACACACACACACACACACAACGGCATGCGCACTTGCATGTATGTTATGATGCTGTTGAGCGGAGTGCACTGCAGGTTAGAGCAATGCATAGCACTACCGTGAAAATAATGCACTTCAATAAAGGCAGCACAGTCCAGCAGTCCGGAGCATGCACAGTGCTGGTCACTTAATCTGATGCAGACCACAGTACAACAAACTTCACATCATGCAAGGCAGTGCTGAAGAGTGCAGGGAATCATTGGGATGGCGCCCTGAAGAGCTGCCCACCCGTCTCCCCCCAACTCTGGAGGTTGTGTACAAACGTCCGGGTGTCTGCAAGCGGTTCCCATGCCTATTCTGCGATTGCTGTCAATTCATTGTTGTTTCCGTCTTCTTCTTCTTCTTCTTCTTCTTCTTCTTCTTCTTCTTCTTCTTCTTCTTCATCCCCCTGTCTCAGCAGTTGCCTGTGGGACTATCTGAGAAAAAGACCGTTGGATCGTGTGAGCTGCCGCTCGCAAAGCAAGTTTTCTTGTCTTGACTGATGTCAGTAGAGCTTCATATGATCCAGTTTGCTGCTTGAATGTTTGATGCGCATGGTCATATTTCATGGATTCCCCGCCCCCGCCCACACACCCCCACACACCCCCCCCCCCGAGCCATCACTGCAATAAATGCAACACGATGCGGTATGGAGCAAATCCATGCAATGCATTACACACAACACAGTGCAATACATAGCTATGCGCAGTGCTAAAAGCAAGACAATGTTGTGCAGTACATGACACATAAAATGCAACACCATAGAGTGCTGTACATAGCTACACACAGCACTAAAAGCAAGACAGTACAGTTGCAGTGCATTCACATAAAATGCATTACATGCAACACCATACTATGGATTTTCCCCCCAGAGCCGTACATTGCACAAAATGTAACAAGATACTGTGCATTGTAGAGCCGTACTTTGCACAAAATGTAACAAGATACTGTGCATTGCAGAGCCGTACATTACACAAAATGTAACAAGATACTGTGCATTGTAGAGCCGTACTTTGCACAAAATGTAACAAGATACTGTGCATTGTAGAGCCGTACTTTGCACAAACTGTAACACAATACTGTGCAATGCAGAGCCGTACATTGCACAAACTGTAACACAATACTGTGCAATGCAGAGCCGTACATTGCACAAAATGTAACACAATACTGTGCAGTGCAGAGCCGTACATTGCACAAAATGTAACACAATACTGTGCAATGCAGAGCCGTACATTGCACAAAATGTAACACGATACTGTGCAGTACAGAGCCGTACATTGCACAAACTGTAACACAATAATGTGCAATGCAGAGCCGTACATTGCACAAAATGTAACACGATACTGTGCAGTGCAGAGCCGTACATTGCACAAAATGTAACACGATACTGTGCAGTGCAGAGCCGTACATTGCACAAAATGTAACACAATACTGTGCAGTGCAGATCCGTACATTGCACAAACTGTAACACAATAATGTGCAGTGCAGAGCCGTACATTGCACAAACTGTAGCACAATAATGTGCAGTGCAGAGCCGTACATTGCACAAACTGTAACACAATAATGTGCAGTGCAGAGCCGTACATTGCACAAACTGTAGCACAATACTGTGCAGTGCAGAGCCGTACATTGCACAAAATGTAACACAATACTGTGCAGTGCAAACCGTACAATGCACAAAATGTAACACAATAATGTGCAGTGCAGAGCCGTACGCTGCACAAAATCCAGCTCACTGTAATACAGTGCACATCAGAACCATCAAAAGGATGATGGCGGATTTTCATAGAAAGAAGAAGACAGTGCGTAGCCAGACACAAGATGCAACAAAACACGATACACAGAAAAGCTGTACATTGCACAAAAGGCAACAGTATACAGTACTACACATAGCAGTACATTGCTCTAAATTGAACACAGTATAGTTCGTTCTGTACAGTGCCTATCCATACATCGCATAAAATGCAGCACAGTGCAGTGCAAAGCCAGATGCTGCACCGAATGCAGCGGAACACAGTGCAGCGGATAGCCAGACACTGCACTGAATACAACACAAGAGAATGCAGAGCAGCGTACATCCATATGCTGGACTGAATGCAACCCTTCACAGTAAAGTGCAGAACTAAATATTGCATTAACCGGTTGGCAATACACTCGACAGCGGAAGCATACGCTGCACTAAATGCAGCAGAACACAGTCAATTGCAGTGCCATGCAAACGCAATACAATGCAGTACACTGCAGTGCAGTGCATGAAACACTGCACTAAAATTCAACAGAACAGAATACAGTGCACTACAGAGTAGAGAGCCTAGCACTGCAGTTCAAGACGCCACCATGAAAACAGTCCTTTACAATATCATGGGAACCAACGTAAGGTGTGCATTACGTTGTGCTTAGCACATTATCGTAACTCAAGGCCTTATCCGTTGGGCGAAGGGATTCTCTCTCTCTCTCTCTCTCTCTCTCTCTCTCTCTCTCTCTCTCTCTCTCTCTGACTTACATTTCCTACCTTTGCCAAGGACGTTTTATTTTCATCTGCGTCCGTTTTATTTATTTTTCGGTAAGCACATTTTCGCTAAAAAAAAAAAAAAGGCAACATTTCAACCAAATTTTGTTAGAAAATGGAAATGGCGGCCAAAGGATGAACCCACTGATTTCTAGAGAGTGTTTGGAAAGGACAGTGGATCCGACATCGTATATAGCAAGATTATTACACATTGGATTTCTGAAGAACTACTAAAATATTCTTAATAAAACGTATTGTATAGACTGAGTATGACCCAAAGACGAACCCATTGAAGAGCAGATCTAATGTCTCTTCAGTAAGATCATCTACAATTTCCGCTGTACGTGAACACTTTGAAACCACTACTACGGTTTGGACACAGCAGACGAAGTGCTGTGCTTTTTTTCGTGGAATAATAGTAAAATAACACTTTCAGTGATGTAAACACTGCTATGGGTTCATAATTGATAACTGTCAACGAAATACTATGGTTTTGTGGCTTGATAATGATAACACTGTCATTGCTATAAACACTGCTATGGATTGATAACCGTCGACGAAGTACTGTATTTTCATGGAATAACAATAATGATGACAATAACAATGATGATTATACTGTCAGTGATGTGAAAACTGCTATGGATTGATAACTGACGGCGAAGATCTATATTTTTATAGAATGATAACAACACCGTTAGTGCTATAAACAATACTGTCAGTGATATGAAAACTGCTATGGATTGATAACTGACGACGAAGATCTATATTTTTGTAGAATAATAATAATAACACCGTCAGTGCTATAACACTTCTACGGGTTAATGACTGCTAACGAAGTACTATACTTTCATAGAATACCAATGATCATACTTTCAGTGATATAAACGTTGATACTCGTGTGTTCCCCTGTTCCATTAGAAAGTACAAGGGAAGTAACTCTTTCAAACCGTCACAGTGGTGAGAAAATTGCGTTGACTCGTCAACTGCTTCAAAGAGCAGATTCCAGATCCTTTCGACAGTAATGTTGGTCCACACTCTCTAAACTGCGCTTCTAAACTTTTTAGTTGATCAGATTCATCTAGTGCTTGATGCAAGTCGCGCAGCTTAGGGGATACGGTTGAAGCGAATGGAACACGTCGTGAAGTCTCCTCAATGGAACTGAGACTTAAAAGGCAGGCCAGCAACACAGGGATTGTCAAAACCGCGTAGCTAATCAGTCCATATCATTCGAAAACAACAACAACAACAACAGTGTCAGTTTCAGTTTCAGTTTCATCACGGGGGCGTCACTGCGTGCGGACTAGTCCATATACGCTACACCACATCCGCTTGTAAGTTTTGAGACCACACTACGCATGATTTGAAGTGATGGATAAATGAATTAACAACTAAGATGAGAGAATTGAAGAAGAGGGTCTCGTGGCTACGACTCAGCAGATGTCTGACCTACGCATTAGCCCAACGTACTGGTCAGACCTTGAGTGCCTACCAACAACAACAACGACATTAACACCACCAGACAGCCATATCATTGAAAAAAAAAGACGACAGCAACAACGACAACAGCAACGACAACAACAACAACACTACCATCACCACCAACACCTCCATCAACTTTTGTCAAAGAAAACCGTCCTCTTCTGGAGTCAGAACGGGAATCCAGCACGGGTACAGACAGAATGCGGATGGGGTTTTGTGTACATCTGTCTGCACGAACAAAGGTGGGTCAATGAGATCACTCTCTCCCCCTCCCCAAGTCTAGACGCAGAATTGTGCTGGTTTTCGAATCAGGGACATTGAGAGCCCCGGGGCATCTTGGAACATCTCGCGTTACATCCGATCCCAGACCTCGCCGGGGGGGGGGGGGGGGGGGGGGGGGGGGGGGGGGGGTCGTATACTTGGCATTGGGACTACCCTAGGGGGTGAGCCATTAATTCTGGGTGTATAGAAAATAGAATGGGCTCAGGACGTGAAGGACTAGTATAGTGGAGACTAGTGTGTGTGTGTGTGGGTGGGTGGGGGTAGGGGGAGGGGGGGGGGGGGGGGCAATGGAAGGATTGAGAGGGCAAGGCGTTTATTCTCGGTGTGCTGATAACAGAAATGCTACAGGAAGGAAAAAGTGGTCACCAGTGATTGGATTCAGGAGTAGACTACGACAATGGCAACCGTGTATGGATGTTTGCTGAAGTAGCACTTTTACTGAGAGAGAGAGAGAGAGAGAGAGAGAGAGAAAGATAGGTGGAAAAGTATGCAAAAAGGCCTAGAGCTTAAATAAATAAAGTATTCTGCTGTCAGATTTGAAGTTCTTCTTTGCAACATTCTGCCGGAAAATCCACTTTGAATAGTAAACACAAATCGTCGCAGGCAGAGTGAGAAAGAAATAAAGGGATAGCGCCGAACTAGGGCGGCCCATATCTCCGTGAAGGACAGCCCGAAGTGTCGATGTTGAGCGTTTACGTGGAGAGAAAGATAAACTGACTGCGACGCTGCTTTGGTTATTTATGATTTTTGAAAAGATCTGAAGACTCAAATAACAGTTTTCTCTTACACACACACCCTTTTGTTTTTCTTCTTCTTCTGCTTCTTCTTTTCTTCATTATTTTTTTTGTTTTGTCGGTTTCGTGATATGACGTGCTTTGATTTGTGTGCATGGTGTGTTTTTTACCAACCAGGATCCTAAAACTACATGATTTCGACCAATTATAAACGTAGACGAAAACGTACCAATCTTAGCGCCTTCTACGTTTAGCTGTACGTGTCATCTTTTGAGAAGCTTGACTCACTGATGGAGTCACTCTCGGATCACGTGTTGCACGTGCTTGTAATCTTCTCTCTTTTTTTTCTTTTTTCCCATCTCGTTTCTTTCTTCAAAACCGTGTAGTGTATGACGGGTAAATCTAAGCAGTTTTTTTTTTACGCGAGGCAGCCAACGTCCAGCGCCGACGATTCTGCAACATTTCGTTCGGAAAAAAATTCTTTGGAGGATGTTGGGCATTCATTCTGTCAGAGAGTAACGTTGAATGTAGTGCTACTTTGATGGCTTGTAGAAGTGGTGTGAACTAAACCGATGGCAGGCAATCCATCAACGAACATTTTGGTGACTTCACAGACGATAGTTTGGAGCCCTTAGCTGGCTCTTAAAAGGGCGTGATTTGATTGGTTGGCGTCCTGTAGTCGTTGTGAACGTCTGCTTTGAGCTCTGCCAGCTAACCTTATCGCTACATTTTGCTTTGTCCCTAAGGAGATTGTGGCTTGTGAAAGGTGAAATCCGTGTTTGTATGAACCCAGCAGAAGTAGCTTGGTGAACGTATCACTGTTCGGGCCGCTCCACATCCATATTCATGGCTCTGGGATTCTGCGGTCTTCAGCAATCAGTCTGCTCCTGGAGAACAAGTAACGGGATTTGTTTCAGACATCATCGGAAGACGTGTATATATATCACACGAATGAAAAACTCTCGACTGAACATGATCAGTGTAGCGGGTAAAAGCATTTGTGTGGCATTTATGACGTTTTACAGTTTTGCTACAGCTAGGGGAGAGAAAGACGACGGGAAAGGGGGGTGGGGGGTGTAAAGGAGAGGGTTTCAGAGAGAGGAGGGAATGGATGGAGGGAGATGGAGTGGAAATGCGGATGGGGGAGGGGGTGGGTGGGTGGAGAGAGTAAGTGATAGGGGATGCAAAGCAAGAGGGGTAAGGGACATCCAACAGAAATCAATAACAGCAGAGAGTCGGTATCATCACACAGTCTCGTCATGCCCCCATCTTTCTTCTCGTTTTGTTTGTGTTTGTATTTACTAAATCAGGTTCATTTTATTTATATATTTATTTTGCTCTATCCGTTGTTTGTTAAGGGACTCAACTTTTGGAACAAACCTCTGCGCTGTATACAAGAGAAGTGTTTTTCTTCACACTTTTGACTTGAATTTACGTCCATTAAACTTGCATGCTGTTTAAATGCAGTCGCAGCGGCCTTAAAAAGCTGTACATTTTAAATGTGTGTTTGTGTGTGTGTGTGTGTGTGTGTGTGTGTGTGTGTGTGTGTGTGGGGTTGTCTCTTTATCTTAATACTGTATTTGATGAACAAATATAACTTTTGGGACTGATATAGAAATAAAAACAAAGTTGGATCAATTAATATGTTTTAGCAGATATTTCTTTAATCTGCTTGCAATTAGGGAATCTTAAGCGACAGCAAATATCAGAAGAAGAATGACGAAACGTTTATTCGGTTTGGAAAGGTATTCAGGTGTTATATTAAAAAAAAAAGTTGGAAAAAAACACACACACCCCACACAGATAACTGAAAACCTGTTCAATGCTGTTCAAGTGGTCAGAAAGGTTGACTAGTGATATTTCTTGGGAAATTGTATCACACACATGTATCAAATTGGAAGATTTTGAAATGGATGCAACTGAGCATTGTACACAGAATCAATTCAGCTCATGGGTATTGAAAGCAATGGGGAATTACTGAGACTCGAGCCTGTGACTTCTCTAATGAAACAGAAAGCATTGAGTGTGTGTTTTGAAGATCTGGTCAGATAACAGAATTTTAGACAGATCTGGAAGCTCCATTAAAAAAAAGATCTGCGCAGTTTGCTTTTAACAGACAGAAAGTCATGTTTTATCTGGACTAGATACAAGGCATGCAGAACAATCAAAGAAAGCTGCCCCTCCCCGTTCTCTCCACACCCCCCCCCCCCTCCAAGAAAGGAAAGTTTCAAGTTTACCTCATACGTTGAGTTGACGTATTCACATGACAGAGAAAAAAACAAAACAAACACACCCACATAACATTTGGTTGATATTGACTGCCTTTTGGAATTTAGTCATACGGAAAACACGTAGACATGAGAAATTAACTGGTAATATGAAAGGAAACTTTAAGCAAGGCAGAGAGGCGAAAACAGTGGATAAGAAGGTTAACTTTTGCTTCAGTGCCGAAACTGTCACGCGAAACACGAAACAACGATTTGATGTGTATATTCTCTTGTTCTGTCTGCAAGAGATATTCCAGCCGCGCCGATGGAAATGGTTTTGACACATTTGTCGGATGCCAGACCAACTCAACTGTCCAGAACAGTCTACGTTGGACACCCCGGTGGAAAGGAAACTGAGAGCCAGAGAGAGAGAGAGAGATAGAGAGAGAGAGAGATAGAGAGAGAGAGAGACGCTTGACGCGCGCTTTCACGCTGCGCCATTTATTGTGGGGCCCTCGGCCCGTCCACAGGAGTACGCAACATACATTTCAACATGACAACAACAACAAAAACATTTGATTGAAACGTTGATTGTAACATATTTTGTTTTCTGTTTAGAATTTCTATTCTTCATATATCATCAGTATTACTATTGCATAAGGGTTTCTCTGGTTTTTAAGGCATAGAAGATGTACATTGCAATATCTCTTATGGTTTCAGGATTATCGTTTTGTAGCAGATTTTCCAGTGTGATTGCGTTTCTATTACTAAAGTGTTTGAAAATGTATTTTGTTCGCAATTGCCTGTAATTTGGACACCACATTAAGAAGTGCATTTCTGTTTCTACTGTTGGGCAGAAGGGGCATGTTGTTAAAGCTTCATTGTCTATATATTTTTTATTGCCATGCAGTTCGTTTATTCCTAATCGTAGTCTTGTCAATGCTTTCCTGAACTTCGCAATTGTGATTGCGCGAAGTATTCTTCAGTTTGGTGTATAGTTTTAAACGTATGATATGTTGTAAATCGTTCACTATTCGCTATTTTGTTTTGCCAGTTCTGTTTGTAACAATCTATAATTCTTTGTTTTAGTGTTATGATAAATCTTTGCTCGTTTTCTACACTTCATTCAACCAAACTTCAGAGAAGCCATTACATATCTAAGCAGCGTTTAATTTCCAGTGCCAGTTCTGTGGTTTGTCAGTTTCTGTTTTTTCCCTTTCATATGCTTGTCTAGGTATCCTGTCTGGAGTCATCGTCATTAATTTGAACCAATATCTGATTGCTTTTATTGGACTATCTATACTCATCGGATATCTTCCTAGTTCCCCGTATACTAAGTTGTTTGGCGTTTTCTTCCCTACCCCATGTATCTTTTACATGCGAATAATGTACATTTTCCACGCTGAATAACGAGTCAAACCCCATACTTCCGCTGCGTACAGTAGCAGTGGCTTGACCTGTGTATCAAATAGCTTAAAAAATATATTTATATCTAAGTGTCCTAAACTATACATTGTTTTCATTATTTCACCTATTTTCCCTTTCGCCTTCCTGCATATTCTGAAAGTGAAATATCTACTGAGAGTTTGGTCGTTAGAGTGAACCTAAATATTGTAACTGTTTACTACCTCAATTTCTTCCCCTTTGTAGTACCATTTTTCTAGTCTGCCAAGGTATCCCCCCTTTCTAAAGACCATGATTTTTGTTTTTTGGAGATTAACCTTTAGTCCAATGCGGTCCGAGGCTTCCTGCAGGTTCTTATTTGGTTTTGCAACCCTACTGGAGTTCTTGCTATTAACGCTATGTCATCAGCGAATAGAAGTGAAAATATTTCTGCATTTCCGGGTAAGAATTGATAACCGTGTCTTCCTTTAGCTGTGACATTGTCTGCAACTTCTGTAATTAGTAATGAAAGATTAGGGGGGACAGTAAGCACCCTTGTTTCACTCTGTGTGACATTCAAAGAATTCTGTTCGTTCAGTTCCATGTCTTACGCATGCTTGTACTGTTTTATAGATAGCTTTTAGCATGTTAATCATCTTCGTAGATATTTTGTGTTTCTGTAGGATTTCCCAAGTTTTTCTCTATTTACTGTATCGAACGCTTTCTGATAATCAATGAAGGCTACATACAATTTACTTCTTCTTCTGCCATATAGGCAGTTACTTATCATAGATGTTAGTGTGAAAATATGGTTACTGTTGCGAACCCTTTCCTAAAGCCTGCCTGTTCTTTGCTAATTTTATTTTCTGCTTCTGCCCAATCATATAGTCTTCTGTTTAATATTGCTGTGTAAATCTTGCTTATGATGCATAATAAGGATATTCCTCTATAGTTTCCTGGATTCTGTCTATCTCCCTTCTTGTGTAGTGGTATAATCACCGCTCTTGACCATTCTATGGGGAAGTAACTATCTTGATATAACTTATTGAATAATTTCGTTAAGAATGGCACTATATTTTGTCCTATAGTTTTGAAAAATTCAGGAGGGATTTCATCAATGCCTGGTGATTTGCCTTTTTTTAAATTTTTCTGTAGCTGATCTTACTTCGTTTTCGGTTATCTCTTCGTCTAATTCTTGTACATGAATTTCGTTTAACACTTCTTCTTCTTGGGTCCTTCCTCTCTATCGTTTAGTATTTCTGTGTCATGTGGATTCAAAATGCTTTCGAAATGCGCTTTCCACTGTGCAATATTAATAGATGGTAATGTGTTCTTCTTCCTTCTAACACTTTTTATGGTGCTCCAGAACATTCGGCTGTCCTTACGATTTTGTACTAGTGTGTCGTATGTTTGCTTTTTATACTGTTTTTCTTTTCTCTAATTGTTTCTTTGTATACTGCTCTTTTGTTCCTGTAAACCTCTCTCCTTCCTTCATGAATGGTTGGGTTTTTATCCTTTTTCGTCCATGTCAGTCTATTGAGTGCTTGTTGTGCTTCTTTCTTTTTGATTTCGCATGTTTTATCGTACCAGTTGTTTTTAGTCTTATATTTTCCTCCTATACCTATTGTTCTGTACATGTCTTTCCCTGCCTCTTTTAGTAGCGTATTAAATCTGTCTATACTCGTGTCCACATCTCTTTCTATTTCTTCTGTTATTTGTGCCATTGTTTGTTTCGCCTCTTCCGATTCTATGAACTGGACATACTGTTGTTGTTTTGTGGGATCCCACTTTAGTTTCTTCACGTAAAATCTCTTGCCCTCGTTCTCTTGTGCGTTAGAAAGTGTGCTTTGTAATTCCATCATAATAGGCATATGCTGAGCTTCAACTCTCTCTACTATCTGACACTTGTTCACAGAGAGAGAAGAGAGGAGAGAAGAGAGGAGAGGAGGAGAGAGAGAGAGAGAGAGAGAGAGAGAGAGGGTGGATTAATGATGCAATGTTTGCGTGTGCGTTTGGCAGGATGGTGTTGGTGGTGATGGCAGTGGTGGGTGGTTGGTATGGGACAAGAATTGTATGATGAGAGAGAGAGAGAGAGAGAGAGAGAGAGAGAGAGAGAGAGATTTACTGTTTACAATTAACAGACCCACGACATCAGTGTGTGTGTGTGGTGCGCGCGCGCGCGCGCGTGCGTGCATGCGCGCGCGCGCGCGTGTGTGTGTGTGTGTGTGTGTGTGTGTGTGTGTGTGTGTGTGTGTGTGTGCGTGCGCGCGCGTGCATGCATGTGTGTGTGTGAGTGTGTGTGTGTGTTTTGTGTGTGTGTGTGTGTGTGTGTGTGTGTGTGTGTGTGTGTCCATCCCTCCAAGCGTGCGGTGTGCGCACGTTTTTGCATGGTGCGTGCACATGCCCTTGCCTGTGTCTTGCTTCCCTGCCTATGTCGCCTCTGATACAACGTAAAACGTAACAACATATTTATTGTTAGAACAGTTACAACGCATCGTGTAACAATACTCATTGTTGAATTGTTCGTTTAGACTGCTGCCTTGTGGACATATTTCGTGAATATCGCAGCATTGTTCCATTTCACGTTGTATCACACCACCTTTCTCTCTCTCTCTCTCTCTCTCTCTCTCTCTCTCTCTCTCTCTCTCTCTCTCTTTCAGGCCTGGCCCTGGCCGTGGGCATGATCCTGTACATCTCGGCCGTCAACGACGAGGTGGGCTACCGCAGCAGCACCATGCAAGAGGAAGGCGGCTTCAGCTACAGGTACGGCTGGTCCTTCTTCACGGCCGGCGTGGGCTTCCTGGTGTCGGAGATGGCCGCCGTGGTGGGCGTCACGCTCTTCCTCAAGCGCTACGAGCAGGTGGAGAAGATGGTGAAGATCGTGCCCGGGCTG
>CM031595.1:84566260-84568760 GCA_018398815.1 Conus ventricosus | reverse complement strand
AGAATTGTGGAGAACAGTCGTTAACTGAATCTCCGTAGAGATGCGTCTCCCACTGTACTGATTGACCATACAATAAAATATATAATAAAAATAATAATAATAATGAATACTTATATAGCGCCAATTCTCGGCTAGAGACCAAGCTCTAAGCGCTTTACAATCACACTCGTTTACACAACGGGCTGCCTACCAGGGTAGTGCCGACTGAAGAGCTGCCAGCCGGCGCTTCATTCAGTCGGTTCCCGTGTCATCCAGTCAGTATCGTTCAATATCGATCACTCATTTTCCTTACTTCCTTCATTCTTTCCATTTCTCACGCAGGGTGCATGCTATGTGTAACGTGTCATCCATACCAACGGCCAAACTGGCCTACTCTTCCGAAAGTTGGTGATGGGAGTTTACGTGTGTGCAAGATGTTTTGCGTGCCTTCACACACGGAACCTCGGTTTATAGTCTCTTTCGAAGGACAGTATGGGAAATGGAGTCAGAACCAATGTTAACTCCGAGGGAAAAATCCCCCCTGTACCGAAACGCCCCGGCGGAGGTTCGAACCCGCAAACCCCAAAATCATCCAGATTACGAGTCCGGCGCTCTACCAACTGAGCTATTCCGGCTATAAGACCTGTTTAGAGCTCCACAGCATTGTCCACTCACAACAAAGTCAGAATGTTCAGTACAAACACAAGTCATTCCTGCTGTATGCACTGGAGACCTAGGAGAGTGACAGAGACCTACACCAGCCAGCTCCAGGTCCTCGTCCTCAGATGCCTGCGATCTCTTCTGACATCCGATGGCCAGAAGACATTTTCTACGCCAGCCTCTAGGAGAGAACCTGTCAGATCTCTTCAACCAGAAGGCATGCTGGAAGATGTGCGGTCGGATCAGCCACACACACCAGACGGGACCAGACCAACATGACGAGACAAGCAGGGGGACTGGGGTCCCTTCCCCCTCCCCACACAGGGACGAGCAGTGGGTTCGCTCTTGGCAGACGTCGGGATGTTGTTGTGACGGAGATGGTGCAGCCGGATGGACCGGGACCCAGCTGAGGGAATGGTCCTGAACAGGCCTTTTCTTCCCCTGCTGAAGGGAATGGTCCTGAACAGGCCTTTCATTCCCCAGCTGAAGGGAATGGTCCTGAACAGGCCTTTTATTCCCCCAGCTGAAGGGAATGGTCCTGAACAGGCCTTTCATTCCCCCAGCTGAAGGGAATGGTCCTGAACAGGCCTTTTATTCCCCAGCTGAAGGGAATGGTCCTGAACAGGCCTTTCATTCCCCCAGCTGAAGGGAATGGTCCTGAACAGGCCTTTCATTCTCCCAGCTAAAGGGGAATGGTCCTGAACAGGTCTTTTATTCTCCCAGCTGATAGAAGGGAATGGTCCTGAACAGGCCTTTCATTCTCCCGCTGAAGGGAATGGTCCTGAACAGGCCTTTCATTCTCCCAGCTGATAGAAGGGAATGGTCCTGAACAGGTCTTTCATTCTCCCAGCTGAAGGGAATGGTCCTGAACAGGTCTTTTATTCCCCCAGCTGATAGAAGGGAATGGTCCTGAACAGGCCTTGATTCCACTTGGAAATGAGAAGACTAAGTTAGCATTTGTTGGTCAAAACTGTTCAGTGTTTTATGATCTCTCTCTCTCTCTCTCTCTCTCTCTCTCTCTTCTCTCTCTCTCTCTCTCTCTCTCTCTCTCTCTGTGCCAAGTCATTAGAGAAATGATGGAGGAACTGTTAGTCTGCACTTGTTTCCCCACTATTGAATTGTTCAACACATTATTGTATGGTCAAACATTGGGAGATTGCATCTCAGAGGATATCCAAGTAAAGGCTGTTTATGCACAAATCTTAGCTGCTGTCTGCACTTCCGTGACTGACAACACTTGGATTCTTATAAAGTAGAGCTGACCACACTGATTATTGACACTTTATGATTTCCCTTGCATCCTTAAATGGATCCTCAAGTATCGGGTCATAAGATTTATCCTTATAGTTTATACAGTTTACATATTGATTTGAGTTTTTCGGCAACTTATTTCCTTATCAAACTTTCTTTTCGTTTGAATGTTCTACCCTTCGCTGGCTGCTTTAATGGGCTGTTGGATTCGTTTTTGAACCCTTGTTGTGAGAATTCCACAGAATTGTAGACTGTGGCATATCTTCATTTGATCCCAAGGGAGCACAGTCACAAAAAGCCATGCCTCCCCTAACGAAGGATTTAAATTGTATAATACATTTCTCTGTGTTTTCATTCTCGTTTGCATTCTTCCCGATTTACTCCTATACTATGAATCTTTGACAAGGCATTAGTATAATGATAAAGAAAGGTTTTTAGTCTGCACATGTGATCCTCACTACCGAATTGTTATATATATATATATATATATTATATATATATATATGTATATATATATATATATTTATATATATGTGTGTGTGTGTGTGTGTTGTGCATGGAACCTGTTGACAAATGAAAGAGAGAATCACATCTGTTGACAAGGGAAACA
>CM031595.1:84556260-84558760 GCA_018398815.1 Conus ventricosus | reverse complement strand
CGTTTGCAAATAACAGCGCTTGAATTTGTGAAAAACCCCACATAAGTTTGTGAAGCTGCATTTAAGACAAGAGAAAATGGCTATATATTTGTCCTGAGAAAACCCAGGATCGAGAATGTAGACCCCCCCCCCTCCCCCACCAAGATAGTTTGTGGTTTTGGTCAGAATAAGATGGGAAATGTTCGCAAAAAAAACACACACCCAACAAACAGATCTTGGATTTGTGAAAAATTGCTATTGGTTGCAAAACAGACAGCTCTTGGAAAAATTGCACATGATTTTGTGAATCTGCCTTTAAGGCATAGAGAGACGGCTGAATATTGGTCCTGAGAAAACCTAGGATCCACACAGTCCATTGTTTTTCCCCTAGATAATTTGTGTAATTAGTAAGAACAAATATGAGAACTTGCCAAAAACAGAAAGAGTGAAATCTTTCAGCTCAACATTGTCACGGTCTGTTCCGCTTTGACGGGTGATTTTCCCATGTGGCGAGAAACAGAGCGGTGTTGATTCGGCATGTTGTGTCCCCACAGAAAATGCTGCACGTGGGGCAGGTCAATGTGGGGAGAGGCCCATTACTAGCGAATCTTCCCTCCTGCGCATTACTGTGCTGCTTTTTGGTGCTGGAGATTGCGGTGCTGCACTGTACCGTGTTTTATTGTGATGTGATCCACCGTACGTTATTTTGTTGTGCTCGGATGTGTTGCATTTATATACTAAAAAAATATGTAGGTGTGTCGCAATGTATTACATTGTACTGAACTTTACTCAGTTGTTTTGTACTGTTTCATTTCATTGTACTCTACTGTGCTGAAGTTTCATAGTGTGCATTACAGAACTCAGTGCCATTTCATTGTGTTTTATCGTCTTGTGCTGTATATATATATATATATATATATATATATATATATATATATATATATATATATAATATAGACAATGGTAGTTTTAAACCTTACCTTTTAACAATATATATATATATATATATATATATATATATATATATATATATATATATATATATATATATATATATATATGCCGCACTGTACTGTAATTGATTGCGCCGCGCAGTGCTGTATCTTTTACACTGTCCATTTCTGACCTGTACCACTCTGTATTGTATGTCGCTGTAGCCTATCTCATTTTTACTGTTATACATCGTCCTTTTGTGCATTTTTATACTGCACAGTACTGCTCCATGCCATACTCGTACTTGTTATATTGTGTTTTGCTGTACAGTACACTTCTGCATTGTTCTACTGTACTGCCGTGCAGCATTCTACTAGATGTAGTTCATAGTACTGTGCAGTTCTCTTCTGCATTTTCACACTGCACGCACTTGCTCTGTGCCGCACACTTTTACATGTAGTGCATTGTGCAGTCCACTACCGCTCTGCTTTTCTACATCGTGCAATACAGCGCTGTACCGCAGTCTGCTACACGTAGTGTATTGTACTGTACAGTACCGTTCTACATCTTCATACCATCCAATAGTGCACAGTGCCGCTAAGTGTCATAGTGTATTGTACTGTACAGTACCGTTCTACATCTTCATACCATCCAATAGTGCACAGTGCCGCTAAGTGTCATAGTGTATTGTACTGTACCGTGTTACTACTGTACTGCAGTTTCATACTGTACAATACTGAGCCATGCCACCTGTACAGCTGTTTATCAAATCTGTACGTGCATCGTCTTGTGTAGCCTTTCATACTCTTCGATTCGCGCTGTAATAATTATAACTTACCATTTGGGTTCCCATGTTCAAAGCTGTACCAACACTTCAAGACCAGTGTCTGTCAACCCTAGAAGCACTAACCAACGCAGAGGGGAAGGGAAAAGATGACAAAAAAGAAAATCAACGGGGATTGGAAGCAAATCGGCTGTGACCACGGTGACAAACGCATAGTAGCACAGGAAAAGCCACCCGATTGCTCGTGGCAGGAATCACGTGTGGTCGGGCATATTGTGAATGCTGCGATCTACCCACCAGACAAGAATAATAGAGAACTTTAGCGGCGACTTTCGTTCAATCGGCGACTTCGTCGCGTGACGTCAAATACGGCTTCCGCCCAACAGCCCCGCTGTTCTATGTTGGCGTGTTAGCAGCGTCCGGAGTCGTCTGCTGTACTTTGGAAGAGTGGCGTCCCCTGTATTTAATCTCGATCAACAAATGTGCTCGTATGCACTGACACATTTCACGTAGACTACAAATAATTCCACATGGAGTATCATGTTGTTGTTGTTCTACTGGAGTGAACAAAAATTTACAGATTCAAAACAACCAAGGTTTAGGAGGCTTCATAGGCCTCCTTGGGTTTTCTATGACAAATAAACGACTGACTCTGAGTCTAGGCCAAACGTTCCGCCAATTTTGTTGTCGAATCGATTCAACTTACATTTTACTTTGTAGTGATTCTTTTGGGCTTTTAGCACCGTGACATACCGTGTAATAGAACAGGAAATGTGTAGACTAATGTTTTTGTTAACAAATTGG
>CM031595.1:84541260-84543760 GCA_018398815.1 Conus ventricosus | reverse complement strand
CTGTCTGTCTACTGAACTGTGTGTCTGCCTGTCTGTCTGCCTGTGCTGCCTGCCTGTTGCTCTGACTGCTGCTCTGTCTTGTCTGTCTACTGAACTGTTCTGTCTGTCTATGCTCTGTCTGTCTCTGTACTGTTACTGACTGTGCTGCCTGTCTGTCTACTGAACTGTGTGCTGCCTGCCTGTCTGTCTACTGAACTGTTTCTCCTGCCTGTCTGTCTACTGAACTGTGTTCCTGCCTGCCTGTCTGTCTACTGAACTGTTGTCTGTCTGTCTGTCTACTGTCTGTTTCTGCTGTCTGTCTGTCTACTGAACTTGCTGTCTGTCGTCTACTGTCTGTCTGTCTGTTCTGTCTGTCTACTGAACTGTGTGCCTGCCTGCTGTCTGTCTACTAACTGTCTGTCTGCTCTGTCTGTCTACTGAACTGTGTGCTGCTCTGTCTGTCTGTCTGTTTCTCTGGTCTGTCTGCTGACTGCTGTCTGTCTGAATGGTCTGTCTGCTGCCTTTCCGTCTTAGCTAACGTCTGTCTGCTCTCTCTTCTCTCTCGTCTCTCTCTCTCCTCTCTCTCTCTCTCTCTCACTCTCTGTCTTTCGCTTTGTCTGTCTCACTGTCCTGCTCGCTATCTTATCGAAAGGTCTTCAAACATGAACGTTGAACACCAAAGTTAAAAATAAAAGAGTAAAACAGATAAAAGGAAGAACATAAATACAGTGACAAAAGCAGCGAACATCCTCAGTTAACCGGTCTAAACCACTAATGCAAAAAGGAGACAAGGCAAGAAACAACAGAGCCCTACATCACTGGGAAAATGGTTGAACAAAAGCATGTTTTTCCCTGTGAGGCTGCTTAAATCACCCACCATACACGTCTTTTTTGTTGTTGTCAAAGTAGCAGTTTCTTCGTGCACTGGCATTCCCTTTAAAAGCCTGTGTGAGTGAGTGAGTGTGAGTGTGTGTGTGTGTGTGTGTGTGTGTGTGTGCGTGCGTGCGTGCGTGCGTGCGTGCGTGCGTGCGTGCGTGCGTGCGTGCGTGCGTGCGTGCGTCGTGTGTGTGTGTGTGTGTGTGTGTGTGTGTGTGTGTGTGTGTGTGTGTGTGTGTGTGATATTTTTAACGATCAGCATGGCCATTTTTAGCTCCCTATTTCCCAGCCGGCAGTCCGTCCATGTCACACGCAAGAACGGATTAGTATGCATGAAGTCTAAAACGAGTTCCATCGTAACACCGGAGGAGTGGAGGAATATCTGGTACTGACTTCCAGACTGAGTGATTGTAGTCCTACCCCTGATCGGAATAAATCTTTTTTTTCTTATGGAGCAATGTACATGGACAACAAAGACGCTGTTCGTAGTGGGGCTGCGCATACTGGACTGAAAATGAAAACCAGATAAGAAACAGAATGAATGGAAGAAAAAGAAATGAGGATAGTTGGTTTGACTGATGGATCAACATAGATAGATAGATAGATAGATAGATAGATAGATAGATAGACAGACAGACAGACAGACAGACAGACAGATAGACAGAAAGACATAGAAGAATAGACAGGGGGATTGAGACACATAGAAGATATATGAATGGAGAGAGAGAGAGAGAGAGAGAGAGAGAGAGAGAGAGAGAGAGAGAGAGAGAGAGAGAGAGAGCGACAGACAAAGATAGACAGACAGACATGAATACAGAAAGATACATACATACATAGATACATAGATACATACATACATACATACATACACACATACATACATACATGTTAGGGGAAATTTTGTTCATTGTAAGAGAGAGAGAGAGAGAGAGAGAGAGAGAGAGAGAGAGAGAGAGAGAGAGAGAGACTCCCCCCAGCTGTCAACGAGAACAGAGGCTGGTGAGCTAAGCTCGGAAAATCAATTCACATGTCAATCACCAGCGCAAAGAAGTAGACACCAGCAAGACGGTGAGGCCGCATCAATGTGTGACACGGGTCACGTAAAGATTAGTCCGCCAGATCCTCCTCTTTAGAATACGAAAGATTCCATGGGTTTAAAACTAAAATATGTGGGATTTTGTTCATCAATCTCTCACTACTCGCCTTTAAGAATACCTTTTGTTATCCCCTTCACACACACACACACACACACACACACACACACACACACACACACACACACACACACACGCGCGCACGCGCGCGCGCGAACGCACGCACGCACGGACGCACGCACGCACGCACGCACGCACACACACATACGCACGTTCCTACTATTATTAACATCATAACCACCGACAACTAATTGAGGAATATACAGTCTTATGAATCAGACACCAATATACCCATTCAGTCAAGATATCCACGAATCTATCTGTCTTTGTATGCCCGTCTGCTTGTCTGTCTGTACATCTGTCTTTTTTATCTCTATAGCGTTTTCTCTCCCTCTTAGACTTTCTCTTTCTGTGTTTAGTTTCCCAGTTTTAGTTGTCTGTCTCTCTGTTCCCCTCCTCTTCCCCCCTTCCTCACTCTCTCTTGCTATTCT
>CM031595.1:84511260-84528760 GCA_018398815.1 Conus ventricosus | reverse complement strand
TGTTTTGTCTTGTGATTCTTTTTGTCTACGTTTTCTTGGCGGTTCGCTATCAATTACGTGTAAAATTTACTCCAAACCGTTGAATGAAAATTTGATATTCAAGTTGTGTCTGAAAAAAGACATCAACTTTACAAAAGCAGCTATGTTTTATGAGTGTACAAAATGTGATATTTTTCTAAAGAAATCGGGGTAGGTTTGGCCCTTTTCACGTCCACCAGTGTTCCATTACAGTCGGTCTTTAAAGTGCCACGATACATCAGACAATAAAGAATCTTCACTGTTCTTTCTCTCTCCGGTCTTGTGCAACTGGTGGAGAATGTTTCGTCGTTTCAAGTTGTTCATCCAGAACTTCTTCAGTCTGGTGAAGCTGGTGTACTAGGCAACGCTGAGTGTTGTAAAACAAACAGATCGAGTCTCGTTTTGATCTCCTTCGCCGAGCTGCCATTGTCATTCTGACGGATCCAGGATCCGTAAAAGGGCCCACTTGCTCCTGTGGATGTCTGTCCATTTTAGCGCTCATTACTATTTTTTTCTACACTGCTGACTAGATTTCACTGTTCTAAGCAAGTGTCTGCTGCTCCGTCCATTTCTGATCCTTACTTTCCGTTACAGAAACTATAACTGCAAAGACATCCCCTCCCCCCCCCCCCCCCCCCCCCCCCCCCCCCCCCATTTTCCTGTCTGTTGAAATCCTCATGATTTACTTTATATTCTCCCGGTTATTTAGAAGGTTTACTTCGGTGGACTGAGCCCTTTTTTCACGGAATTAGCCATGAGTCGGATAAAACTGTTCTGTAATTTACAGTTGCATTAGATCTACTCCAAAACCATACAAGTCATAGAAAGTCGAAGGCTTGATGAAATCAATAGTATCGTGACAGGGACCGTTGGCGATACTTCTGTGTCATCGGTCTAATAACACATATTTCTATTAACAATGTTCTGTCTGAACCCGGGCCATCGTCACAGGTATTTATTTTACTGTTCCTTTGAGTCTATTAAAGATCTATGACATCACAAATGTGGTTAATTAATGTATGGCCACAAATATCTGACAGAATTGCCAATTTTCTTTCCCGGGAAGGGTAATATTTCGTATATTTGCTTTGTTGCCCTTCTCGTCTTCTCTGACCGACAGTCGAAGCACGTTTGTGGATTCTGGACCTTCGTGATTCGGCAGTTCTGCTGGCACTTTCATCCTCCTGACGACTTGCCTACCTTGAGTCTGCTTCCTTCATTTGTTGCTGGAGTACTGAAGTTTCCCTGGTTGCTGCTGTTGGAATGAAACATTACACCGTAAGTGACTGTTGGGTGGTTTGATTTGCAAAGAAAGTAAAGAATCATTGTAAATGGGATATCCAATATGAAAGCATAGCCACACGCCAATACTAAACGTATGGAACTATCGGGTTACAACGCAGTTCAATGGACAAAGGGGATGAAAAATGATGTAAATGAAAAGAAGCTTATGATCAGTTACCTATATGTTTACCATACAATAATAATTATGTCAAACAAAAGCGTACTTTTTCACATTTGCTCAAACTTGTCAGGCAAATTATTGAATGTAAATACTACAATTCTTTAGCTTAATTATTTGTTCCATTTGACAAAGATCATACAATCAGCTCTTGTCCCAACCAAGAATCTCTGGGAAAATGATATGCATTTCATTTCTTTCCCATTCTCCGCTTGTTTATTTTCTTCTGTCTGTCAATCAGTCAGTCTGCTTATGTCTATTTCTGTCTTTTGTTTTCCCTCTTTCTCTCTGTCCGCTTGCCCCAACGTTTTCGTCTCCAGAAGAAGGTCTTCCAAAAATAAATCCCCACTTGTCTGAGATTGTTTTTTTCCTTTGAAGACCTTCTGTTGTCAAGCTCTTCCAAGACCTTTTTTCCCCTTACAGCCCTAACGTTTCTGTTTCTATCTCCACAAAGAAAAAAAAGGTGGTGTATTGATCTGTCAAGAAAGACAAAGTTTCCCAAAGTTATAATCAAGTCACTTTTCACACATCCAGGTTCATCTTTAATAATTCCAGGGTGGTTAAATTCTCACCATGTGCCTTCATCTCAGGCTTGTTTATTGTAATCCCTGCAGACAGTTGTTATCTCTGGAAAAACGTCCCTCCTTCCCCGTTTTCTCTCTCTCTCTCTCTCTCTCTCTCTCTCTCTCTCTCTCTCTCTCTCACACACACACACACACACACACACACACACACACACACACACACACACACACACACACACACAACACACACACACACACACACACGCACGCACGCACGCACGCACGCACGCACGCACGCACGCACGCACGCACGCACACACACACATCCCACACCACCACCGCAAGGTCCAATGCTCTCTGCTACTGTTTTATACACAAAGATGCATCAGAAAAAGGAATGCGAGGAGTACACAATCTGCTAAAGATGTGCTGCTCTTTCTTTCGTGAACGTTATGTGAAAATCATCAAAATATGTCCTGAAACTAAGATGTCCGCCATTTAATTTTGCGTCTCAAATACAAATTGCTGACTCTCAAAATCTCGATACGGATCATTTCCATTATATGATTGCTGATCTTCCAGTTCAAAGTGATGTTCCATATGTGACTTCGAACTCAGTGTGGGGTGGTTTGGGTGGTCAGTCCAAAGACTCCGTGCAGTCAGCTGCAGTCTCTGGAGGCTGTGAGAGCATCACGTCTCCTGGTGACGTGCAGAGCACTGGGATATTTCAGAGGGAGAGGAGCTCTGCCAGCTTTGTATGTGGATTTGGGGTGACTGACCGGGATCTCTCCTAAAAAGTTGTTATCCTGGGAGGATTCTGGAGAGATTGACATGCTGAAAAACTGGCTAGCAGAGAGAGAGAGAGAGAGAGAGAGAGAGAGAGAGAGAGAGAGAGAGAGAGAGAGAGAGGAGAGAGAGAGAGAGAGAGAGACAGACAGACAGACAGACAGACAGACAGACAGACAGACAGACAGAGACAGAGACCGAGAGATCCCAGTGTCTGTCTATTCACAGTCATGTTGTTTGCTACTTTTGTGCCTAATGCTTCTCTGAGATTCCATTTCCAACATTTGATCCCAGTGTCTGCCTATTCACAGTCATGTCGAATGCTACTTTTTTGTGTGCCTGATGTTTCCTAAGATTTTGTTTCTTTTAAAGCTAATTCTATTTCCAACATTCTTGATGCTTTTCATCTGCCAGGGAAAAAAGCAGCATGACTTCAAATCAGTATGATGGTGTTAATTCCTCAAGAGGTTCCAGCTACACATTCTCCAGATATGAGCTGGACATGTTTAGAAAGATGGAAGCCATGTCGCACTCCTATATTTGAATGGGAAAAGGCTCTGGATAACTTTATCAGGAGGTCCAAGCAAACAGAATGCTGCTGAGGCTTGGATGACACTGCTGTGTAACCTACAGTTTCTCATGATTAACTACAAACATGTATGTCGTAGAATGTCAAAATCTTGTTGTAAAATAATCGTTCCACGTTAGCGGTCACGATATTATTGGAGATGCTTCTCTATCACAAACCTGACGACGATTAGATCTTCAGCTATGCACAATCTTCCAGTTGATACTTGAATTATCTTCAATGGGAAGGGGGGGGGGGGGTGTTAATTCTACGTATCCTTTGACTTTGTTCTGTATACCTAACCCCACTGTGCCATCCTTGCTGACTGCATGCACTGCCGTAAAATTCTGACAACCGTAGATTTCCTTTTCTGGAAAAAGGTAGTGCTTTTTATATTTTATATTTATATATATATATATAATTTTTTCACAAGAAGTATCTTGTTTCCACGCCGCAGAGTGTTTTCAATAATCAGACAAACTATACAGGAAGTATACAGTCTGCGATAGAAGATGCGTCCCTAGCCACCCACCCCCATCACCAGCAAAACATTTTGAGAAATCCCAGTGGCAAGGTTTTAGGTGTCCTCAAACTAGAACGTCTGCCATTTAACATTTCTCAAAGATCAATCATTGGCGCTCAAAAATTTGAAGTAGAGCGATTTTATGTTACTGCTGTTTTTTCTTCCAGTTGAAAAAATGGTCTATGTACATAAGACTGGGGACTCAGTTTCAGATAAATGGTCACACCGTTTAATCCTTTTAGACAGATCATGTCTCTGGGAGCTATGTACCACTGCCTCTACGGGAGAACTGAAGATCACCAGGGATAATTCAGAAAAAGAAGGGCTTTGCCGGCAGTTCAACTGAAAACATTTTTGTAAGGGGATGAGGAATGACTGACTGGGACCTTTCTGTAACGTCTATATAATGCTGGAAGGATTTTTGGTGAGATTCAACTGTTAGAAAATGCTCTCTCTCTCTCTCTCTCTCTCTCTCTCTCTCTCTCTCTCTCTCTCTCTCTCTCTCTCTCTCTCCAGTCATGTGCCGTCAGGCTAGACGAGTTTTGTCCTTTCCAGCTGTTGATGATGTTGTTTATTCAGATCTTCTTCAGTCTAGTGAAGATGGTACCCTAGACGACACTAAGTGCTTTGAACACACACACACACACACACACACACACACACACACACACACACACACACACACACACACACACACACACACACACACACACACACACACACACACTGAACCCATCTTGTACACCCCCAACCCTCCTTGGGTGAACTGCTACTCTTGTGCTGACTAAATCCAAGATGCTTGAAGTGATCTACTTCTTCCCTTGTATTTCGTACAGTGTCATGTTCATTGCTGATTTTTGTTACTGTTGACCAATCTTTGTCTGTCTAAAACCCGATTTTGTCCTGCCCATATTGTTGTTGATTTCTATCTATGTGAGAAACGTAGGCGAGAAAGTTAGAGGTTTCGACTATGTATGTATGGATAAGATCTCGTTCGCACTTAAAACCTCATCACTAACTTTCAGATGATAAAACTATTTTGGCTGTTGGTATGGATGACACGTATGCCCGTAGCATTCACCTCCTGTAACAGTCGAATGAATGAGCTGAAGTCTGAGTGACTGATGTACAACTGAAGGACAATAGAAACGAATCATTAGCGCCAGCAGGCAGCTCTTTTGTCGGCTCTACCCGGGTGGGCAATCCGTCGTGTAAATGTGAGCATGGGCTGTACAACGCTTACAGCTTAGTCTCAGACCGAGGATAGGGCTATATAAGTATGATGATGATGATGATGATTTAAAACACACACTTCTTCCAGTCAGTCCGGCTTTAGATTCTTCAAGCTGAAGCTGGTTATATTTTAAAACAGGCGGTAGCCATAACATGCTCCTACTCCAGACTAGTTCTTCAGGAGAACTAAGCCACCGAATCTTTTTAGAGCATGATGCTTCATCTGGTGCCAATAAGGTGTGATTTACACTTTCTTAAGTTTGGTCACAAGTATGCAAGTCATAGAACGTAAAAAAACAAAAACAAAAAAAACTTGAATTTTTTTTCTAATCAATGCTTTTTGGTTAGAAATTATTGTTTGAGGTTCTTTTCTATCTGAAGTACGACAGTGAAAATCTCTTCACTTGTGAATTATTTTTCCGTCTGAAACCTGACTCATCTTTAACAGGGAATTATTCTGTTTTTCCTTCAAGCCTGTTGAGGACATCTTACATCGCTTTACCGGCCTGGTTAATTAAATGTATGGCCATAGAGTTCTGACAGATTTGCAGATTCTCCTGCTTTGGATATTTATCTGTTCTGTGTCATTGTTCTTCCATTTTCTCTCTCGTGTACAGTGTTAGATATTTGAAAAGCCATCTTGCATCCTGGCCCTTCCTGACTCGGTAATTCTGCTGATCGTTTCATTTCTCTGACATCTGGATTTCATCGAGTGTGTTTTTCCTTCTTCCTCTTGGAGTGCTGGGGTGCTGCTAGTGCTTGTAGTTGACTGGTATGTCATAATTGACAGATTGAGGACATGATATCTCATGTTAGTTGGGAACTATCATCACGTCAGAATGCATGCGTGGAATTAGCATGTATGCATTATCATACAAACATAGCTCAAGTGAAAAGGGAAATGCAAAAAATTCTTGAAAAAGCCTAGTTTACTTTTCTAGACTGGCATAACAAAGCAGGGGAACAGCTAATTTAGAGACGTTCTTCTATTTACGTATTTCATTTTTGGTTTCTTAAAGATTATACCATTGACTCCATTTCCAACAAAGGATTTATAGTTCAGTTCTGTACCTGACTCCATATACTTTGTTATTAGTTTATCTGTCTGGAATTTATTGGTCTACGGTTTTATGCGTATCTCTCTCTATCACCCATATCTTTTGTATTTCCAAAAAAGTGAAACTGATACGTATAATAACCACTCAAGAGAGACAAAGTTCTCAAAGGTTGTAATCAACTTCTAAGGTTCTTGTCCTTCTCCTCCTCTTCTCTGTCTTCTTGCTTGCGCAGGCTTGTCGCTTCCTGTTCATTTGCGTTGTTTTATGTGCTTTCTCTTATAGGGGTGAAGCTCGTCTTTGCTTCCTTCGCTGGGAGCTGTGTTGAGAGAAGCTGGCACAAGAGACCAGTATGTCACTTGGAAAAAAAGTGAACGGTATGAGAATGGATGATAGGTGCGGATAAAGTGGCGGGACGCAGCTGTGTAGAGGTGTAGCAGATAGTCAGAGAGAGACGAGGGGTGGACAGAGCGAGATGTTGTAACCCAGCACGTGGTGATAAACCATTGAAAAGAACATGGGTTGAGAGCACTTTGGACACAGAGTGTCTGCCGCCAAATGGGCTCCATACGATACCCTACTTATGTATACAAGCTAAGATGATATAAGAATGTGTATCACACAGAAGATTGTAGATAAAATACAATGTTCAAACTCAGCTGTTTCGACACGCACTGCAAAGTTCGGAGCAACTATACTGCACAGTATGCCATTGGTACCGTCATAAATGTGCTGCACCCATCCTCGGTATACTTCAAACATAAAGCCTGCTCTGACCTTACGAAAACTTTGTATATGTTCGACATGTTTGTAAAATCTGTCGTTTTATGCATGCTCGTCGTTTAATGACTGCTGTTGTACCCATTTTTTCAGCTTCTATCCTTTGTTTTTGGGGGATGGTAGGGGTGGTGTGGGGGATGGAAGTGGGTGGGGGGATGCGGGTCGGGGAGAGAGATATGTCGTTTCTATCTTTATTTTTAATCTACATTTTGAAAAAAATGCCCATATTAATCTTTGTTTTTGTCTTTTGCTCTGTTATTAAGAGACATGCTTAAGGTGAAAAAAAAAATCAAAACAAGAGAGATGGAAGACAGACGCGTTAAAATACTGCTAGAGTTTGCAGAGTACAGACAGCATGAGGACAGGAAGAGAGTGAACTGGGATTTGAAAAGCACTGGAGGCAGGGCTTAGCACAGAAGGGAAGGGAGGGAGGAGTGTATGGATTGTGAGGAGTTTTGAATCGAAATCAATCAGGGAAGGAGGAATAGCATGGGAAGGGAGCGGGGAGGGGAGTGAAGACGGAGAGAGAAGGGGAATTAAGTGAATGATACAATCGTTAGGGGGAGTAGATAATTCTACATCTAAAATCCATCGTGGAGAAGCGTAATGGTGAAAATTAATTGAGGTGGAAGATGGAATCGTTGAACTGGGAGGCTAGAGGGCAGAACGGACGTGTGTGTGTGTGTGTGTGTGTGTGTGTGTGTGTGTGTGTGTGTGTGTGTGTGTGTGTGTGTGTGTGTGTGTGTGTGTGTGTGTGTGTGAGAGAGAGAGAGAGAGGGGAGAGGGAGAGAGAAGAGATGAGAAAAGCGAGAGAGAGAGAGGAGAGGAGAGGAGAGAGTGTGACAGGACGTGTGCTAATGGGTGGAAAATGACATCGACGAGATCGGGGGCACCCAGCGTGAGGTAATACTGATCAATTTCAATTGAAAGTCCCGTGTGACAATGGCAAGTTTTTTTTTTACTCCCTACGTTAGGGCCCTTGCAGTGTGAGTACTGACCAAAAGTACTCAACGTTAATCGGGGATTCCTCAAAACAAAATGGGTGGTCTCAAACATTCGTCATGTCCAATACTACCCCACAGTCTACTATGCCAAAAAAACTGCTTTGGTCCACTGGAACCGACTTGTAAAGTTTTGCTATCTTCAAGGTGAAATTACACACGACACTACAACAGTATGAAAAGGAAAGCTTTTTAATATACAGTAAGAAACAGACGAGTGTATTTCGACAAAGTACTATTCTTCAGATGTTTACAACTTGCAGACATAAAAAAGACAAAGGAATACCTCTCTGATGTAAGACTACAGGAGGGTTAGTTTTGTCTCTCTCTCCTTTTCTCTCTCTCTCTCTCTCTCTTCTCTTCTCTCTCTCTCTCTCTCTCTCTTTTCTCTGTAAAGAAAAATGTTTTAATATTTTTTATAGGTTTTTATTTAATTGTGTTTAGTATAGAAATAGAGGGCATTTATTTTATTGCAGTGTATAAGTGCCCCCCAAAACTGGTATAAAAAGTTTGATATGCTGATGCAGACATGTGTTTAGCCCGTGCACAGGTTTAGAGGAGAGTGCAGGGTTTTCTCTTTGCAGTTTTTATAACGGGTGAGCTTGAAGTCTGTATGTGGGGCGGTCGATGTTCAGCTGTCTGCTGTGGACAGACCAGAGAGAGAGGTGAGACGCTAGTAAGTCCTGGGAGAGAGAGGCCCGGGTAAGTTGAAGACTTAGTTTTTTGTTAAGTTATAATATTTTTTTTTTCTTTACGCTTGTTTTGTTTATGGTTTATGAATAGTATTACGATAAATTATGTTTGACAAGTATATTAAAATTATTCTTTCCATTGGTATAGATTCGAGATGGTTCGAGGCCCGTGTGGGAGACAAGCTGTTGTTTATATAATTTTTAAACTGTTGTCTTGTTTGTTAATGAATTGGAAATAATATTATTTATTTCTATTTTTTCAGGAATTGCCGGGGTGGAGGAGGAAAGGAAATGGTGGTTAGTTTTTCAGGTGGGGGACGAAGCTGATATTTTAATTATTATTGAGTGTTAGGAACTGGGATGGTAATGGTGGTGTTCCCAGACTTTGTTTTAGAAAGGGTGGCATGCTCCGCTACGGGAGTGAAGAAGCTGGAGGAGCTCCCTGCCGTAGACGTTTGAGGCTGCACCGGTTGTGAAGACGTACAGTTGGCTGCTCCGCTACGGGAGGTGAAGAAGCTGGAGGATTCCCTGCGTAGGCGTTTGAGGCTGCCCCCGGTTGTGAAGACTTTACAGAGGGAAGGTCCCGGGCTACGTTTGTCTAGTCGTGGAGCCAGACCAGGTTGGGGTCGTTGACGTCGTCCCTGGTGAAACTACAGGGGAGAGAGGCGCGAGGAAGACTTGGGAGAATCTTTCGGTGGATTTGAAGCTGAGTGAAAAACCTTTTAAGACTATCCCCTTTTCTTTTCTGTTCTACACCTCGGAATTCTGAGTGTAGAATTTCTTAGTAATTCAATAAAGAAGGGGTGGTATTTTTTCAAAAGTCTAAGTGTTATACCCCTGGGTAAGAAAGCGTATGGTGTAAGATTGTGTGTGATGTGAGATATTTTTTCTGTCTGCCGTGCTTTACAGTGGCGACCCGAATCCCCAGGGTTAAAAGGTTTTGGGTTTTAGTAGCATATTTTTAAAATTTTGCACCCCTGATTTCATTTAAAAAAGCCCCATATATATTTTTATGTTGTAATTACTCCCGTCTCCAGTTTTACGGGGACACTACTGTGTAAATAGATAGTTTTCTGTAGTGTCGGGGGTTTGTAGTTCATTTTCCTTCGTTTGTTACTGTCTATCTCTCTTGGCCCCCTGTTGAGGGTGTCTTTCTTTTTTAAATTTACTTTTTATATGTTTAAGTTTATGTGTAAATTTCCACCCCTTTGTAGTGTGGGTATTTTGTACATTTGATAGTGTAGTTTGTTTTGTATAGTTTGTGGTGTAAATTGTTTTGTGTGTTTTGAGTGATACGATTTAATACTTGCATTCTTTTGGTTTTTTTTTTTTTCTCTTCCATTGTATTGTCTTATATAATTTTTTTTGTGTGTGTGTGGACTTGTGATTTAAACATTTGTGTTGTGCTTAAAAAAATTTGATACTAAAAGTAAATTTTGATTCAACATTGTGTTTTGGTGACAAAAATTTTTATTAATTTTGATTAAGAATTGTATAGTATTTTCAAACATGGACCCGGATTAAATTTGCGTTGTTAACTCACAGGCAAAAGAGTTAGGGTTGGGGCTGGTCCAGAACTTAAAGATTTTGGGAAAAATATTTGGGAAAAGAGAAGAGAAAATCACACTAAAACGACTTGACTTAGCCGCTAAAAAAGAAAAAAAAACAAAGAGCTTGACACCCAAAACTGGATAGGGAAGAAAAGGATAGAGCAGCTAAACTGGATAGAGAGGAGAAAGAAAAGACTGGCTCAGGTGGATAGAGAGGAGAAAAAAAGACTGGCTCAGGTGGATAGAGAGGAGAAAGAAAGACTGGCTCAGGTGGATAGAGAGGGAAAAAAGACAGGTTGGCTCAGATAGCTAAAAAAGAGAGAGATGTAGCTGAAAGAGTAGTAAAGAAGAGAGAGATGCAGCGAAAGGGGAAAACGAAAGACAGGCTCAGGTAGCTAAAGAAGAGAGAGATGCAGCGGGAAAGAGGAAAACGAAAGACAGGCTCAGATAGCTAAAGAAGAGAGAGATGCAGTGAAAGAGAAAAGGAAAAGACTTGCTCAATTAGCTAAGAGGAAAGAGAAATAGCTCAGAGAGAGAGAAGAAAGATTGGCTCAGTTTCAGGCTGATAAAGAACAAGGTGAAAAGAGAGTTGATGCGATTGAAATTTTGAAAGAGAAGCTCAAAGACAAAAGGAAAGTGAGAGAGAGGATCGGCTGTTAAGGAAAGAACTAGCTGAACTTGAATTAGAGAAAGAGAAGATTAAGTTTTCTCCCGGAAAGTAAAACATGGCAGGGTGATCAGAACAATGGTTCTCAGTTGGTACAAAAGCAGTACGTTACCCTAAGATGCCTTTTTTAATGATTCTAAGGATGATTGGCTCATACCTATTTCGTTTTAAAAACATTTGCTGAGAATGTGAAATGGGATGAAAAGGAGTGGGGTATGTTCTTGGGTGTACTTTTAAACAAGGCAGTGCGTTGTCTTTGTTCATACTCTGTGTGCAAGTGGTCTGTAGAATATAAAGAACTCAAGAAAGTTTGCTTGCAAAGTTTCAGTGTACAAAAGATGGGTACAGAGATAAGTTTAGAAATTCTAAACCGAGAAGATGAATCTTTTGTGTATACGCCACTGGTTCACACATTTTTTTGATCGTTGGGTGGAACTTTCAGATATAAATTTGTCATATGAATGTCTTCGTGATTTGCTATTATGTGAACAAATTTTTTTTCTGTGAGCAAAGAATTGGAAGTTTTTCTACGTGAACGTAGTTTGGGAAAACATGTGCTGAACTCTTAGAAGGGGGCCAGAAAGCTACGTTTGGGGCATCCAAATAAGTGTATGTCACTTTGGAACAAGTTTGAGATTGGGCCCATTTTCTATTTCCCAAATGGACAAAAGGGGAAAAAACACAGCAGGGTTACCGACAGGTTTTCCCCGTTCCAAACTTCCCAATTCCCAAAACCCACAGTCCCAGTACCTCGTGCTCAAAACCAGCAGTTTTCTGATCGTGGTGGACAATATTCAGGTTCAGAAGTCGTGGTGGTCGCAGGGGAAATGGTCGGAGTTTGTACTCGCAAGGTTTGTGAGATGTTTTGAATGTGGTGGTAAAGGTCATTACAGAGAGGAATGTCCACATTTCAGAGAAGGTCACGTTCTCAATCTCCAAAAACAGCACAAAGAAGTTGGCATTGTTTCTTTTGCGTTGCAGGATTCTGTGGATGCAGGGTGCTGTGTTCTTCGTTGACTTCAGGTTGGTTCCTTCCCCATTTGTGATGGAACAGTGAATGGCTTTCAGGTGTCAGTTCTACGTGATTCAGGTGCAACAACTGCAGGAGTTAGGAGGTCACTTGTCGTCTAGATCAGTATGGGGGAAAAAAGGACGCAGAAAGTGGTTACTTTTGGTGGAAATACTGAGGGTTTCCGGTCGCATCTGTGGAGGTGGATACGTGTTTTTTTCAGGTTCTCTGTTATGCTGTGTCATAGTGAGCCCATCGCAGTTTCACTTTTGGGAAATGTTTCAGGTGTTACTCCATTACAGGTCTCTCATGAATGATAGTCCTCCGATTGCAGTGCTGTGGAAACAAGGGCGAGAAGAGGCAGGAACAGAAGGGAAAGGCTGAGTTGACATTCCAGTGTCGGATTTGTCTTTGTCAACAGAGGAATTGATCAGTTTGCAGGAAAAAGATGTTTCATTGGCCTAAGTTCCAAAACATGGTTCAGTCTGGAGAGTGTATTTCAAACAAAACAGGTTCATGTTCGTTTGTGAAGGGAAAAAAAGGGTGTTTTGTTTCGTTCATTTTCCAAAGGGGATACCACCTGTCAAAAGATTGTGGTTAAAAGAAGGTTCGACGAAGGTGCTGTTTACAGCTCATGATGCTTTACTTGCAGGTCATTGTGGTGTGGGAAAAACATTGGCTAGAGTTCGGAATCGTTTCTGGTGGAGGAGTAGTGAGAGATGGGCGAGACTTATTGAGGACATGTGAAATTTGTCAAAAATGTTCTCAAAGGGTCGTACTCCTGATGTTCCGTTGTCTCAGATGCCAAGGATCGGGAAAAGCCCTTTACAGAGTGCAGTAGAATTGTGGGTCCCTTTTCTCCACCTTCAGAGGACAATCACAGGTATTTGTTGACAGTTGTTGATGTGGCTACACGTTTTCCTGAGACTATTCCCCTCAAGACGATTGATTCCATTACTGTAGCAGAGGCATTGTTCACAGTATTTGTCGTCTGGGTTTTCCAGTGGAACTTCTGTCAGATAATGGTTCGCAGTTCACTTCAGGAATGTTCAAAGAGTTTTTGAGATTACTTTCCATCAAAGGTTTTTCATTCTTTCCCTTTTCATGCTCAGTCAAATGGTGTGGTAGGAAAGTTCCCTGGCAAATTTGAAGCCAAGATAAAGAAGATGGTTAAAGGTAATGTCAGACAGTGGCACAGGCAGGTTGCTCCACTCTTGTTTGCTTGTCGTGAACTTCCAAATGATTCTACGGTTATTCACCTTTTGAGTTATTGTTTGGTCGCAGGGCTAGAGGTCCCCTAGATTTTCTAGTGAAAGCATGGCTGGAAAGCGAAAATGTGGCGGAAGCAAAGACTGTGTGCGAGTTGTGTGTGATTTGAGAAACAAAAATAGCTGATATGTGCCAAATTGCTCATGACTCTGTTGACAAGACTGCAAAAGTTCAGAAGAAGTACCATGACAACGTTCTCGTGTTCGTTTGTTTCAAGTGTTGAAGAAGTACTTGTATTTTTCCCTACAACTACGAACAAACTGTTGATGACATGGAAAGGTCCCTACAAGATTGTAGAAGTACTTGACTTTGACTATGTCGTTGGACATGGGTGGAAAAAAAGGGAAAATTTTGCATCCAAATATGCTGAAACACTTTCCCCAGGCGAGAAGGTTTGACTGCTGTTGTGAGTGTGAATGGTTTGACACAACCATTTCAGGACATTCTACCTCTACGTTTGTTCCTCAAAGATTGAATGTTGAACTGACAATAGACATTTTGTGTGACGGTCACAGAGTGAATGTTCCAGTGAGAGGTTTTAGTAGCTGTTTTGCCTTCAGTTGACACTGATGATGAACATTTAGCGAAGATACCTACTTTAGACACTTCTACTTGTGAGACGTGCTCTGAAGTTCATTAAATCGGACAAGTTGTTGTGACAGAACAGAGAGAAATTTTGACGTATTTAGCAAGTACGAGTCATTTTGACAAAGTAATCCTGGTTGTTGTTCTCCCGAATATTGCGCCCCGACATTAATCTTGTGACGGATAACCAAATTTTCAGGAAACAGTACCTCTTCCTTTTTTTCTCAGGAAACGATTAAGGAGGGAAATACAGAAGATGTTGAATTTAGGAGTCATTGAACCGTCCCCGTCTCCTTATTTTCCCCCTGTTGTTGTTGGTTAAAAAACCCGATGGTTCCACTAGATTCTGTTGTGATTACAGAGACTTACAAAGTTATCGTACGGATGCTGAACCGATTCCTGATCCAGAGGAATTGTTTTCAAGGTTGTCTCATGCTCGTTACTTCACCCAGATTGATTTAGCGAAGGTTACTGGCGATTCCAGTTAAAGGAAGATGATAGAGATAAGACGGCTTTTCAAACACCCTTGGGTTGTTTCAATGGGTGAGAAAGCCCCTTTGGCTTGGTGACAGCCCAGCGACGTTTGCTAGGGTTATGCGTGCTTTAAAGTTAGGGAGCAGCCATTGAATTTCTTCGACGACTTTCTCATTTCAGTAAGATGTGGTTTTGGTCTTGAAGGATGTTGAGGAAGTGCTGAAAAGCTAAAGCAGGCAGGTTTGACAGATCGTCCTTCGAGCTCTATGCTGGATTTCAAGGATTGAATTTCCCTTTGGGGCATACAGTTGGTCATGGTTCCTTGCAGCCAGACAAGGAAAAGGTCGAGAAGATTCTTCATGTTACTCCTCCATCTACAAAGAGGCAAGTTCGTGCGTTACTGGGGTTGGTTGGATACTACAGACGTTTTATCCACAACTTTGCGTCGCTTACTGCTCCTATCAGCGATTTGTTGTCAGGAAAGGCTACAAGAAGTTGGAGTGGTTTGTCTGCTTGTCAGTTCCTGCTTTGGAGAGAAATTGAAGAAGAGGTTATCTTCAAGGCCCATTTTGCTGTTGCCGGATTTGCGGAAGCATTTGTGGTTCGGTCGGATGCCAGCTCCCTCGGAATCGGTGGTGCTTTGTTTCAAGAGCATGATGATGTTCTTCATCCAGTCGCTTTCGTGAGTCGAAAACTTCTGCCCAGAGAAACTCGATACAGTACTATCGAGAGAGAGTGCCTGGTATTGTTGGGTGATTTCGAAGTAGGTAGATATCTCTGGGGAAGGACATTTGTTCTCCAGGGCAGATCATCGCCCCTTTGGGCTTCCTCCAGTCTTGTGTTTTCAAAAAAGCAAGGATTATGGGTGGTCCCTGTCATTGCAGGAGTACAAGTTCACTGTTACTCCCATCTCTGGTACTGCAAATCTGTTTGCAGATTTTCTCAGCCGTTGGGGGAAAAATGAAATGCTGATGTTTTGGGGTTTTTTTTTGTGAAAGTTTGCAATATGACCTGATGGTATGCTATTTGTATTTCTGTTTTACATGATTGATTACTGTTGCGTGTTCGGATCACGTCAAGTTTTTCTTGGATACTCTCAAATGTCAATTTTGCTATTTTGTTTGTATTGATGTTGATCCATGGATGAGAATTTTTAAGGTGATTTTTGAAATTAAACATGTTTTTGTGATAAATTCGAGGTTAGTGAATTAAAGATAGAATTTTGTCTTGGAGATATTGTCAGTTTTGAGATGTGTACCTCTGGTTATCCTTATGGTTAAAAATCGCTTGTGCGCTCTTTTTTGTAAGGGGGGGGGGGGGGGGGGTACTGTAAAGAAAATGTTTTAATATTTTTATAGGTTTTTATTTAATTGTGTTTAGTATAGAAATAGAGGTGAAATTTTTTTTATTGCAGTGTATAAGTGCACCCAAACTGGTATAAAAATTTGATATGCTGATGCAGACATGTGTTTAGCCCGTGCACAGGTTTTTTTTAGGAGAGATGCCCGGGTTCTCGTGCAGTTTTTATAACGGGTGAGCTTGAAGTTGTATGTGGGGCCGGTTGATGTTCAGCTGTCTGCTGTGACAGACCGAGAGAGAGAGCGTGAGACGCTAGTAAGTTTCCCGGGAGAGAGAGGCCCGGGTAAGTTGAAGACTTAGTGTTTGTTAAGTTATAATATTTTATTTCTTTACAGCTTGTTTTTGTTTATGGTTTATGAATAGTTTTTACGATGAATATGTTTGACAAGTATATTAAATTATTCTTTCCATTGGTATAGATTCGAGATGGTTCGAGGCCGTGTGAGGGACAAGCTGTTGTTTATTTAATATTAAAACTGTTGTTTGTTTGTTGAATGAATTGGAAATTTAAAATTATTTATTTCTATTTATCTCAGGAATTGCCGGGGTGGGAGAGAGAAGGAAATGGTGGTTAGTTTTTCAGGTGGAGACGAAGCTGATAGTTAATTATTATTGAAGTGTTAGGAACTGGGATGGTAATGGTGGTGTTTCCCAGACTTTGTTTGTAGAGGTGGCATGCTCCGCTACGGGAGTGAAGAAGCTGGAGGAGCTCCCTGCCGTAGACGTTTGAGGCTGCACCGGTTGTAAACGTACAGATGGCATGCTCCGCTACGGGAGTGAAGAAGTGGAGGAGCTCCCTGCCGTAGGCGTTTGAGGCTGCCACCCGGGTTTTGAAGACATACAGAGGGAAGGTCCCGGGCTACGTTTGTCTAGTCGTGGAGGGCCCGACCCAGGTTGGGGGTCGTTGGGCGTCGTCCCTGGTGAACTACAGGGGAGAGAGGCGACGAGGAAGACTTGGGAGAATTTTCGGTGGATTTGAAGCTGAGTGAAAAACCTTTTAAGACTATCCCATTTCTTTTCTGTTCTACACCTCGGGGAAATTTTGAGTGTAGAAATTTCTTAGTAATTCAATAAAGAAGGGGGTGGTATTTTTTTCAAAAGTTAAGTGTTAATCCCTGGGTTTAAGAACGCGTATGGAGTAAGATTGTGTGTGATGTGAGATATTTATTTCTGTCTGCCCTGTGCTTTACTCTCTCTCTCTCTCCCCTCTCTCTCTCTCTTTTCTCTCTCTCTCTTTTCTCTCTCTCTCTCTCTCTCTCTCTCTCGTTCTCTCTCTCACTCTCTCTCTTTCTGTGTGTGTGTGTGTGTGTGTGTGTGTGTGTGTGTGTGTGTGTGTGTGTTGTTTCGTGTGTGTGTGTGTGTGTGTGTGTGTGTGTGTGTGTGTGCGTGCGGCGTGCGTGGATCCATGCATGCGTGCATACGTGTGTGTGTGTGTGTGTTGTGTGTGTGTGTGTGTGTGTGTGTGTGTGTGTGTGTGTATCTATCTATTTATTTATCTATCTATCGGTCAGTCGGTCGATCGATCCTTCGATCGATTGTTTACCCGTCTACATCTACTTAGTCCTTTTTTTTCTTTTTTTTCTCTTCAATCATTTGTTGCCCAGTCTTTCAGTGACAAACTCATACAGCAATCTCATGTTTGTCTGTTTATCTGTACGTAGCTCTATCAATATGATTTATTCCGATCAGTGAGCGAGACTACAACTGCATAGTTTGGAATTCAAAGCCAGACACCCTGGCACCACGATGGACGTGTGTGGGCGCCTTACACTCACAAATAGCCGTAAACTAACAGCGGTGCACACTCCCTGGCGGGTGTAGCCTACTTCTTTTCCACCACCGCGCACACGGCACATGTCGTCCATCACAAGGCCAGTGACTGAACCACAACTGAAAATAATCTTCATTAAAGAAATAAGCATTTTATTATGTATCACTCTAAAAG
>CM031595.1:84476260-84491260 GCA_018398815.1 Conus ventricosus | reverse complement strand
GAGTATGATGTCAGTTTTTATCCGAGAGTCAGTGCCAAAAACAGAACAAATTCCTTTGATAATACGATTTCAGGTACACCAGAGCAATTGTCTTTTAGAGGGTTCTGAAGGTCAGTCCAAAAATGTGTTGTCACGTCGCATGTAAAAATAGATGATCTATAGTTTCCTTTTCAGACTTACAAAAGTACATTTGTTATTTTCAACAATGTTCATTTTTTAAAGAACAATATTTGTAGCCAGGATCCTGTGAATTAATCTTATCTGAAACCATCTCAGTTTAATTTCTTTTATTTTGGTGTGTGAAGAAATATATTTTTCCAGTTCAATTCTTTTCCTATTTCACGTTCCATTTCTTACAACACCTTGGCTGTGAGTTATCTGCATTTAAGATGTCATAATAAAGTCGAGCTCCTTTCTTTGCGCTCCAGATGATACTGAGAGCTTTTTCAGTGGGCGTAGGCATATACTAGTAAAATCTGATATTCTTCGTTTGAATATATTTTCTGACAGATTGTACACAACCTGGGTAATAGCATAAAGTTTGTTTGAACGGTATGCTTTTGCTTGAATTCTTCATATGTCATGAACGATTCCTCTTGGTTTATTAAATCTCAATACGATAACCCCTTTTGTCTATCCAGTCCTTGAAACATATACTTTTCCCGCTTTTTTAATGTTTTTATTGTAAAAAATTTTTTCAGCCAAACAATCACTAGGATCCTCAATACTTACTTGTCACCAAAGATTCTATATGCTGAAAGTGTCATTCCAAAAGGATTAGTCTCTTTTCGGCTCACTGGTAAAGCATAACCATATTTTTCGAGGTCTTTTACCAATGGATACGTTTGTTTCTATCACAGACTTCCATTTATGATTACAAATTTAAGTTTTCTGATCCATGTAATTTTCAATGCCTTTATCATGTGTTTAAGTGAAGGTATACCAAAATCCTCCATTTCTAACATTTTTACTGTTTTTTTCGGGCTATCCTACTTTGTTTGTTATTCCTACGAATCGAAAGCATTGCTTTTGAAGCTTATCCATAAAACTGTTTGGTGGATAGGTAACAAGATCCAAAGATATATCAATTTTGAGAGAATCAGTGATTTTAAAACGGCTACTTTTGCCAAAGGTGAAATTTAACTCTCTTACTCCAGGCGTTGAAAAAAGGGATTTTATTTCAAGAAATTTGTCTTTGAAATTCAGTTCTATGCAGTGGTGATAGTTCTGGGTAAACCATATTCCAAGGATCTAAAACTGTTTTTGGATTCCAGTCTATTTTTAGGTGGGGCATATATCTAGTCTTTGAAAAAAACTTGCTTCCTAGCCAAATTTCCCTTCGTTTTTTCGATATTCATGTGCAAACCAGACACTTTTGCGAATTTGTCTAAGGTCTCTATTGAATGTTCAAATGATATTCTGCCCCCCTTCGCTTGTCAACTGTGTATCGTCTGCAAACTGAGAGAGCTTGTGTTCAGTTTGGTTAATGTATATTCCCTTTATGTTTTTTTTTCCCTAATCATAAGGGCAAATTTATTTCTGCGGACAATATAAATAAAATAGGGAATTGGGGTCACCTTGTCGAAACCTCTTTGTATTTCAAACCATGTTGAGCTCTGACTGTTTACTATAACAATGACTTGATTCCCTTATGAAAGGTCGTGATCCAAACGACATATATCTTTACCAAATCCAAATGATTTTAATACCTTCAACTAAATTCCCAAATTTTAAGGAATCAAACCCCTTTTCAAAATCTATGGAGATAAGCATGCCTGGGAGTTTTTTTTTTAAGTAATGGATTAGATAAATAGATTAATCTGATGTGTCCCTATATATCTATTTGCCATGAACCCCGTTTGATCTTCATTGTTTAAATTTTGGGGAAGAACGGATTTAATACGATTGCTATGCAAGAAGACCCTATCTTATAGACAACATTGAGAAAGGGATATTGGTCTCCAGTTTTTAATGAATTCTTCGGTTTGTCTCCTTTTGGGATACATGTAATTATTCCTTCTTTTTGTGTATTGGATAATTCCTCTTTTTGAAATGACTGGTTTAAAGCTCGGGACTACAAAAACACCCAGCTGTTTCCAGAAAACTTAAAAAAATTCCGATGTGAAACCGTCTGAACCAGGACTTTTCCCGTTCTGCATTTTTTTTAAGAGCACATCTGCTTCCTCAAGCGTTATTTCTCCCTCAAGCGATTCTTGTTCTTCCTCTGTTAATTTTGGCATTTCCTCGATCAAGTCCGTAATTTTAAACATTCTTCCACTTTTCTCTCTGTGTATAGGTTTTCATAAAAAGCTTTCACTTCCATCAGGATTTCATCAATTTGTATACTACCCTGTCATCTGTTACTATTCAGACATATATTTACTTACGAAGTGTCTTTTTCTAGATTACAAAAATATTTAGTTACCTTTTCACCCTGGGCCACCCATCTTGCCTTTGATCTTATTAGAATTCCTTGCATTTTTTCATCTCTTAACGTGGCAAATTTTCTCTGCTAAGCAATCCAATTTCAGCATGTTATCCCTTTTTTAGTTTCTTTTTCTTCTATTTCTGTTATTGATGTTCTAAACTACACTCCTTTTCTTCTCTTTGCTTCTTTTTCATGTTGCATATGCAATCGTTTTTGCTCTGACTTTCTTAACAAGAAATCCAAGAAAACTTTGACAGCACCGTTAGTTGTACATCACTTTAGACAGATCCTTCAGTTGTGCTTTGTCATAAGGATCGCAGCATATTCTTGAGAAACGTTACCAATCATGTCATTAATTTTTTCTAAAAATTGGCGATCTCGGAGTAGAGAATTGTTAAATTTCCAATATGTTTTAGGGGTGGTTTTTTTACCAATTCAAACTTTAAACTAACCATGAGTGGTCCGATCGATTCCATGTGGATGTCAGGATCTTCTACATAAAAAATCAGGTTTTGGGAAATTAAAAAAAGCCCAAATCACTTTTTTTAAGAGGGCTTATCTTTCGCCATGTGAAATCTCCTGCCAATCAGGTTATATTCCTCCATATATCTGATAACTGCAGTTCTTCGATCATGTTCAAACTGTATCCTGCGCTTTGGTTTTTTATTATGTTTATAGTTATCATAATCAATAGAAGGGTCTAATACAAGGTTCCAATCCCCAACCGCTATGATAATTACGGGTATTAAAACTTTCTATAGTACTTTTAGGTTTACATAAAATTCTGGTTGTCCCTATTAGGTCCGTATACATTAACAAGAAGCAGATCGAGCTCCATTATTTAAACAGGATAATTATGAAGTTACCATCTTGGTCTCTGTATATCTTTTTTATCTTAAATTCAAACGTGTTTAAACATGACAGTTTACACCTCTAGAATTTGACGTATTAGAAGAG
This sequence comes from Conus ventricosus, assembly GCA_018398815.1. NCBI lineage: Eukaryota > Metazoa > Mollusca > Gastropoda > Neogastropoda > Conidae > Conus > Conus ventricosus. Next base: position 84,487,875 of record CM031595.1, on the reverse strand, counting down.
AAAAAACATTTATAGCCCATTCTGTGCAACGATGTTTTTCTGATTTCTTATCAAAGTGTGTGTCTTGAAAGACAATAAATTAAATGTGATTTTTTTTTCAGATACTGGAATACGTCACGCCTTTTCAGATTATTACCTAACCTTGGCAGTTTAGTGATATAATAGAAATGCATTCATGACTAGAATTTACATTTGACAATAACTGACAAATATTATTTACAGAGAGCAGTGGTTTGGTAGACATACCTGTTACCTTTGAACCAGAAAAACATTCTTTGCAAGAGGTACAACATCCTTGCGAGATGTCGATATTGCTAATGTGTGTACTAAATACGGGCTTATACATATAACATGAGAAATAAAACAGGGAAAAAAAGTCAAAAATAAAGCAATGATGGAGATAACAATAATAATAACAATGTTAAAAGTGTGCTCAGCACCTGAAGTCTTCACTTAAAAACGCCGTTCGTTGCCATGAGTTTCAAGTCTTGATAGTTCACATTCAAATACATACAATTTTTCAATATTATGTGCAAAAAAAGACAAAAAGAAAAACAAAGACACACGCACGCACGCCCGCACGCACGCACGCACGCAGCGCACGCACGCACGACGCACGCACACACACACACACACACACAACACTCACACACACACACACACACACACGCACGCACACACACACACACACACACACACACACACACACACACAAATGCCGCAAACAACGTACATAAAAAACACATCATATTAAAACTTAATATATCATACGGGAAAAACCCTTCCCCTTTCTCTGAACGAACATCTCAAATCCAGCCTCCCCTCCCCCCCACCCCATCCGTTCGTCCTGCAATAATTTCCTCGCCCCCAAACCCCATCCACCTCCCGGTCCCGACTCGCCACCCCCTCCCCCCCCCCCCCCCCCCAAAAAAAAAAAAAAAAGAAAGGTGAAAATTAGACCTGCTGGAGAACAAGTCCCGGCACAAGAGAACATCAACCCATTTTAAAGATCTGCACGGACAGAGCAAACCACTGCAGAAAATAACAACGACAGTAGTATAGTAGTATAAGTGGGAGTTTTGCACGATAGTGGTGGTGGTGTGGTAGTATTATTGCTAATAGTTACAATGATAATAATGATGGTGTTAAACAAATTAATTAAAAGGGAAAGGGAAAAAACAGAGGGGGGACGGAGGGTGTATGGTGTGCGTGAGAGAGAGAGAGAGAGAGAGAGGAGAGAGAGAGTGAGAGAGAGAGAAGAGAGAGAGAGGAGAGAGAGAAGAGAGAGAGAGAGAGAAGAGAGAGAGAGGCGGGAGCCAAGTAGCAGCGGCGACAGCGAATGGTCCGGAGGAGAAAGACATAACAGAAAATCTCCAAGATTACAATAAGGGCCCACCACCCCACCCTTCTCATGGGGGGGGGGGTGGGTGGGGGGGGGGGTGGACAAAGGGGGGCACTCTTCTCTACTATCCCAGCACCAAATTTATGGTATGTAGGACCGCAACGTGACAATTCCATAAAATACAGAATTCCCCCTTCGCACTGGTCAACATGGGTCATTCCTGGGCTTTGACACTTCCCTCCCCGAAGGACACACACACACACACACACCCCACACACACACACACACCACACACGTATGCACGCGCAACGCGCCACCTCCCCGCAATACTTGCAAAAGGGATATATACATACATCAAATCACGGAAATACATATAGACCCAACTATACACATTTATAAACACACATGCGCATACGTTTTTGTACACATCACTTTTTTTCTACATGGGAAGAATAGTGGACCACAAGCGTGCTTATCAGCATCAGAAAATATTTTCAACAGCCCCGTGGAGCAGACTGTCATCTTGTGACATACACTATATAGGGTCTTTCGTTATAAAAACCAAAATGTCAACATTTACTTTCTCACCAATTTTCAAACAACACACACACACACACCACCACACACACACACACACACACATCACACACACACACACACACAACACACACCGCGCACACACACACACACACACACACACACACACACACACACACCACACACCACACCCAGGCAGGCACGCACGCACGCACACAGACATACACACACACGCACATTCACAATATACACACATATATCGCGCGCAACGCGCCCACTCCCTGCCCCTTCCCTCCCCTCCCCATACCAAAAAACCATGAAACTAATTTATCCAAGAACCCCATGAGCAAAGATCCCATACTTTCTCACCAATTTTCACACACACACACCACACATACACACAACACACACCACTCACACCACACACACACACACACACACACACACACACACACACACACACACACCCCACAAAACCACACACACACATATGCACGTGCACGCGCCACCTCCCCGCAATACTTGCACAAGCATATATACATACATCAATCAGGGTATACATATAGAACCCAAATATACACATCACCAACAGCTGAACATTGACGATTATAGGGCTGTTGTGTTATCGAATGATAAATCACCGTTCTCTTATCTCTTCAAGGTTGAAAGCAACATCAGAAAACCAAGCAAACAAAACGAGGCAAAAAATCTCATCGTGCAAAAAAAAACAAAAAAAAAAACACCGTTCTCGGGTCCGCACCCTCACGCAAAACACACACACACACCACACACGCGCGCGCTCGCGCGCGCGCGCGCGCACCTACGCACGCACACACACACACGCACGCCGCACGCACCACGCACGCACCAACACACACACACCACACACACACACAACACCCCACACACACACGTGCACACGCACACACGTTCACAACAAAACACACACCCACACCACACACACACACACACACACACACCCACACACACACACCACACACGCGCGCGCGCGCGCGCGCCACCTCCCCGCAATACTTGCACAAGCTATATACATACATCAAATCACGTGTATACATATAGACCCGAATATACACCTTGTAAACACACATGCCCCATACGTGTGTGTACACATCACATTTTTCTACATGGGAAGAAATAGGGACCACAGCGTGCTTATCAGCATCAAAAAATATTTTCAACAGCGCGTGGAGCAGGCTGTCATCTTGTGACATACACTATATATGGGCTCATCGTTATAAAACCAAAATGTCAACATTTACTTTCTCACCAATTTTCAAACACACACACACACACACCCCACACACACACACAACACACACCACACACCCCACACACGCACGCACGCACACACACCACACACACACACACACACACACACCCCCCCAAACACACACCACACAACACACACACACACACACCATACACTCACACGCGCACGCACGCACGCACGCACGCACGCACGCATGCACACAGACATACACACACGCCGTTCACAAATATACACACATATGCGCGCGCTCGCGCCCACTCCCTGTACTCCCCCCCCCCCTCCCTCCCCATACCAACAAACCATGCACTAACGCATCCAAGAACACATGAGCAAAGATCCCTACTTTCTCACAATTTTCACCCCACACACACACACACACACACACACACAAAACACACACACACACACCACACACACACACACCTTGCAATACATGTTTGTTCATGGACCCAAAGTCTTAAAGTCTGAGAGAGATGTCCAAACAAGCACTGTTTTTGAGTTTTGTTGCAATACTTGCACATACATACAACATACGTTTCCCAAACCACGTGTATACACATAGACCTAAAAGTACACACTTATAAACACGCATGCGCATACGTGTTGTAATACACTTTTTTTTTAAACTGGCGAATAGTGGGTCACAAGCGTGCTTATCAACATCAAAAATATTTTTCACACACGCACACACAATCACTCGCCCACCCTGCGCGCGCACACACACACCACACACACACACACACACACACACACACACACACACACACACACAACGCACCACACCCCACAACACACACACAACACACACACACCACCACACACACACACACACACACTCACTCACCAACATGCGCACATGCACGCCCACATATACCTAATTCCACTCTGTCCATATACACCCACACTTTCAATTTTCATACAAATTTTCCTTCCATACCCTCTCGCTCACTCTCATCCCCCACCCCCCCCCCCCCCCTCACCCCACACCGCGTCTCCCCGCCCCCACCCCCCACACAAAAACGCATGGAGCAGACTATCCCTCTTATGACCTACATTCTTGGCTCATCGTTATAAAATCAAATACCAACATTTACTTTCACACCAATTTTCAGTTACACACACACCCACACCCACCCCCCACCTGCCCACACACACACATCACAGCGCGCGCGTGCGCGCACACACACACACACACACACATGGACAGACACATGGACAACAACAGACAGAACACACACACACATGGACAGACAGACAGACACCCCACACACACACACACACACACCCAACACACACACACACACACACACACACACACACACACACACACCACCACTCACTCCACCCCCGTCCGCAGACATACACTTAATTCCCCCCTGCCCATATACACACGCACTTACATACATACATTATTACATTATTAAATTCCCGTACAAATATTTCCTTTTCCATACCCTCTCGCTCACTCTCATCCCTCTCCCCCCCCCCCCCCCACTTCCCCCCCCCCCCACACACACACATACACAACACGCGCACAATGCACATTACGAGAGGCAATGAAAACGCAATCCCCATTTCGTCCCCGAAAAATGTCACCTCACCAAAATAATGTGAATTATGCACGAGGCCCTGCAACCTAGCACGCGTATGTTGTATTGCGACGATCTGTATTGACGGCACAGTTGGGTTCATGCGGTCATGAGGTAAACCACTCCAACACTCTTTTACTGATAAACCTGCAAAACACGTGCAACACAGGCATACTTGATTGCATGCAAACAGCCCATGACTGTCCCTATAAAAAACACACTTGCGGTTTTTATGACACTCGTACGCACCCCTTCCGCGGTTAACTTACAGACCAGAGAAATCAAGCCATGGCATGCTGAGGCAGGCACTGCTCACATCAGGGCCGCACCAACATTTCAATGTACACCCATCAACCATAACCCGTCTTGCGACTCGGCACCAAACACTGGAAGTGTAAACGACCGTCCACGCCCCGGCGTCCAACGTGTGCGACGGCCGACGGACCCCCACATTGTCACGCAGCACCTCCGGAATCGTTTCCAGCCAGCTCCACAAACAACCCGCAACACTATTGGGACTAGAGAATGACCAATCAGCAGCCGTACCGTGCGTCGGCGTCTGGCAGCAGCAGGGCTACGGGGACGTCGACCATACCAAGGTCAGATCTTAACCCTCGCCATCGACTAGCACGCAGCGATGGGGTGCCGCAGGTGGCTTTTTGGGGGAAAAGGGGTTTGGGGAATGTTGTTTTTTCGGATGAATCCCGGTTCAATGTCTCTTTCCCCGGTGCCGTGATCGTGTGTATCGACGTCAGGGTGAACGTTTTTGCGCAACCCTGTGTCATTGAGCGAGATCGTTATGGGGGTGGAGGGGGAATGGGCTGGGTGCCCCTAAATGCTCAATTTCGATCGGAGCTTGTGTTTATGCCAGGCAACTTGACGGCAAGGCGTTAAAATTGACACTGTTTTGAGCCAGTTCTTCTTCCTCCTTGGGGACAGCATGGGGCAACAGACTAGTGTTTCAGCGGGCAATGCTCGACCCCACACAGCCGTTCTCACACGAAATTCCTTCGGGACAGCAAATGTGGATGTCATGCAGTGGCCCTCCGTGTCCCCAGACATGAATCCCATTGAACATTTGTGGGGCGAACTTGGACGACGTGTGCAAGGTCAGCAGAATCCCCCAAACTACTGTTGCTGAGGTCACCCCAAGCATTGCAGCATCACTGGAACGTGATACCGATCCGTATCATCCGTCGTTTGTGCGCTTTAATGCCCCGACGTTTGCAAGCTTGTGTTCGTGCTCAAGGGGGACACACCAGATATTGACAGTGTATTCCTTCTGTCGCGCCTAAATGGGCTTCACTTCAGGCGAATGTGCACCTGTTATAGGCAAACTAATGTAACAGTGGTCGCACTTTTGTCCACGTATTTGCTTTTATGTGTGTTTGTTTCATTTCAATAAAATTGTCAGTGACAATGAAATTGGCGTTTTCTTTTGCCTCTCCAGTATACTTTGAAATTACTGCATCAGCCTACTTGGAAGACGTCTTTAGTTGTGGTGGTTATTTTCCGTTTTATTAGTCCCCTTGAAGATGTCCTTTTACTGCCACTGTTGGGGTGGAGGTGGGGAGGAAGGATGGGGGTTGAAATCCTCCACACCGTCACTCACAATGTCATGATGAGTTCATACACTTTCCAAAGCTGCCTCGACACAGCGTCGGGGAAGGTCGCTGGCACCGATTTGAAGTTTGATGGACTTTCCTGAAACACACGATCAGGCGACGCTGTGTCCCCCTGGCCATCTTTGTCGTCACCACTGGGCTGTTCTGGCACACTGCCCAGAACACGGCCTGAGGGGTGACGTCTCTCCCGATCCACCGGATGGGCCTGCCCCTGGAGCGTTGGTCACCCGTCTGCTGTAGCCGCCGTCGGGGCTGTGGACCTGGAACCTGGACTGGACGTCTGTAGCTGCTCCCTCTGCTGTCCCTGTCCGCCCGGTTGTCCTCCCGTTGTCTGCGGGGTCCCAAACGACGCCCCATGGTTTAATGGGGGGGAGAAACTTGGCTCCCGGGCAGCTGATCTGGATTCGAGGAGCATCCGATCAATTTTGCTTGTCCCCATTTTTAAAATGAATAATCTTAAGGTCTAATAATTTGCAATAAAGTTTTCCTTGGAAAGGGCCAAGTGAGATGACGGCTGGGTGACGTTTTACATCATACAGTCTCTGTGTGTTTAGTTTAGTTAAGTCTTCAGTCACGTAGATATTTGATTTATATTGTTTTAATAGTCTCCTCCTTTTGAAAATTTCTGATTTTATTTTTCTATTTACAAGGCGCACAATGACCGGGCTGTTTTTGCCAGCGGTTTTTACTTTCCCACTCGATGGGCAACACTGTAAAGTTGTGTTGAAAAGATGTCAGTTCCAGTGTTCTCTTAAAAAGCTCTACAACTTTCCCTTCTGTCTCTTCGGCTGTCTCTCGTCCGAGTCTTCAGGTAGATGATAATTTTGATATTTTCCTTTCGACTATACTGCTCAAGTGAGTTGCGCAGTTTCTTTTTCCTGCTTCAGTTCTTTTTTCAGCCGGCTGACGTCATCATGCCCGGGCTGTGTGGCTTTTTTGAAGTGAATCTATTTTCCTCTTCATAGATCATTTTCTTTTTTACATCAAATAATTCAGATAGAATTTTTTCAAGTTGGAGGCTCAGTTGATCAGTTGTTTCTTGCCGTCATCCATCCTCTCTCCATTCTGGTCAGGATAGTTGAGAAGTGTTACAGTTGATCGCTGTTCTCACTACGTGTCCCCTTGGTCCCCTTCCGTCTGATTTTTGCACCCTGCGGTCTGTAAAGTTGTTATTTTCTGTTTTTTGCTCCAGAATCCTTCTCCTTTTACTTTTGATCGGTCCCTTCTTTCACTGCCCCGACTGAAACCTGCCCTAACTGGGGACTGACAAGGGAGTCCGGGGGCGCCGTCTTCACTGTGGCCTGGACTGTGCTTGGTCTGTTGTTCCGTTTTTTTTGATTTGACTGAGTTTTCTTCGGTGCCATCTTTACATTGACCACAAAGAGAGAGAGAGAAAACAAGCAAAACACCAAACAAACAGGAGAGCGATGTTCCTGGGATAGGGCCACTGTCCAATTGGTCTTCGGCGAAAGCTGAGGATACAAAAATCGCTCGTCACTGAAAACACCACTTTTTTCTTTTTTTTTTTTTCCTTTTTTTTTACACAACGTATCTATCCATTCTGAATAATCCAAATGAGGTCTTCTTCCTTTGGGCACGAGCGACAAAAATAAAAATCAAACAAAAAACATTATAATGCACATTTTTCTCATTTGTAAATCTATCAAGATAGAATTGTAAGTTCACTCCATTTAGTCGGAGCGCTGGCTCGGCACGTCTTGCCCCGCCGGTGAACAGGTGTCAATATTTGGAAAAAGGGCACATGCAGGGCAAAAGGACAGCTGAATAAACACATCAAATCAGCAAACAAAAACCTGAATGTGTGGCTATTCTAAGCTGCTGTTATTTAATGTCCAGGAATCGAACTTGTACAGAAAGAAAATCAACAGTTTTTACGTATTAAAATGTATACCTTTTACTATCAATGAAGGAAAGAGAACACAGAAAAACGGAGATTGGAAACATATTGCCAAAAAGAAATTAGGAAGGAAGGGAAAGGGAAAGGGAAAAGAGAAAGTAAAGAGGGAAGGAAGAGATGTGAGGAGAAAAACAAAGTAGGTAGAAGGAGGGGGAAAGGACAGATGTAAAAAAAAGAGGGAAGAAATTGGGCAAAGAGAGAGAGGGGAGAGAGAGAGAGAGAGAGAGAGAGAGCAGGGGGAAGAGAGGAGGGAGGGGGGAAAGAGGGGAGAGAGGAGAGAGAGAGAGAGGGGGAGAGAGAGAGGAGGGAGGAGAGAGAGAGAGAGAGAGAGAGAGAAGAGAGAGAGAGGGGAGGGGAGAGAGATGAAACAAAAATGGAAATATTGGAAAGAAGAAATGAAAAACCAAAGTAAAGGCAGTACGAAAAAGAAACTAAGACAGAAAAGAAAGAAAGAAGAACAACAAAAAAAAGAGGGAAAGAGAGGGTGGAAGAAAGAAAGAAAGAAAGAAAGAAAGTTAAGAAAGAAAAGAAGAAAGAAAGAACGCCCGTAGCGATCCCAAAGCATGAAGCAGAGCAGTTGTTAACGAAGCTCATCATCTTGTCCTACATAGTGACAACACAAATTTCACAGCCTTTTTTCATGGGGGCTCTTTGTGTTGATTTTTCTTGTGATATGAAAAAAGTCAAAGTATGAAAAATGAATCTGACATTTCACAGACAGACAGACAGACAGACAGACAGACAGACACACACACACACACACACACACACACACACACACACACACACACACACACACACACACACAGTCACACCACATACACACACACACACACACACACACACACACACACACACACACACCCACACACAAACATGCCCCCCCCCCCCACACACACACACCACACACACTAGTGCAGAAATCAATTTGATACCCCATCCTGATCATAACTGCAAGGCCTCTGAGCATCAGACACCCTTCCCTGACCTCTACCTTTTATCCACCACTCAGCTCCAGAGTTGTTTGGTTGTATCCTTGTCCTCTCTCGTTCCCCATGCCCACCTTTACTCTATTCCCCATCCATCACTATACCCCAAATTTCTTCAAGGTTCTACGAGCTGGTCACTGCCGTCTGCGAGCCCATTTCCATCGTATTGGGGTATCGCACACACAGACTGCCCCCGTGAGACAGCCCCCTCCCCTCCCCCCCACACATTTCTTCATTTCCCGCCCCTTTACCAGGATGCACGGATACAGCGCTGGCCACACCCAGCCACGCTTGCGGCAAAGCTTTTGGGCACAATGGAGGATCTGAAGACGCGGCAGCCTTCATCCATCAAACTGGTCTGGAAATATGAGTCATGATTCCAGAACGCAGAAAAAGGGAAAAAGAAGACTTTAATTGTTGGTTTCTGCATTGTGGACTGTACCCCTCCGTTTAAGGGGAGAAACTCTAACATGATAGGGACACAGGACCGACACAAGTACAAGCTTGAACGTGCCACTTGTTTTTATTCGATCGAGGCTGTCACCAAGGTCTGTACCACTCACCACTCTCCCCCCCCCCCAAGCCTTCTCTCTCCTTGTCTATCTTTTGGGTCCACCTGGCGCACGCACTTATACAAAAACACACACGCACGAACAAATGCACCCGCACAGATGCACCCCCCCCCCAAACACACATACACACACGCTCTCTCTGTCTGTCTGTCACACTCATGAACACCCCGCGCGCACACACACACACACACACACACACACACACCCCACACACACACACACACACACACACACCACCGACTAATCAGCCAAAGTTTTTTTTTTGTCCAAATGTGTGAGTTCCCAAAGGGCAAAGCTCTCTTTAGCTTTATAATTTAGCACGACTACAATCGTCTGGCACAGAAAATTTAAATTTCCCGGGGTATCATTTGTCCACACAAATCACTAACAGAACGGGAGGGACCCGCGAGGAAGAGAGAAAGGGGGAGTTGCGTGAGGGCGGAGGTGAAAAACGGGCAAGGGTAGCTAACGATCATGGTTAAACCCAATTTGATACCAAGGGGCGTTGGTGGAAAAACTTGTTGGATCAAAACTAAATCGATTACAACGTTTATTAAGCCATGCTAAAGGGGTCAGAGAGGGGGGGTGGGTTTGGAGGGGAGGAATTGAAGAGAATGAAGACAGGTAGAATGCTAACTGACTTTGGGTGCTTCTGTGAATAAATATTTTGAAATTCGTCATGAATTATCAAGAGATTCTTTTCGTTTAAAAATCCCAAAACTATTCGCCGAGTGCCCTGCTTTTTGGCCTTCAGTCTGGAAGAGGATGTGCAGCACTAACAGAAAACCCTGTGTAACATGTGTTAAAGAAAAAATAAAACTATCTTGAAATTATATATGACAATCAGTCAAACAATAATTAAATTCATCAGTCAGAAAATAATTCATATAATTATTCACCGCATGTCTGCAAGCCAGTAGCTTTGTGTCATCTTATCAGAACGGTCAGAAGTATGAGAATGTGGAACAAAATCAAAATCCAGCTACGACGTTAACGAGAAATCATGAGGTGAAAATGCCCCGGAAGACGTTAAATAAGAAATTTTACCGTTATAAATACCCAAATGAAATAGTTTTCTGACTATGTTTGGTTCCATCTAACAGCTAGAAATAGAATTAAGTGCTTTAAAGGGAAAAAAGTTGAATTGTGCTGTGCGAAAAATCATGGGGACACATTGAGGCTAACAGAAGGGAAACACAGGGCCTGACCTTAGGAAAAATGCTTTTCTTCATCCCTCTCTTCTTCACCCCTCCCTCTTCCATCCTCTTGCTTACCCTTTCCCAAGCTTCAATTCCTCATTCGTTTTGTCTTTTCTTTGCCAGTTCCCCTAGAAAAAAAGCCTCCATGGGCTGGATTTGATCCCTCCCTCTTGTTTCTTACTCTCCAGCTAATCACCGTTGTTTACCTTCCACATCTGCTGTCTGTATTCAGTGTGTTCCGCCATTGTATTGGCGCATCCTCATCTTTCACTTCTATTAATCCCACGTTTCTTGGCCTTTCAAACATCTTCGTCTCACAGCTACTTTGCTTTATAAGACGAGCTGCTCACAATACAAGTCGTTGAGTAAAATTCAACACCCGGTATTTCATCATAATTTTCGGAATGGAATACATTTGCGTACAGCACAAACTACGTACATAAAACCCAAATTTTTTATATGTGACGCAACACAACAAATATCAAAGTATAGAATTCAGTGCTAACAGGAAAGGAAACAGAAACATGCTCTACCGCGAAAAAACCAAGGAGGA
>CM031595.1:84468760-84471260 GCA_018398815.1 Conus ventricosus | reverse complement strand
ACAACGTTCACAGTCGTTTCCATAACCTGCTCCATCAGACTGAAAAATATCTGGATGAGCAATGTGCATAGGTAGAAATGATAAAACTCATCTAGCCTTTGAACATAACTGAAACGTGGTAGCGATGGAAGTGTGTGATTGTCTGACACAGCATAGCGCTTTAAAGACCTACCTCACCCAAACATTGAATGGACATGAAATAAACATCAGAACGTTTGTCTTTCTTTCGTAAAACAATGTCATAAGGAAACCTGGGACAATATCAGAAACGTATTCGAGAATATTGACTCTCTCTCTCTCTCTCTCTCTCTCTCTCTCTCTCTCTCTCTCTCTCTCTCTCTCTCTCTCTCACACACACACACACACACACACACACACACACACACACACACACACACACACACACACACACACACACACACACACACGCGCGCACACACACGCACTCACTCACTCACTTACTCACACACACACACACACACACACACACACACACACACACACACACACACACACACACACACACACACACACACACACACACACACACATATGCACATACGCACGCACCCAGGCACAGGTACATGCACATAGACTAATTAACCAAAGGTTTCCGTTTTCGAATATTAGTTCCCAAACGATCAAAGGTCCCCTTAGCTTCAGAACGACGAGAAACGTCTCGTGCTGGCATTGGTCCCAGAAATATCATCTGTCTACAGGAGTTACTGCAAAAAGGGAGGTAATAGGCTGATCGGAGGGAGTGTGCGTGGGGGTGAGAGGTGATAGGAAGGACGGGGAGGTATAAACAGCGACACTGCCTAAACTGGCTTTTGTACCAAGGAGTATCGGAAGCAAAACTGGGTGCTTCGATAGTAAATGGATTACAACTTTCAATAGTCTTGCTACGAAGGAGTGACGTGGAGCAGGAGGCGAGCGAAAGCGAGCGTTGGAAGATAGGGATAAGATGTATAGAAAAGACAGGCAGACTGACTAACAGACTGCATGCTTGACTGGGAGAAGTAAAGATGTGCTTCCAGTTATGGACCCTTTTTGTTTTGAAATGTCAAAAACTTTCGCTGACTGCAACGGCTTTTCGGCAACCAATCTGGAAGAGGACGCAAGCTGTGTAAAATGTGTTTGAATTTCTTTTTAAATCCCATAGGAGAGAGAGAGAGAGAGAGAGAGAGAGAGAGAGAGAGAGAGAGAGAGAGAGAGAGAGAGAGAGGAGAGAGAGTATACCAGCTAAGCTACGAGACCACAATCACAGCTGACGGAGAAATATATTGATAACTGAGAAAAGAGAATTTAAAGTGAGAGTCTCAGTCTGAGCTGTGCATTAGCACAAAGCGCTGGTCAGACCTGATATTGTCTGCGCCACTGTTTTAGATGCACGTGTGTCTTTGTGTATGTGTGCATGCGCATATTATTTTGTGCATATGTGTATTGTGTCCACCAAATAAATCAGATTTAGAGTCATCTGCGAAGGTTTAAATGTGACATCAATTGTCTTCAGGAGTTACTGCAGTAGGACTGAGGCGATAAAACATGTCATGGAGTCATGAAATGCAATCTTGGTGCGCTGATGATTAGCCTTGCAAAATTTCAGAAAAACGGAGCATGGTAAGATACGTTTTAATCATTATTTACAAAAGAGAAATTTTATTTACGTTCTCTTTAAGCTTTAAGCAAATGTAGATTTTCACATTCCCTTTCTGTATTCGAAACGGGGGGCACGGGGAATTTCAGTGCTTCAAAACGTACAATCAAACTAACCATCAAACTAAAAAACAAAACGAGACTGACCAACTGTCAAAACGCAGGCAGAACCAGACAAACAGGCGTTTACTCTGAACTTCAACGTGCATCATGTGGGGGCACTGGCGAGTCACAGCAGTTTTCTAGGGGACGTTGGGTATAAGGTTTTCGTTTTTGCCCGTTTTACTAAATTACCTTCGCAAAAAGTGCAAAATTTAGACTTGCCTGTTTTGTGTCTCTTCTCCCTCAAAGAATCACGTACTTCCCCCCCCCCCCCCCCCCCCCATAAATTAATAGCTGGTCACGAATCATGTGGACCTTTTGCCTTTTCTTCTAGCTTTCTTAAACAGACTCCCTCAGGCTTTCTTAAAGTGCGGGTTCAACAGACTCCCTCATAATAAGTGTATACATTTCAGTTTCTGCTTTGATTTCAATAAAATGATAAACAAGTAGGGTAAGTCTTGCTCCAATAAGAAAACCTAACACATAGTACTTTTTATTCAAGACTGGCACAGCCTTTTAAACTTGAATAAAGTCAGACAAATACAAAGACGAACAATCTAATAGTGGGGGAAAAACAAACGCAGGCCAATAACCCCTCCGTCATCACAGTAATGACTGGCAAAGATGTGAACTTAAGGCCGGGGGAGGGGGTGGGGTGGGGGGGGGGGGGGGAAAGGGAGGTTGAAGATGAAGAAAATGGGAACATAAAATTAAGAAAATATATTATGAATATGAAAACTCT
>CM031595.1:84446260-84451260 GCA_018398815.1 Conus ventricosus | reverse complement strand
GAGAAAAAGATGAAAACATCATTGCATTGGTTTCATTTTGCCGAGTCTTACACTGTCTTATGCAAGGATAGTATTTTACATCCACGTTTGCAGCTGCCATTAAGGGAGTCACGACTTTTCAGCGCCAACATTTGAGCGCACACATTTGAGCGCCGCACATTTGAGCGCCGCGACATTTCAGCGCCGCACTTTACAGCGCCGGACATTTGAGCGCCGTTTTCTGAATAGTCGGAAATTTAACAAAGTGAGTGTTATTTGATCCGTTATTTTGCGTGTTTGTTTGTTTATGTGTGTATGTGTGTGTGCGTGTGTGTGCGTGTGCGTGTGCGTGTGCGTGCGTGTGTGTGTGTGTGTGTGTGTGTGTGTGTGTGTGTGTGTGTGTGTGTGTGTTGTGTGTGTGTGCATTCCAAAAGTCAGTGTTATTGAAACTGGTGTAGTCTGTATCACACACACACACACACACACACACACACACACACACACACACACACACACACACACACACACACACACACACACATACACACACACACCAGGGAGAAAAAAAAATTGCACACTTTTATTGACGACTGAACATGAACAACGGCCGCGCTGGCACATTAAAATCACCGGGATGACTAAAAGCACTTAAATGATCTAAAACATGAAGGTGAAGGCCAGGCCTTCCATTGTGTCGAACAAGCCACGCTGGCCAGCATTGTATTGCACTATGATCCGTTTGGCACGCACCTGCAGGTCTCTGTACTTCCGGCGCTTGGGGGCGGGAGCCTGGCCTGCCAGAAGGCGGGTGATGTCGGCCTGCACAAGGATCTGTTCTTTCTTGAGCGCAGCGATAAGCCGCCACAGGCTCGGTGAATGGGCCCCGAGGAGGCCCTGGAAGGCGTGGTGAAACCCTTCAACGCTGTTGTTGGACTTAGCATTGTCCGTCAGGGTCCTTTCGTGAAGGTTCCACATCTGTACAGCAAACATCGGTTGATGGCGTGGTCCACGGCGACGAGGACGTCCAATATACGTGTCTTCGAAATAATCGAAGATCGGTTGGCCACGTGCGTCCCAGAAAGGCGATGTGGGATCAAACACAGTTTCGAATGCATGCTCAACGTCTGCAGGATTCAGGTAGGCGAGAGCTGGCAGCATTCTCATCAATTTCGCAAACTCTTCCTCATCTCTGTACACAGTTGCGAGTCCATGGTCTTGAATGTGACGCCAGACATTCTGTGCCAGATGGAAGTGACAACCCGTCAGCTCTAATCCAGGGAAAGTTTCATCGAACGCTGAAACCGCGGCTCTTTCGAAGTCTGTCATCAACGTGCTTGGCGCAATGCCTGGTCTCAGCGTAACCAAGGCTTGGAGAAGTCTATCATATGTGGCACGTGACTTACTTGGAAGCAGGGCAAAAACAACAGGAATTGTCGATCCCATGTAAAGCACATGAATCAAGTACACTTGAGTAAAGTACCCCGGGGCCACCTTGAATGTCCCATCTGCGAACCAGTCTTTCTGCTCCAACAACAACCGAAGACCATCAGGTGTGGCGAAAAGAAGAATCCTGTCCTCTCCTCGACCAGAGTCGTACGCCAGGAAAGTAGTTCCGTCTGAGAGAACCTGTCACACATATAAAAAAATATTCTAAGTGTGTGTATGTGTGTATGTGTGTGTGTGTATGTGTGTGTGTGTGTGTGTGTGTGTGTGTGTGTGTGTGTGTGTGTGTGTGTGTGTGTGTGTGAGAGAGAGAGAGAGAGGGGGGGGGAATTCGGAAAATTCTGTCAGTCTGTCCTTCTGTCCTTCTGTCTATCTCTGTGTGTGTGTGTGTGTGTGTGTGTGTGTGTGTGTGTGTGTGTGTGTGTGTGTGTGTGTGTGTGTGTGTGTTGTGTGTGTGTGTGTGTGTGTGTGAGAGAGAGAGAGAGAGGGGGGGAGAGAGCGCGCACATGCCTGTACTGGCACACACACCTTACACACGCACACACACACACACAAACACACACACACACACACACACACACACACACACACACACACACACACACACACACACACACACACACACACACTCACCTTCATGTCCTCTGGGATTTCACCAAGTTCTGCAAGCGTGGCTGGTAACCTGGGCAAGTTGTTGCGTTGCCGCTGTCGTTGAATAGACCTTGTCATGGAAAACTTGCTGGGAAGACTTAGCACTGTAGCTTGAGATAATCCGTCGTGGACATCCGCCAGAATTTGACGAGTGGCATCCCGCGTTGTGTGTGCTTGGGACTTCATGCGATTTAAGGCCTTGTCAGCCTCCACTTTGGAAGATTTGGGGCATGCTGATGGTCTCCGATCTCGTGTACTACCTCCCCATTCCTTGTATGTATCCTGGCTTTGCAGAGGTTTTGGTCGCATCTCCAAAAGAGCAATTCGGGATCTTTCGTGCTCCTCTTGTCAAAGCGGAATGCATAGCCGCCAACAGTCAATTTTTCTTTATCTCTTTTGCTCAGGTACGTTTCTGCCATCTTACCGCTAGTCTCAGTACAAGTGCTGTGGTTGAAACTAATACAGTGCTCTGCACTAGTACAATTAGCTGTGCGACAACAATTCACATCGCCTATTCCGTACGTGTGTGTGCGTGCCTGAGTGACATCGATGTGTGAGTTCATTTCTCACTGCTAGTGGGAAAAAAATCCCATATACGCAGGTTACAGTGTGTGTGTGTGTGTGTGTGTGTGTGTGTGAGTTCATTTCTGTACTCGGCGCCCGGCCCGGCGCTCAAATGTCCGGCGCTGTAATGTGCGGCGCTGTGATGTCGCGGCGCTCAAATGTTGGCGCTCAAATGTTGGCGCTGAAAAGACATGGAACCGCCATTAAGGCATTGTTTAACGTCAAAGTAACATATGAACAATTCTCTGTCTCTGTCTCTGTCTGTCCGTCCGTCCGTCCGTCTGTCTGTCTGTCTGTCTGTCTGTCTGTCTCTCTCTCTCTCTCTCTCTCTCTCTCTCTCTCTCTCTCTCTCCTCTCTCTCTCTCTCTCTCTCTCTCTCTCTTTTGAGATCTTCACTTCTTGAACACATTTTCGATTATACATGTTTTGTTGAGTAATGTAATTCCATTGCTTACGACTATGGTGCTATGAATGTTCACAACGCTGCTTCATAAGGGGTGGCCGTGGCCTATTGTATGAATAAATCATCTGAATCTGAATCTCTCTCTCTTTCTCTCTCTCTCTCTCTCTCTCTCTCTCTCTCTCTCTCTCTCTCTCTCTCTCTCTTTCTCAAAAAGACCATTTCTGGAAGAAAAGCTCTGTGATTTGAGATCAGTATGTTTGTACTTTTTTCCGTCATCCCCTGATCTTCTTCCTTTTCTTAAGACTCTTACAGAAAACGAGGGGCTATAACTGATAGTGCTCTTCCCATACAGGTCGATGGCTTTGAGACCTTGGCATTCCAAAACTTTTATCGATTAGGTTTCGAGTTTGGTGCTGAATACGTCAGATACGTATTCATTGTGAACTATTTTTCACAACCTAAGCTCTCCTCTCCGCCTTTCTCTTTATATCTGTTGGGAGGAGGGGCTAAACAAATATGAGGCGAAGAAGCAAGGGTGAACACTGCGAGAAAGTTGAGATAGACAGGGGCCTTTCCTAGGGGACGTAAGTCCGTTCTTCTGGGTCAGCATAGAAATGAAGTCACGTCAGCACCTGATAAAAGCTCTCTGCCACATCTCTCTCTGTTTCTGTCTCTGTCTGTCTTTCTTTCTGCCTGTCTTTCTGTCTGTTTTCCTGCCTGTCTGTCTGTCTGTCTGTCTGTCTGTCTCTCTCTCTTCTCTCTCTCTCTCTCTCTCTCTCTCTCTCTCTCTTGTACTTAATATCATAATCTCATTTTGTTTGTCTGGTTATGTTTGTGGTGATGTGGATTAGTTGTTTATAATGCACACACCCTTCATAAATGGGCACTATCTTTCCATGAATAAACAATTGTCGTTGTCATTATCTTTCGCTGTCTTTGTCTCTGTCTCTCCCTCCCACACTCCAGCTCTCTCTCTCTCTCTCTCTCTCTCTCTCTCTCTCTCTCTCTCTCTTCTCTCTCTCTCTCTCTCTCTCTCTCTCTCTCTCTCTCTGCCTATCTCCCTCGTGACGTCTTGTATTCGTTCCAATTTAATGCCATTACCCCCCCCCCCCCCCCCCCCACACGCCGCTCATTCCAGAGCCGCATTATACAATCATATCCTGGCTGGTCCCACCGCACCGTCTCTCTCTCTATCTCTATCTCTCTCTTCTCTCTCTCTCTCTCTCTCTCTCTCTCTCTCTCTCTCTCTCTCTCTCTCTCTTTCATTGTCTTAAACAGCCCAGCGGAAATCGTTAGAAAACAACACTGTCAGTTTCCTTTCAAATTGCTCATAATCTTACTATTGTGAGAATGGAATCTGCTTCTTCCACCAATACTTCAGAAGTGTGAACGAGTTTCGAACAACAGCATGTCCAGTTACGGAGCCAGCTTTCCCTCAGTATTCAGTGCCTATACGCCAGTAAACAGATTAGTATTCATGACGTTTGAAACGACTTCTACCGTAATACCAGAGAACCGGACATGGCATTGCATTCCAAACTACACCAATGTAGGTCTTGCGCCCGCTGGTCGCTATACTTCTTGTTTATAGAGTCATGTACAAGTGAAAGGACTAAATGAGATCGCTAGTTGTGGATTCGTCGTCACTGGAATACTGCAAAACGTGGATTTGCACAGAAAAAAAGAAAGAAGTGAAAGATAGGCATGTATGTAAACAGACAAACAGATCGATCGACCGATACGTACGTATATACATACGTCATACATACATACATACATACGACCATACGACCATGCATATATACATACATACATACAGACATACATACATACATACATACATACATACATACATACATACATACATACATGCACATATTATATACATACATATGTACAAGCATACAGAGAGAGAGAGAGAGAGAGAGAGAGAGAGAGAGAGAGAGAGAGAGAGAGAGAG
>CM031595.1:84428760-84441260 GCA_018398815.1 Conus ventricosus | reverse complement strand
CGCGCGCGCGCGCGCGCGCGCACGCCCACGCGTGTGTGTTGTGTGTGTGTGTGGTGTGTGTGCGCGCGTTGTGTGTGTGTGTGTATGTGTGTGTGTGTGTGTGTGTGTGTGTGTGTGTGTGGTGTGTGTGTGTGTGTGTGTGTTGTGTGTGCGTGTGCGTGTGTGTGATTGAGTGAGTGTATGTGTGTGAGAGAACGGTAATATGCGCTTTTGGCTCACCGGTCTCAACCAGTTTGGGGGCGGAGCCCTCAACCTGTTTTCGACTGGGCGACTCCAAAAAGCGGCATATTACCGTTCTCTAATAATCAAGACTTTAATAACCAAAAATAACGACCCTACAAACATACATACTGTGTAGGGTTATCTGTTTTCAATACTAATTTACTAAACTTTTTAGATTTTAGCTTTTGCTTAATCCTGTGTTTTTCTTGATCATTTTCAATAACATCATTTTCGCGCAAACATTCATCAAATGAGTCTCTGTCTTTCATGTGAAATAAAACTACAGTCTTTAATTGTTCTCTAAAGTCTTTTAAAACTGAGTTATATTTTTGACATAAAATCCACACACTTATCCCAGCATGTCTTCCACTGAAAGCTAGTTTTGACAAAGCGTTTCTTTTTTTAAACTATGTCTCTTTCTGCCGAACAGTCATCTATAATAAATAGTGTCTGCGTTCCTTCAAACAATTTATTAAAGTGTTCTAAACACTCACTCAGTTTATTGCTATGGATCAACTAAAAAATATGTTATCATCTGTCCATATAAACCTTCTATCATAATATGCTTTGTTCCATTTAAGTGTTGGACAGAAAATCACAATGTGATCAAAATTATAACGAATAAACTGTTTGTAATAGGTCGAGGACAAATATTGTTTTCCCACAACCAGTTTGTCCACAAATTAATGAACAATGAGGAGTTTTGTCATAAAGTTTAACTGCTCCATAGTTTTATAACAGAATTTAATCTAATCCAGTTATTGTTTTTATTATGCTCTCTGTCAAAACTTGTTCAGTATAATAAAACCGTACAAGGCCTAAATGTGTAAGATTAATCCAATTCAGTTCTGTAAGATTGTTTCTATTTAAGTTAACATTGATTTTGTTGCTTGTTGTTTAACCTTAATATCCTCACCATTGTGAAGAACGACTATGGTAACGTTAAGACGTTTAACGTCTAAGTTTTGCCAGCTAATATTAATTCCTTTTATAAGGTCATCACTAACGCCCACAACCCCATCCCTCTCCACATCTTTAAAGACAGAAATTTCAATATCATTGTGAACGTGTCTCCTAATTTTCTGCTTGGAAAGAACTGTAATTTTGTAGAAGCTTTCTTTAAAAACCGTTTCTCTTCTGTGGAGGATGTACTGTTTTTTCCCATACGGTGTTATTTCAATTTCTTTCCGGCTATTGTCGTCTGGCATAAGACTTACATGTAAAGGGCCAGAGTTGAATGCTTTTCTGAAACTTTTTTGACGGCTAAAAAATGTAAATGGGCTTATGAATTCAAATTTTATTTCCCATTCTAAATATGGTTCTAAGTGCCATTTGAGGTCAGGTTTTCGAACTATTTTATATTTCATACTGGCCAACATTATTTGCTTCTACATTGCGTAGTTGTTCTAGTTTAGGAAACCTTTTGTTGTCGCCAACCTCTTTGCGTTTATAATCACCATCTTTTGTGTACTCAAAACCATACAAAGCGCCTATTTCACCGTTCTGTTCAAAGTCCTCAACGTCTGCAAGGTCTTTTAATTCTAAAGTTATACACCTCACAGGTGCTAATGCAACTCCTGATTCATCTGGCCCACGCGACATTATTTTTAGTACAAACTAATTATTTTATTTCCAAAACAATGTGCAGGTTATCACAATTCACAACTTTTCCTGCTTTGTCTGCGATTTTTATATTAATGATCCGACCCTTCCACAAACTAATCTTTTAAACTGTAAATTAGGGAATTGTATAATTTCATAATCGCAATATGCAGCTTTCCCAGATGGAAGAGCTCTTAAAACAGTTGAGGGCCTTCCATCATGTAAGTTTTCATCAGTGCTCAGCTCGTCCAAATGAACATAGAGTAATGAATGTAATGCAAGATCGAGCGGATTTTCTCCCTCATAAGTAGTTTTGTTTGGTGTAACTTCAAAACTATGAACGGCTTGATTGGCAGTTGTAAAACCTAACATTTTAGCTAGCTCTCCATCAAAATGGTAACCTACTTCTTCTTCTTCAGGTTTGAAGGTCAACATTGTTTTCAGATTCGCATTGTTAAGTTTGAGAGTAATGTCAAAGTTACTCATTGCTTCTTTTAGTGAGCAAAACCCCGTAATAACCATCAGGTATTGTTAATTGGCTAACTTTGGCCCCTGTTTTGTTAACTTTAGAATCGTATTATTCTCCCTGGATTCACTTATATTAAACCATACGACTTTGTAAAATATTTCATGAAGCGCAACCATTCTGCTTCCGCATTCATTATCAATAGCATGTTCTAAAAATGAAGGACGGTCTTGAGTTGTTATTGTTACAAACATTTTTTAAAACAAATTAAAAATGAGCGCATTCAAATATACTAATGCAAAATATTCTGTTGGGCCGCACTACAATCTTAAAAATATAACAACTGATACTCTTGACATTTCTGTGACCCAGACTGGACACCCTTCAAGTAAAGGTTAGTACGCCATTAAACAGATATCTTAACCCTCTATTAAAAAGACTACATCGCGAAAGTGTGGTTCAGTCATCCGATGCAGTTTTATCAGAACCAGTTAAACTTTGCTGTGTTTTGTGCAACAACTGGGTGTGGAGTGTCGTATGCTGATCATCTAAATCATCCTGATCCTTTGGTGAGGTCAGTGTATAGATTTCATTTTTATTACACCTTCAGACGTATTTTGACTGAACTGCAAGCACCATTACCAAATGACAAACCGTTTAATCCATTCAGCAACAGAATAGACATGAAGGCTTTTGAAAGGATCTGTAACGAATTCAATATTAATGTTAAGACAGACTTTAGACAAAAGTTGGACCGCAATCATGGCTTAGGCACCCCTTATTTGGGGGCGTGCACAGAAAGTATAACTATGACTGGAATCCTCCTTACACATCTTTCTCTTCAGGCACAGCTGTTCACCTCGGGTCCATAGAGCAAGACCCAACAAAACAGCATGGACAACATTTATCTTAGACACTTCTAAGGGCCTAACCAAGCAGGAATAGAACGAATAAACGACTCTATTCGTACTTACGTTTGGTGTTTGCTAGGTTCGCAAGCACAAACGAGATCGAGCATAACTGATCCTTCTACTGGTTTTGACCACAAAAACAATACTTAGCAAATTTAGAGGACGCCATTAATTCTACAGTTGATTTACCTTCAAGCATAAAAAGGTACCAAATGTTTTACAATACGCAAGATCGAAAGTAGACTTTGCTGTTGGCGCTGGTTTATACATGCTGCCTTCTGACCTCAGGCTCCAGATAGGTACAATAATAAACTACAATAATGAAATCCTTGTGGCAGGCAATGAACAGAAAGTCGGGAAAAAACGAAATTAAATTCTGAGCCAGTAATATTGCAAGCAGTAAAAAAACACCCAAGAATAAGTCATCCAACCCCCGCGGCCCAAAGCCGAAGACTGTTGAAGACTACGAAAAAAATAACGACCATGAATATGAAAAGACAGCACTTGTTCTTGGATTAACTGGCCTAGGATTACTTGGTCTTTATCTTACTAAAAATTAACCCACTATTAAGAGAACTAATGCCCATAAGTGCTCAGCCATAAAGCCAACTACTTTGCCCTGCAGTAGACAAAAGCCAGCTAACAACACCCCCTAATATACCCGGTAAAGAGTCTATAGCTTTACCGGCTAATTTTTTTTAATAAATCCGCAAGATGATCAAGCTGTTTTTTTACCCATGATTTATCAGGTGGAGGCGATGGTGGTGGAGGCCCCGGCCCTTGACCACCGCCACCTGTAATAGCCATCACCAGTGTACTTATTGCAAAATCCTAAGGCTGTTATAACGCTTTACTATGTGACTCCTTGCCCCTTAAACAGTGTTCTTATTCTTTCTGCTAGTGTTGTGTCTTCATATAAAATTCTTTGGATAGTTTCTCTTATTCTGCTCACTTGAGTTCGCAATTGTTCTCGGTTAGTAGACACGCTTCTAGTCTTGCTGATCTCTCTTGTTCAAGATCTTTTAGTCTTTGGGTTATTCTTTCTTTAATTATCATGCCCTAAGTTGGCGTCATCAGCCTCAACGAGTTTTTCTTTTTCTCTTTTTATATGCTCATCTAGTTCACCTAGTTTTGCTAAATTGTTTGTTAATTCGCCTCTGATGCTTCTCAAAGCATGATCAAGGGCCGCTATTTCCCGCATGGGTAGCGGCGGGTCGTGTATAGTTTTTAATGCTGTTTCTTCTGAAAACTGGTTTCTGCTTGCATTACTTCACCCGCTGTTTGACTTAAATCTTGAAGTTCCATGTTTTGTATTTGGTTATCTGTTGGGGGTTTTGTAGTGTGTTTTGAAGTTTAGCAACTGGCTTCCCTATCTAATTTTGGTTTAGTAATGCCAAGGCGATTTCGATCTTCCGCCCTAAGTCTTTGTTTAATTGTATTCATGCCTACAAACTTTGATGGGTCTCGTTTATCTGTAAGCCGAACAAGTTGTCCTTGATCGTTTTTCACAAACAAATGGCCCCTTTTTTATCTACATCAAAATCAATAGGAAAATTTGGGAGGTTCTAGGTCTAAACTTTTGTAAAATGATTCAAAACCCTTTCTTAATGTTAATTCATGCCACAGTGAGGTCGTTGAGCGATGCTGTATCAAAGGAGTCATTTCACTCATGTCGTCTCCAGGATCTAAAACATCATAATCTTCTTCACCTTCAACGCCTGCCATGTTTTAAATAATTAACTTTTTATTTTGTTTTATAAAAAAATGTCACAAACATATGGCTCGATTCTGACCCGCATAGAAGATTGAAAGAGCCCTTTGGCGTGAAGGGAAATAAGCGGAATATTACTGTTCCAAATAATCCATCTACTATTGATGCGGATCAAATTCTTACTGTTAAATTTCCAGACCTAGGAGCGGATGAAGTGATTGTGCCAGGCTCTGCACGTCTTACTTTTAAAATAGAACTTGCATCAGAAACAGACCCCAAAAAGGGCAGTTGTCCAGAATCTGGGGCGGGCAATCGTTTAAGAAAATTTCTATAAAACTTGAGGGACAAGAAATATTTTCTTTACATAATGCAGACATATTTTTAACCTATTCTGATCTATGGCTAACCGGGAGCGAAAGGGCTGATCTTGCGTTTCAAGGAATCGAAAAATGAAGAAGCACTAAAACATAGAATAGGCGCCGCAGACGCTAAAGACGGCAAAAGGTTTGTAGCCGTAAGTTATGCGTATGGAAACCGCTTTTTTCATACCCCTAGATTTTGAGTTGTTAAAAGCGCATGCCCATACTTTCAAGGAGCATTAAAAGACAGATTGTCATATGAACTAACTTTTAATGAATACAAACGTGTTATCATATCATCAGACACCGAAGCAAAGTACAGCATTTCTGACATCTCGTTAGAGTTTGACGTTGTTAGCAACCCTAACTTAGCGAGGATGATCCAGCAACAATATCAGTCAAAATTAGCAATATATTACGAAAGAGTGATTTATCATTCTAAATATCCTAAAAGCAAGGCAGACACTATATGGAATTTTAGTTTTAGTGCCACAGCAAGATCGCTTAAAGGTATTTTATTGCTGTGTGAAAATGAAGAACCATTCAAAAAACAAACTGAAAATTTTGTTAATCCTAAAATAACAAAAGTGCAATGTACAATTGAGGGTAGTCCTAACCAAATCTACGCTAGCGGGCTTAAACCTTATCAGCATTTTGATGAAATAAGAAAACTGTTTGGAGGCGGGAGGTGTAGAAATCCGACAGTTGACCTTGTGTCTAAAGATCATGCATCTTCACAGTGTTAGACTTGATCATTATTTAACAACGAAATACGGTTTATGGATTGACCTAAGGTCAACGGAGGATAATCAGTTACATGGAAAACGGAGGAACTGTTAGAGACATAATAAACATTCAAATTGATAAAGAAGAAGAGGTCGATAAACCGCTTAATGTGTATTTATTTTTAATATATGATGCGCAGCTGAATATTCAAGATAACAGATTAGAAAATATACAATACTAAATTATTTTTATTTTATAAAAAGCATTTTCTGTTCAGCATTATCCAAAAAAATACCTACAGAGTCGCCAAGAGAAGAGATAGTAGAAACCCCCGGCATAAAAACCTTTAGATTAACAAACATTACACAAATGCAACAAAAACTAGAGCAGGACCTTTCAAAATACAGCAAAACCAAACGAAGGTATTCTGCTGCCTTTAATGCTGTTACATATGTTAATACTGGAGCATCGACTATAAGCGCTGCATCAGCAGGAACGAGTGTTGGTCTCTTAGCATTTAGGCATAGGCGCACCCGCAGCTTTACCTCTAGGCGGTTTGTCTTTAGCTCTCGGCCTGTGCTCATTAGCCGTAGGTGCTGCTAGCAAAAAATAAAAACTAAACTCCAAAAGCACACAGCCATGGTTCAACTAATAACAGCTAAACTTAGTTCCTTCAAGCTGATAATAAATAAAGCACTAGCTGACTCAAACATTACGGATGAAGAATTTAGTCGTTTACAGGCCGATTTTGATGACTACAAAAGACAAAAGTTTGATCTTCAAAGAAAGGCGAGGACAAGTTTTTTCAACAGCCAGACCCCGAGCAGATAAAAAAGGAATGCTTAAAAAAAGTAAACGAAACATTAAACTCTGTTTTTAAACAGCTCACATTAAAAAACGCCAAAGGGTGTTTATACTTTAGTTTATGAGTCTAAACACAAAAAGACCGTCGATATTGATTAATTATTTTTTTGATTTAAATAAATATTTTGAGTTAGAAAAGAAACTCAGCATGGATAAGCTATATGAAGGTCCAGACGAATTTTTGAAGCAATGCAAGAAGATTTATCAAGAGCACTGAATGATATTGATTTAGAAGTCATTAATCCAGCAAACGTACAGGCAAGCGTTGTACATGCTATTTCTCAAGTTCCAGGTAAACTGACAATAGACCCGCCAGTTAAAGTAATGTTAGCTGTTTTAATCGACTATGTAACAATAAATGAAGAAAATCTAGAAGTCTGGGTCTCAACTAAACAGCAGGTTATTCTTTCTCGTAATGACTTAACACCCGGTTGGGCAGACCAACTGCTTACACAGTTTGATGTGGCCGCTGAAGAAGCCAAAATGAGAGGCTCTGGTTGGTCAGAGGGCGAAGTCCTAGAGATTAGATTAAAACAGTCTAAGTATGCGCCGATTGTTGGCAAGTCTTACATTCCACTGCCTCCAGCATTGGTAGCGAAAAAAGCAGTTTTAAACATAAAGAATTATTCAGACAACAAATGTTTTATGTGGTGTGTTCTCGCAAGGTTGCATCACGTTGCTAAAAACGCAGAGAGAGTATCTAACTATGAACCTTACATCAATGATCTTAACTTTAGTGGGGTGTCCTTTCTGTTAGCGTGGATTCCATTGATCAGTTTGAAGAACAAAACAAACCAATAACTGTTAATGTATACACATTGGGATGAAGAAACAAATCTACTACCCATTAAAGTGCCAAGAACAGCCCAACAATAGGTGATCCAGACAAAAATCATGTTGACTTACTACTGATGTTTTCACCAGCGGGGTACCGCATTACACATTGATACGAACAATGAGTAGATTATTGCGGCATACTTCAAAGCATTACCATAAACAAGAATTCTGCAGAAAATGTTTAACAAGAATTCCATCTGCTCAAGCCGCAAGCGAACATAAGAAACATTGTATCGACCCAGTTGACTGTAATACAGAACTAATTACGCCCCAGAAGGCAGTAAGTTAGTTTTAAGAACTGGAAACGACTGCAAAATTCTCCATACGTAGTTTACGCCCGACTTCGAATCACTCATTGTTCCTTATGAAGGGCCAGCGCCACAAAAACTTCGAAAAAACAGTCTTAATGAGTAATCACCAGATTTGTTCATTTGCCTTCATTATTGTTAGGTCGGATGGCGCTCATTCAACACCAGAATTATACAGAGGACCTGATGCGGCTAGAAGATTTTTACAGCGCATGCAGCAAGTGCGTAATGATTGTTCTAATAATCTGAATTTATCTGAAATCATAATGACGCCCGAAGACCAACAACAGTATAAATCAGCTACACATTGTTGGATTTGTGGTTTAGAACTCAGTGAGGAAACAAATCCGACAGTAGAGGGCCATGATCACATTAGTGGAAGGTTTAGAGGAGCGGCGCATAACAAATGCAATCTTCAACTAAAGTTTGAACCAAAGACATGGAAGCTGCCCATCTTCTTTCATAACTTGCGAGGTTATGACTCTCATCTTATAATGAAAGCAGTAACCGACTCCTTCAGGGTGTCATGCATTGCACAGTCATCAGAAAAGTACATGTGTTTCACTTTAAATAACATGTCTTTTTTGACTCTATGCAACACATGATGGGTTCATTAGAGTCACTGGCTATGTCCTTAAAGTCCTGCCCAATAACGGAAGAATATTTTGACCCAACTCTTGTTAGAAAGGGCGTTTACCCTTATGAGTACATGAACAGTTGGGAAAGGTTTGACGAAGACACACTTCCTCCTAAAGGCGCGTTCTTTTCTAGTCTTAGAGGAAAGGACATCAGTGATTCAGATTACCAGCATGCTCAAGATGCGTGGCAGAAGTTAAAGTGTAAAACGATGGGAGACTATCATGACTCCTACTTAATGGCTGATGTATGTTTGTTGGCGGACGTCTTTGAAAATTATAGAAAGACCTGCATGAAACATTATAGCCTGGATCCCGCGCATTACATTTCTGCGCCCGGGATGAGTTGGGATGCTTTCTTAAAGTTTACTGGAGTACAGATTGATTTGTTGTCAGATTTACCAATGCTTCAGATGATTGAAAACGGATTGCGTGGAGGAATTAGTATGGCGTCGCACCATTACTGTAAAGCAAACAACAAATACTTGGACGACTATGATCGAGTAAAAGGTCTAACTATCTCATTGTATTTAGACGCAAACAATCTGTATGGTTGGGCTATGGCGCAATCGCTTCCATTACGCAACTTTGAAATGTACACTGGTGGTATTAAAAAACATTCAAGAATTTGTAGAACATCTGCATACTCTTACAGCTGATCGTAAAAGAGGTCTTATTCTAGAAGTTGACTTAGAATATCCTCATGAACTCCATGACCTGCATAATGACTATCCATTAGCAGCAGAAAGTCTAAAGACGAATCCAAGAGAGCCGCCTAAACTTGTGCCCAATCTTCGAGGCAAAAAAAATTATGTCTGTCATTACAGACTTCTACAATTTTTTTTAAGACATGGTTTGAAGTTGACAGCTGTTCATCGTATAATTGCTTTTGATCAAGAACAGTCATGAAACCATACATCATGAAGAACACGACTGGATTCATCAAAAAATAAATGAAAGACTTTTATCAAAAGGGAAAATTGATGAAAAAAAAGAAAGTCAAATTGGACAAACCTGTTTTTATTGGGTTTACTGTTTTAGAATTATCAAAGCTTTTGATGTTAAATTTCTTTATGACTACTTTAAGCCCTTGTACCTGAGTCCAGAGTGCTTTACACAGAACAGATAGTTTTGTTATAGATATCCCTACTGAAGAAAATCTATAAAGACATGGAAATCGAAGTGGCTAAAGGACATTGCGGGATGGTACACACGTCCGATTACCCTAAAGATTCGCCTTTGCATTCATCCGTTAATAAGAAGGTTTTTAGGAAAGATAAAGGGATGAATTATCTGGAAAGGTGATCAAGGAGTTTGTTGGGTTAAGGTCGAAAATGTACAGTATTCGAGCCAGAGAAAACATAAGAAAGAAAAAAGGGATATCTCGCAGCGTTGTGCGTCAACATATCGCATGACAACTACAAAGAAGAAATTGTTTGCAATAAGACTTTTCATCATGACAACGTAAAACTACGATCTAATTACAGGGAATCAACACAACTGTTGTAACAAAGAAGTCATTGATAGAACAAACCCCTAAACAGTATTTTTTTATCCAGATTTTCTTTATGCAATCGGGCACTGGAGGACCGCATAAACAGGGGGTTTATATTTTTCATCACTTTATTATAAGATCAATCATAGCTTCATCCAATTCATCTAATTCTTTTATCATGTTTGCTTGATGCCTCGAATTTTTTTTTATTATTTAAAGATATTCTTTTTCCCAATTTGGGGTTTTTGGATGTAGGGTCTGGATGGTTTAGCATGCATTGATAATTCTTCACAAATGTCCCCTAATAGCAGAACACGCATTAAATGATTCCCGTATCTTTTTCAAGTCTCTTCCTTTACCATTCTTGCTTCGTTCTGTGCTTCCTTCTGAGCTTCCATTTTAGACTCAAATATATTTATGTAAATTAAAAATTAAATTTAAAGAAAACTGAACTGTGTTCTGCAGGATTATCTGCAGTTCTTCCTTCAAAAAAGATCTTTGAGGAGCTGGTTGTTTTGTTGTGTCAGTTTCTCGTAAATAATACACGGGCGGATTCATTTTTACAATTCTTTTTATTTCATATGGATCAACGCTCCAAACCGGATCGGTTGCCCTGATGCGAGTGTCCCCTTCTGCTTCCCCCGGTAAATAAAGGTACCTTACTTTCAAACCAAATGGAAATAATTTGCCGGATGAAGACTCTCCTTCAACAACATCTATTGTTTGTTTTTGATTGCTTGTACTGGTTTTAGCCCTTTAAATTTCTTCATTATTCATTGCGCGAAAAACTGGGGGCGTCTTCTGACCCATTCTGTGTTGCGAGAATTGTCAATCAGCTCTCTGTGATACTGGTAGGAAAAAAGTCTTTCCGATAACTGTTTGTTAAAGTTTTCAACCCAAAGCCTGTGATCTGTGAACTCCCGGAATGCCTCTTTTAATGGTAACTCATGTTTTAAAATAATTGATTCACTTGGCCTTTAAATTCTTTTCCATCATCAACTTGAATCATGCGAGGATAAGTTAAGGGGCCTCGTTGTTATCAGTTGTATGGCAACAGCAACAGCAGAAGCACTCTTTTGTGTTAACGGTTCGCATCTTTATATCTTGAAGCTTTTCAATGACTGTGAGTGCGTACTTAAATCTTTTTCGTCTAATCGTATCGGAGGGTAAAATATAGAAGATCCATTTGATGGGTGTCGTTCGGTATTGTATTGACAAAGTTGGGTCTCTGTTTTGTCTGGGCGCAGGTAAATAAATTTGCCAATCGCTTGTTTAGATAACCATTCCTTCGCTGTTTGTTCACTGACTCCCGCGGGCTTGGCTTAGCTTTTTAATTGCTGTGATACCCTTCCAATACCCTTTTGGGGCGAATAATAGATTTTGTTCATTTTTATTCACCAATATTATGTGCAACAAAATACACAACGGTCATACCAACGACAATAAACGCGATTTCTTGCATCTTTTGTTTTTCTGAGGGTTGATAAAATCACTAAATTTTTGGGTGGGGGCAATGTCTCGATTGGTTTGCCTGTTACTAGAAAAATACTCTTTTATTGCTTGATCAACATCTTTAAATGTATAAGCTGCATGCCCCTGTTTTTTCAGTGTGTTATTAATAAAATCTAATGCTCAATTCTTGCTTTTCATAGCGATCTTGTGCGGCTGCTAGTTGCTCCATAGCTTTGTTATGTCTTTTCTCTCGCCGTCATCCCGTAGTTTACTAAATGCGTAATTACTTCGCTAAAAGCAAGCGCTTTTCACCACAGCGCCACCTATCATCATTACGAGTGAAGCCATTTTTTTATAAATGTATTTTTTATTTTACATTTTGATACTGTCAGGAATTATTCCTTGCTTAACTAGAAAATCTTTCATAGCAAATGAAGCTGTAATGATAGGATTAGCTTTGCTGAATCCTCAAAGTCTAGTTTGCCAAGATCTGCTGGTTTTAAATTTTAACAAGCTTTTACCAAGCATTGTGTATCCTATACTTAGACCTCCAATAACAGCAGAATGGTATACAAGGTTGGCAACATTTTTTCAGCGCTCATTTTAAAAAATAAAATAATTATATTTAGTAATAAAACATGAACAGCGACGATCTGCCTAAACATTCCTTGCGAACTTGTGATTACAAATGAACAATTGATGACCAACCCTATTATGCCCAAAAAGGAAAGGCTTGTATCTTTGGCAGCATGTGGGAAAACAAAACGTTCCTGGGAACTGAATTCAGCATAAAAACAGATTCAACAGATGTCGCCGCAAGACTTTTTAAAGTATCAAAAACAGGTATGAAGCGCAGTTGGGTCGAGAATGGTGAAAAGTGTAGGACAAAGGGTTTCCCTTAGTTTGTACACT
>CM031595.1:84403760-84413760 GCA_018398815.1 Conus ventricosus | reverse complement strand
TTCCTAGATTACAGATTGACTTGACATACATAAAACGTTTTCATGTCATCCCAACTTTAATAAGTATACGCCACAATACATTTCTATAAAAGGAATCAAAAGCTTTTTCAAAATCAATAAAAGCTACATTTGGTTCACAATTCTAAGAAATTGTTTTCCAGATCAAATCCAAGAGAGTGAATAAGTGATGCATTTTGCCTGGTGGTCCCCTGCAATATCATGATACTGTACATATTCAATCCATTTAGTATTAATAACTGGTGTGAACAGTTTTGTAAGTGACATTTCAGAACGATCCTTACAAGATAGTTGCTCAGAAAGAGTCTATGCAGTCCCATGTAATTTCACGAGTGTTAAGATTTTGTTTATTACTGCATCACAAAAGGAAAAATAGACGTGATCAATTGGCATTGTATTTACAAAAAAAACATCTTTTCAGCTAACAGGAACAACTCTCTCTCTCCTCTCTCTCTCTCTCTCTCTCTCTCTCTCTCTCTCTCTCTCTCTCTCTCTCTCTCTCTCTCTCTCTCTCTCTCTCTCTTTCTCTCACCCCCCGCCCTTTCTCCCCTAATCAATATGCCACCCTTCGTATGTCTGTCTGTCTGTCTGTCTGTCTGTCTGTCTGTCTGTCTGTCTGTATGTATGTATGTATGTATGTATGTATGTATGTATGTATGTATGTATGTATGTATGTATGTATGTATGTATGTATGTATGTATGTATACACGTATGTATGTATGTATGTATGTATACACGTAGGTATGTATGTATACACGTATGTATGTATCTACCCACTTTTGTTACTGTCCTTCATTCGTTTTTTTTAAATTCACCGTTGCCCAATTTTTTTCATTTATTCGTCTATGTGCATGGCTCTGTTAACAAGATACATTCAGACCAGTGGGCTGTTTGACAGCTGGTCAGTCCTGTTTTGTTTGTTGGTTTGTTAGTTCGCTAGTTTGTTTAATTGTTTGTTTTGAAGCGCTGAAAATCCCTATGCTCCAGTTTGGAGTACATGAAAATCTACATTTGCTAAACATTACAGAAAATACTTGCTCAATTGTAGATATAAAGTTTGTAAATGATGAAAGTGTATTTAATGATGATCCGTTTTTATCAAATGTTGCAATGGTAATCGTCAGCGCTCTAAGATTGTATTCCTTGATTCCGTTTCATCACCTCAGTCCTACTGCAGTAGCCCCTGAAGATTGTTGATGTCTCAGTTAAACGTACGCATATTACTATATTTCTATATTCATTTGCTGTGTTCAGTATATACATATACACAAACATACGCGTGCACATACACGCAAACTACACACGTACAACTGTAATAATGGCGCAGATAATTTGTAGGAAGGTACTCAAGGTCTGACCAGCGCGCTAAGCTAACGCGTAGGTCAGATATATGAGACCCTCGTCCTATATCCCCTCATCTCAGTTATCAATGTATTTATCTTTAAGCTAAGCATTGTGGTCTTGTAGCTTTGCAGATCTCTCTCTCTCTCTCTCTCTCTCTCTCTCTCTCTCTCTCTCTCTCTCTCTCTCTCTCTCTCTCTCTCTCCTCTCTCTCTCTCTCTCCTCTCTCTCTCTCTCTCTCTCTCTCTCTCTCTCTCTCTCTCTCTCTCTCTCTTATGGGATTTTTCTCTCCATATTTTAAAAACGTACTTTATACAGCACTCTATCTATCATGCACACGCGTCATCTTTGAGCCTGATGAACGAAAAGCTGGTGAAGTCAGCGAAAGTTCTCTCGATGTTTTAAAAGTGGAAAGGACCTACAACTGGAACCAAAGCTGTACGTCTCCCAGTCAAGCACGCAGTCTGCCTGTCTTTTTATATATTTCATCCCTGTCTTCCAACGCGCCCCTTTCCTCACCTCCCGCTCACGCTCACCCCCTCTTCGTTGCAAGACTATAGAAAGTTGTAATCCATTTACTATCGATCCATCCAGCTTTGCTTCCCATACTCCTTGGTACGAAAGCCAGTTTAGGCAGTGTCGCTGTTTATCCCTCCGCGCCCTTCACACCACCACCCACCCCAACCCTCACTCCCCCTCTCTTCAGTCCGTTACCTTCCCTGTTTGCGGTGACTCCTGTAGGCAGATGACATTTCTGGGACCAATGGCCACACAAGGCGTTTCTGGTCATTTTGAAGCTGTGTGCGTGTGTCTGAGCACGTGCGTGTGTGCGTGCGTACGTGTGTGTGTGTGTGTGTGTGTGTGTGTGTGTGTGTGTGTGTGTGTGCGCGTGCGTGCGTGCGTGCGTGCGTGCGTGCGTGCGTGCGTGCGTGCGTGCGTGTGTGTGTGTGTGTGTGTGTGTGGTGTGTGTGTGCGTGCAGACATGTGCGTGCGTGCGTGCGTGTGTGTGTGTATGTGCGTGTGTGTGTGTGTGTGTGTGTGTGTGTGTGTGTGTGTGTGTGTGTGTGTGTGTGTGTGTGTGTGTGTGTGTGTGTGTGTGGTGCGTGCGTGCGTGCGTGCGTGCGTGCGTGCGTGCGTGCGTGGTGTGTGTGTGTGTGTGTGTGTGTGTGTGTGTGTGTGTGTGTGTGAACGAGTTTATATGTGTATTTGTGCGTATGTAAGTGAGTATGAGTGTGTGTGGGTGTGTGTATGCATGCGCGTGTGTGTGTGTGTGTGTGTGTGTGTGCGTTGTGTGTGTGGTGTGTGTGTGTGTGTGTGTGTGTGTGTGTGTGTGTGTGTGTGTGAGAGAGAGAGAGAGAGAGAGAGAGAGAGAGAGAGAGAGAGAGAGAGAGAGAGAGAGAGAGAGAGAGAGAGTTAATAATCTCGAATACGTCTGTGTTATTTTCTCTGGTTTCCTTATAACGTGTTCAGGAAGAAAGACAAACGCTCTGATGTTTCTTTTATGTTCATGCAATGTTCGGGTACAGTAGGTCTTTA
The DNA here is from genome assembly GCA_018398815.1 of Conus ventricosus. Lineage (NCBI taxonomy): Eukaryota > Metazoa > Mollusca > Gastropoda > Neogastropoda > Conidae > Conus > Conus ventricosus. The sequence goes on along the minus strand of CM031595.1, from coordinate 84,410,864 downwards.
AAGCGCTATGCTATGTCAGACAATCAGACACGTCCATTGCTACCACGCTTCAGTCATATTCAAAAGGCCAGATGAGTTGTTTTTTGTTTAATCATTTCTACCTACGCACGTTGTTCATCCAGATACTCTTCAGTCTGATGGGGCAGATCATGGAGACGACTGTGGACGTTGTTAAAGCAGACCTCTCCAGATGGAGGTTCAGATGGGTCTAAACACGCTCATTCTGAATAGAATATTTACTGAAAGTGGTCTACGTCTAGGAGTGTCAGTCTCTTCAGTGTGTTGTTGCTGCTTTTGGTCTGATACTGTTGACTAAGATGCTGCGCTATTCGACGCCGATTTGTCTTCGGTACATTTCCATTGCTTACTTCCCATCAGAATGTTAGCCGGCATAGTCCAGTCATACAAATGTATTGAAATCGTCAAGTGTTTCCCAATATCTATTCTTCAGGTAGACACTGGACAGGTTTTGAACCAGGTAATAGCCTTGGCACACTCATGTTCTTGTTGAAAAGAAGGCACTGTATCTTCTTCAGGACAACTGGACTGATTTCCTCTTTGTCTGGACTACTTCTGTATTTAAGCTCCTATGATCTTCAAATATGATTATTATAGAAGGCCAAAAGCTTTTATGATTGATGTTTTTGTGGTAGTAATCACGATGGTATTGCTGCTGCTTCAATATTGGCACTCTTGTAATTACTGTCTTCATCAGTTGTGCAGGTACCAGACTCACCACCAACAGGATTTAATTCTACCTGTCATTTGAGTTCCTTGGAGACCTTTGCATCAGTTTAACGACCTGGTCAGTTATACTTATGGCCCTTGCATTCTCAGAGACTCGCGGATCCGCCTTGATTTGGTAGTTCTGATTAAACTTTGTACCCCACAGATGACTTGCCTCCCTTGAGCGAGCTACTTTCATTCATTCCAGGAGTATTTGAGGATACACAGATTTGCTACCATCGAACGGATGTGTCATATCAAAAACGACAGATTGAGTAATATCAATTTTTCAGATAGCGAAAAGTTACTGTAAATGTGCCAACTGACAGAAAAGTTTTCATCGCGGCAGTATGTGTGAGGAAATAACATGCTTTTACTATCAGGCCGATACAGTTAAGCTACAGAATCTATAAACAATAATGCATATGAAAATTTACGCAAAAGCTGAGTTGAATATTTTTGTTTTTACAATGTATGTGTCTGAAGTCAGAATGAAGGCACTTTCCACATTTGTAATTATTGACATAACAAATCAAAAGAAAAAACATCAATTATTTTGGTCCCATGAGATATAGGTCATACTATCAACTCTAGTTTCTACAACGGATTTTTGGCAGTTAAGGACAGTACCTCTCTGGGTCACTTTGGTACCTCCGCGCACATCTTTTTCTTCAATTGTCAGAGGAGACTTAGAGCCTATTTTTCATTTTTGAATAGACAGCGTTGCATGCATGGAAAGTACTGAAAACACATTTCCCAATACACTGTTGAGAATGTCTGCCATTCCATGGTACTTCTCATAGACCAGTATCTGTGGGAGATCAAAAGCTCGGATTTGATTCTTTCCAACATTGGATTCTATTCTGAGCTTCACAGCAAAAATACCTGCACGTGAAACCAAAGTGTATCCGAACTGAACGGTCGGTTTGTATAATTCCTTCAGATAGAAGATGGCTCTTGAGACTGTAGAAGCATTGCTTCTCCTGGTAAAGTGAAAATCACAAGGGATATTTCAGAGAAAGAAGAGCTTTGCTGGCAGTTCAACGCAAACATTTGTAAGGGGATTTGGAATGACTAACTGGGATCTTTCTTGAAAGACAAGGTCATCCTGGCAGATTGAAGTGTCACAAATTGGTTAGAAGAGAGAGAGAGAGAGAGAGAGAGAGAGAGAGAGAGAGAGAGAGAGAGAGAGAGAGAGGAGAGAGAGAGAGAGAGAGAGAGCAGAGAGAGAGAGAGAGAGAAAGAGAGAGAGAGAGACTGATTGTGTGTGTGTGTGTGTGTGTGTGTGTGTGTGTGTGTGTGTGTGTGTGTGTGTGTGTGTGTGTGTGTGTTGTGTGCGTGCGTGCGTGTGTGTGTGTGTGTGTGTGTGTGTGTGTGTGTGTGTGTGTGTGTGTGTGTGTGTGTGTGTGTGTGTGTGGAAGAGAGAGAGAGAGAGAGAGAGAGAGAGAGAGAGAGGGAGAGAGAGAGAGAGTGAGAGAGGGATTGTGTGTGTGTGTGCGTGCATGCGTGCGTGCGCGTGCGTGCGTGTGTGTATGTATGTGTGTGTGTGTGTGTGTGTGTGTGTGTGTGGTGTGTGTGTGTGTGTGTGTGTGTGTGTGTGTGTGTGTGTGTGTGTGTGTAGCTTTATTTACCATCATTGAAGGAATTGATAATCGAATATGTCATCAGTTTTGGGGGCAATGATACGGCTTCTGTTCACGCCACTTCAAAGTTAGGTTGAACTACAGTGCAAGGATCTTTGTTACGGTTGATTTTCTGTTAAACGTCCCGAAAGTCCTAAGCTTCTTCTCTTTCGCGTCCTGGCCTTTCTCTTCTTCGGTCTGATCTGCCTCATCCTCTTTCTCTGTATTCGTGTTCTGTCTTGTCTCTACATGGGAGATTACAGGGTGGAGCCTTTTCGCTTCCGTCGTAATGGCAGCAGAGAAAGAAAGGGAGTATCAGGCAGTAAGCGATGGAAGGGATGAGGATGGAGAGAAGAGGGTGTACAGCGGAAGGGTGGGGATTTGTGGAATGGGTGGAATTCCTGGGGGGATTTGTGGAATGGGTGGAATTCCTGGGGTAGGGAGACACGTTGATGCTTCAATCGAAAGTGCTCATACACAGAGCAGATCTTCACTCTCCTCCATTTCGTGACAGGAACTCCAGATATACTTTGCAAACAATGTTATGAGATTAAGCCAGGCTTTTAGCAACATTTAGAATTCAACTTTCCCAAAGATCCTTTGTTATGATGGGATTACAAAAAAGCCCAATAGTTACAGCAATGGAAAATTTACCTCCCCTCCCCAACCCTTAGTCATGTAGGTGCTATGGTGGACCCACAAGGAGAACGTGTCAGTACAAGTCAGAGTTTCCAGTGAGATCTGCAGGGTCACCAGAACATGGAGTGAGGATCAGATGATGCCTACTGACTGGTCGTTCTAGACAGAAGTGACTGCCTAGTGTGTAGGAAGTTTCCAGGTCTCATGAGATGAAATAGATCAAATCGTAGCCCATCTCTCATCCCTTCAGTATTCGCCTCTTTTCTCTCTCTCTCTCTCTCTCTCTCTCTCTCTCTCTCTCTCTCTCTCTCTCTCTCTCTCTCTCTCTCTCACACACACACACACACACTCTCTCTCTCTCTCTCTCTCTCTCTCTCTCTCTCTCTCTCTCTCTCTCTCTCTTCATTTCGAAAAACGGAGAGGTAGAGACTGGGCTGCGGAGGGTTGACAAAGGCTGGATCAGGTGAGTAGAGAGAAAACAATGATACATTTTATTGCGTGCAGGGGCACGAGTGAGGCAAGGCAGGGGTGGGAAAACTTATAAAAGATAAGGACAAAAAGGGGTGAGAGTGGGAAGCAAGGGACTGCATGTACATCTTTCGATTTCGATTGTGGACCGTCATCATTTCAGAGTTCCTTCCCTTAAAAGCTGGGTCACAAAGTTTACTGGGGTCATGCTGACTGAATTGGGAATAGTAGTGGAACGGGGAATTGAGTGAGGGCGGATTTTGACCTAGTGTTGAAAAGAGGGGAAAGAGGGCATGTTTTATTGAGCCACGTTGTGAGCTTTCTAAGTTTCGTTCTTCTGCATTGTAGTTCACCGTCTAATTTGATGGAATAGGAACTCCAAAACGTGACTCTAGGAACCCTATTATGTGTCCTGGTGGGAAAAAGGGAACAATCATGAATTGTGTGCTATCATGCTTTCAGAGGTCGTGCCTCTAAAACACATCGCAGTTTCTGCTTCGGATTTTTTCCCTCTGGAAGTGCCAAGTTTGGACTGGAATATAACGTTGTGAAAATATGCGATCCCTGCACTGATGCTTTAGGTTCCTGGAATGTAGGATAGATCGCGACTCAGTGAACAAATACGGAAATGTTGAGGGGGTAAGAAGGGTGGACAGATATGGGGAAGTGGAATGAAAGAGCAAAAGAGGATGGAAAACATGCACTCTGAAATAATGTTGGGAGGCTCGGCTCAGAGCATTTGAAAAGGCTGGGGAGAGGGATAGGAAGGCGGTGGGGGTGGGAATGGGGTGTGTGAAATGAAAGGAACGAACACAAATGCAATTTTGTCTTAGGCCAGCCACTGTGTTTCCTTTCTCTTGGCCCTTAGTGTGTCCTCACTGGTTTTCACTCCGAGCACTTCTATTTTCTTTCCTTTTAACACTGAATTCTATTCATCGCTATTTGGTGTGTTGCGTTTCACACAACACATTGTTTTATGTACGTAGTTTCATGCTGTACTGAAATGTCTTCCACTCCGATGAATTGTGATTTAAGCCTGTAGTGAATTTTACCCAGCCAACTGCATTGTGAGTAGCTCCTCTTATAAACCAAAGTAGTTACGGGATAAGAAAAAACATCTGGAAAGGCCAAGAGGCGTGGGAATGATGGAGGTGGAAGATGATGATGATGATGATGATGATGATGATGATGATGATGATGATGATGATGATGATGATGATGATGATGATGATGATGCCAATACAATGGCGGAACACACTGAATACAGACAGCAGATGTGGAAGGTAAACAGCGCGTGATTAGCTGGAGAGTAAGAACAAGAGGGAGGGATCAAATCCAGCCCATGGAGGCTATTTTCTATGGGACTGGCAAAAGACAGGACAAAACGTAGGAGGAATTTAAGCTGGTAAGAGGGCCATGAAGAGGACGTAGGGGTGTGGGTGTGAAGAAGAGAGGGTGGAAGGAAATCATCTTTCCTTTGGTCAACCACTGCGGTTCCCTTTTCTTCGCCCTCATTGTGTCCTCATTGATTTTCTGGAGGCACAGGTCTATTTTCTTTCCTTACAGCACTGAATTCCAGTCCTAGCTGTTTGTTGTATTGTGTTCTTCTCTAATGAATTGATCGTGTAGTTTTGTGGTGCGCTGAAATATTCCACTCCAACCAATTGTGATTGAACTAAACACAGTTGAGAAAACTATTTTATTTGGATATTCATAACAGTACAATTTCTTATTCAATATCCTATTTGAGCATTTTGTAACTTGTAATGTCTCAGTTAACGTCTTATTTGGTGTTTTTATTTCATTCCACATTCTCATACTTCTAACTGTCGTGATAAAATAACGCCCTGAATAAAGCTACCGGGCTACAGACGCGCGGATACATATAAACGAATCATTTTCTGATAGATGGATAGACTTATTGTTTGACTGATTTGTGATATAAATGAATCATTTTCTGAATGATGGATAGACTAATGTTTGACTGATTTGCCATGCAAATGTCTGTCGTCCAAATGAAGCATAACAAATACGAACCAGAAGCATTTTATGATACATTATTAGAATTTTTTACGACCTTTTTTCCTCTTTAACGTATCATACACCTTTCTGCTAGTGCTGCACAACCTCTTCCAGACTGAAGGCCGAACAGCGGGTGAACTTTACGAAAGATTTTGGACTTTTATACAAGAAAGAATCTCTTTATGATTCGGAACAAATTTCTAATTGCTTATTCCCCTATCAAGCAACCAGTCAATCAGACATTCTGCCTGCCTTTCGTTCTGTTTAATCCCTCCCCTCCAAAGATCCCCTTTCAGCGTCCCTGCCCCCTCTGACTCCTTCTTCATAGCATGGCTTTGATAGAACTTGTAATCGATTTACTTTTGATCCAACAAGTTTTTTTCCACCAATGCTCCTTGCTATGAAATCTAGTTTAGACGTGATCGTTCTCCACTTTGACCGTTCTTTTTTTTTCTTCACCTCCGCCCTCACAGCAACCGCCCGCTTTCTCCCTTCCTCCTAGGTCCCTCCCGTTTTGATAGTGATTTCTGTGGACAAATGACATCCCTGGAATCAGTTCCAGTACGAGACGATTGTAGTCGTGCCAAAGCTGAAAAGAGCTTTGCGAACTCGTATATTTGGAAAAAGAAAACTTTAGCTGAGTAGTGGGTATGTGTGTGTGTGTGTGTGTGTGTGTGTGTGTGTGTGTGTGTGTGTGTGTGTGTGTGTGTGTGTGTGTGTGTGTGTGCGTGTGTGTGCATGTGTGTGTGTTACAGAGAGAGAGAGAGAGAGAGAGAGAGAGAGAGAGAGAGAGAGAGAGAGAGAGAGAGAGAGAGAGAGAGAGAGAGAGAGAGACGTTGACTGGGCACCTGATTTATTACTCGCAAATTCTCTGCTCTATTTTTTTTGGGCGGTTCTTATAATTGTCTTTTAGAAAATAGCTAAATGTTCTGATGATCTTGTCTTTTATATCCATTCAGTGTTCCAGTAAATAGGTCTTTAAATTGTTAGTCTATTACTCTTTCAAGGATTTTCACAACTCTCTCTCTCTCTCTCTCTCTCTCTCTCTCTCTCTCTCTCTCTCTCTCTCTCTCTCTCTCTCTCTCTCTCTCTCTCTTCAGTCATGTTCAACAGATCAGATGAGGTTGTGCCTTTCTAGTTACTGATGGAGCGGGTATTCTAAAGACATTGAATGTTATTACAGCCGACCTGCTTAGACAGACATTCAGATTTGACGTTGGTGTGGTGCCACTCTCGTTTTGGCCCCCTTCTTCCAGTGTCCATCTGTTCAGCTTGGTATGGCTGCTATTTACCTGATATCATTGAGATTCTAAGTAGGTGTTCAGGTATCGTCCAACACAGTTTTCATGAAAAATATTTCGAAGTCTTTCCTACGCAATGTAGAACCATTCTATGGCGCTTCTCAAAGAGCGGTGATAATGAGGTCTCAGAATCATCAAATGGAGCATCATCAGAGTTTGTTTTGTGCTGCAATTAAAAATGTCAACACGTGACTGCGGATTCTGTTTGAGGTGAATGGTCATTTCAAGTAATTCCTTGACACAAACAGTACCTCTGAGGGCGGCGGGAACATCTCTGGTAAAGTGGAAATCATCATGGACATTTCAGAAAAAATGATCTTTGATGA
>CM031595.1:84391260-84396260 GCA_018398815.1 Conus ventricosus | reverse complement strand
GGTAGAAACCAGATGTAGGAAAGAAGGAAGAGTGTAGACTGCAAGAAAGTGCAAAGGGACAGGCCGCATGTACCTGGGCAGATTCGCCCTTCTTCGAGGGTTACCATAGAAAGGCGGTTACGTCAGCAGCCGACCATAGCTCTCTGTCCCTCCCTCTGCTTCCGCATTCCCCTCCCACTCAATCCCTCCCCCCCCCCCTCTCTCCCCTTCTCTCTCTGTGTCTTTCCCTCTCTCTCTTTCTCTCTCTCTCTCATTCTCTCTCTCTCCCTCTTGCTCTCTTTCCCTCCCGCCTCTCCCCCCTCCTCTCTCTCTCTCTCTCTCTCTCTCTCTCTCTCTCTCTCTCTCTCTCTCTCTCTCTCTCTCTCTCTCTCTCTATGTCATAAACAACCCAGCGCAAAACGAGACTATCAGTTTGTTTTTTTGTTAGAGTTGCTCGTAATCTGCCACAGCATCTATCATTTGTCAGAGTGGTATTGGCTTCTTCCACCAGCACTGCAGAAGCGTGAGTGAGTTTCTAACAACCAGAATTTCCATTTTCGGTTCTGCCCCCCCCCTCACCCCCCCCCTCACCCCCCCCTCACACACACACATATTATTCGGTTCCTATATACAGAGGGGCGATTCGTATGCACGAAATCTAAAATGATTTCCACCATCATGTCAGGGACCAAAGCCTGGCATAGCGTTCCAGGCTACGTGGTAGTAGTAGTAGTAGTAGTAGTAGTAGTAGTAGTAGTAGTAGTAGTAGTAGAAGTAGTAGTAGTAGTACTAGTAGTAGTAGTAGTAGTAGTAGTAGTAGTAGTAGTAGTAGCAGTAGTAGAAGTAGTAGTAGTAGTAGTTTTGGCCACTGATCGGAATAAATCTTGTTTGTTGAGCCATGTAGAGATGTGGAAGAAAACAAAAAAATGAGATAGTGAGTAGTAGCGTCCTCACTTGAAAACTGGGCAAAGCAGAACTGAGCAGAAAGAAAGAAGAGAGGGAAAACAAGAAATGTACAGTCAGACAGACAGAGGGAAAACAAGAAATGTACAGTCAGACAGACAGAGGGAAAACAAGAAATGTACAGTCAGACAGACAGAGAGCAGAGTACGTAGATAGACATATAGATAGATAAATGGATAGATAGAGACAGATAGATAGAGATAAATAAATAGATAGACAGATAGATACACAGATAGAGAGTTAGACAGACCGACAGACAAAGAGATAGATGGGTAGAGAGAGAGAGAGAGAGAGAGAGAGAGAGGAGAGAGAGAGAGAGAGAGAGAGAGAGAGAGGAGAGAGAGAGAGAGAGAGAGAGAGAGTTTGATTGATAGACAGACAGATAGATACGCAGACATATGCACTTACAGGTGGATAGAAAGATACATTCGTACATTCCTACGTACATACATCCATAGATAGAAGCATTGGGGTGTCATAGTTCTAAGGCTAACAGCTTGAACGGAAACAGCTTGGCAGTATCTACATGTTTTCAGTAAATCTGTTGAAAAAAACACAGAAGTCTAATGCAAGATATTCTCATCTTAAACAAAAGGATCTCTCTCTCTCTCTCTCTCTCTCTCTCTCTCTCTCTCTTCTCTCTCTCTCTCTCTCTCTCTCTCTCTCGCTGAGTTTATCCCCCCTCAACACACACACACACACACACACACACACACACCACACCACACACACACACACACACACACACACACACACACACACACACACACACATCTCTCTCTCTATCTCTCTCTGTGAGTCTGGTCTCCTTCCCCGTCTCCTTCTCTCCCTCCCACCCTTAATCGCTCTGTCTCATCCAAATACAGTTTATATCCATATTCATGTTTTAGCCAAGACACATCATTACTGGAAATGAGGAGTGAGTGTGACATAATTATTCAAATACCCCCCAAAACAAACAAACAAACAAACCAACCAACAAACAAAAAATAAACAAACGAACAAACATACAAAAAGAAAACATCTGCAACCATTAGCGATGCTCGGCTGTAAAAACTGACATCATCTGTTGGAACAAAGCCCCTAGAATAACAGTCATGATTTCCCCAGAAAGAAAACGGGAAGCAATTGATTTGGTCGTAAATCACAGGCTGCCGAAATCTTTGACCATATGAAATAAAATGATGCCACTGCTCAAAGACAACCCTTCCCCTCACTCTCATCCTGGGATGGCTTGTGAAATAACTCACTAAAAACATTCTTACCTCCTCTTACCCTCTCCAAAGACAAGACAAACTTCCTTTAACGGCGTACATGTTTTCTAAAACATTTTGTCTATATCTCTACTAGATTCACCCTACAATAAAGATTTCTAATCTTCCTATAAGTTAGCATGTTTACAAACGACTCTTGGGTGTGGTTATGAAGAGGTTGCTCTGTATTACATTTCTTAATGTTCTTGAGTATATATCCTCTTCGATCTGTTATTGTCTACGAAATCGCCAGTGTGTCTTACATACACACGAAAAAAAAAAACCCCTGCGCTTTTCTTTATTTGGAACAAAGGAAAAGGGAGAGACGAAAGAAGGACAATCGTGGAAAATATGGCAAATCAATAGAAAAAAGATAACGCCTGCGAATGGATTTTAAGGATACTGACGTCACGTATTCTGGAATCGTTCTCTGAACAAAACAAAAAACCCATCGATTTCTGTGCTTGCGCTGAAGTTGTATGTCCGATTACAATCAACAGAAAGTAACAGAACTAAGAAAACGGGTGGGAAAGGGAATGAAAAGAAAAACCCCCACAGGGAATGGATAACAGTGGGAAAATGAAAGATTGCAAAAAGAGGGAAAAAGAAATACAGAAATAAACGTGAGAAGAAATGATGGAAATAACAGAAGTAAAGATAGAAGGAAAGAGAAAAAGAAAGAACGCACAGGGCATAACATTTCATCACAAAATCAATGCACATACTTCATCAGTTGTTCATTCAGATTATCATCTTGTCATACAAAGCAAAGGTAGAGAAATGGAATTTATCGAATGGTGACTTTACACTGTTTCTTTTTACTTGTTTCACATGATAGAAATATCACACTGAAGGTCATCACACACACACACACACACACACACACACACACACACACACACACACATACACACACACACACACACACACACACACACACACACACACACACACACACACACACACACACACACACACACACACACACACACACACAGGCTGGCAGACACGATACAGACACACACATTTGCACCGACTCTCTTTCTCTCCTTCTCTCTCTCTCTCTCTCTCTCTCTCTCTCTCTCTCTCTCTCACACACACACACACACACACACACACACACACACTTACACACACACACACACACACACACACACACACACACACACACACACACACACACACACACACACACACACATACACGAAGATGGAAGAGCAGTGATCAAAAGCCATACTTATAGAGACAGAAGAAAAGGTACAGCAAAACAGGTAGGAAAAAATATAACAACGGATTGCAAACAGACCTACGGACATATAGACAGTTCCATGACGTCAGTTCATCAGTACAATGTGAAAAACAACAACAGAAGTGTATTCCAGAATAATAAGATACACGGTCTCCCTGACAACAATTCATGCCACAGACAAGACAATCCATCACGTCCGGCGTCAATTAGTGCCAGAGCGACAATCTGTGACAGACCAGTTCACGTACCCTGGGTCCTTTCACATCGACCAGCTCCACAAAGGACGGCAAATGAGGGTAGGTCTGTCTTCACAACACTCAACGTCGTCTGGGATGCCGGCTCCATCAGACTGAAGACTCTCCGGATAAACGAAAAGAATCACTGGAAAGGACAAAAGTCACTCAACCTATTGTATACTACCGAAGAGAGAGAGAGAGAGAGAGAGAGAGAGAGAGAGAGAGAGAGAGAGAGAGGGAGAGAGAGAGAGAGAGAGAGAGAGAGAGAGAGAGAGAGAGAGAGAGAGAGAGAGATTCTTGGCTGTGTGACGTTGAGATTCTTGGCTGTGTGACGTTGAGATTCTTGGCTGTGTGACGTATCCAGAGACTTTAAATATCTGCTCTACTGGAACACTGAACAACCTTCACAAAGAAAGAGATCAACACCATTCCCTTTCTTCCAGCATCGGATAAAAAAAGGAATCCTGGAGAAAATTTATAAGGCCCTTGCAGAATATTAACCTTTACCGGATGACGTTTTTGACTACACAGACCCGATCGTGCAGGTCGCTCAAGACCCACATATTTTGTAGAGGATTTTCTCTATTGCTTTTCCGTATTCAGATCAGGCAGGTCTTGTAAGACCCACACCTGTTAAAGAGCGGTTCAGCAACTTATTCCTCACCCGATGGCGTGGGTCATGTGCGACCCATTAAATGTATAGGTCCTGGAGGAACCGCGACTAATTACGCTGGTAATTGTGCCCATACATGACATTTCTGTGACCAACGGCTATTACGATCGTTGAGAACATCCTAACATTTCGTGAGCATAGCTCTATCCGTTTATAAGATATGATGTTTTTATTGAGTCTCTGGGTCATGGAAGACCCAGGAAGCACGGTAAAGATGAGGACACACACTGTCAAGAACTTTAATGACTGACTCTCTCTCATAAGAACTACGAGTTTATTATATCACGGTAATTTATCAAGACCTTTAACTTTCTTCAATACATCTTACTTAATGCTTTCTGCCACTGTTGCACGTTTCTTTTGTCCAGACCAAAGGTCCAAAAGCCAGTGAAGTCAGCATAAGTTCTTGACGTTTTAAACAAAAAAAAAATCTAAATAACTTAGAACATATTTTTATGTCTCTCAGTCAAGAAAACAGTCAGCTGGTCTGCTTGTCTGGCGTTCTGTCTGTTCTGTTCCTCTGTTTTTTGTTTTTTTTAACTCTGTCCTTCCACCACCTCCACTCCTTCTTCACAGCATGGCTTTAATAAAAGTTGTAATCAGTTTGCTCTTGATCCACCAAGTTTGCCTCCAATACTCCATGGTAG
>CM031595.1:84366260-84386260 GCA_018398815.1 Conus ventricosus | reverse complement strand
AGACAGACAGACAGACAGACAGACAGACAGATAGATAGATAGATAGATAGATAGATAGATAGATAGATAGATAGATAGATAGATAGATAGATTCATACAGATATGTACTCATCCGCATGTTTGAAAGCCATGTGCTTGATTCAGTTTCTCATGTTATCACAAGTATGAGAACATGCAACAATTTAAAGAAACCAAATAAGATGCTGAATAAGAAATTATGCTGATATATGCACCCATATATAGCTGTTACTATCATCGCTTTGAACGCATATAAAAATTCGTTATTTCAAGCAGTAAAACATAATACGTCACGGGCAACTATATAAACATGTTATCTTTATCAAGCAACATTAGTTTTATTATCTTGCATTCTCTATGTTTGTCTGTAGATATATGCATGTATATGTGTACGCATGCGACTACTACCCCCCACTTGCCTCCCCCCCACCGCAACCCCCCCCCCCCCGACACACACACACTCTCTCTGTTTTTAAGTTAATGTCCTTTATGTAACATATATTGTGCATGATTGCTGTATGCTGCCCTTCCATTTATCCTCACCCCACCCCCACCTCCCTCCGCCCGATTCCTTTCCTTACCTTTCCCCGTTGACCATATGTCCACTTTTGTTCCCACTGCGTTCGTTTGACAGTGCTATTGACAGCAATTTATGTGTATTGAATTTTGTATTATCATGTTATTTCTTTGTTTGTTTGTTCTTGTTCTTCTTATACGTATTTGCCGTGATTTGCTATGAAAAAAAAACACAAAACATTTATATTGCTTTTATCTCATTACCCTGGTTAAATAAAATTTCCTTTCGTTTCGATCCCTCTCTCTCTCTCTCTCTCTCTCTCTCTCTCTCTCTCTCTCTCTCTTCAGTGGTATACAACAGGTTGAGTGACTGTTGTCCTTTCCAGTGATTCTTTTCGTTTATCCGGAGAGTCTTCAGTCTGATGGAGCCGGCATCCCAGACGACGTTGAGTGTTGTGAAGACAGACCTACCCTCATTTGCCGTCCTTTGTGGAGCTGGTCGATGTGAAAGGACCCAGGGTACGTGAAGTGGTCTGTCACAGATTGTCGCTCTGGCACTAATTGACGCCGGACGTGATGGATTAACTTGTCGCCTGTGGCATGAATTGTTGCCAGGGAGACAGTGTATCTTATCATTCTGGAATAAGCTTCTGTTCTTTCATCGTACTTCAACTGGATGCCTGATGAAGTGGCGTCATGAAAAGTGTGTATATGTCTGTTGGGCGGTTTGCAATTTGTTGCTCTATTTTTCTCTATGTTTGGCAATCTGAATAAGCATATCTTCTGGTCACCGCTCTTCTGCCTCTCTCTCTCTCTCTCTCTCTCTCTCTCTCTCTCTCTCTCTCTCTCTGTCTCTCTCTCTCTCTGTCTCTCTCTCTCTCTCTCTCTCTCTCTCTCTCTTTGTGTGTGTGTGTGTGTGTGTGTGTGTGTGTGTGTGTTTGTGTGTGTGTGTGTGTGTGTGTGTGTGTGTGTGTGTGTGTGTGTGTGTGTGTGTGTGTGTGTGTGTGTGTGTGTGTGTGTGTGTGTGTGTCTGTAGTGCTGACGGAAGAAGCAAATACCACTTTGACAAAAGGTGTATGTTGCGGCAGATTACGAACAACTCTACCAGAGGCTGATAGCGTTATTGTTTCTTAACCAGGATCCGCTGGGTTGTTTATGAGAGAGAGAGAGAGAGAGAGAGAGAGAGAGAGAGAGAGAGAGAGGAGAGAAGAGGGGAGAGAGAGAGAGAGAGGTATGCAGATAGAGAGAGATAGATAGATAGAGAGAGAGAGAGAGAGAGAGAGAGAGAGAGAGAGAGAGAGAGAGAGAGAGAGAGAGAGAGAGAGAGAGAGGATTACTGGTGCTGGGGTTGAGGTGGAACATGACAGAGGACGGTTGTGGGTGGAAAGCTGGAATCAGTGGCACAAAACATGAATTAACAGAGTGAGAGAGAGAGAGAGAGAGAGAGAGAGAGAGAGAGAGAGAGAGAGAGAGAGAGGGCAGAGAGAGAGAGAGAGAGAGAGAGAGAGAGAAAGAGAGCGAGCGAGCGAGCGAGCGAGAGAGAGAGAGAGAGAGAGAGAGAGAGAGAGAGAGACAGACAGACAGACAGACAGACAGACAGACAGACAGACAGACAGACTGAGAAATAGACACACACACACACACACACACACACACACACACACACACACACACACACACACACAGAGAAACAGGGTGTGTGTGTGTGTGTGTGTGTGTGTGTGTGTGTGTGTGTGTGTGTGTGTGTGTGTGTGTGTGTGTGTGTGTGTGTGTGTGTGTGTGTGTTTGTGTGTGTGTGTGTCTGTGTGTGTGTGTTTGTGTGCGTGTGTGCGTGTGCGTGTGTGCGTGTGTGTGTGTGCGTGTGTGTGTGTGCGTGTGTGTGTGTGTGTGTGTGTGTGTGTGTGTGTGTGTGTGTGTGTGTGTGTGTGTGTGTGTGTGTGTGTGCATGTGTGGGTGCGAGCACGCGCGCGCCCTTGAATCACCGTGAATAAGTGAGAAAGACAAGGCTGAGCATCATAGTGCATTTCATCGCGTTTTTGCAGCTACTTTTGCTTTGTTGTAATAAGGGGATGTAAAATGTTCCCAAACATGGGACCCACAAAACGGGATGGTCCACACCCCTCATGCTTTTCTTTCTCCCTTTCTTTTGTGTGTGTTCTTTCTGTATTTTTTTTTCTCTCGGGTTTTTATTTCTCCCTTAGGAACAGTAATTGCCACTCTAAACCCCCACTTGCCTTCCACAATTTTTTGGGCGAAAGTGCCCTAGAATCAGCTATTACTGTTCTCGAAAATAAGACTCAAAAACCCAAAAATAACGATTTTTACAAACAAACATACGGCGGGGTTATCCATTTTAATATAATTTACTAAATTTTTTCAGAGATAGGTAGGGAAAGTACCGGGATGAACACCCCTGAGAACGTAGGGAAAAGCATCGTGCTGAACCGCTTAATAACAAACGTGTCTGTTCCCCGGCTCTTTTTTCAGTCTGTCAACTCTGTCGGGGGGTTAAGCTTTTAATTGCTAGTTGCTGGCCTACTTCCCCAGATTTTGGGTTTTTTTATTTCCCCCCAGTGCTGTGGTGGGTAAGTTTTAGGGCAATAGTGGGTTTTAAGTTAGAAAAAGTTTTGAATCACAAATATTTTAAACACTTTATAGATTAAATTGTGTGGAAGACGGATCAGCTACAATTTATATAAACCACACCACACACCCCCAACAACACCACACCACCACACATCACAACACACACCACGCACACCCCGTCAACGATGAACGCACGCACACACACAAACACACACCACAACACACCCACTCCTCACGCACACAAACAACCACACACACCACACCCCACACACCCACACAACGACTATTTAAAAAAATGGCCCCGGTTTACAGTACATACCCTCCCCTACGGGGCGTGCCCCCCTTCACTTCCCAGGTGTGCCCCGGGCCCAAAAAAATCAATATGCCCACTTTTTCCTACCCCCCACCCCCCGCTTGCTCGATCGCCCATATGCATCAGCCAACACGTCGCGGCGGCGCTCTCACAGCCTGGCCAATCAGGGGCCGCCACGACTAGGTTAACCCACACATTCTTCCAAAAAGAGGCAACAGGTGTTTTTACTGCGCTGTGGGTTTTAAACCCTTTACGAAAACAGAATTGTGTATTTTAAGGGTTTTTGTTGGTCTTTGAAGACAATTTGTTGAAAAAGTACAGCCATTTTTAATACTGTGGGAAAGACGCGGTGTTTTTCAGTAAAAAAAGGTTTTTTGTAAGGCCTCTTACAAACTGCGACCAAAAAAAAACTCGGGGGGCTGCCACTCACAAACCGTAAAGGACGTGGGGTGTAGGGGGAAAGATTTTTTCCCGGGGGTTTTGTGCGGGGCGGTTTTGTTTAAAATTTTTTATCATGCAGAACAAAGACATGGGAGATTTCTAAGTGACAAACTTTGAGAGCTGTTGAGTACCATGCACAATTTGTTAGGCTTTGGAGATTGAGGGGCCCGGGCCTCTAATAAGAAATCCCCCTTTTCCCCCTAAACCCCCAAAAAAAAGTTTTGATTTGTTGGGAGCAAGCAAAAAAAAAAAGAGGGCCCCAGAAGAACTCCCCCAAACTTAAAACAAAAGAGGTTGATGTGGGAATGACATTAGGAAAGAATTTTCGTTTTTGGGGAAGGGGAAATAACGTCGTTGCTGTTCAATTGATAAAAAAGGGAGGGTTAAGGCAGTTCAAAGGCGGGAAAAAGCAAACCCCCTTGTTTAATTGCTATGGTTGGTTTTGAAAAACCTTAAAGGCCTTTTTCAAAGAAAAGACAGGGGAGCGCATACCAAAAATGGGATGAGTGGTGAAGAGCAATGTAGGGCCCCCCTTCAATTCTCGAAACTAAGAGAGATTGCTCGTTTTTGAACCCATATGCAAAAAAGGTTTTCTACATTTGGGTTTTTTCTTTCATAAAATCTACTCATAGGAAGGATTTGATTTAATGTTTTTCAAGCATGAGGAGATTGAAATTATTGGACTACTCCGTACAAAACCAATTAAAACCCAAACCACCCCTCTAAAATCCGCAGCAGTGAGAGAAAAACTAGCGCCTCCCCAAGAGGGGTCAAAGGTCAATGGCAGCCGTTTCTTCAGCGCTCCCCCCTAGACAGTCAAAGGTCACAGTGGAAGCCGTTTTTCAACGCTCCCACCCAGAGGGGTCAAAGGTACAGGGGAAGGGTTTTTCTTCAGGCTCCACCGCTTCACCCTAAGCCCGTAAAAGGGTTATCACAGTAGATCAACTTTTTTTGCTGCTTTGCCGTTTGCTGCTACCCCCCGTTACAAACTTTTAGGCTCCTTTTTAGTTTCCCCAAAGCAGTTTTTTTTAAAAAAAAAAAAAAAAAACCCCTATAAAACTTTCCCAATGCCAGTCCCAACCGGGTGAAAAAAAAGGGGGGGTGTGGTTAAAAATTTTTTTTTTGGCACTTGGGGGCTGCTTTGAATTCAACAAAAGACCCAAATGCATTACAAAAACGAAAGACTGTCTTGCACCAAAGTGGTTTTAACACATACAAATAATAAAGCTCTTTACACCACACACATCCCCCCCCAATCCCCCCAAGTTCTTAATTAAGTTTTTAATTAATCACCCAAGTTCTTATTAAGTTTTTTTTAAATACTTAAAGTTCTTAAATAAGTTCTTGTTTAAAGTTTTAATTAAGTTCTTTATTAATCACCCCAGATCATAACTAAGTCAAACCTTTAAGACAACCAAGTTCTTAAATTATCAAAAAAAACAATCTATGTTTTTTTTTAAATAGCAGAGTCTAAATAGTACAACACGCCTCAAAAAACGCGTCATCGTGAGGAGTCTTGCTCAGCGTTCTCTGATAAATCTTTAAGAAGGGCCAAAATCCTAAGCAAACCCCTTTATTACAATTTGGTTTTGGAAAGTCTTTTTTAGATCCATGTCTTTTTATTGACTTTATCTTTTATAAAACCCTTTGGGTCATTTTTATTAAAAAAATTTAAAAAATTAAGTTCTTAAAAAATTATTTCCCTTTGAAATGGATCAAAAAGAAGCTTGCGTTGGGGGTTTGGGGTGCATTGTGTTCGGTTTTGATTTAGGGGGAGATTGTTTGGGCTCTTTTTTTTGCCCGCTTTTTTATAATTTTTAAAAAACCGAAAAACGCCCCCCCCGCACAGCAAGAGCACCAAAAAAAAACAACATTTTTTTTTCAAAATTTCCCTGAGGACTTTTGGGGCCCCTTTTATCAATGGAGTTTTTTTAAACTGGCATTGAAAAAACTTGTTTCGGCGGGCGGTGTTTTGTTTTCAATGAGTTTATCTTAACATTAATTTTTTTTTTTCTGTTCCCCTCGCAATTTTTTTTCCCGCTTTAACACGTCCAGGGATGAGGACACTTTTTATGGGCCCCCCCCTGATTCAGGTTTTCTGTTTGTATTTTTGGCTTGGGTTTCTTTCTCCCCTATTTAATGTTTCCTATTCTGAGATTTTTCCCCTGTTATTTTAAGGAACAAAAATATATGATAAAGTTATTTTCCCCTGATTAATGGCGATAACAATGTTCCAAATCTATTATAAATACACCCCAAAAGCTCTAAAACTTTTTGGGTTAAAACTGGATCTTTCGTTAAATCATACGAAGATCTTGTTCAGAATCAATGGGAGCAATTACTGATATTAGTGTACAAAAAAAAACCGTTTGCCCCCCAAAATTTTCACCATTCTGACCCCACTGGTTTATATGTTATGATACTTTTAAAAAGTCTTGTGGCGACATTGTTTAATTGTTCAAGCTGAAATTTAGTTTCCCAAGGGAATGTTTTGTTTTTTTCCCCCGTGCCAAAGAATACAACCCTCCCTTTTGGGGGGATAAAGCTTGGCCATCAAATTGGTCTTTATAAGTTCAGGAAGGTTTAGGCCGCCCTGTTTGTAGTAGATCATCCTGCTGTTTTTTAAAAATTAAATTATTTTATTTATAAAAAAGAGCACCGAAAAAACTGTTACCAACCTTGTATACCCTTCTGCTGTTTTTGGGGGAAAGTGAGGGTCTCAATCTTGGTAAAAGCCCGTTTTAAAATTAAACCCGCAGATCTGGAAACAGCTTTGAGGGTTCAGCAAACTAATTGCTATCTTCAGCTTTTGTTTGCAAAGAAAAAATTTTCTATTAAGCAAGAATAATCCCGCAATATAAAAAGAGAAAAAAATACATTTAAAAAAATGGGTTCACCGCAAATGAAGGCGGCGCTGTGGTGAAGCGCTTTCTTTTTGCGGAAGTAATTTTGCATTAGAAACTGGGGAATGACGGCGAAGAAAAAGACATAACAAAACTAGGAGCAACAGCAGTGCACAAAACCCTAGAAGGCAGAGATTGGCATTAGATTTTTTAATGACACATGAAAAGAAGGGGCACACTTAAATTTTAAAAAAGTTTATAAGCAAAAAAAAAATTATCTTGAACAGGCAAACCCAAACGAGACATGCCCCCCCCAAAATTTAGTGCTTTTAAACCACAAAAAACAAAGTGCAAGAAATCGGGGTTTTTTGTCGTTGGTATGACCCCGGGGTATTTGTTGCCATAATATTGGGTGAATAAAAAAAAGAACAAAATCATTATTCGCCCAAAAAATTGGAAGGGCATCACAGCAATTAAAAAACTAACCGCCGGGGGTCAGTGAAAAAACAGCAAAAGAAAGGTTATTAAACAAGCGATTTTTCAAATTTTATTTTCCGCGCCCAACGAATACAGAGACCCAAATTTTTTAAAACAAATCCAAAAACCCCATCAAATGGATCTTCATATTTACCCCCTGAAAGGATAACGAAAAAGATTTTAAATACGCACTCACATCATTGACATAGCTTCAAGATACAAAAATGCGGAGCCATTAACGCAAAAGAGTGCTTCTGCTGTTGCTGTTGCCATACAACTGATATACCAACGAGGCCCGCTAACTTATCCTCGCATGATTCAAGTCGATGATGGAAAAGAATTTAAAGGGCAAGTGAATCAATTATTGTTAAAACATAGAGTTACCATTAAAGAGGCATTCCAGGAGTTCACAGATCACAGGCTTTAGTTGAAAACTTTAACAAACAGTTAGCTGAAAGACTTTTTTCCTACCAGTATCACAGAGAGTCTTTGGCAATTCTCGCAACACAGAATGGTTAGAGATTGCCCTCAGTTTTGCGCGCAATGAATAATGAAGAATTTAAAGGGCTAAAACCAGTACAAGCAATCAAAAGAAAAACAATAAATGTTGCTGAAGGAGAGTCTTCATCCGGCAAACTATTACCGTTTGGTTTAAAAGTAAGGTACCTTTATTTACCGGGGGAAGCAGAAGGGGACACTCGCATCAGGCAACCGATCCAGTTTGGAGTGTTGACCCATATGAAATAAAAAGAATTGTAAAGATGAATCCGCCCGTGTATTATTTACGAGAAACTGACACAACAAAACAACCAGCTCCTCAAAGATCTTTTGTGAAAGAAGAACTGCAGATAATTCCGCCAGACACAGTTCCGCTTTAATTAATTTACGGTTCTCCAGTGCCCAATTGCATATGAAAACTCTGGATTAACAAACACCCGTTTTGTGTTTTGTTCTATCTAATGACTTCTTTGTTACAACTGTTGTGTTGATCTCATGTAGATTAGATCGCAGTTTTACGTTGTCATGATGGAAAGTCTTATTGCCAAACAATGCTTCTTTGTAGTTGTCATGTGATATGTTTGACTGCACAACGCTGCGAGATATTCCCTTTGCTTTCTTAATGATTTTCTCCTGGCTCGAAATACTGTACATTTTTACCTTAACCCCACATACTCCTTGATTACCTTTCCAGATAATTCATCCTTCATCTTTCCTAAAACCTTTTTGTTAGTAATTGAATGCAAAGGCGAATCTTTAGGGTAATCGACGTGTCATACCATCCCGCATGTCCTTTAGCTACTTCCATTTCCATGTCTTTATAAATATCTTCCCGTAGGAATATCTATAACAAAACTATCTGTATCTGTGTAAAGCACTCTGGACTCAGGATACGAGGGCTTAAAGTAGTCATAAAGAAACTCTAACATCAAAGCTTTGATAATTCTAAAACAGTAAACCCAATAAATACAGGTTTGTCTAATTTTACTTTCTTTTTTTTCATCATTATGCCAAAAAGCTGATCATGAAATTTTCTGAAGTCCTGATAATTAGGTTTTGAAGTCAGCTTAATTGCTTCGTTCTCTTTGGTGACCAATCTGACATCTTTACGCTTGTGCGGATTCTCCATAGTCTTTCCAAAACAGCTGTTGTTCATCAGCTTGAAAAAGTCTTTTTCTGAAGCATCTGTGGGTTTAGTTCTGAGATCAGTGTTCTTCATGATGTATGGTTTCATGAACTGTTCTTGATCGAAAGCAATTATACGATGAACAGCTGTTTAAATTTTAAAAACCCATGCCCCTTAAAAAAAATTGGGAGAAGTCTGTAATGACAGACAAATTTTTTTTGCCTCAAAGTTTAAAGGCACAATTTAGGGGGTTTTTCTCTTGGACCCATCTTTGGGTTTTTCCCTGTGCTAATGGATATTCATTATGCAGGTAAAGGATTTTCAGGGAGGAATTTAAATAAAACTTCAAGAATGAAGCCGCGTTTTGCTGACGGGGGTTTTTTAAAACTTTTAAAACCCTTTAATGCCTTTTGAATTTTTTTTTGGTTCGCCGCCTGCTTTACATTTTAAAGTTACGTGGGGGAATGATTTGCGCCATAGCCCAACCAACAGATTGTTTGCTTTCAAAAATACATAAGATTTTTAAAACCTTTTACTCGGTTTCATAGTCGCCCCAAAGTATTTGTTGTTTCCCTTTAAACCAGTAATGTGCGACGCCATACTAATTCCCCCCGCAATCCTTTTTCCCAATAAACTGAACATTTGGTAGGTCAGACAATAAATAAAACGTACTCCAGTAAACTTAAGAAAGCACCCCAACTCACCCCCGGGCGCAGAAATATAATGGGGGGATCAAGGCTGAAATGTTTCATGCAGGTTTTTCCCTATAATTTTAAAAGGGACGCCGCCAAAAAAAATACATCACCCACCCCAAGTTTTGGAGTCATGATAGTCTCCCTTTTTTAAAATCTAATTTTCTGCCATGTTTCCCTTGAGCATGCTGGTAACCCAAAAATCGCTGTTTGCCCCTTTTCCTCAAAGACTAAAAAAGGGGGAAGGGCGCCTTTAGGGGGAAGTGTATTTTTCATAAAACCTTTCCCCAAACCCTGTCATGTACTCCAAAGGGAAAACCCCTTTTTTCAAAACAGGGTTGAGTCAAAATATTCTTCCGTTATTGGGCGGGACTTTTGGGCATAGCCAGTGCCTCAAATTTGAGCCCATCATGTGTTGCATAGAGTCTTTAGAAAGACATTTTTATTTAAAGTGAAACAAAAGTTTTTTTTTCTGATGACTGGCAATGAAATGTTTACCCTAAAGGGGGCGTGGTTACTGCTTGCATTATAAGGTGAGAGTCTTAACCTCGCAAGTTGTAAAGAATACGGGCAGTTTCCCATGTTTTTGGGATCAAACTTAGTTGAAGATTGCATTTTTCTGGGCGCTGCAACCCCCCTAAAAATTTTTCCCAAAAAAGTGAAACATGGGGCTCTTTTCTGTGGGGGTTTTCACTCTTTGGGGGTTACTCTAAAACCCCAAATCCAACAATGCGTGGCTGAGGGCATACTGGTTTTCGGGCTTCAGGCGCCATTTTGAATTTTAAAAAGTTTAGATTTTTTAGAACAGGCATTACGCAATTTTTGCATGCGTTTTTTTAATGTTTTTTTTTCAGAAATCTGGGCCTCTTTAAAATTCTGGTCTGAATAAACCCCCTCCGACCTAACAAAAATGAAGGGAAATGAACAAAAACTGATGATTTTCTCATTAAGACTGTTTTTCGTAGGTTTTTTTTTGGGGCTGGCCCCCTTATAAGGAAAAATAACGACTTTGAAGTTTGCGGGAAATACGTATGGGGTTTTTGGGAGCCCCCCTTTTCCGTTCTTAAAAATTTTTTAGATCCTGGGCCGGGGGCGTATTTTTTCTGTTTTTACAGTCTAAAACTTTTACAATGTTTTATATGGGCCCAAACGCGGCTTTAGCGGTTGGGAAAATTTTTGTTAAACATTTTCTACAGGGGTTTTTTGTTTATTTTCTTTCTTTAAGTATGCGCTAATAATTGCTCATTGTGGGATCAATGGTTTAAAGGGGCCCGCCCCCGTGGGGGAAAACATTAGGATTTTGTCCACATGACTTTTGGGTTTGGGTTTGCCATTGTTGGGCGTTCTTGGACACTTTAATTTGGGACCAAAAATTTTTTTCTCCCCCCTTTCCCAGGGGTATACATTAAAAAGTTATTTGGGGTTTTTTATTCTTCCCAAAATGATCAATTTGGTTACACTTTTCCGGGGAAAAGGGTTTTTCCCTTGAAGGTTAAATTTTTGGCGTTTGCCGTTTTTCATCTTTCTGGTGTTGCTGTTATTAGTTCAAAAACCCCAAAATTCAAATTTTTTCTTTATTTTTATCGTTAAAACGCTCTTCTTTAAAAATCCCGGGGGCATTTTTGTTTTCCTAAAAAATCCGGGGCAAACTTGCCCGTTTTAACTTTTTTGATTTCGTTCCAAAATTTAATTTTGCTTCAAGGGGCTCCCTTGAACAGCTTTTCTCCCAAGGGAATTTTTCAAAAAATTATTTTGGTTTAATCAGCCCAGCTTTTTTTTTTTAAAAACCATTTTTTTTATTTAAAATTTAAAAAAATAAAAAACCTTTTTAATGGGGGGGGGTTGGGGCTTTTTGGTTTTCCTTTGGAAATTAAATAAAGATAAAAAACCTTCCGGGGGTTTGTTTTGACTTTTTAAACAAAATTTTTAAGTGCCTTTTTAAAAATTTTTTAGGCATTCCTTTTTTTTTTTCCTTTGGGGGTTTATAAAAAATTGCCTCGCCCTTTTTTTTAAACCAAAAATTTTTTTTTTAAAAAAAATCCCGGGCCGTAAACCGGTTTTTTTCTTGGTCAAAAAAGGGGATAAAAAACCCCGGTTTTTATGTAGTTTAAACGAACTTTAATTTTTTATTTTTTTAAAAGGATTCCCTTTTTTCTGTGGCTTTGGGTTTAGTTTTTTTTTTTGGAAGGACAAAAGTTTTGAACACCAAAGGCCTGGTAAAGAAAAACCTCTCCTAGGTAAAACGCTTTTTATTGGCCCCCTTTTGCTAAAGGCCCCAATTGTTCCTGCTGTTGGGGGTTTAGTTTTTTTTTGGGCCCCGATTAACAATGGAAACAATTGGCCAAACAAGGGAAAACCTTTTTTGGGGTAATTTTGGGGGGGCGCCCCTTAATTTCCCGTTGTAAGGGTTTAACTTGGGGTTTTTTGGTTAGGGGGTTTCTATACTCTTCTTTTGGCGGCGCTGTAGCACATTTGGAAAAACCTGAAGGGCATTTTTAAAAAGAAAAAAAAAATTTTATATACTACGTTTCTAATCTTTAGTTAAATATTAGCTGCCATCATATAATAAAAAAAAATGTACTTTAAAAGGGGTTTTATCGGCTTCTTCTCTTTAATTTTTTTTTGAATTTATTACGTCCTCACAGTTCCCCCCGTTTCCCATGTAACCGTTTACCTCGTTGACCTTAGGTCAATCCATAAACCGTATTTTTTTTTAATAATCATCAAGCTTACACTTAAAGGGTAGATCTTACCACAAGTAAACTGTTTTTTGGATTTCTACACCTCCCACCTTCCAAACATTTTTTTATTTCATCAAAATGCTGAAAGTTTAAGCCCGCTACTAGTTTTGGTTTAGGACGCCCTCAACGAAAATTGTATTTTCGTTTTTTTTGGGATAAAAAAACTTTCATTTCCCTCTTTTAATGGTTCTTCTCTTCACACAGCAATAAAATACCTTTAACGATCTTGCTGAACGCTAAAACTAAAATCCATATAGTGTCTGCCCTGCTTCTAGATATGTTGTATGATGAATCACCTTTTTTCTAATATATTCAAATTTTGACTGAATTGGGCTAAATCTGCCTTGCTAATTAGGGTTGCTAACAACCCAAACTCTAACGTGATTCAGAAAGCTTACTTTGCTTGGGTGTCTGTTGATCGTAACACGTTTTTTTTTTCTTAAAGTTATTTCATATGACATTCTTTCTTTTAATCCCCTTGAAAGATGGCGCAGCGTTTTTTAACAACTCAAACTAAGGGAATGGAAAAGCGATTTCCAAACGAAAAAATTTCAGCCACTATTTTTTGCCGCCCTTTAGTACTGCGGCCCTATTCTTTTTTTTAGTGCTTCTTCTTTTCTATTCCTTGAAAACCAAAGTAAACCCTTTCATTCGGGGTTAGCCATAAAGAATAGGTTAAAAATTGTCTGCATTGTGTAAAGAAAATATTCTTGCCCCTAAATTTTTATAAAAATTTTTTCAACAATTGCCCCCCAGGTTCTGTACAACTGCCCTTTTTTTGGGTCTGTTTTGAACGAGCGCTTTTTTTGAAAGAAGACGCGCAGACCCGCACAATCACGTCATTTGCCCTGGGTCGGGAAAAATTTACAGTAAAATTTTGTTTTCCGCACAAAGAAAGGGATTATTTGGAACAGTAATATCCGCTTATTCCCTTCACCCAAGGGTTCTTTCAGTTTCTATGGGGGTCAAGAATCGAGCCATGTGCTTGTGACATTTTTATAAGCAAAAAAAAAATTTAATTATTTAAAAACATGGCGGAATTGAAGTAAAAATTAGATTTTTTTGATCCGGAGACGCAATGAAAGATCCCTTAAACGGCATCGCTAAATGCCTCATTGCAGCGTAAATTTTAACACAAGTACGGTCGAAGATTTTCAAAAGTTTTAGGCCAAAAACCCCCCAATTTAAGACCCAAATGATTTTGAATTAAAAAGAGGCATTTTCTTAAAAAACGATCAAGGAAACTTGTTCGGCTTCCCAAAAAACCCCCGACCCATAAAAGTTTTAGCCAAGAGACAATTATACAAAGACTAAAGGGAAAGATCAAATCCCCTTGGCCTTGTTAGCCCAAAATTGAAGGATGCATTTTGCTAAACTTCAAAAACGCTGCAGGAACCCCAAAGCTAACCAAATAAAAAACATAACTTAAAGAATTAAATAAATGGGCAGATGAAATAAAAATGCAATAGAAGCAAAAACCCCTTTTTCAGAAAAAAACAGCTTTTAAAGACTATACACGACTCACCCCGCAAACCCCTGCGAGAAATAGCGCCCTTTGATCATGCTTTAAGAACCACAAGGCAATTAAAAAACAATTTAGCAAAACTGGGTGAACTAAGGGGCAATAAAAGAGAAAAAAAAAAAACTCTTTAGGCGATACGCCGACTTAGGGCATGAATTAAAGAAAGAATAACCCAAAGACTAAAAGACTTAAACAAGAAAGATCAAAAGGGACTAAAGTGCTAACTACTAACCGAGCCCAATTACAACCAAAGTGAATAGAATAAGAAAACTATCCGAAAAATTTTATTGAAGAACAACGCTAGCAGAACGAATAAAAACGCTGTTGAGAGAAAGGGAGTAAATTTTAGAAAGCGTTATAACACCTTAGGATTTGCAATAAGCACTGGAAGGGCTATTCAGGGGGGCGGTAGCCAAAGTTCATACCTCCACCCCACCGCCATCCGCTTCCGCCTGATAAATCTGGAAAAAAAAACGCTTGACACTTGCAAGTTTATTAAAAAAATTACTGGTAAAGCCTAAACGCTTTACCAGGAATATTGGGGAGTATTGTCGCTGGCTTTTGTCTACTGCAACAAAGTAATTGGGTTTTAAATGGCCGAGCACTTATGGGCATTAGTTTTGTAATATTGGGGTTACATTTAGAAAGAAAAAAGACCAGAAATCCTATCCTTAATCCAAGAAAAAAGCGCGTTTTTTTCAATTCAGGGGTCACGGAACAAGTCCGGAGCTTTGCTGACCCTTCAATGACTTTTGGGGTTTGGACTTCGGGGATAGATGACTTAATTTTGGGGTGTTCTTTTTTTGTTTGTAATATTACTGGCCAAAATTTATGTCTTTTTCCCAACCTTCTGTTCATTGCCTGCTATAAAATTTTCATTATTTATTTTTATTATTCCTCCCGGGAGTCTGAGGCCCAAAGGGCAGCATGTAAAAACCATCCCAACAGCAAAGTCTACTTTCGATCTTGCGTATTGTAAAACATGTTGGACCTTTGAATATTTGAAGGTAAATCAACGAAAATTTAATGGCTCCCTAAATTTGCAAGTATTTTTTTTTTGCGCGTAAAAGCCAGAGAAGGATCATTATCCGATTTTGCCGGGGCTTGCGACCTAGCAAACCCCAAAAAACTAAGTACGAATAGATCTTATTCTTTCTTTTCCCCCCCTATTAGGCCTTAAAGTGTCTAAGATAAATGTTGCCCAGGGCTGTTTTATGCCTTGCTCTATGGACCAGGGCTGAACAATTTTGAAAGGAGGTTCAAGACATTTTTTAAAACTTTCTGTCGTGCCCCGAAAATAAGGGTGCCTGGGCCATGACAAATCCAACTTTTTTCTAAACTGTCTTGATGTTAATATTGAATTCGTTACAGATCCTTTCAAAAGCCTTCAGCTTTTCTGTTGCTAAAGGTTTAAAAAGTTTTGTCTTTCGGTAATGGGCTTGCAGTTCAGTCAAATACTCTAAAGGTGTAATAGAAATGAAATGAAATCGTACACTGACCTCACCAAAAGGGATCAGATTTGTAAGAAAACGACACTCCACCCCAGTTGATCCCAAAAGACACAGCAAATTTTAAACGGGTTCTGAAAAACTGCAAGGGATACTAAACCACGCTTTCGGTTGTGCTCTTTTTCATGGGGGGGTTTAAAGATACTCTTCAGGGAACTCCCCTTTTTTAAAAAAAAGGGGCTCGGGGGTCACAGAAAAGTCAAGAGTATCAGTTGCTAATTTTTTAAATTTGTAGTGCGGCCCAACAAATATTTTTGCTCAGTATATTTGAATCACTCATTTTTAATTTTTTTTTAAAAAAATTTTTTGAAACAATAAAACCCAAGACCGTCCTTCGTTTTTTTGAACATGCTATTGA
This sequence comes from Conus ventricosus, assembly GCA_018398815.1. Taxonomy (NCBI): domain Eukaryota; kingdom Metazoa; phylum Mollusca; class Gastropoda; order Neogastropoda; family Conidae; genus Conus; species Conus ventricosus. The sequence goes on along the minus strand of CM031595.1, from coordinate 84,370,621 downwards.
TAAAATTGCGGGGCCAAAAAGGCGCGCTCCGAAATATTTTACAAAGTCTTGTTTAATAAAGCAAAGCCAAGGAAATAACAAATTCAAAAAATTCCAGAGCAGGGACCAAATTAGCCGTTAACAAAACCGATGGTTATTACGGGTTTTGCTCGCTAAAAGAAGCAAAGATTTCTTTGCATTTTTCTCAAACTTAACAAGCAAAAATAAAAAACAATTTTTAAATTTAAGCCCAAAAAGTACTTACTTTTTTGATAGAGACTAGCTAAAAGTTAGGCTTTACAACTGGCAATCTACCCAAATCATTTTAGTGTTACACCAGATGAAACTACTTTGAGGGGGGAAAAAATCCGCTCGACTGCTTACATTCATTTTCTATTTCTTTGGAGACTGACACGATGAAAATTATATGAAGGAAGGCCCTCAAAATGTTTTAAGAGCTCTTCCGTCAGGGGAAAACTGCATATTGCGATTTTGAAATTATACAATTCCCTAATTACAGTTTAAAAAATTAGCTTGTGGGAAAGGGGCGGATCATTTAATAAAAAAATTGCAGACAAAACAGGGAAAGTTGTAAAATTGATAACCTACACTTGTTTTGGAAATAAAATAATACTTTTCAAAAAAAAAATGTCGCGAGGGCCGAAGAACCAGCATTACATTACGCCTGTGAGTTATAACTTTAGAATTAAAAGACCTTGCGACTTGCGGACTTTGAACAGAAAGGTGAGATAGGCACTTTGTATGGGTTTGAGTACACAAAAATGGTGATTATAAACTAAAAAGGTTGGGACATAAAAAGTTTCCTAAACTAGAAAAACTGCGGGAATCAGAGGCAAAAAATGTTGGCCCGTAGAAATAAAAAAGTTCGAAAACCCGACCTCAATGGCACTTAGAACCATATTAGAATGGGGCATAAAATTTTAATTCATAAGCCCATTTACATTTTTTGGCCGCAAAAAAAATTTCAGAAAAACATTCAAAACCCGGCCCTTTACTTAAGTCTTATGCCAGACGACAATAGTCGGGAAAAAAATTGAAATAACGCCGTATGGGAAAAAAAAGTACATCCTCCAAAAAAAGAAACAGTTGTAAAAAAAACTTCTACAAAATTAAAAGTTCTTTCCAAGCGAAATTAGGGGACAAGTTTTACAATGAATTTGAAATTTCTGCCTTTAAAGATGTGAGAGGGATGGGGTTTTGGCGTTAGTGCGTCCTTATAAAAGGAATTAATATTAGCTGGGAAAAACAGACTTAAACGCCTTAACTTACCCTCGCGTCTTCACAATGGCGAGGATATTAAGATCATAACAACAAGCAAAAAAAAACAAAGTTTACTTAAAAAGAAACAAACTCAGAACTGAATTGGATTTAATCTTTCACATTTAGGCCTCGAGGGTTTTATTATACTGAACAAATTTTGACGAAGTAGATAAAAAAATAACGGGTTAGATTAAATTCTGTTATAAAAATATGAAGCAGTTAAACTTTATGATAAAACCCCCATTTTTCAATGATTTGTGGGCAACTGGTTGGGAAAAACAATATTTTTCCTAACTTATTTCAAACAGTTTATCGTTTTAATTTAATCTATTGGATTTTCTGTCCAACACTTAAATGAAAAAGCTATCATGATAAAGGGTTTTATGGACAGATGTGAATTAATTTAAATTGATCCCCCAAAAACATAATGTCTGAACGCTTTTTTTTATTGTTTGAGGAACGCAACCTTTTTATTAAAAGATACGTTTAGCAGAAAAAAGACATAGTTTAAAAAAAAAAAACACTTTGTCGAAACTACTTTTAGCGGAAACATGCTCGAATAAGTGTTGGATTTTTTTGTCAGAAATTAACTCAGTTTTAAAGATTAAGAAAATTAAAGACTGTAGTGTTATTTCACATGAAAGACAAGACCTTTTTAAAAATGTTTGCGCGAAAATGATGATTGAAAACGATCAAGAAAAAAATAGGATTAAACAAAAAATAAAATCTGAAAAGTTTAGTAAAAGATTAAAAACCCATAACCCTGCACAGTTGTTTGTTTGTAGATAATGGTTATTTTTTGGTTTTTTAAAAATCTTACTTGTCAGAGAACATAATATGCTGATTTTAGGCCCCTTCGCCCCAAAACTCGGGGGGAGAGCAAGGGGGGGAGAGCGGGATATTCTGTTCTCTCCCTTTCTTCACTCTTTCCCTCTACCTTTCTGCCCTAAATTTCCCCTCTATTTTTGCTTTCTTTTTTTTCATTTTTTTTTCCTGTCTTTTTTTTTTTCCCCCCTTCCTCATTTCGTTCCGTTTCTTTTCTTGTTTTTTTTTTTCTGTCCTGTCCTTTTTTTCCTCTTTTTTTTTTTCTTTGTTCTGTCTCTTCCTTTTTCTCCTCTCTTTTCTTTTTTTTTTATTCTGCGTCCTTTTTTTTCTCCTTTTTTTTCTTTGTTCTGTCTCTGTCCTTTTTCCCTCCTTTTTTCTTTTTTTTTTTTTCTGCTGTCCTTTTTTAAAACCCTCTTTTCTTCCTCTTTTCCATCTTTTTTTCTTTTCTGGCTTTGGGTTCCTTTTTTTTTTTCAGAAAATAATGTTTCTTCTTCTTTTCCCCCCCTTTTTTTTTACAGTTTTTTCCCCCTGTCCTCCCCGTCCTTTCCAATTTTTTCTTCCTTGCTTCTCTTTTTATCCCGTTTTGTCTGATTTCTTTCTTCGCCTTTTTTTTTTCCTCCGTCCCCCTTCATTTCTTCCCTCTTTCCTTCCCCTTTTTCTTTATCGCCGTCCCCCCTCCCCCCTCCCTCCCGCATGTTTTGTTCTGTGACTTTGTCTGATTTTTAACAAAAGCAATTTCAACACAAAACCAGAAATAAAACCCTTTTTTGAAAAACAAATTCCCCAAAAATGAATTTCAAAGACTTCGAAAACCACTACAGACCCACACGCTGTCTTTATTGATTTTACCATTTTCCCCCCTTGAGTTTATCTGACCCCTTTTCCCCCTTTTTTTCCCCCCCCGCAAGGGAAAGTTCAGAGTGACCCCCCCGGGTGGGACACCAACACACCCACACAAGGCATCAATCAGCAGTATCAGATCAAAGAATCAAGACTCCAAGAGTTTTGGGCGAGGGGGCACTTCCGTTCAGTGGGAAATTTGGAAAACACCTCAATGTACTTTTCTTTTTTTATCAAACATAGCTCTTTAAAGGGGGGGGAAGGGGTCTTTTTTTTCCAAAAATGGTGGTGTGTGTGTGTTGTGTGTGTGTTTGTGTGGTTTTGGGGTGTTGTGTGTGTGGGTGTTGTGTGTGTGTGCGGCGTGTTTGTGTGGTTGTGTGTGTGTGTGTGTATGTGTTGTGTTGGGGTGTGTATGTGTGTGTGTGTTTGTGTGTGCGTTCGTGCGTGTGGCTTTCATGCGTGCGTGCGTTCGTGCGTGCATGTTTTGTGTAGTGGTGTGTGTGCGTGCGTTTGGGCGCCATGTGTTTGTGAGTGCGGCGCGTGCGTGTGTGTGTGTGTGTGGTGTGTTTGTGTGTGTGGTGTGGTGGTATGTTAGTGGGGGTGTGTGTGTGGTGTTGTGTGTGTGTGTGGTGTGTGTTTGTGTGTGTGTGTGCGTGCGGGGCCTGCGTGCCTCGTGCGTGCGTGCCTGCCCTCGGCTGTGGCGTGCGCGTGTGTGTGTGTGTGTGTGTGTGTGTGTGGGTGTGTTGGTGTGTGTGCGTGCGTGCCCGCGCGCGTGGGGATGGATTATGTGTGTGGTGTGTGTGTGTTGTGTGGTGTGATGTGTGTGTGTGTGTGTGTTGTGTGTGTGTGGTGTGTGGTGTGTGTGTGGGTGGGTGCGCCGCGCGAGCGTTTGTGTGTGGTGGTGTGTGTTGTTTGTGTGTGTGTGTGTGTGTGTGTGTTGGTGTGTGTGGCGTGTTGAGTGCGTGTGTAGTGGTGGAGTGCGTTGTATGTTTTGTATGTGTGTGTAGGGGTGGTAGTGTGTGAAAGAGCGTTCTGTGTGTGTGTTGTGTGGTGTGTTTTGTGTGTGTGTGTGGTGTGTTGTGTATGGGGAGAGCGCGCGTACTGTGTGTTGGGTTGCGTGCGTGGTGTGTGTGTGTTGTGTGTGTGTGTGTGTGTGTGTGTGTGTGGTGTGTGTGGGTCTCCGGAAAATTTATGTCCAGTGCATTTTACATTTTGCCGTCCCCCTTCAAAGGCAATTTTTTTTGTAGAACGCTTTCACCTTATCAAAACTAATTTTCCTTTTTTTGTAAAATCCTAACAGGGTCCCCCCCCCCCCCCCCCCCCAATTTTTTTTCACCCTTGCAATAAGGAACTGCCCGTATTTAAAGGCATTGTTCTGGAGAATTTCAGCTTGTATCTGTCTTTGAATCGCCTCCCAGAAAAGACTACCTGTCTTT
>CM031595.1:84358760-84361260 GCA_018398815.1 Conus ventricosus | reverse complement strand
TCAACAACAAAAACAACAACAACAAATGTTCAGTCAACAAAATCATTCAATACAGAGAGAGACTGAAAAGCAGCAAAAATCAGAGAGAGAGAGAGAGAGAGAGAGAGAGAGAGAGAGAGAGAGAGAATCAGAAAATCATAAAGAAAGGTGCGCAAATGGAGTCTGAAAAACATATATGCAGGGAACACAAAAGGATTCAAATCGACGAAAAGGATTTGAAATTGATTTTGGAAATCAGTCAAAGCCAGTGTAATTAGATGGATTGAAAAATCCACAAAACCCAGTGCGCAAGGACAGATTCAGCGCACTAAGACGGTATTGCAAATCAATATACACTAGACCTGTAGAGAAAGAGGGAGTGGTAACTCAAGGAAAAAAATGTGAATGACCAATCGCTAGACGATTGATAATTTGGAAGTAAACATCAAAGCGTACCCTTAGAGTAACTGAAAAAAATGAGCAAAAACCAGTGTACAAGCAAAGATTAAGATATCATCAAATTCGATGTTCGAAGAAAAATTGAGAAATCCTCAAAATCACTGTAAAAAGACAGACTGTACGAAATCATGAAAAAGTGGAAATATATAGATTTCTGAATTTTACAAAAAGCACAAGTGGTTATTTAGACAACAAAAACAGTTGAGAGAGAGAGAGAGAGAGAGAGAGAGAGAGAGAGAGAGAGAGAGAGAGAGAGAGAGAGAGAGAGAGAGAGAGAAATCAACAAAAAACAATATACAAGGAGACTTAGAAATAAACGAATGCGCAGAGAGAGACTGAGAATTAAAACAATCAATGTACAAAGAGACTATAAAAAAACACCACAGTGCATAAACTGACTGGAAAAAAATCCAGCATTCAAAGAGACATGAAACGTCAACAAAACCCGGTGTGCAGAAACTAAGAAAATCAACAAAAAACTAGTGTACAAAGTTCGAGAAATTGAAAAACAAACAATGAAAGAAACAGTGCCCAAAGAGAGACTAGGAAATCAATAAAAACCAATATTCAAAGACAGACTGGAAAATCAACTAAAACCCAGTGTACAAAGAGAGCCAAAATAGGTTGAAAACAAAATCCATGCATTAATGGATACAAAGCTACAAAACAATAGTACAAAGAGAGTTTGCGAAATGATCTAATCCATTGTTCAGACAGCAGATAATCAATCAAGGACATGCAGCAGTGAACAAGAAAATGATAGATCAACGGAAATTCAGGTCACTAGGACAGAATGATCAATCAACTTGATCCCATGCACCAAGATGGACTGGAAAATCAACAGAAACCCAGTTAACAAAAAGAGCGTAAGAAATTAAAAAACAAAACAAAACAACTATAGTGCTTTTAATACAAATTGAGAATTTGATAAAATCGATGCCAAAAAAAAAAGCACGTAAAAATAAATCAGTATTATACAGGTCTGTGAGAGGCAATGGTGAACCGTTGAAACCGCTTGCATACTGAAAAAAACAGTCATCAAGAGGTAGTGATTGAAAACGAAAAGCAAATACAGCAAGTCCAAGCGCTGAAACAGAAAATCATCAATCAGGGAAATTGAATGATCAAAGAGAGAAAAAATGAGTTAGTGGACATTTCAGGGCTCGGATACAGAATGATAAATTGAGGAAATCCGGTGCAGAAACCAAAAACAATAAACTGCCCAAACGAAGGCTTCAAAGACAGCCCGACAAATAGGAAATCAATAATTTCTGGAAGAGAAAGTGATATGGTAATGAAACGCTATGCTTTTATTGCCTCTGAGGGCAAGAGCAGAGCAGAGCAGAGAGAGAGAGAGAGAGAGAGAGAGAGGAGAGAGAGAGAGAGAGAGAGAGAGAGAGGAGAGAGAAAGAGAGAGAGAGAGAGAGAGAGAGAGAGAGACAGACAGACAGACAGACAGACAGACAGCGACAGAGACAGAGAGAAACAGAGAGAGAGAGAGAGAGGGAGAAGAAGAAGAAGAAGAAGAAGAAAAGTCAAGAATGCTTTATTATCTCCAAAGTGAAATTAGAAGACGAAGAAGAAGAAGAAGAAGAAGGAGGAGGAGAGAGAAGAAGAAGAAGAAGAAGAAGAAAAAAGAAGAAAAAGAACAAGATGAAGAAGATCAAGAAGAAGAAGAAGAAGAAGAAGAACAAGAAGAGAGAGAGAGAGAGAGAGAGAGAGAGAGAGAGAGAGAGAGAGAGACAGAGAACGTGGGAGGAGGGGGAGAGGGGTGGGGGTGGGGAGGGGAGGCGGGAGACAGACAGGCGGACATAAACCTACAGACAGAGACAATGGCAGAGACAGTGATTTAGAGAGACATCACGATACTAACAGTGACATCGACGGACAGAGATACCGAGAGACAATGATGAAGGTGGCGTGCCGTTTGGCCCTACCCCCCCATAAAAGAGGCGAGAGGGGGAGGGCAGGAGCGCCGAACATGTGTGTTGTGTGATGACAGAGTGTGTGTGCCAGCCTGTAATGGCTTCAAGGAGCGGTCCAAAGCACATTTTTGAGACCC
>CM031595.1:84336260-84338760 GCA_018398815.1 Conus ventricosus | reverse complement strand
GACGATGCCGTTTTGATGGCTGAAACAGTTACAGGTTTGCAGACTCAATTAAATAGCTTACAGCGTGCCGCAGCATCTCTTCAGCTTAAAGTTAATATGATCAAGAGCAATATTATAGTACAGGGTCGAACTTTAATTAAGGACCACTTATACACAGTCTCACAAAACATAGAAAGAAAAACCGACAAACGACAGAAACTTTATAAATGTTTAATTTCATTATCAGTGAACAACATTTTGTCACTTTCATCGAAAAAATCATTCTTTCTGATTAGACAGAGGAGCCTGAATGAGACTACCCCCCAAAATGACATTCACAAAAAGAGTGTTTCTTTACAGTCTAATCAAAACCGAGTGTACCCCCCTCGTGCTGCCACACAATCCACACAGCGCTGCCTCATGGTGTTGACTGTTCTTGTAATGAGTGCCTGGGGGAGGTTTGCCCACTCCTGCTGCAGGTAGTGCAGCAGCTCCTGTCGATTTGCCGGAACAGGGTGATTTTCTTGAACTCTCCTCCCAAGCTCGCCCCAGATGTTCTCAATAGGGTTCATGTCCGGGCTGTTTGCCGGCCATGGCATCCTGGTGATGCCAGCTTGCACCACAAAAGTGTTCACGGCTCGACAACGATGTGGGGTGGCATTATCGTCCATGAACACAGCCTGAGCCCAATCTGCTGGAGTGCTGGGACAACCAAAGGCCGTAAAATCTCCTGCAGGTAGCGTTGGCCGTTCAGGTTGCCATCCACATGGTACAGGGGAGTCTTGTGGTGACTACTGATGCCCCCCCTCCCCCATACCATGACGGAGCCACCACCAAAAGCGACGACCTCCTGGATGACGTCATCTGCCAACTGCTCCCTGGGACGCCGCCACACCCGAATGCGTCCATCTCGTGGCTTCAACTGGAACTTGGACTCATCGGTGAAAAGCACCATCCGCCACTGAGCCCGAGTCCGTGATCGATGAGCTGTGCACCAGGCCAGGCGACGTGCCCGGTGGGCCGCAGTCAGTTTTGGTTTCCGGACTGGGCGCCTTGCTCGAAGGTTGGCAGCATTGAGGCGCCGCCGTATGGTCATCTCACACACTGCTGTGTTAGTGGCAGCTTGGAGCCGACGCCTGATGGTGTTGGAGGTGGTAGTCCTGGTCCGAAGAGCATGTCTGCGGATGAACCTGTCATCTCTTGCAGTGGTTTTCTTTGGCTGGCCTGGACGGGGTCTCTCTTTGACAGTTCCAGTCGCTTAAAAACGTTCTCTCAGCCGAATGATGACGGAGTGGGACACTTGTAGTCTTCTGGCCACTTCTCGAACGCCAGCTCGATCCTGCAGCCATGCAATCGCCCGGGTCCGGTCAAAATCAGACAGCTTGCGTCTTGGAGGCATTTTTGTGTTATGAAGAATTATGCACGTTGGGCTGCTTTTAGGGGTATTCCAGTCAGTAAAATGCTCTGCAATGCATTGGTTTTTGCACGTGCATTTGGAATTTCAGTGCAAAACCGTTTGAAGTAGTGTTCACTCTTGCTTAAAAAACAAGCAATTTTGACAACAATCTGCAACTTTCAACCCCCCCCCCCCCTCTGCATGCCGCACGTGACAATAAGACAGCTTTCGCAAGCTTTGCGGAATACTCTGTTAACCCCTTAAACCTTTCCCAGTCGAATTCTTCGAAAAAATGCATTGCTTGTATTTTTGGCCAATTTAAAAAGAAAGGGCCTTTTTCGGGGTGGTCCTTAATTAAAGTTCGACCCTGTATTTCGGAAGGGTGGTCATTTGAGTGTGAGAGAAAGATGGCTATATAATTGTGTGACTTTGCCTGCAGTAAATGTGTATAAATACTGAGGAATATTCTTCTCCACGCACTTGAGCTTTACCGCTGGAATGTTCTTCTCCACGCACTTGAGCTTTACTGCTAGAGAACAGGAAAACCTTCATTCTGGCTCACTTTCGCCCTCAACCAGTTTTCGGGCGAAAGTGACCCAGAATAAAGGTTTTCCTGTTCTCTGCCAAGTAAGACTTCAATACCCAAAAAATAACGATTATCTACAAACAAACATACTGTGCAGGGTTATCCGTTTTTAATACTAATTTACTAAACTTTTCAGATTTTAGTTTTTGTTTAATCCTATGTTTTTCTTGATTGTTTTCAATAACATCATTTTCGCGCAAACATTCTTCAAATGAGTCTCTGTCTTTCATGTGAAATAACACTACAGTCTTTAACTGTTCTCTAAAGTCTTTTAAAACTGAGTTATATTTTTGGCATAAAATCCCCACACTTATCCTAGCATGCCTTCCACTGAAAGCTAGTTTTGACAAAGTGTTTCTCTTTTTAACTATGTCTCTTTCTGCTGAGCAGTCATCTATAATAAATAGTGTCTGCGTTCCTCAAACAGTCTATAAAACTGTTCTAAACACTCACTCAGTTTATTGCTGGGGTCAACTAAATATATTCATCATCTGTCCATAAACTCTATATGATTGCTTGTTCCTAGTTTAAACCACAAT
>CM031595.1:84326077-84331077 GCA_018398815.1 Conus ventricosus | reverse complement strand
TCCTTAAGAGGAAGAATATCCAAATTCTTATAATCATCTTTACTCAACGTGTTAGGACTTAATTTAATTAATTTTATAGCTCTTTTGTATAATCGATTTATGTATTTTAGATTAGTTTCACTTGAGTTATCCATAATGTGGATGCATAATTAATTAGAGATAGGATGTGGCATGGAAAAACATTTTCCTGGAGTATAGATTTAGAAAATTCTTAATTTTTGAAAGCTGATATAGTCTTTTGAATTTTTTTTTCCCTAAATCAGAAATATGTTCAGACCATAGTAAATCGTTGTCGATGGTGACTCCTAAAATTTATGTGAGACTACTTCGTTTATAATTTGCCTTTGAGGTATTATGGTGCAAAGGGGGAACACATTTTTTTTCTTTTTTGACGTGAAGTTACATAAAAATTTAGTTTTGCTGATATTGAGAGCCATATGATTCAGTTCAGTCCATTCGTCAAGTCTGTTAAGGTTATCTTGTAGATTTAGTTACGAGTTCAGCCGCATTTCTGTTTTTATCTTGTAGAGAAGTGTCATCAGCGAACATTTCACAAACACATTGAATGTACAAAGGCATATCATTAATGTAAATAGAAACAAAAGTGGTCCTAATACAGATCCTTGAGGCACCCAAACTTAACTGGTAGCAACGTTGATCGTTTAGAATTTATTTCGACAAGCTGATAGCGGTTTGTGAGAAATGAGAAATAAATTTTAGGGTTTCGTTGGTCATTTGTAATGGCTGAGTTTTTTTAATAGCAGAGTGTGGTCGATTACAATCAAATGCTTTTGCAAAATCAACAAAAAGAATTCCTGTAAACTCGTTGTTATTAATGTTTGAAAGACAATTTTCAATAATTTGTGTAAGTGCTGTATGGCAAGAGTGGTTCTCACGAAAGCCAGATTGGTTTTCATGAATCAGATCATATCTTTGAAATGAGAATATAAATGTGATTGAACATGCCTTTCAAGGGGTTTAGATAAGAGAGATAGGATAGACATCGGTCTATAGTTAGAGGGATTTGCAGGATCTCCTGTTTTATAAATCGGTATAACTCTAGCTTTCTTAAATTCGAGGGGAAAGTTGTTCTTATCGATAGATAGATTGTAGATATAAGTAAGAGAATCTGCAATAAAGGGGCACTGATTTTCAGAATTTTGCCGTCTAACCATCTAAATCTCTAGTTCCGATTGCTTTAATTTTAACAGTCCCATGAAAACTTCATTTACTGCGACTGATGGAATATTGAATTTGGAATGAATGTTCTTTGAAGTGCAAAATTCTTCCAACAGCTTTAAGTCGTTCTTGTTCGTTTTATTATTTATAACTGTTTTTTTCGCAATATTTGCAAAGTGAGTATTGATTTCTTCTGGTGATAAGTCTTTACATGATCTTTGGACTCGGCTATGTAAGTTGTTACTAGTTAGGCTATGATGGCTTTCCATATCAATTTAGAGTTCTTTGATGAAGACACCAAATCTTGGAAATATTTTTGCTTTGCATTCCTCTTCATAGAAGTGACTTTGTTCCTTTGTCGTCTGTACTTCACTTTTTGATTTGTCTTATTTAAATAATCTCTTTCGTCACTTTCCTTTTCTATTTCCTTTGTTATCCAAGGTGGCTTACTAAAATGTTTAACTCTTTTTTTTTATAAAGGGAGCATGTCTATCATAAACAGTACTAAATTTATTTATCCATTCATTAACGGCACAATCCGGGTCTCTAATCTGATAAACGTTTCTAATCCTGAGTGAAGTAAGTCAGTTAGAAAGGCACTTTTGTCGAAATATGTAAAACGTCTATAGAAAATTTCCTTGTGTCCGTATTTTGGAATTTTTACTCCTTTTTTCATCCAAGTAAGACCTATTGTTGAGTGATCACTACAACTAACTGGAGCACAGCAATTTTCTACAATGTGTTCTTTAGAATTAACGTTAGATGTGATCAATAAGAGTCTCAGTGTTTTCTGTAATGCGTGTTGGATGGTCGATTAATTGTTCCAATCCAAGCATCGCACAGCTACTAATCCATTTTTTTCCGGGCACTGTTAAGGGCATTCTTAGATCTATATTAAAGTCTCCTAGGAGAACGATTTCTTTTGATTCCAGGATGGCAGCGTCCATCATCAGATTAAACCTATCGTACCAATCAATTGTTTCAGATGGATTTCTGTAATGAATCCTACTATTATAGGTTTACAACATTTTAAAACTAATTTCAACCCAAACCGATTCTATATTATAGCTTTCGAGATGTAGTATTCTTTTAAATTTATGAGTTCGCACAGTATAATAGCAGTCCTGTTGATTTAGGAGCTGTAGGATCGAGACGCACGATGTTATAATTATGCATATACATATCAGCATCTGAAACTACACATGTTAACCTGGATTCGGCGAAGCAGAACATATGAAAGTTCATTCCATTGTTGTTTAAAGTAGATGCTATTTCATCAGTTTTGTTTCTAGCACTGTTAATATTAAGATATCCTATTCGAAGCCCTTTCTTGGAGGGCCACGCATCTTGAGTAAATGACATGGCAACACAATGTTACATCAAGATTATTACAAGTCAAGCAAATCAAATAAACAACAAAATAGGTCAATACAGATGAACAAATTATTTGACATGTATGTCTCACTAATCCGATTTGAAAAAGGACACGTTTTCTATTTAAAAAAAAAAAAAATAATAAGTACAGGCAACACAATTGTAAGCCAAGACTTAGATCACACTTTTACGGTGTCCATGAAAGCGAAAATATTTGTTCAGAAAATTAAATTCATAAAGAATTTAAAGACACACACACACACACACACACACACACACACACACACACACACACACACACACACACACACACACACACACACACACAAAACAAACCCACCTCACCAAATACAACGTAAATACAAATCAAAAATACAAAGTCGCCAACTGCAAGTACACAACTGCAAATATGTGCATACAAATCTAACCAAATGTCAATGCAAGTTAGGAAGTACACAAAACAAAAAATCAGACAATGAAATTGATCAAAAACTAATTACAAACGAGAAAAGATCTCCAAAAAGTTGTGAACAATAATGACACAAAATGTCTATTAAGAGCCTGAATCAGAGATTGGGCCTCAAAAATTACAGCACATCAACAGGCAAACCAGTTCAATGCAACAAACCAGCAATGACAAATGTGTCGTTACTGTAATCTAACTCCAATATCCCAATTAGGGAGCTTGAGCAAAAGAAGACTTTTCAAATGAGCTCAATGCGAGTCAGCTTTGATTAGCAAAAACACACACACACACACACACACCACACACACACCACACACACACACACACACACACACACACACACACACACACACAATCACACCCACACACACACACCCACACACACACACACACACACACACACACCAAGGACCTAGCGTTGAAACATTAAGTGGGGGTTCATGTAGGAGGCCATGAATTTGTGAAACAGCATCTCATAGGGGTTGATATTATTGGGGAATTGCGACCCTCCTACATGACCAGCATATTTCAGCGTTGGGTTCGAACTTTCTCCAACCAAAGGGATAAAGGGAGGCATGTTGTGGTATGGAAGGCGTGAAGGGGGTAAATGGGATTGCATGGGGTGAGAACTTTGGTTTACATAAGGGTGGCGGACGGGTGGTGGAACTTCGCAACTTGGAATGGCCTGAGCGGGGTCAAACATCATAGGGTGAGGAGGGAATGATGGGGGGTGGGTAAGGAGTGGAGGGCGTTGATTGGGGTGAGTGGACTCAGTGTTTGCCATTTACAAATGGGGGGCGTGGTGGGGCCTGGCGGTCAAAGGTTGGCGGAAGGAGAGGGTGGGACAGGTTAGAGAAGTGACGCTCAGAGGCGATAGAAGTTTGTTGAGAAATGGTGAGAATGGTTTTCTCGACCAGTTCTTAAAGGGGGGTAATGAGTCATGGACTCCAAAGGTGGACAGTCCATAGAATGGAAGTGGTTTGCGCTTCTGTAATTAGCACTTTTACCTCTGACTTGAGAGCGATAGTTCTCTGATTGCACTGAACGCAAAGAATTATGGCCAAATTGATTTGACTGATTGGCTCTCCTAAAAGAATTTTGGCGGCTGTGGGGGAAAACAAATCTGCTTAAAATTCATTGCCAGTTTAGCAGTGCCAGCATCACTAGGGTGAATGAGATTCCCATAGAGAGGTAGCTTGGGTTTTCCCGTAGTGGTTGTGAAAGTCAATTGATTATCAATAATGTCAGTTTTCAATATTTCACAAGCTTTTTTGAAGGTTGTTGTTTGAAGGTGAAATGAGTGTGTTAAGGTGATGATTACCACGTGCTGGAATGATCGAGCTAATGAATATTCTAGCGTTAGTGAACATACGGTTGGCCAAGTGGATGACATCACACCAGGATTCTAGAGACACTTCCCCGGTGGTTTTGCAGTCATTGACATCCACGTGAAGGATTAGCATGTTGATGCTGTCATGGGACTGCTGTTGCTGCAGCCAATCACATAGATCACTCACAGTCAGTCCGGGAACACATATTTTGGACACTGGTTCTTGTCGAGGCACAATTCTATGCAGGTCAACACCTCTCACTACTGAATCACCTATCAGCAACACGGAAGTTCTCTCAGATAGAGTTTCTTTTGCTATATTATTTAGTTTTGAGATCTTGTGGTTGGTGGGAGGCTGTTCGAGAGTATCTCTAGAACTGACACCATTACCAGTGTGTGTGTGTGTGTGTGCGTGTGTGTGTGTGTGTGTGTGTGTGTGTGTGTGTGTGTGTGTGTGTGTGTGTGTGTGTGTGTGTGTGTGTGTGTGTGTGTGTGTGTATGTGTGTGTGTGTGTGTGTGTGTGTGTGTGTGTGTGTGTGTGTGTGTGTGTGTGTGTGTGTGTGTGTGTGTGTGTGTGTGTATGTGTGTGTGTGTGAACCGGTTGCTCTTCGTCCAGCCTGTTTCCTTACTGGTTCCGTTTCATGCGTGTAT
>CM031595.1:84318577-84321077 GCA_018398815.1 Conus ventricosus | reverse complement strand
GTGCGTGTATGTATGTGTGTGTGTGTGTGTGTGTGTGTGTGTGTGTGTGTGTGTGTGTGTGTGTGTGTGTGTGTGTGTGGTGTGTGTGTGTGTGTGTGTGTGTGTGTGTCTGCGTGTCTGTGTGTCTGTGCGTGCTTGCTCTGACACAGACACCCGAATACGCCTCGAGTAGAATCAGGATGCTCTCTCTCTCTCTCTCTCTCTCTCTCTCTCTCTCTCTCTCTCTCTCTCTCTCTCTCTCTCTCCCCTCTCTCTCTCTCTCTCTCGGAGTGTATGTGCACATGTGCAAATGTTATACATTTGTGTGTACGTATGCCATCGTGTGCAAGCGCATAGTCTATGTGTGATCTCCACACTGTAGTTTCTTCAACATCTGAATGTCTGGGATGTGCATCGAGGGGATGTTTCAGGTTCACATGGAAGGAACACCACGCAGCGACATGAGGCAATCGAGAAACATTGGCCCTCTTTAAAAAAAAAACTGGCTGGGGAAGAATTGGAACCCAGTGACCCACCTTTCCCCGGGAGTTTTACGTTGATGTTGAACTGCATTTTTCTTCTGATAATTTAATCATACGTTACGTCTTGACACCGTTTTTCTCATGCTTTTCTGTGGGTTGTTTCTGTAATCTGGATGTCTGTATCTGGAAAAGAAGTAATTGCAACAGTTTCTTGAGTCCTATTTTTCTGTTCGTTTTTTTATCCATTTATTTATCTAATCATTTATTTATTGTTCCGTGTCTTGTAACTGTTGCTAGTAATGCTACTATTTTGCATCATCACCCTCTCCTGTCCCCCAAATCGCCCCCCCCCCCCTCGAACAAGTCTTGGACCCATTTCTTTGCCGATAATTCTCGCTGGCTTCCAAATCCTAGTGATTCTGGGGCTGCAGGTTTGAATGCCTGCATGCTGGAACAAGGTTTTCCCCTAAGGATTAACTTTGATTGTGACTCCATTTCTCAAAAAGTCATTCACATGTAACATGAACCAAGAACCCATGTATGCACGCACCCACAACATGTTGCACACACATAAACTCCCGCAACCAGAATTCGAAAGAGGCCACTTTAGCTGTCAGCTTGAATGACACGTATACACATACCCTGCATGTTCCGTAAAAAAAAATTGAAAGTAAAAAGAAAAGTAGGACTTAGTGAAATGGAGATGGAATACGCCAGCAAGTAGCCAAACAAACGGCTGAAATGTAGGTCAGCCAGCAGTTAGTTGTGTAAAATTATACTTGGATTGTAAAGCGCTCAAAGTTTGGTCTCTCTAGTGGAGGAAAGGTGCCGTATATATACTCTCGATAATAATCTTCTTTGCTTTGTCTTTCTCCTCCCCCTCCCCCCTCGTCCACCTCCTTCTATAACTACTGTGAGTGTGTAATTATCGGTGTTGACATTGCTTATGTTGATTATAATAATTATGCATTATGTTGATAAGGACACTTCATATGTTGATTCTTATACAATATATCTTTTCAGGAAAAAAAACGTTTGCTACTTACGGAAATACTTGTGTTGATTGTGATACTAATAGGGTATTACTTTTGTCGATGTTCATATTCTGTTGATCGCTACACTGTGTATGTTGAACCCGATTCTATTCATATTGACTATCATGCCACTTGTGGTAATTAGTATTTAACCCATCCTGACTCAGACGCCACTTACGTTGATCATGATACTTCTTACTTTGATTGTGATTCTACTAATGCTAATTACCGAATATATATGTATGTAGCAAAACGTCAGCTACACGGCAGGAGAAGCATCACTATAGGAACATTGCATCATGAGAACCTAGAATGCCACGGGTGAATTGAAAGAATTCATCCCTGAAATGGACACTTAGCTCTGAAACATGCTGGGACTATGTGACTGCTGTTGGAGCCAATCTAGTCGAAGAAGGACACAAACATGAGCATGGTGTTGGCTTCTGTGTTCGAAGAATATCGTGAACAGTGTGACGGTGTGCCGCGCAATCTCCAGTCCACTTATCATCATCCAAGTGAGGGCAATTCCCTTCAACATTACCATCATACAAATCCAAGCTCCGACATAGGATTAGAAGGACAGTCAAGTTAAGAAGTGTTACGATAGTGATGGGTGATAGAAACTGAAAAGGCTGCTGTTAGAGGCATAACACACAAAAACCATCGTGGTCTATGTAACGAAAAGAAAAAGTATGTAAAACGCCATGGTAGATCCAATAGATATCCAGTGCACAAGCATACAGGGATCTTCAAAAACAAGCATATCAGACAGTGAAACAACAGTTGACATCTAGCAAACAAGGACGAGTCACCACCATCCAAAGCAAGTCAGGGAATTGTCTTCATGAAGGATGACATAGTTTATGTGCTAGACAAAGTACTGCTAAGAACTGTATCATTGTGAAACCAATGGAAATCTGGACGTGTTCAACTGCTCTCTCTCTCTCTCTCTCTCTCTCCTCTCTCTCTCTCTCTCTCTCTCTCTCTCTCTCTCTTCTCTCTGTC
>CM031595.1:84301077-84308577 GCA_018398815.1 Conus ventricosus | reverse complement strand
AAGAGCAGTCAGTCAGTATCACATAAATACATTTTCAGCCCTGATTACAATAACTATAATCCTCGATGTTTCTGATGATAAAGAATGTTTTTATATAGTAAAAATAGAAATACTTGAATTTGGAAGTCAGTAAGGTTTCTGCAGACAGACTGGCTACATTCTCCACCTTATGCAGAACGGCAGAGACAACCTCTTCATCAATGCACTAGACAGGCAGAGGGGAGGCTGTTCCAATCACGTTCCGTGGTCTGTCTCCACGCTGGAGGTGGTCTGACGGGTGCCAGTGTACTACAATAGCACTAAGATTAGTCTGATTGCCACCTCCACAGTTCTGTCTGGTTTGGCTGAAAAAGGTGGCGAAAAAGAAGAGAGAGAGAGAGGAGAGAGAGAGAGAGAGAGAGAGAGAGAGAGAGAGAGAGAGAGAGAGATGAACAACATAATAACGCCCATTGTTCTTTTCTTCCTGGTGTGCGAGTGTGGAGAACACAGAAAGTGTGATTCACTTCAAGGCTTTCGTCTGATATCGAAGTCGCCAGTGTGATGTAGCCTGCCGTAGTATCATTATGCTCTGTCGTTGTCATTCTTTCCTACCACCCTCGCCCGTGTCTTTTCCATGTTTTCTGTCTTACTTACACTTTCTTTCTCTTTTTAATTTCTTTCTTTTCTTCTGTCGTTCTTTCTTCGATTTTTTTTTTAAATTGAAAAGAGAGCCTTTTCACGAATGACTTCGAAATAGCCCGTTGATAATCATATTTATGTTAATAGGAATGAGCAAGTATGTGCGTTGACAATCATATTTATGCTAACAGGAATGAGCAAGTGTGTGTGTGTGTGTGTGTGTGTGTGTGTGTGTGTGTGTGTGTGTGTGTTTGTTTGTTTGTGTGTGTGCATGCATGCGTACGTGCGTGCGTGCGTGCATGAGTGCGTGCTTGCGTGTGCGCCTGTTTTTGTGTGCGTGTGTGTGTGTGTGTGTGTGTGTGTGTGTGCGTGCGTGCGTGCGTGCGTGCGTGCGTGCGTGCGTGTGTGTGTGTGTGTGTGTGTGTGTGTGTGTGTGTGTGTGTGTGTGTGTGTGTGTGTGTGTGAGAGAGAGAGAGAGAGAGAGAGAGAGAGAGAGAGTATGTGAGGGGAGGGGGGGCGCGCGCGCGTTTGTGTGTGTGTGTGTGTGTGTGTGCGTGCGTGCGTGCGTGTGTGTGTGTGTGTGTGTGTGTGTGTGTGTGTGTGTGTGTGTGTGTGTGTGTGTGTGTTTGTGTGTGTGTGTGTGTGATCCCTCCCTCTCCCCCCTCTCTCTCCCTCTCTGTATGAGTGTGTGTGCATTTGTGAGTGTGTGAGTGTGTTATGCATTTATGTGTACGTATGCCAGCGTGTGCACGCACGTATTCTGCATATTCTGTGTGTGACCTCCACTCTGATCGTTTCCTGAACATGTAAATGTTACGAGTTTGCATCGAGATGATGTCTCAGGTTCACATCGAGGGAACAACAAGCGGCGATATAAAACCATTCATAAACATTGCCCCTCTATAAAACTGGCTGGGGAAGAAATGGAACCGAATGACCCACCTTTCCCTGTCAGTTTTACCTTGATGTCGGATACTGTTTACCGTTTGATGATGATTTAGTCGTATGTAACATCAGAACACAAAGATCTTTGATGCTTTTCAATAGGCTGTTTGTGTAATCTAGCTACACAGGTTTGGAGAGAAAATAATCACGCCAGTTTTTCGTGTCCCATTGTTCATTTATTTATCTATTCATTTATTTGTTTATCTGTTTATTCATTTTCTTATTCATCTATTTATTTAGTTATTTCTTGATTTATGTATTCATGTTGCTGTTTGTTCTGTGTCTTGTACCTGTTGCTGGTACTGCTACAGTTTTCCATCCTCACCTTCTTCCCATCCCCCAACTCCAGCTCCCCCACCCCCATCCCGTCTGCTCAAGTCGTGGGTCCATCTTGGTGCCGATATAGCACAGTTGGACCTTAGATCCTGGTGATTCTGGGGTTACAGGTTTGAATCTCTGCTGGCAAAGGGAGATTTTTTTTCTCCTGAGAATTGAACTTTATCACAACTCCATTTTAATTAATTAAGCGGAAAAGTCCATTACACGAAACTTTAAACCAGGGTCCCGTGTAAGCACGCTCCCATAGCATCTTGCACACACCACCAGATTTCGAAAAAAGTAGGCCAGTTTGGCTGCTGTCTGAATGACACATACACATACCATGCATCCTCCGTGGTTAAAAAAACATCGAAGGAATTGGTATAAAATGGAAAGAAAGTGAGCGACTTACTGAGACGGGGAAATGAATGCTCCAGAAGGTAGCCGCACAATCGGCACTGTACAGGTAACCAGTCAGTTGTGTAACAGAAAATTTGGATTTTACAGCGCTTAAAGTTTGATCTCTGTAACCATGGATGTGCGCTACATGAATTGTCACGTGTGAGTACACCTGACAGGGGGGGTTCTTAAACAGGTAATGTGCAGTGGCAGAAACGGAGCGATCACTCAATCCCTCACACCACCAGACCACAAGAGAAAGAGGTTTCAACAATATTTTTACTTCACATTACAACCATTCACTCACACTAGCACTCCAGATGGGGTATGGGTCATAACAAAGGAGAGGAAAAACAGCCGAGAGAGGAAAAGAAAGAAAGAAAAAAAAACAATGGGGCATAGAAGAGAAAAAGCACTATTCAGAACTAACTGACCTAGGGGACAAAGTAAATTAAATAGACCACAAAAACCCGCCAATATCCTGGGATCCCGCTACCGTCCCAACCTAACCCGCTAAACCGCTACAAAGACATTAACATAACAGAAGAAAGACAGTACTAGAAACAATAATACATCAAACAGGACCTAGTCAGGGTTAAAACAAAACAATAAGAAAAAGAAAACGAATCAGTGACCGGCTTCAGGCCCACACACACACACGCAAACCCACACCCACACCACACACGACTTTAGACTCATCTTATCCTGTGCCCGAGGAGGTTCACCGTGGGAGGTGGATCCTAAGAAGGGCGAAGCCCGCAGTGGGCTGGTCTTCCAGTCCGAGGCGAAGATGTCCCAGTGAAGGGTGAAGCACACCTTCAAACAGTCCTCAGTGCAGGCAGTGGGCTGGTCTTCCAGTCCGAGGTGAAGGTGTCCCAGTGAAGGGTGAGGCACACTCTCAACAGTCCTCAGTGCAGCGACTGGTGCCTGGATACCGGATGGCGTCTGCCAGGTCCCGGGATGCTGGTCCTTCAGCCAGTCCAAGACCGGAGCTGCCGGAAACAAATGGCAATTTTTCCCGCCCTACGGCGGAGATCAGTCTCCAGATGAGAAGTCATCTTTTTATCGTCTTTGTCAGTGTGTGGCTACTTAGTGGGTTCGGCAGTGCGTCAGTGTGAAGGGTCACAGTGCCGTAAAAAAGGTTGACAATGTCTTTGTCACTTTAAAAGGGTAAATAAACTATAATAACTTCTTTCACTTTTTTCCTTTGCTTTTAACCTGTACTCATGGCATTCCTTGCATCCTGTATCCATGACATGCTTGTACTAAGGATAACTTCCTTAGTCAAAATCTCAATAAATAAAAACCAACTAAAATCCATCTATAACGTCTGTCACACAAACATATAGGACAAGGACACAAGAACGGAACCACATGGGGGCGATACGGCCGGAATTCCACACTCCGTGGTCTAAGTGTCAAGCCGTTCGAACGCTCATGCATTCCACGATCCGTCTCGTACCTACGAAACAACAAGGAAAATAAAACTAACACTTACGATATCCTTCCGGCCCACATCACATATTAAGCAATACAATCATTGACTCGACCTGTATACTCAGAAAACAACAATTACAGCTTCTATTGACTAAAATGGTAGTTAGAGACTTTCAACTTAGTCCAAAGTAACCGAATACCTAGCCACCAAGGACCGAAACGCAATTAAGAAAATGCGTTCCTTCAATTCCACCACATAATGCATATCTCGATACCACTTCCAAACAGGCACGCCCTCTTTGGAGCAGTTACACACAAAAAAGGTGTGTCCAGCCAACAGCATGTTAAGGCAGAAGAAAAACCGCAATCACTGAGAGGTTAGAAAACCAAAATAACCAAGACACTGTCTAAGACAGACCATATAGTTACCAAAATGGCGGGTGGGCGAGGTAAGAAAACGGTCCGCTCCCCAATCCGATGAAGGATGGCAGCCGAAAACCGTGACGGTCCCCAATGAAGTGGACTCCAGGTCAGGGATGACCTAAGGTGCTTCTTCCAGCTGGCAGGGATAGGGATCCCAGAGGTTACAAGCGGAATTCTTTCCTTCCCACCGAAGGGTGAAAGACAGTTCCACGCAACCCACGTCGAAGTGGATTCAAACAGGAAGGCTCCAGCGGGCAGAGATAGAGATCTCTCCGACTCCAAAGTTCGTAAGCGAGTGCCACACCACTCGCCAAAACAAGATGGCAACCAGTAACAAAACAGCTCAGCTGTGTCTCCTGACATCAGCTGATGAACCACGTGGAAAACGATAAAAGAACAGAAAAAGAAAGCTTTTAAAAAAAATAAAAGAAGAGAAATATTGGAGGATGGGAGCAAAATGCACGGACGTAGCGCGCCCAGGATGACACGAATAACAAACTGGTCAACACCCGGCCAATGTAGTGAAGATGTCGCTGGCCACACTCCACTTTATATCAGGTTTGGGAAGAAATGAATTGTCTTCCAAACCAAAAGTATTTACGTCCGTGACATGAATACTCTCAATGATGATATTCTTTTCTTTTTTTCTTCTTCTCCTCTTCTTTCCATTTCCATCACCCTTCTACTGCTGTAACTACTATCATACTGTGTGTGTGTGTGTGTGTGTGTGTGTGTGTGTTGTGTGTGTGTGTGTGTGTGTGTGTGTGTGTGTGTGTGTGTGTGTGCGTGCGTGCGGGCATGTGTTCCTTTCAAGAAATCATCATCTTCAAGGTCAGAGCAGAACTCTGGCAAAACTTCTCGCCTTTGTACCGAATTAAGATCTCATGTATATCTACATCTCTCTCTCTCTCTCTCTCTCTCTCTCTCTCTCTCTCTCTCTCTCTCTCTCTCTATATATATATATATATATATTATATATATATATATATATATATATATATATATGAGAGAGAGAGAGTGAGTGAGAGAGAGAGAGAATGTGTGTGTGCGTGGGTGTGTGCGTGTCTACGTGCGCGCATGTGTGTGTGTGTGTGTGTGTGTGTGTGTGTGTGTGTGTGTGTGTGTGTGTGTGTGTGTGTGTGTGTGTGTGTGTGTGTGTTCCTATCAAGAAATCATCATCTTCAAGTTCAGAGTAGAACTCTGGGAACACTTCTCGCCTCTGTGCCGAATTATGATATCCTTCATGGGTGAATGCCTTATTGCACTGGTCTCCTTCATGGGTGAATGCCTTATTGCACTTGTCCACAGACCCTAGATGACATACTGCAGTCATGGCCTATCTTTTACATTCCCACCACGCACCAGCTATGGGCCCTTCCAATTGAGCTCCAGGAGGAAAACACTGGAAGTGGGATATCATGGGATGGAGAGGGAATGGACGAAGATTGGAAGATGGGGTTACGGAGGGCAGCGAGGTCATTGCCCAGAAAGTGGATTTTACATACTGGGGTTACCAACTAAGACATCATGGAATGCAGAAAGAGAAAGAAAAGTGAAATTCGATCAAAACCTCTGATTTATTCCAAAAGTATAGCTTTTGTGGAGGTAGACTGATGTTGAATGCTAGGACACATGCACGCATCAAACAAGAAAGCTCACATTCAAAGTAACGCAGGCACGAGATAGAGAGTCTGCGAATAGAGTTAGTGGAGGAAGCGTACAATTTTCTGACCATAGGCGGGAAAAAAACCCTGCTTTCTAGCTAGACGCTGGACTCCATCAGACCAATACTCCTGAGTGTTGCTAATGCGTGCATCCTGCATAGACAGTGTCCGCGACAACTCTCTCGGCGATGCACACTCATCAAGGTAGGTAATTAGTTTCTCCTGTTCCTGTCAAGGGGAAGCTATTAGCAAGGAATATAATACTCACGCTACATCACCATCCATTCTGCTTCACTCTCACGCGAGCGGTTTCAAAACGACGGGAGATGAAAAAGAAGAAGAAGAGGAGGATAGATGAGGGGGAGAAAAAGGAGCGATGGTGGAGACGAAGAAGGGGCATAGAGAGCAGAAGCAGAGGATCTATGTTGTCAGGAATTCGAAACAGCATGACTGAGAGCAAGCCAAGGTTCATACGGGCAAACAATTGTGGTTGCAAAGTAAAGCTTATTTCACACTACAAAACGAAACACGCAAATATATTTTCGACAAATCTTCCTTAGACGTCACAGATAACATATTAAAATGCAGAAAACAATGCATCCTTAGTGGCATCAACATGTGCGTTACTTTGCTCGTTTTTGTGTGTTTATTTTGTTTTGGATTGTTCAGCTAGCAGTCAGTTTGCACTTTGGTTTGATCGTTTGTTTAATCACACTGTCTGTGCATGTCCTTGGTTTCTTGTCAGGGTGGATGCTTGTTTCTTTGTGACCATCAGCTTACGAAAGAAAGAAAAGAAGAAGACAAAAAAACAACAACAACAACAACAACAACAACAACAACAACAACAACAACAACAACAACCAAAACAAAAACAAAAAAACAATGACCGGACAGAAACCGAAAGAAAGAAGAATTAAAATGAAAACTCAATGAAAGATGGAAAGAAGGGAAGGAAGAAAGGAAAAGAAAAAAAAAACATGGTAAGGCTGGAAAAAAAGAAGAAGAAATGTTTCTTAAGGGAAGAGTACAGATCAGAAAATAACGTGGCACAATTTTCGCATCACGTGTCGTTGAAAGTACAGCCTGAAACTTAAAGAAAGAAAGAAAGAAAGAAAGAAAGAAAAGAAAGAAAGAAAAAAGGAAGAATGAAAGAAAGAAAGGAAAACGAATGAAAGGAAATGAGGAACGAAAAGAACCGAGGTTCTGTGATAGTACAAGTACACTCAGAAACGACTTCACATAAGCGTTTGTATAATTTCATCCTTTCTTTCTTGGCCTTAGCACAGCAACAATTGTTTATTACGTGTGAGGTCTTTGTTTGTTCCTCCTTAATTGCTTATTCTTGATTATCTGTCCGTTCGTTCTTGTTTGATTGATTGCTTTAATCAGTCATCTGTTTGATTGCATCCGTGTGTTCCGTTTATGCTTGCTTGTTTATCTGCTCGGCCCTGAAAAAAAAGAAAGAAAAGAAGGCAAGAAAATAAAGGAAAGGAAGGAAGAATGAAAAATGAAAAATCAATGAAAAAAGAGAGAAAAGAAGGAAGAAAAGCGGGGGGGGGGGGGGGGGGGGAAGAAAAAGAGAGAAAGAAGGAAACTAAAATGCTAAAAAGAAAAGAGAAGAAGAGAAATTTAATCAAATTACGCTGCGCGATTTTGATAGTAGCAGCCCGTTACTTACAGACCCAAACC
Organism: Conus ventricosus; assembly: GCA_018398815.1. Lineage (NCBI taxonomy): Eukaryota > Metazoa > Mollusca > Gastropoda > Neogastropoda > Conidae > Conus > Conus ventricosus. The sequence continues at coordinate 84,301,084 of CM031595.1, read as the reverse complement.
ATTAAAA
>CM031595.1:84291077-84296077 GCA_018398815.1 Conus ventricosus | reverse complement strand
CTTGCTTTGCTGATTCGGGCATCAACTTCCCTGTCCAGGGTGCCATCACAGGAGATGGTACTTCTAGATATCTGAAATGTTCAACGTCCGCAAGCTGGGAGTCGGTCAATGACGATGGTGGGTGCCGAGGGGCTGGTGTTTGGTGCGGGTTGGTGAAGCACCTCAGTCTTTCCGAGGCTGATTGTCAGGCCGAGAGCTTTGAAGCATCGGAGAAGCGGTCAAGCATCGTTTGCAGATCGGATTCTGCATGGGCCACCAGTGCGCAGTCATCGGCAAAGAGGACTTCTTGAAGGAGATCTTTGATGCTCTTTGTCTTGGCAGTGAGGCGATGAAGGTCAAAGAGGGAGCCGTCCAGACGATAGCGGAAGTAGACTCCCTTCTCCAGGTCTTGGACAGCGTGGGACAGCATGCAGGTGAAGAAGACGTTGAAGAGGACCGGAGCTAAGACACAGCCTGCTTCACGCCATTGCTGATCTCGAAGGCTTCCGTCACGTTTCCACTGGAGAGGACCTGGCCGGTCATGCCATCATGGAAGAGCTTTGATCATTTTCACAAACTTTGGCGGGCATCCAGTGCGCTCGAGGACTGTCCAAAGAGCTTCCCTGTTGGACCGTGTCAAAGGCCTTGGTCAGGTCAATGAAAACAGAGTATAGGGGCATGTTTTGTTCGATACACTTCTCCTGAAGCTGTCTGACAGCAAAAATCATGTCGACAGTGCTTCTGCCGGGTCTGAAGCCGCACTGCGCCTCGGGGAGGTTCTGCTCGGAAACAGTGATGTGTCTGTTGAGGATGGCTCTGGCAAAGATCTTTCCAGCAATGGAGAGTAGCGAGTGCCTCTGTAGTTCCCACAGTCGGCTTTGCTTCCCTTGTTCTTGTAGAGGGAGACAATCAGGGCGTCACGGAAGTCATCTGGCATCTTCTCCTCCTCCAAGATACTCCGCAGGACATCGTGAAAGGCTTTTAGGGCGTTGGGGCCTGCCGCCTTGTAGATCTCAGCAGGTATTCGTCCTTTCCTGATGCCCCTTACCGGAGCTCGTCTGGAGGATTGCTTTCTGGATCTCTGCAATGGTGGGGGGGTACTGCAAGTGTGTCTTGTATCGGCTGCTGGGGGATCTGGTTCAAGGCAAACCGAGTCGACTGACGAGGGCCTGTTGAGCAGGTTGCTGAAGTGTTCTTGCCTGCGCTTGCTTAGTCCTTCTTGGTCCTTGATCAGGGTTGCGCCGTCGGAGGACAGTAGCGGGGAGGGAGCCTGATGCTGAGGGTCCGAAGACTGTCTTTCAACGAGCCAAAGAATTTCTTGGCGTTGTGAGAGTCGGCGTAGCCTTGGACCCTTCAGTCGCTTTGTCCTGCCACCACTGGTCCCGCATCAGACGTAGGTCGGTCTGCACATTGGTCTGGAGAGTCTTGAATCTCTCGCGTTTGGAGACGGACGATGGGTCATTCTGCCACTCGATGTAAGACTTGTTCTTCGCATGGAGGGCTTCTTTGATCTTCTCATCGTTCTCGTCAAACCAGTATTCATGGGCTCTGGTTTTTGCTCCGAGGACTCTTTTGCAGTCTCAGCGACCATGTCCTTAAAAGAGGACCATTTTTCTGTTCCATCTTCAGGGGTCAGACCGTCTTGGAGCTTTTCTTCAAGTAGTTGTTGGAACTGGGAGAGGCAGGTCGGGTCTTTCAGTCTGGCGACAATTGTAGGAGGCCCTGACAGTCTTTGGTCGGTTTTTGTGTGGCGGTGGTATGTGCAGGGTCATTACAGCCCTGACCAGCCTGTGGTCAGTCCAGCATTCAGCACCTCTCATGACGCGGGTCACCCGGACGTCCTTGATGTCGCGTTGGCGTACGATGATGAAATCAATCATGTGCCAGTGTTCGATCCTCGGGTGCATCCAGGTGGTCTTGAACTTGTCCGCCAACCTGAACAAGGTGTTGGTGATGCAGAGGCTGTGTTCCGCACACTTGCTGAGGAGGAGCAGGCCGTTGTCGTTAACCTTGCCTACTCCGTGTCTGCCGAGAACGCCTTCCCAGCTGCTATAGTCTCTTCCTTACTCTGGCGTTGAAGTCCCCAAGGATGACGAGTTTGTCATTTTGAGGAGTTGACCTGATGGCCTGGTCAAGTTGTTCGTAGAACAGCTCTTTGGTGTCGTCTGGGCTCGTGAGCGTGGGTGCATACACACTGATGATTGTGAGGTGTCTTGACTTGCTGAGGGGGTACGCAATTTCATGAGGCGTTCATTGATGCCAACCGGGAGCACAGGTATGCTTTTGAGCAGGGCTGTCTGATGGCGAATCCAACGCCATGGATCCTGTCTTCGGCTTGTGGCTTTCCTTCCAAAAGAAAGTGTATCCACCTCCCTCTTCTCTTAGGGAGCCTTCATCAGCAAGTCGGGTTTCGCTGAGTGCAGCAATGTCTATTCGGTATCGCTGGAGTTCATTCGCGACAAGCGCTGTTCTTCTCTCCGGTCTCGACGTTATGGCTCTGTTCATTAATGTTCGAACGTTCCAGGCTCCTAAAAGGAGTTTTCTTTGCTTTTTCTTTTGCATTTTTTGACCGCAAAATGGGGTGGGTCTGTCAAACCGCGGTAAGCTGACCAGACTGTAAAGGGCAAGCATTTGTTCGGGGCACCTTTTCTAGCCCCCTCCCCCATGCGGGGGTGGGCAGTGCTGTCCTAAAGAGGCTGCCCAGTCACCCACGGGTGCTGCCGGACTCTCCTGTTGCCTCGGAAATTTAGGAAAAAGAACGACCACTGCCCATGGACCGCCTACGTGCAGGATTTGTGACTACAAACTGCCAGTGGTCATCTCCACCTGTTGCTTCGCCACGTGCCCATCGCCGCAGGACTTGAGGTGCGTGCGTTGACAGATCGGTGATGAGTTGCATAACGGACCTGTGCGTGAAGGTTTTATAGTGGGAAAATCGTTGCACGGGGGTAATCCACCCCTCTCGGCTGGGGAGCCTTGATCCAGTGGCACGGAGAACCGTTACGACGGGAGACTGCCAGGCTGCAGTGGATGATCAGGACTTCTCAGGGTGTCACGTCCATGCTCGTAGCGCTCCACAACACTTGCTGCCACCGCCTTCACAACCGTTGGATCACCGATGATCTCTTTTGCTCGTTCCGCTGGGAGTCAGTCTTCACATGCAGTAGGGCTGACACAGCCCGAGCCTAACTCACCGAGGGTTTCAGACCCGACGGCTACCCACACCTGGTTTAGCCGGCCTGCCAAAGCCGTTGCCCGGGGAGTGGCGCTGTTGCATGCGACAGCTTCTAGGAGCCACAGGTGTGAGCTGAGTGACAGGTGAGGACAGTGGCAGACGAGCTGCCCTAAAAAAAGGACATGGCAAGCCCCCCTGGGTAAAGGTACTACCTCTCCCTGACACCCCATACCCCCCATATTACATACATACATACATTACATACATACATACATACAATACATATGTACGTTACATACATTTCGTACATACATGTATACATAAATATCAATTTTTTTTATTGCAAACTTTGTGATAACTACAATCATGCAACCTTGTCCATAAATGAATACATACATACACACATACATACATACACACATACATACATACATACATACATACATACAAACGTACGTACGTACGTACGTACGTACGTACAGCAAAAAAGAAAAGGCAGGGAAATAGAGAAAGAAATAGGAATTGTCAAGGCTGTATAAAAAAAATCCTTCATGACGTCGTGTGTTGCAAACAAAAAAATTCCTGGTTTCATCTTTAGACTCTAGTTTAAAATCTGAGATGTGCTAGTGCGAAAGTGTTTTCCCCCACATTTCTTGTTTTTCTATGGTCTGTTTATATTTCTTTTTCTTTTACCTTTTATTCGTTTCATTCCTGGTCTGTAAAAAGCGTTAAAATCGTGTCATATTTTGAGAAGGCTATATTTAAAAAAAAAACAAAAACGATTTTCTCGGTTTACCTTTAGTCAGAGCAATATTGCTGTGTCCTGCAGTTGACATCAAATCCCTCTTCAGCCAAGTGGACAGACTATCATCAACTGAGAACCTAATTAAGTTCTCTTCCTGGTCTGTTGACATCGAGTTTTGCTGTTGTTTGTTTGTTTGTTTGTTTGTTTGTTTGCTTATTTTGAGCTCAAAGTTCAGATTCCATGTCAGTGTCTATATTGCATCCTAATGTCACTCAGTGCATAGTAGACCATGTATATGACACTATGTCGGTTAGATTTCAGGGGAAAAGGAGGAGCGGAAGGAGTGAAGGTGGGGGTGAAGGATGGGCGTTATGCGTGAGGTGGGGATCCTCAAGGATCAGACTCGTTAGACCAGTGCAGACTTCACGCTCAGTTCTCTTCTCTTTGTCCTGTGTATTGCTTCCACCTCTCCTCTTTGTTCATTCGTACCTTTTAAAGAGTGAACAAGAAGCTCTGCGGTGCATTCCATGTCATGGACCACTCACAATGAAACATCTTCTTTTTAGAGTGTTAGGACTTGCATGACGTGAGACATAAACATTTTACAGAAGACTCCATGAAAACCTTGTTCAGAGATGTTCCCACCTGATGTGAGCTTTCGAATTTCTGAAAGAGATAATAACATTTTTCATCTGATCTGACATTTTACAGTGGAAAGATGTTTTAACAAAGTTTCGGGTGTTTTCTCTTTTTTTAGATGTATTTTAAAGGGTTGTGTGAATGAATGACTTGTGAGTTGACTTCAACGTGGTGACAGCCCTGATATGGCCCTTTGCGGTTGGCTGGGCTATAAGCAACCTTACCTTACATCCTTCTCATCAACGTCCTTCTCCTCCTCTTCTTCTCGGTCCTCCGCTAATGGCTTCTCATTTCACGGGAGTAGGTGATGCGGACGGAGAGGGGGGGGGGGGGGGGGAGAGGCCTAATCACCCTCCTTGATAAGTGTGAATCGGTGAGATGGTTGTCCTTTTACCGTCAATGTAGGATGCACGCATTTTTCACACTCGGGAGTATTGGGGGTAATGAACACGACACCTGGCT
>CM031595.1:84283577-84286077 GCA_018398815.1 Conus ventricosus | reverse complement strand
ATGGGCTTTGTAAGCTTTCCTCAATAAATCATCCAATCAATCTCTCTCTCCCCACGTTACACGAGCGTGCCTGCACACGAATGCATCTAAGAGGAGGCAAAAGAGAGTTACGAACGGAGAACAAACTAAAGCAAGCACGCATGCACACACACACACACACACACACACACACACACACACACACACACACACACACACACACACACACACACACACACACAGGCGCGCGCGCGCGGACAGAGAGAGAGAGAGAGAGAGAGAGAGAGAGAGAGAGAGAGAGAGAGAGAGATGAACTATGAAGCTACAGTGTGAAGTCTTTACAGAAAAACCTTCACGGCATCGCGTGCCGTAAACTCAGAATTTCAGGCTACGTTTTTAGACTGTAGTCTAAAAGCTGAGAGTTCGTGTGAAGTCGTATTTTTCTTTTTCCCACAGTTGTTTGTTTGTCCGTCTGCTTGCATTTTTTTCTGTGTTGCACGTCTATTCATGTAATCCACTGCATATTTTTTTTAAACGTTTGTTCGTGTTTCTTTTCTTCCACATCTTCCTGTGTTCATTTCAATGTGTTAATTCATAATGTATACTTTCTTTTTACGTACAGGCAGAAGGTATTGGTTCGTGTTTCTTTTTTTCACTTTCTTCCTTTTTTTTCATTTCAGTGTGTTAATTCATAATTCATACTTTGTTTTTATGTTCAAGCAGAAGAGTCTCTCTTCTCTTCCTCTCTCTCTCTCTCTCTCTCTCTCTCTCTCTCTCTCTCTCTCTCTCTCTCTCTCTCTCTCTCTCTCTCTCTCTCTCTCTCGATGTCGTCAACATCAACAGAAGATGTTTGAAATTTTTCGTTGTTGTTGTTTAACGAAATAACATTTAAAGAAACGGCTTCCTCTTGAAAGTTCTCAATATTTTTGCGTTTTGAAATACCTTGTCGCATGTTAGGTCGCATGTATTTGTTTTGCATATACTCTATCCATACCCCTCCAAAAGTAGCTTAAGCCTAAATAAAACGTCCCAGTCCCTCTGTCTGTTTGCCTGTCTGTCTGTCTGTCTGTCTGTTTGCCTGTCTGTCTGTCTGTTTGCCTGTCTGTCTGTCTGTCTGTCTGTCTGTCTGTCTGTCTCTCTCTCTCTCTCTCTCTCTCTCTCTCTCTCCTCTCTCTCTCTCTCTCTCTCTCCTCTCTCTCTCTCTCTCTCCCTGTTGCGCTTGTGTGTGAATGTCAGTGCGTCATGTCAGCCGGTCTCCCCCATTCTCCCCTCACTCCAGCGTGTGCGTACACTTGTGAATTTTAACAGGAGGGGGAGTGGTGTGTGTGTGTGTGTGTGTGTGTGTGTGCGTGTGTGTGTGTGTGTGTGTGTGTGTGTGTGCGTGTGTGTGTGTGTGTGTGTGTGTGTGTGTGTGTGTGTGTGTGTGTGTGTGGTGTCAAAGTCAAAGTCAAAATTTTATTTCCAGATGGAACATTGAATAAGCAGAGAAACTGCTTTTTTCACATCAAGCCATCATAACAAAACAAAGAAACTTGAATAATAAAATAATGAAAACGAAGAAATACAAACAGTGAAAACCAGCGGAAAAGGGCGAGGGAGGTGGTGGGGTGAAATCTGAAGGGGATGAGGAGGGGAGAGGAAATAGGAGGAGGGAGGGGGTAGAATGGAGGCGTGGGGTGTGGAGGGAGAAGGAGTACAAAAAAGAATTCAAGCCTGTTATAATTATCATATCAAGGAAATAACAAGAGAGAGAGAGAGAGAGAGAGAGAGAGAGAGAGAGAGAGAGAGAGAGAGAGAGAGAGTTAAGTTATGTACAATATCAATACATTGTCTACAAAGCATACACACGCATAAACAGACATGTACATAGGCATAAACATATACACAAGGATACATCATGTAAAATCACTGAAAAGTTATTTCAAAGGAATTTGAGAAAATATTGATTGCTAACCATCCATGAGATGCTTTTTTCAGATTTTTCTTAAACTGATTTTTGTTCTTTATGTTTTTCAAAGTGATTGGTAGCTTGTTCCATACATTTCCACCGGAGTACAAAAGACTAGATTTATAAAGATTATTTCTTGGTCTAGGAAAGGATAATAAATGACTATGTCTATAAGTGTTAGTTGTAAATGAATCTCTTATCTTTTTAGGAGCATATCCGTTTGTAACATTATGCATGCATACTGCCTTGTTGAACAAAAGTCTGTTGTAGAAGGTTAACATATTAAGTTGTTTATAGTCTTCTGTTGTTAGGGTGCTTGTTTTTAGTAATACTAATTTTAATGCTCTTTTATACATTCGATGAATAATTTTCAAGTTGGTTTCACTGCAGTTATCCCATAGGGTTGATGCATAACCAATGATTGATAGAATATGAGCACAGAAAAAGAGCTTTCGAGAATGGGTGTCCAGGAAGTTCTTAATCTTGGCTAATTGAAGTAATTTTTTTGAGAGACGTTTCCCCATTGACGTTATATGGTCGGTCCATGTTAAATCTTTATCTATTATTACTCCT
>CM031595.1:84263577-84266077 GCA_018398815.1 Conus ventricosus | reverse complement strand
CCTGAGGGAAGGCAACCGTGAGTCTTTCTTGTTTTTTTCTTTTTCTGTTTTGGATGGATGGATGGATGGATGGATGGATAGATGAACTGAGGTACAGATCAATAGACACACAGATGGATTGATGGGTGGACATGGTGTTTGCAAATTGCCAGTAGATCATGTGTTACCATCAATTTGAAAGAAAAAGAGAGTTGTGAATGCTTATTGTAGTATGTTGATGGGCTTCTTGTTCTTGATCTTCTTCTTCTTCTTCTTCTCTTTCTTTTTTCTTTCTTTCTTCTCGTTGCTGCTTTTGTTGCTGCTGCTGTTGTTCATATTGTTGTTCTTGGAGATAATTGGTGCTGTCATTCTCCTCCTCCTCCTCCTCCTCCTCCTCCTCCTCCCTCCTCCTCCTCCTCCTCTTCCAACTCCTCCTTCTTCTTCTTCTTTCTTTCTTTCTTTTTTGTTTTCCCGTTGTTGTTGTTGTTGTTGTTGTTTTGTTGTTGTTGTTGTTGTTGTTGTTGTTGTTGTTGTTGCTGCTGCCGCTGCTGTTCTCGTACATGTTGTTATTCTTGTAGATGATTAGCACATTCTTCTTCTTGTTCTTGTTCTTGTTCTTGTTCTTGTTCTTCTTCTTCTTCTTCTTCTTCTTCTCCGTGAAGAGTCTCTCGGGCGCCGCACTGAAGAAGAGTTCACCAAATTTCTTCAGCTCTCTCGATTGTTTGAATGGGTTCAAGACACCGCCATTTTACAAAGGTGTGACGTGAATGCTGTACCGCTATGTTATGTAGATAGTTGGTTGATATTTCGATAGATGGATGGACTGATGGATGGGTGGATGATGGATTGTGTACATGAATTAATGAGTTGATGGGTTGGCGAATGGATGGGCGGATTGTCTTGGGTGGTCGGATGGATGGGTCGGTAGGTGAATGGGTTAATCGATGGACGGGTGTGTGGATGGTGGGGGTAAAATGGGTGCATGGATGTAAAGCAGGGTGGATAGGTGGGAGTCCTGTGGACAGATGGATGGTGTATGGAAAATGGGTGGGTGGGTGGGACGGATGAGTGAATGGATGGATAGATGATTGGGATGATATGTGTTGGTTGGATGGAAATATGGGTGGGTAGCTGGGTTGGTGGATGGACCACCTGTAGGTAAATGAATAGATGTAGGATGGACACATTGGTGGATGGGGGATGATGGACACTGTACTCAGGAAGGCCACAGCATATGGTATTTACTGTACATGTTTGTTGTGAATGCCTGTGTGTCTGGATGAATGAACAGACTAATGGAGAAATGTCTGGGTGATGGTAGATACGGACACTATATGGCAGAAGGCCACAGCGTTTTGGGTTTACTGTACGACTGTTTTACAACTGGTTGTGTGTATGGATGATTGAACAGCATAATAGAGATATGGATGGATGGTTCAGGATAGATGGTGGAATGATGAGATGATAGAAGCACGATGGATGAATTGTGACGATGGGTGGATAAAAGACAAATGGATGACGGACGGACAATGAACAGATTGTGAATAATAGACGGGTGTTTGGTGAACTGTGGAAGGATGCTGGAGGAGGGAATGGATGGCGAGGTGTTGGATTGATGGTGGTGAGTAGATAGAGGTGAGAACGCAGGCGGATGGTAGAAAATGTATGAGTGACGTGAAGGAGTGTGTAGGGAAGTATGGCTGTACGAAGGGTTAACATGTAACACTTTGGAAACAAATCCATCTCGTCTTAGTCTCCGTTTAGACTGCTTAATTCTCCCAAACTGCGTTTCATGGTATCTTGATTATAGTTTAAGTCTTGTGTCAGGTGGGAGGGTATGTGCCTTAACGGAATGGACTGCCGCTACTTTGGCAGCTACAGGACGAATATGGGGGTCGATGTCTATGGGATGATCTGAGTAGACTGCGTGAGGAGGATGCTGATGAAGGGGCACGGACAGTGAGGCAGCCAAAAGAAAAAGAAATGAAGAAAAAGAAAGGAAAAAGGAAAGACCAAAACAAAGACAAGAAGAACAACGCTGATGATTATTTCTGTGAATTGTCATCTCTGCTTAGAATCTGTGTTCACCTGTGGCCATTGCTTGCTTGTTTGTCGGCAGTATCACATATTCTAACTATTGTAACAATTTTGATGAAAATTTGTGGGGAAAAAAAAACCGGACTGTAGTTTCATGGACAAAGTCATTAATTTTTAGTACAGATTCAAACAATTGACTAATCCGAGTTCGGCGCAGCAAGATTACAGTAAAATTTCCGCTACCTCTTAATTCATAATGGCTCTGAAATAATAAATTGTTATGAAGTAGTGCAGCATTTGTAGTGAAATTGACACTTGACATTTTGTATTTTCTTCATTCTATTTACAAAATAGTACATGGGAAGTACCTCTTTCATTCTGTACCGACTGTTACCTATCCTAGTGACAAAGCAGTTTTCTGTTCAGTCCTGAACTGACTCAAACGGCTGAGCGATCATTCATACTACCTTGGTAGAGGTTTTGC
>CM031595.1:84251077-84256077 GCA_018398815.1 Conus ventricosus | reverse complement strand
AACCAAATCAGTTTATCCTATCATTTTCTTCTTGTATGACACATCCTTAGGATCTCCTGGGTGATGTATGTTGAGATTTCCGGCGGTATTCGTTCAAGGCACCAATTGCTGCGTCTTTTGTTACCTAACTGAACGTGATGTTCAACATTTCAGCGTGTTCACAAGTGTGAACAGTGCGGCAAACCTTCCGCCAACTCTTGTTTGACAGACTTAGATCTGAAATGGCTCTTGCTGTTCGTCCAGGTTGAAGTTGAATTTGAGTCTGATGTTGTCTGGCTTCTTCATCTTCTTCAGCCGTCCATCTCAATTTAAGATCACTCGGCCATGGTTGGTTCTTACATATATCCTTGACAATATTCTTGTTTTAGCTGTCTTGGACCGAACGTAGTTCTGTAACACTGTACAGTCAGTCTGGCTGGTAGTTCTGTAACACTGTACAGTCAGTCTGGCTGGTAGTTCTGTAACACTGTACAGTCAGTCTGGCTGGTAGTTCTGTAACACTGTACAGTCAGTCTGGCTGGTAGTTCTGTAACACTGTACAGTCAGTCTGGCTGGTAGTTCTGTAACACTGTACAGTCAGTCTGGCTGGTAGTTCTGTAACACTGTACAGTCAGTCTGGCTGGTAGGTCTGTAACACTGTACAGTCAGTCTGGCTGGTAGTTCTGTAACACTGTACAGTCAGTCTGGCTGGTAGGTCTGTAACACTGCGCAGTCAGTCTGGCTGGTAAGTCTGTAACACTGTACAGTCAGTCTGGCTGTTAGGTCTGTAACACTGTGCAGTCAGTCTGGCTGGTAGTTCTGTAACACTGTGCAGTCCGTCTGGCTGGTAGTTCTGTAACACTGTACAGTCTGGCTGGTAGTTCTGTAACACTGTGCAGTCAGTCTGGCTGGTAGTTCTGTAACACTGTGCAGTCTGGCTGGTAGTTCTGTAACACTGTACAGTCGGTCTGGCTGGTAGTTCTGTAACACTGTACAGTCAGTCTGGCTGGTAGTTCTGTAACACTGTACAGTCAGTCTGGCTGGTAGTTCTGTAACACTGTACAGTCAGTCTGGCTGGGTTGTCTTCTATTTGGTGAGTGCAGATCAAGCTTTGCGGTAACTTTGCTTGCCAAGAGGTATTTGCAAGCACCAGGTTGTGTAGCTGGCGAACATCAGCCGCAGTAGTTCTCGCTCGTTTGGTTACAGCATTACAAGTGTCTGCAGAGGTCCCCCGATCTTCTTGTGCACACACACCACACTGGCATTCCAGTTTCTCTGGATCATAGCCATGACTCTGTCGATAGCGCCATGGAGTGTAGAATCCCTCCACTTCATCAACACAGACAGTTGTTGCTGCAGAGCCATTGATCTCAGTAACACTGAACGTTGTTCCTGGAGGGCAGATGGATATAAGCCTGCTGGATATCGGGCGGCACCCAAACACAGCGTTCTGCACGTTCGTCACCAGCATGTTTGTCAAGTCCTCTACAGTAGTAAAGTACACACCCACCCTCTGCTAGATATGTCCTCCGATAATTTTCTACGTCACTTAACAGAGGACTCTGATATGGGCGCAAGAAATAAAGAATGAAAAAATATAAAAAGATGTGGATGCCTCCGATGGTGCCAGTGGGATCCAGAGACCTACTGACCTTAACTGCCAAACCAGCCTGCAGGGAGCAGTCCTGCACCACCCTTGGAAGTCTGTGCTGTGTTGACATAGGCTGCAAGCACGCACAGACCTTGCCATTGAAACATCAAGGGACGTAACTTCCTCGGCAAGTCCTATGGTTGAATGGCCATTGGACGTGACACAGCAGAACCCTCACGGAAGAGTCTCCCTGTGGGTATATCAGCCCGTATTTTGTGACTGCCAAGCCCACAGGCAAAAGACGCTACCACGTAGCAAACTGCTGCGCGCATCACATAGCCTCATGCGTTGTTGTTTAGCGAACAGGTCAAACTAGTACAACTCCAGACACTGCTAAGCTTTAAGCCGCACGGTCTTACGTGCCGTTTGATGAGAATCCCCAACTGTAGTCTTTCCTGCTGTCAACAGGACTTTCCCTGTAGTCAGTGGATTTCTCATCATCGTCACCGGGGCCTTTCCCTAGAGTCGGCCAAAAGGCAGACAGACGACTACAATGCATGACGTGTACATCTCCCACTCATACATAAGTTCTCACCATTTTCTTGCTTGAGCGAGTGGTTTCAAGGTGGCTGGCATTCTGTGATCCCCTCCGCGATTTTTTTCTACCAGAAGCATATGTATATTGCTCCTCCTTGATGGGCAATGGAAATAGCAACCCCACTGACCCTGGCGCCGAGATACGGTATAAATACTGGTGATTTTCGCATCTCCATGCAGTGTATCCTTGGCGGCGCCATCCTTCACCAAGTTTGAGCACGGACAAATCCTCCGTCGTCAAAATAAAGCATTTTGTTCATTAACACGTGGCCGTTATAGTTCAACAGAACATTTTAATGCTCTGGTCGGTTAAGTCATCTTAGATGAATTCAACGCTCTGGCGCTCTGTCAGCACCACTGTGTCATGTGATCTAGTCCACCTGCAGTGCTTAGAGCTAGCACATGAGAGATACAGGAGATGACAGGGGACCAATGATGCCCGTCTACCCAATCAGGTAAGGCACAGCATGCAGACAGCACAGATATTTCCTCTATCCAGAACCCCCAAACCTACATAACCAGGTAAGGTACAGCATGCAGACAGCACAGATATTTCCTCTATCCAGAACCCCCAAACCTTACCAGGTAAGGTACAGCATGCAGACAGCACAGATATTTCCTCTATCCAGAACCCCCAAACCTACATCAAGTAGGACAGCTCACAGTTCAGATTTTCTACGCATGGTCCTTGGTAACATAATTATCGCATTTTTGCTCAGACTGGTTCTCTCTTATGTTGAGTTTCTGACAATCATCGAAACATACGTCTTCCCTCGAGCATTCAAAAACGTATATTAGTTCATGTGACACTCTCGCCATACAGCGTCATCACGAAGGTGTGACTCAAGGCAGACTAGTATCAACTGTTCACGCATGAGAAGATTGTTTTCCTTGACTTCAAAAGGTCGTTCTTTGCATGTTGAAGATATTTTTTCACAGCTACATTATTATTCCATTCACAGTTGATTGGGAGAAGCCAGTAGATGTTTCAAAACGGGAAACGATCACAGACTCGGTCGCAGTCCATCTAGGTATGGCATTACGTTTGACCCTTTCCTGTATCTTCATCAATTACTCACCATTATCATACAAGACATTTCGTTTATAAAGAATTTACCTCCTCTTAACATATTGTATCTCCATCTCCTCCCTCCCTCCACTCTCCCCTTTCTGTCTGTCAGCCAGGCACTCTCTCTCCTCTCTCTCTCTCTCTCTCTCTCTCTCTCTCTCTCTCTCCTCTCTCTCTCTCTCTCTCTCTCTCTCCCTAAGTCAGCTACTCTCCTCCCCCCCTCTCCCCACCTCTCTCAATCCCTTTCTGTTTAGCTTTTCTGGCATGTAAATGGAAACACAGAAATCAGATCCTATGCCATCAGCAAAATAACTAATGTTAGTAAGTATGAAAATAGATGCTTACTGTTGCATGTGTTACTTTTAATGAAGATAGTACAATCCTTTTCTGTATGTTTTTGATACAAAACGGACAACGTGTCCTGCGCGATGTTGTTGTTTGCAACGAAAACAGGCCAGATATGTCTTGCGGCTTTTTGGGGGTTGTTATCTATGGCGAGCAGAGGGTACCTACTTCAACAGTGTGTGTGTGTGTGTGTGTGTGTGTGTGTGTGTGTGTGCGTGCGTGCGTGCGTGCGTGCGTGCGTGCGTGCGTGCGTGCGTGCGTGCGTGCGTGCGTGTGTGCGTGTGTGTGTGTGTGTGTGTGTGTGTGTGTGTGTGTGTGTGTGTGTGTGTGTGTTATATACAATAAACAGAGAACTGTTACGTTGTCTCATTTTGTGCTTGACATATAACACGCAGAGCACTGGTATTTCTTACACTGTCGTTGTTTAACGAACAGAGAACAATGTTATCTTGCTTTTTCACTCAAACGAATAGAGGACGATTTAGACCTTAATTGGTTTGTAATTCATAACGAATAGGAAACTGTCATGTCCCGCGTTGATTCGCCATTTATGACGAAGAGAAGAAAAAAAAGATCATAATCTGCATCATCTACTTATTTCTAACGAATGAAGAACAATTAGGTTCTGCGACCTTTCGCTCACTTCTCTCTCTCTCTCTCTCTCTCTCTCTCTCTCCTCTCTCTCTCCTCTCTCTCACTCTCTCTACTTCTCTTCTCTCTCTCTCTCTCTCTCTCTCTTCATCCTTGTCCCAAGGTTGTGTTATTTATGGAGTCTTAAGAGTGCCATTTAACGACTACTATTATTATTACCAAGAAGGATTAAGCAAGCGCTGGCAAGAACACTTCAGCAACCTGCTCAACAGGCCCTCGTCAGTCGACTCGGATGCCTTGAACCAGATCCCTCAGCAGCCGATACAAGACACACTTGCAGTACCCCCCCACCATTGCAGAGATCCAGAAAGCAATCCTCCAGACGAGCTCCGGTAGAGCATCAGGAAAGGACGGAATACCTGCTGAGATCTACAAGGCGGCAGGCCCCAACGCCCTAAAAGCCTTTTACGATGTCCTGCGGAGTATCTGGGAGGAGAAGATGCCAGATGACTTCCGTGACGCCCTGATTGTCTCCCTCTACAAGAACAAGGGAAGCAAAGCCGACTGTGGGAACTACAGAGGCATCTCGCTACTCTCCATTGCTGGAAAGATCTTTGCCAGAGCCATCCTCAACAGACTCATCACTGTTTCCGAGCAGAACCTCCCCGAGGCGCAGTGCGGCTTCAGACCCGGCAGAAGCACTGTCGACATGATTTTTGCTTTCAGACAGCTTCAGGAGAAGTGTATCGAACAAAACATGCCCCTATACTCTGTTTTCATTGACCTGACCAAGGCCTTTGACACGGTCAACAGGGAAGCTCTTTGGAC
>CM031595.1:84236077-84241077 GCA_018398815.1 Conus ventricosus | reverse complement strand
GTGCCCGGACTGGGCAACCACTATGGGCATTAGCATCTCCTGTCAAAGTGCCCGGACTGGGCAACCACTATGGGCATTTGCATCTCCTGTCAAAGTGCCCGGACTGGGCAACCACTATGGGCATTTGCATCTCCTGTCAAAGTGCCCGGACTGGGCAACCACTATGGGCATTTGCATCTCCTGTCAAAGTGCCCGGACTGGGCAACCACTATGGGCATTTGCATCTCCTGTCAAAGTGCCCGGACTGGGCAACCACTATGGGCATTTGCATCTCCTGTCAAAGTGCCCGGACTGGGCAACCACTATGGGCATTTGCATCTCCTGTCAAAGTGCCCGGACTGGGCAACCACTATGGGCCTTAGCATCTCCTGTCAAAGTGCCCGGACTGGGCAACCACTATGGGCCTTAGCATCTCCTGTCAAAGTGCCCGGACTGGGCAACCACTATGGGCCTTAGCATCTCCTGTCAAAGTGCCCGGACTGGGCAACCACTATGGGCCTTAGCATCTCCTGTCAAAGTGCCCGGACTGGGCAACCACTATGGGCCTTAGCATCTCCTGTCAAAGTGCCCGGACTGGGCAACCACTATGGGCTTTAGCATCTCCTGTCAAAGTGCCCGGACTGGGCAACCACTATGGGCCTTAGCATCTCCTGTCAAAGTGCCCGGACTGGGCAACCACTATGGGCATTAGCATCTCCTGTCAAAGTGCCCGGACTGGGCAACCACTATGGGCATTAGCATCTCCTGTCAAAGTGCCCGGACTGGGCAACCACTATGGGCATTAGCATCTCCTGGTGGATAGAGAGAACAGTGAGATCACCTATTAGGTCAAAAGCAAACCTAAAAGAAAAAGTTACTGTTCCGCCGAACGAAAGACAAAAACAAATTACAAGACAAAACAGGGCGCGTGTTTTAACCTCCACGATCTTCCTCAGAACCTCCACGATCTTCCTCAGGCAAGTCAACCAACATTCAAGATAACGAAAACGAACATTCCATCAGTTAGTTGTCAAAACTGTTCTAAAAGATCTTAACTAAATGTTAGCGAACCGCCAGGAGAATAGTAGACAAACGAGTCACAAGACAAAACACAACGCGTTTCGACCTTTTAGGTCTTCTTCAGGCAAGACGAAACCAAACAATACCACGAAAATGAACGAATTTGGTACTCGGCTTCGATCTCTTCACTCTTCAGCGCAAGGATGCCAGGCGTTGAATCTAGTGTTCTAAAAGAAAACAAATCGAAAGAGGACACTACTGACACTACATCCTAATTATAGTCCTACGAATGGGATCGGCCTGTCCAGAGAAGATCAGTCTTAACCATGTGTTTGAGGACCACTCATTACTGAGTACGGCACCAGGGCATCGCCCAATCCTAGGAGGCGTCAAGACATGTCTGTGTGGTGCAGCCCGATGATGGTCCAGCCTGTTCTTTAGCTCTGTCCACACGTCCTGCCTTGTAACAATGCAGCTATCGAGAAAAATGTTACGTTTTTCATCCTGAGCACTGTTTCCGTGCAGATTGTTACATAGTGGTATTTTGAATCAGAAATTCGAACAAAATAATCACCATTGTTTCATGTTTGGTCGAGACTGCTGCTTTATGCAGGGTTATCGACCGGGTGGAATATTGAATCTAAAAGAACACGTACATTTTCACACTAGCAGGTCCGGTAATTTGGTTTTGTTTTTCATTCTGCTTCACAGACTCGAAAAGTAAAAAAGAAAGGATACACGTCTGCCTCACATAATCCATGGTAGCATCAATAGCCTTGGGGGAAACCAAAACAAAACAAAAAACAAAATTAATCAGACATGACCATCCCAAAATGAGTCATAAGCTCACAATCTCCAGCGACGAGTTTTCTGTTCTGCAAGTGAACTGCTGCCGAAGAACTGAAATAGATTGTAATTGTTCATTACTCATCAAAGCGAAATATTGAAGTCTCAATTTTTGTACTCCCAGTTCTTAAAGAACAGGGAGTACTTTAGAATGGGAACGAAGAAATGCTGTCTGTGTGTCTGTCTGTGTGTGTGTCTGTGTGTCCGTGGTCAAAATGTGTTCCACTCGCTCCAGACAAAACTACTGGGTCGATCTTTCTGAAATTTGTAGGTATATTCATTATGGGTCAAGGATGATGCCCGACGTTTTAGTTTACCGTTACAGCCGTTACTAACGGCTGTAACGGCCTGTAACGCTTTTTTCTTCTTTATGGAATATCTCAGAAAGTACTTGGCCGATCTTTCTGAAAGTTTGTAGGTATGTTCATTATGGGTCACGAATAATGCCCGATGTTTTAGTTTACCGTTATAACAGTTACTAACGGCTGCAACGGCCTGTAACGGTTTTTCTTCTTTATGGAATATCTCAGAAAGTACTTGGCCGACCTTTATGAAAATTAGCAGGTATGTTCATTATGGGTCACGGATGATGCCTGGTGTTTTAGTTTGCCCCGTTATAGCCGTTACTAACGGCTGTAACGGCCTGTAACGGTTTTTCTTCTTTATGGAATATCTCAGAAAGTATTTGGCCAATTTATAAGCGGTTTGGATGATCTTGTGACAAATCGGATCCTCGGTCCATATGTAAGTGATGTAATGCTGAAAATGGATTAAACAACCGTTAAAAACCGTTATTCTGCCGTTATTTCTTATATATAGGTGGATTTTAATGAAATGTGGTATATAGAAAGGCTATCACACACAAATGGCACTTCTATATAGTGTTCCAAAATTTGACCGTTAAAAACCGTTATTCTTGACATATTGTCCAATTTGGATGAAATTTGATATGTACACAGGCTTTAGCCCAGTGAGGACTAAAATACCGGTTTCAAAAGTGCATATCGGTTATACAACCGTTAAACCGTTATTTTGCCGTTATATTTTTATATATTGGTGTGTTTTAATGAAATTTTGTATATAGAAAGGTTATCACACACAAATGGCACTTCCATGCAGTGTTTTAAAATCTGACCGTTAAAAACCGTTATTCTTGACATATTGTCCGATTTGGATGAAATTTGGTATGTACACAGGTTTTAGCCCAGTGAGGACTAAAATATCAGTTTCAAAAGTGTACATCGGTTAAATAACCGTTAAACCCGTTATTTTGCCTTTATTTCTTATCTCACAAAGCACTTGGCCGATTTATAAGCGGTTTGGAAAACTGGGAGTACGTTTATATGCTTCGCATCTTGTTTCAGTGAGGTTTGTTCTTATCTATCAATGTAGCGTGAAGAAAACAACAGTCAGCACGGACAACATGTAATAAGTGTTACACTGTATGTACAGAAACGCAAAATAAATGACAGTTCGGCAATATCCGCGTAAACATGTAGTAGTGTAGACGAAAAATGCAACACTGGTGCATTTTCTGTTGTATCAATGCCCCTCCTCTTTCATAATCAGAAGACGACAATCTGTCCCGCAGTACAGGGGAAGACTTTTGGCTCGGTGGAAGATCTGCATTTTTTGCCAGCTCGATCAGAGCCATCCATGTTGGTCGGAGGAGTCGTGTCTCTGGGGGGTTTCCAATAAACGAAAGAAACTTTGAATAAAGACGTGATCTCGGCAGATTTTACACTAACGCTGACGGTCTACAAGCGGGCAGAGGGAAATACACGACATTGCAAGAAAGGGTAGAACATGTTTAGCACGTTGTGTGGCCGAAATTGAGGCTCATTTCTTGGACAGCTGCTCCAGATAAAAGCTTCTAAGACAAGCTGTCTCAAGATCTATCAAACCCAAAGTTCCCTTAACAGTGCCCAGGTTACACACTCTGCAAGAACGATAACTAATGGATGTTGCGAAATACGTCCATGATTGTGTGAATGTCACAAAGATAGAAATGGCATAGTATACGGTCTCTACACATGCAGCTTCAAACGCGTCAGCCACCAGTTGGGTGTTTTTGGGGTCTGGTTTAAAGTACGGTGTCGAGTTGTCATTTCCCACCTCCTCTTCTTCAAGTCCTGGGTTATCTGAAACGTCTTTTTCCAGACAGGTTCTGCTTCAGAAGAGGGTAGACAAAGACGTGATGTTTGGAGATAATCTGTGTGTCAGTTTGCATTCAGCTAGAGTAGCCCCGCCATTTTCATGGAACTGATGCCGCTTGTGGGCACTTCCAAATAGCGTTACCCGTCGGTTGGCTTAACAGTTCAATCGGAGATGGAAAATGCCAAAATATGAGTGTGAAACGGTACACCGCCTGTAATATCCCGATCGTTACCCCCGCGCGCGTTTCAAATCCAATATTTCAATCAGTTGATCTATTTATGTGACCATAAACTGAGAAAATTCAACTGCATTTGCGATGGAAATATCGCTTTTATCTTCCCCTATTTTCCCCGGAAGGGGTCTGTTAATCGAATGTTTGAACCATGTCAGCGGTAGAAAAGGTGCCTGGCAGACAAACTGCATGTTTCAATGGCCATATTGTGCATTATGGTTTTTGTAATATCATGCATTCTGTTATTGTAATATTGCACATTGTGTGTTGCCTGTCTAGCTGTTCTGACTCGAACATTTTTCGCTATCGCTTTGCACGAAAAAGGAACGTTTTCTTTCTTTCTCTTTATTATAAGTCTCGCTTCGGAAGATGAAGTATCAAGATCACGACGAAAGTGTGTTTTTTTTTATTATTTTATTTTCTATTTTTTTAACTGTGCCACGTCGTGAAAGACCACCTATTTCATATTCTTCAACCGCTTTCTTTACGAACAATACACTTAACTCATTCCCGAGCACGACTGGTCATCTAGAACGGTCCTGGTCTTTGGACTCTGGTCGTACCATGTATAAAACGACCATTTAAACGAGTAAGTGTCCCCATTTAACACACCCAGTTCCCTATCTTCTTCTTCTTCCTTCACTTTATGGGAAGTCATTGGGACGCCACAGTGAACAGTTCTCCAGAATCCCCTCTGTTCTTATCGTCGTGCGCCAAAGCTTAGATCTCTGCAAATGATTTCCTTGTCCATCGGCAATGCTTTCAG
>CM031595.1:84223577-84231077 GCA_018398815.1 Conus ventricosus | reverse complement strand
GTATGATGTACCGTAGCGTAGTGCAGTGTAGTGTAGTGTAGTGTAGTGTAGTGTAGTGTAGCGTAGCGGAGTGGAGTGGAGTGGAGTAGAGTGGAGTGGAGACGGTATTGTACAGTGCAGTGGCGTGCAGTAAAGTGTTGCGTAGCAGAATGCAGTGTTTCTAGAGCAGTGTTACGTAGCACAGTGCAATGTAGTGGTCACCGTATTGTGTAGTATACACTGGAATAAGAGTATCGGTATGGGACAGCACAGCGCTGTATAGAATGATGCACGTAGTGTACATCAGATAATGTAATGTTTTCACGTTACCGTGCAAAGTGATATGATATCACATTGTGGAAGTTTTGTATATCGTTTTGTTGGACGGTGTCCTGTAGTAGAGTAAAAAGCATTTGTGTCTGATTTATCATACTCCCAGTTTCTATATATAGGGAGTACTTTACAATGGGAACGAAATAATGCTCTCTCTCTCTCTCTCTCTCTCTCTCTCTCTCTCTCTCTCTCTCTCTCTCTCTCTCTCTCTCTCTCTCTCTCTCTAGGTCCTCTTCAAGTAAACCTTTAAAATGGTAAAACCAATCATCAACTGTTAAATTATTATGTACTTGTTTTCTTTTACTTGACACTTTATGTACATTCTCCCAAAATTCTTTTTGATTATTACTGAAGAAACAAGCCTTTCCAATATTAAATCATTATACTGTTTTCTTTTCTATCTATTAGATGTTTATGCTCTCGTCTTGCTATGCAGTATGCATCACTGTCAGTTTTCTCTTTTGATTTTCTAAAAATGTTAAGCAGTTGTTTTGCTTTCTTCTTGCTTGACTTACATTCTCCATCAAACCAATCATCACTTTTATGATATTTTGTCAAGTTGATTTTCTTTTTCATACATTGGCCTTGTTTTTTGATGCACTCATTAAAGACACTCAGAGCACCATTGTAATCAGAATCAATCAGGCTAATGGCCCCATCGAGTTCAGATAATATTTCGTCAGATAACATTTTCTGACAATATATAGTTTCTAAATCATTATCCCACACAAACTTTTCAATAAACTGATCATCGATAATGGTATGCCCCCTTGTAACATTTCTTTTCAATTTAAATTTTAAATGCAGTTCAACTGGCAAATGATCAGACTCTATTCTCTCCGACACTAACAATTTACACGACGAGACAACAATAACAAACAGTCTCTTAGACAGCAGAAAGTAGTCATTGACACTGTTTCCTGACTCAGATATGTAAGTATAATTTCCATCTATATCCCCATTACACACTCCGTTTAGAATACACAGACTGAAAGCTGTGCACATATTCAATAATTTTTTCCCATATTTATTAAGTACATTGTCAGCCGAATTCCTTGTGATGCTAGCCAGATCAGAATGATCATGAAGAAAATTACAACTTACATCATTGAAGTCTATAATATCAGGAAAAATGTTAGAAGTTCTACTGTTAAGATCGCCCGATAGAATCCAAAACACATCATCTAACTCCAACATGCAATCAAAAAGACATTGTTCAAGTTCATCAACACCATTGTCAACATCAAAATGATTATAATAAGGTGATCCTTCAGGTGGGATATACGTACATACATATATAATGTTCTCTTCAAGGTCAAACACACTCTTGTCAATCAGAAACAGAAGAACGTTGGGATGGTCTGTCTTAATTTCCTGAATATAAGATATAAACTCATTTTTAATTAGGCAGACAATTCCACCTGATCTTCGTCCTTGCTTTGTAAACTTAATAGCTGGTTTATAAAAAACACTGTAACCCAGGAAAGTGAGGTTTTTAGGACATTCAACAAACGTCTCAACAAGACATATAAAGTCAAATTTTAACAAAAAAGACATGAATTCCTTATTACTTAGCTTTGGTAAAAGTCCATTAACATTCCAATGCAGAAATGAACATGTCTCGAATTCATTAGATTCACCATACTCACACATGCTTTCATACATACTACTGCTTATGTTTGTATACTCATTCATGTCTTTTTCTGTTTGAATACAAGAAGTTACATCACAATAACGAACCCCGACTTTGTCATCATTCGATTCCTTTGAAATGACCCCCCACCATAACTGTCACTGACAGTGTCACAGCCATTCGGTTCATGACATACCTCCTTTTGAGATGACCCCCCACCGAAACTGTCATTGACAATGTCACAGCCATTCACTTCACGATGTGATGAAGTGTGGCAGATACCTTCACTCTGTATGTTATGTACAAAATCACTTTCGTTCACTTCCGGGCACATCAAAATATTACTACAGCCAGAATTTTCATTAATGAGAACATGCAACTTGTCATAACCACGATCATTCAAAATAATCCCTTCCTGATTATTTACATGTGTCCCCCGTCCCTGACCCCCTACACACTCTGTCTTTTCAATGCCAACAAGTTCACTTCTCACTGCACACACATACCCTCTTCTGCTCCCAACCACCCGTCGCCCCGCACAACTATCACGTGCGTGCCTCAAAAATGTGACCGGTGTAACCGGTGTTGAACTGGGCTGGCCACCCCCCTATTCACTGGTCCTAAGAGTTTCTCCCTCACCAAGGTAATATTTCCTACCATCGATCAGAGATGGTCGTACACCAAGATGGCACGTTTCCCTTCTTCCCTGGCCTGGCCTTCTTCAAATGAGGAGACAGTCTTTTCTTATCTCCCTTACACGCAGGGAAGTCCTCCCCCACAAACACATTAGTCCCCTTTAGCTTACTCCTGGCCTTAAGAATTTTCTCCTTATCCTTAAAGAATGTATGGCTTAACCAAGGTGTTGAGGGAATAGACAGATTTCTTCAAGTTTTCAGAGAACGGTTAATTTTATGTAGATGGCAAGAGTGGGACTCTCATATTAGTGATAGTGAAAGGTTTTATGTTTACAGTACGTTTTGCAAGGTGCCTGAGGTAAAAATTTATTTACTGATGAATTTAGATAGGCATTTAAGGTATGCATTAACGAGGTTTCGATTTGGCATTTCTGAAATAGCGCAACATCGTTTACGTTACAAAACACATAGTAATGCTGACTTAAAATGCCCGCTTTGCAAAAATGAAAAAGAAGATGATGTTCATTTTGTCTTATGCTGTCCTGTTTTGAGTGACTTAAGAAGACAGTATATACCTAGTAAATTTTATGCAGATCCAAATAAATTTAGACTTGCATTGCTTATGGCAACAGAGCATAAACAAACTGTGAAACAACTGTCCATTTATCTCTACAAAGCATTCAAGTTGCGTTCTGTTCTGGTTTCTTGATTAGATTATGTTGTTAATTATGCATTTGTGTATAGTTATGTACCCCTTCATGAGGGGCAATGGCCTATACATGAATAAACTTTCCGTTTCCGTTTCCGTTTCCGTTTCTCTCTCTAGGTCTCTCTCTCTCTCTCTCTCTCTCTCTCCTCTCTCTCCTCTCTCTCTCTCTTCCTCTCTCTCTCTCTCTCTAGGTCTCTCTCTCTCTGTTTGCCTGTCTGTCTGTCTGTCTGTGTCTGTCTTTGTGTCCGTCCGTGGTCAAAATGTGTTCCACTCGCTCCAGACAAAACTGCTGAACCGATCTTTCTGAAAATTTGTAGATATGTTAATTATGGGTCACGGATGATGCCTGATGTTTATTTTACCAGAATAGCCGTTACTAACGACTTATAAATGATGATTTTATGATGTACAGTTTAAGCAATAACGGTTTACAAACTTAAGTGTAACCAGATTGTGTAAGCTCCTCGGTATTGTAGTGGTTAGTATCCATGCCTGTCACGCGGGAATCCGGGGTTCATTTCCCCGCCGGGGAGAGCAGCATTGATTTTTTTCTTTTCTCTTACATACAAAATTTCTACCAACAAAAGGGGAGAAAGTGCTATAGTGACTGATTTCTGTTTTCTTTTGTGCCACTGGGAGTACGTTTATGTGCGTTGTATCTTGTTTTTCTTTCTGTCTCATACCCCATGCCACCTACGTGGCATTACCTCCACGATGCTCATTCTAGTTCCTCGCCCATAAACTACGCCCTTTCTAATCACACCGTAACCCCAGTGCCAGCAATCCACAGGCTGCAGTCAACGTCAAGTCCTCACGAGGCAGCTCATCCAAGGAGACGTTACATTGCTACTGTGTCCCTTTGTTGGTGTTCAGCGGTGCCCTGCTATTCCCTGATGTACAGTGGTGCCCTGCAACTCCCTGATGTTCAGCGGTGCCCTGCAATTCCCTGATGTACAGTGGTGCCCTGCAACTCCCTGATGTTCAGCGGTGCCCTGCAATTCCCTGATGGTCAGTGGTGCTGCAATTCCCTGATGTTCAGTGGTGCCCTGCAATTCCCTGATGTACAGTGGTGCCCTGCAACTCCCTGATGTTCAGCGGTTTCCTGCAATTCCCTGATGTTCAGTGGTGCCCTGCAATTCTCTGATGTACTGTGGTGACCTGCAATTCCCTGATGTTCAGTGGTGCCCTGCAATTCCCTGATGTACAGCGGTGCCCTGCTATTCCCTGATGTAAAGCGGTGCCCTGCAATTTCCTGATGTACAGCTGTGCCCTGCAATTCCCTGATGTACTGTGGTGACCTGCAATTCCCTGATGTACAGCGGTGCCCTGCAATTCCCTGATGTTCAGCGGTGCCCTGCAATTCCCTGATGTTCAGCGGCGTCCTGCAGTTCCCTGATGTTCAGCGGTGCCCTGCAATTCCCTGATGTTCAGCGGTGCCCTGCAATTCTCTGATGTTCAGCGGTGCCCTGCAATTCCCTGATGTTCAGTAGTGCCCTCCAATTCCTGATGTTCAGTGGTGCCCTCCAATTCCTGATGTACAGTGGTGCCCAGCAATTCCTGATGTTCAGCGGTGCCCTGCAATTCCCTGATGTTCAGTGGTGCCTGCAATTCCCTGATGTACAGTGGTGCCCAGCAATTCCCTGATGTTCAGTGGTGCCCTGCAATTCCCTGATGTTCAGCGGTGCCCTGCAATTCCCTGATGTACAGTGGTGCCTTGCAGTTCCTGATGTTCAGCGGCGTCCTGCAGTTCCTGATGTTCAGCGGCGTCCTGCAATTCCCTGATGTTCAGCGGCGTCCTGCAATTCCCTGATGTTCATCGGTGCCTTGCAGTTCCCTGATTTTCAGCGGTGCCCAGCAATTCCCTGATGTACAGTGGTGACCAGCAATTCCCTGATGTACAGTGGTGCCCAGCAATTCCCTGATGTACAGCGGTGCCCAGCAATTCCCTGATGTTCAGCGGCGTCCTGCAGTTCCCTGATGTACAGTGGTGCCCAGCAATTCCCTGATGTACAGTGGTGCCTTGCAGTTCCCTGATGTTCAGCGGCGTCCTGCAATTCCTGATGTACAGTGGTGCCTTGCAATTCCCTGATGTACAGTGGTGCCTTGCAATTCCCTGATGTACAGTGGTGCCTTGCAATTCCCTGATGTACAGTGGTGCCTTGCAATTCCCTGATGTACAGTGGTGCCTTGCAGTTCCCTGATGTTCAGCGGTGCCCTCTTAATTCCCTGATGTTCAGCGGTGCCCTGCTATTCCTGATGTACAGTGGTGCCCTGCAATTCCCTGATGTACAGTGGTGCCCTGTAATTCCCTGATGTACAGTGGTGCCTTGCAATTCCCTGATGTTCAGCGGTGCCGTGCAATTCCCTGATGCACAGTGGTGCCTTGCAATTCCCTGATGTACAGTGATGCCCTGCAATTCCCTGATGTTCAGCGGCGTCCTGCACTTCCCTGATGTTCAGTGGTGATCTGCAATCCCCTGATGGTCAGTGGTGCTGCAATTCCCTGATGTTCAGCGGTGCCCTGCAATTCCCTGATGTTCAGTGGTGCCCTGCAATTCCCCGATGTTCAGCAGTACCAGTTCTCATTCAACTTAGGCAGAACATCACCCACTTACCCTGCTACAGACAACAATAACTACTTAGTCGCGGAGTCAGCATGAATGAGCATCATCTTTCTGCCGCCATGTCCGTACAAACGAGTCCCATGAACTTAGCGACATTGATGACCTGGATATGAACGCACCAAGGGCAGAGACGTGGAAAGGAATTCGAAATTTAGGTCACTATCAGAGAGAGAGAGAGAGAGAGAGAGAGAGAGAGAGAGAGAGAGATCTTGATATAATGAGGAAAAAAAAACTACCGCCTAACCTTCCATCCCTGTAACCCCCCCCCCCCCCCCCCGCCCCCCCTCTTTCTCCATGATCTCCCTTTCTTGCTCTTTCTCTCTCCCACCTCCCGTTGAACCCCCAAACAAGGAAAACAAAAAGGAAAATGTCAAAACCATCAAAGCATTGGCAAACTTACTTTCCCTTTCACAAGTCAGCTGGGAGTCTGGCTTTGCGTTCAGAAGACCCAAGCAACTGTCATGCTGGCCATTACAACTGTACAGACCAGACGAGATAAGACCATCTCAGGAGACCATTCAACGATTTTTGGTTTTTTTTTTTTATTATTTATTTCCCTCTTCCCTTTACTCTTTTTTCGCTCAGCACAATTCTCGGTTACTGTCTTTCTCTTCTGTGTGCTTTGTCTTTCTGTCTTTGTATTGCTTCTATTTCTCCCTGTCCCCTGCGCCCTTTCTCACACAGAAGAACGACTGTACTTCTGTTTGCTTTGTCTTTCTGTCTCTGTATTGCTTCTGTTTCTCCCTGTCCCCTGCGCCCTTTCTCACACAGAAGAACGACTGTACTTCTGTTTGCTTTGTCTTTCTGTCTCTGTATTGCTTCTGTTTCTCCCTGTCCCCTGCGCCCTTTCTCACACAGAAGAACGACTGTACTTCTGTTTGCTTTGTCTTTCTGTCTCTGTATTGCTTCTGTTTCTCCCTGTCCCCTGCGCCCTTTCTCACACAGAAGAACGACTGTACTTCTGTTTGCTTTGTCTTTCTGTCTCTGTATTGCTTCTGTTTCTCCCTGTCCCCTGCGCCCTTCTCACACAGAAGAACGACTGTACTTCTGTTTGCTTTGTCTTTCTGTCTCTGTATTGCTTCTGTTTCTCCCTGTCCCCTGCGCCCTTTCTCACACAGAAGAACGACTGTACTTCTGTTTGCTTTGTCTTTCTGTCTCTGTATTGCTTCTGTTTCTCCCTGTCCCCTGCGCCCTTTCTCACACAGAAGAACGACTGTACTTCTGTTTGCTTTGTCTTTCTGTCTCTGTATTGCTTCTGTTTCTCCCTGTCCCCTGCGCCCTTTCTCACACAGAAGAACGACTGTACTTCTGTTTGCTTTGTCTTTCTGTCTCTGTATTGCTTCTGTTTCTCCCTGTCCCCTGCGCCCTTTCTCACACAGAAGAACGACTGTACTTCTGTTTGCTTTGTCTTTCTGTCTCTGTATTGCTTCTGTTTCTCCCTGTCCCCTGCGCCCTTTCTCACACAGAAGAACGACTGTACTTCTGTTTGCTTTGTCTTTCTGTCTCTGTATTGCTTCTGTTTCTCCCTGTCCCCTGCGCCCTTTCTCACACAGAAGAACGACTGTACTTCTGTTTGCTTTGTCTTTC
>CM031595.1:84201077-84203577 GCA_018398815.1 Conus ventricosus | reverse complement strand
GTGCGTGCGTACTGGGCCGTTCATTGATCATGAAAACGAATTGCGCTAAGAATTATATTTCATTTGGACAAAAGCAGGTCTTTTTTTCAAAGTTTCAGCTGATTTTTGCGACAGTATTCTTAGTAATGAAGACATCGACCTTGGCATCAAAGGTGAAGTGCCCAGTGGTGTGTTTTTGCTGAGTGTGAAGCATTTCTGTGAGGAACGGGCCAGCATCAACACAAGTTCCTTCCCCTTGTCAGTTCTTAATTTCTGACACACACACACCACAACACACACACACACACACACACACAACACACGCACACACACACCACACCCACACACACAATCATATTTACATTTTACATGAGCGAGTTCTTTTGCGTGATTCTCCTCATATAATATAACTTTGAAAAACTGGAACAAAACTGTTCCGTAGGTTTTCTCCCTCAGTAACGTAGAATGGAAATTAATGTACAACTAGACCGTTCGTATTACCCGATGAACACATATGAATTCAACTAAATTGGTATAAAGCAGGTCACTGTATCACTTAAAAGATACAAATATCAAGTTTAATGATTTGTACGTTTTAGCACTCAAACTGCTGTACATCGTATACATCATGTGTCTGAGATTTGAACTGCTGTCTCTGGAGACAGTATGTAATGTTGAACATATACGAAGCCACCCATAATCGTTTTTATCTGCATATATGTTTGTTTAGCTTTTGAAGTGAACTTTCCAACAGAATTTTGTCTTGGACAGCTCTCTCCTCGGCATGACTTTTCTCACGTGTGTTACGAAGTGCATACTGGACCTTCAGTTTATCACCTTCTCCAAAAGACAAAGGAATGACCAACTTCACAGAAGACACTGACCAGACAGAAAAATATCTTGTTCGTCGTGTTTTCTTCATGGTGCTGACAAAGTTAACGTTTGAGGAAAAGGAGGATGAAGAGGAGCAAAAGAAGGAGGAGGGGAGGAGAGAGAAGAAGACCAGGAGGAGCAGAGGAGAAGAGAGGTGGGAAGGAGGAGGAGAAGGAGGAGAGGAGGGGAGGAGGAGGAGGAGGAAGACCAGGAGGAGCAGGAGGAGGAGGATGAGGAGGAGGAGGAGAGGAAGACCAGGAGGAGGAGGAGGAGGAGGAGGAGGAGGAAGACCAGGAGGAAGGAGGAGGAGGAGGAGGAGGAGGAAGCCAGAGGGGCAGGGAGGAGGAGGAGGAAGATCAGGAGGAGGAGGAGGAAGACAGAGGAGAGGAGGAGAAGACAGGAGGAGGAAGCCAGGAGGGGCAGGAGGAGAGGAGGAGGAAGACAGGAGGAGGAGGAGGAGGAGGAGGAAGGCCAGGAGGCAGGAGGAGGAGGAGGAGGAGGAAGACCAGGAGGAGGAGGAGGAGGAGGAAGACCAGGAGGAGGAGGAGGAGGAGGAAGACCAGGAGGAGAGAGGAGGAGGAGGAAGACCAGGAGGAGGAGAGGAGGAGGGAAGACCAGGAGAGAGGAGGAAGACCAGGAGAGGAGGAAGACCAGGAGGAGGAGGAAGACAGGAGGAGGAGGAGGACCGGAGGAGGAGGAGAAGACCAGGAGGAGGAGGAAGACCAGGAGGAGGAGGAGGAGGAAGACCAGGAGGAGAGGAGGAGGAAGACCAGAGGAGGAGGAGGAGGAGGAAGACCAGGAGGAGGAGGAGGAAGACCAGGAGGAGGAGGAAGACCAGGAGGAGGAGGAGGAGGAAGACCAGGAGGAGGAGGAGGAAGACCAGGAGGAGGAGGAAGACCAGGGAGGAGGAGGAGGAAGACCAGGAGGAGGAGGAGGACCAGGAGGAGGAGGAGGAGGAAGACCAGGAGGAGGAGGAGGAGGAAGACCAGGAGGAGGAGGAAGACCAGGAGAGGAGGAAACCAGGAGGAGGAGGAGGACCGGGAGGAGGAGGAGGAAGACCAGGAGGAGGAGGAAGACCAGGAGGAGGAGGAGGACCAGGAGGAGGAGGAGGAGGAAGACCAGGAGGAGGAGGAGGAGGAGACCAGGAGGAGGAGGAAGACCGAGGAGGAGGAGGAGGAAGACCAGGAGAGGAGGAGGACCAGGAGGGGAGGAAGGACCAGGAGGAGGAGGAAGACCAGGAGGAGAGGAGGAGGAAACCAGGAGGAGGAGGAGACAGGAGGAGGAGAGACCAGGAGGAGTGAGGAAGACCAGGGAGGAGGAGGAGGAGGAAGACCAGGAGGAGGAAGACCAGAGGAGGAGAGGACCAGAGGAGCAAGATGCTAAAATGGATGGCGAGACAAGCGCACAAGCAGAAAACATTGCAGAGGGACACGAAGCCTGTTTTTACAATAAATATCTTCCAGACAGTTCTTCCTAGTTTCTATGTGGCTGTGGAACTCACTGCCGGGTGCCATCAAGATTGCCACAAATGCAGTCTCATTTAAAAAGCAAACTGATACGACAGTTTTGAGATCTGCATAATGACCATTTTCTATTTTAACTTCCCCAGATATTTTATGTTACCTGGGCCTGAATCTGGCCATTGATT
>CM031595.1:84176077-84183577 GCA_018398815.1 Conus ventricosus | reverse complement strand
CTGTTAAAATCACGACAAGGATCGCTTCTTTTTTTTTCCGGAACACTCGTCAATTATGCTTTCTCCTTGCTGCCAGGGTTTCTTTGCTTGGCGAATCCTGTACTGGTATATCATGTCTGTTGGTTGGTTTGTTTACTGGTGTTTCTCTGTCTCTCTCTCTCTCTCTCTCTCTCTCTCTCTCTCTCTCTCTCTCTCTCTCTCTCTCTCTCTCTCTCTCTCTCTGTCTCTCTCTCTCTCTCTGTCTCTCTCTCTCTCTCTCTGTCTCTCTCTCTCTCTCTCTGTCTCTCTCTGTCTCTCTCTCTCTCTGTCTCTCTCTGTCTGTCTCTGTCTCTCTCTCTAGCTCTCTCTCTCTCTCTAACTCTCTCTCTCTCTCTTTCTTTCTCTGTGCGTGTTTTAAAGATGTTTTCTTACACATACCGAGAGAGCGTGCGTGCGTGCGTGTGTCTATTTGTGTGTGCGTGTGTGTGTGTGTGCGTGTGTGTGTGTGTGTGTGTGTGTGTGTGTGTGTGTGTGTGTGTGTGTGTGTGTGCGTGGTGGTGGTGTGTGTGTGTGTGTGTGTGGTGGTGGGTGTCGTGGTGTGTGTGTGTGTGTGTGTGTGTGTGTGTGTGTGTGTGTGTGTGTGTGTGTGTGTGTGTGTGTGTGTGTGTGTGTGTGTGTGTGTGTGTGTGTGTGTGTGTGTGGTGTGTGTGTGTGTACGCGCGCGCGTGGAATTCAAGTACCATCAACTACAAATACTACAGTAAAAATGCCATAAACCATATTTTTATCAGAACTTGCCATTTGAGTTTTAAAGCAATTTCATTTCCTGTGCAAGCCATTATACCCGATTGATCTTTTAATTGGCATCAAGATTATTTTGTGAACGTAATCACTGTCACTTTAACTATACGCAAATAAGCAGCGTGCGTGTCTTCAGAGGTATTTTCTTTCTAGGAATATCTCTGATATCTAAGAATAGCCGTGTGAAGGGAAGGATTGAAAAGACAACGCAAAAGAACGCATTTTTAACCGACTTGCGTCGTTTCAGAAACCATTCCTGATATACAGGGGTTCTCAGCTTATTTCAAAATGTCCCACAGAACTACTCAAGATTCCAGAGAAGCCCAACAAATTCAGGGCACAAACTGGATCATGAGAGAGCAAACCTTATGTAGATTTGACAAATTATTTGAATTTGTGTGCACACGCACGCGTGGACTCACTTATGAATGTGGCAAGCACACACACACGCGCCCGCGCGCGCGCGCACACACAACACACACACACACACACACACACACACACACACACACACACACACAACACACACACACCACACACCACCACGCACGCCACGCACCGCACGCACGCACGCACGCACACGCATTCCGAAATGCACGCATGGGTGCATGCATTCTCAAGCTTGCACATGCACACACACACACACACACACACACACACACACACACGCGCGCGCGCGCGCGCGCGAACACATTTCACATAACGATCAAAACCGGAAACATTTTCTTTAAAAATGTATGTAAGTTTGAACGGAAACATTTTCTTGACAAAAATGTCATGTAAGTTTGAACGGAAACATTTTCATTAAAAATCTCGTGTAAGTTTGCAGAAGAGGAAAACGAGAAGAAACGTGTGTTTGACCTCATCCTAGAAAACGCGCACCTGACTTGACCTCATGCTAGAAATCGCTCACCTGACTTGACCTCATGCTAGAAAACGTGCACCTGACTTGACCTCAAGCTAGAAAACGTGCACCTAACTTGACCTCATGCTAGAAAACGCGCACTTGACTTGGCCTCATGCTAGACAACGCGCACCTGACTTGACCTCATGCTAGAAAACGTACACCTGACTTGACCTCATGCTAGAAAACGTGCACCTGACTTGACCTCATGCTAGAAAACGTACACCTGACTTGACCTCATGCTAGAAAACGTACACCTGACTTGACTTCATGCTAGAAAACGTGCACCTGACTTGACCTCATGCTAGAAAACGTGCACCTGACTTGACCTCATCCTAGAAAACGCGCACCTGACTTGACCTCATCCTAAAAAACGCGCACCTGACTTGACCTCATGCTAGAAAACGTGCACCTGACTTGACCTTATCCTAGAAAACGCGCACCTGACTTGACCTCATGCTAGAAAACGCGCACCTGACTTGACCTCATCCTAAAAAACGCGCACCTGACTTGACCTCATGCTAGAAAACGTGCACCTGACTTGACCTTATCCTAGAAAACGCGCACCTGACTTGACCTCATGCTAGAAAACGCGCACCTGACTTGACCTCATGCTAGAAAACGCGCACCTGACTTGACCTCATGCTAGAAAACGTGCACCTGACTTGACCTCATGCTAGACAACGCGCACCTGACTTGACCTCATGCTAGAAAACGCGCACCTGACTTGACCTCATGCTAGAAAACGTGCACCTGACTTGACCTCATGCTAGAAAACGCGCACCTGACTTGCAGGACGTCTGGTTCCTTCCCTCCCCTGGCCTCGTTTCCGCAGCGTCCGCTGTCAAAATGCCGTCGCATCAGTATAATCGGTTCATTGATGTCGGTTTCCATTTTCTTTATTTTTTCTTTTCATTCTTCCCCATCCCCTAAAAATCCATTTGGCGCCACTCTTCATTCTCCGCCTTCCATCCTCTCAAAAGCGCGTTAAGTTCGTATTCAAATTATAGCGATGGGCGAGTTCGTTGGGATGAACGCGGCGGCGTTCTCCGGAGGGCAAATCA
This sequence comes from Conus ventricosus, assembly GCA_018398815.1. Classification (NCBI taxonomy): domain Eukaryota; kingdom Metazoa; phylum Mollusca; class Gastropoda; order Neogastropoda; family Conidae; genus Conus; species Conus ventricosus. Next base: position 84,180,829 of record CM031595.1, on the reverse strand, counting down.
CGCACATACACCGGATCCGCCACTATACAGTTATTGTCGTCGGTATGGGACATGTAAGATAGTATGTTAGGGTTGTAATAGGAATATCCCCGGTGTAGCTGTGTAAGTGGGAGTCTGAATGAGTGGCACAGGAGTGATGCTACTGAGAGAACCGGAAAACATAAGAAAAATTGGCAGGAGAGAAAAAAAATGCATCAACGATGTACCCACATCTTGCTATGAATTCAAGACCTGATTTTCAAAACCCCTGGTTCGATCTTTCTTTCACTAAGCCTAGTTGCCGGTGGGTCTGATGTCAGAACGGTATGGGAATTCGTATAATCGGATCACTGATGCCATTATTTTCTCTACTTTTCTTTTGATTGTTCCCCATGGCTGAAAATCAGTTTGGCTTCAGTCTCCATTCCATCCTGCCCTCCCATATTCTCAGAAGATTCGTGTTCGAATTATCGGGATCAGCGAGTTCACTGGGTGTGTGTTTTGATGGACGTGTTGGCGCTTTCCCTAGGGGGATCCTGCTCACGATGGCTCCACCAATAAGCAGGAACTCTCGTCAGTGTGAGGCATAGCATGTGGTGCCACCGTATGTTGGGGACATCCTGGGTGTGTCTGTATATGAACCAGCCAGAAGATGTGGTACAGGACTAACGCCACTGAGGAGTCACGGAGAATTAGACAGTACCCCCTGCCTAAAGACGAATTTGCAGATGACAAAAAGCAGCAGAAAAGATGCCAGACCTCACGCTAGGAAGCCTAGACCGGCCCTGTCAGAGCTTTCACTCCTTTCTTTCCCAAGGCTTCGGTTGTCAACTTGTCCGCTGTCAAAGCGATGTGGCATCAGTATAACTGGATCACTGATGCCATGTTTAGATTCTTCCCCGTTCCCCGCAATTGAATTCGGCCTCGATCTTCATCCTGTCTTCCCACACTGTCAGAAGTATGAAAAACAATCAAATGAAACAATATGAAACCAAATGAAATGAGATTAAAGTGAACCACATCAAATGAAATAATAGAGTAGAATTGAATTACATGAATGAAATGAAATAACGTCAACCAAAGCGAATGGAATAGCATAAAATGAAATACATCGAAATGCAATCTTTTTTTCAGACATGCAAAGGTTGGTGTACTGGCCAAATGGTGTGTGTGTGGTGTGTGTGTGTGTGTGTGTGTGTGTGTGTGTGTGTGTGTGTGTGTGTGTGTGTGTGTGTGTGTGTGTGTGTGTGTGTGATCATCAGTGACAGAAAGATGGAGAAAGGAGGGGGAAGGAGGGGAGGGGGCAGAGACTGATAAAACGAGAGCAACTGTAGCAGAAAGAAACAGATAGAGAGTGAGAAAGACAGAAACCTAGACTGAGACAGACCATGGTCAATCTAGTGTCAAATGCACTTTTTATATGGAGGGGTAAATGTGCGAGGGCGAGAAGAACGTTAAGAAGAAGAGAAAGTATGCGAGCATGAAGAGTTCTGTAATTTCTCCATATAGTAACCATCTGTAGTGTTCGAAAGTGACTCAAATATTGCCATAATGTCTGTAATATTCTAAACTGACTAAAATTCAATTTCATAGTCTGTTCCAACTCAGAACGACACAATCCTAAACTATAAACTATATTGGGATAAACATGGGAGGGGGGAGGGAGGAGGGGGAGGAGGCTAGTTATTTATACCGTACCTACTGTTCTGGTCATGGAATGGTTGTCGCCCTCACGAACATTAAATGAATGCAACTCAAACTTTAGTTCATATAGCTGGAGCATATTCTTCAATACGTTTTGTTTCATTTTTCCTTTGACTAAAAAGGACATGGCTGCAACAACTTCCGACCAGCTCCCCTAAACTGCCTACCGTCATTCCGAATGTGGATCCATGATTAAAAAACAAACAAACAAAAATTAGCGAATGAAAGACTTCCATCTCTTTGTAGTGTGCTTCCATCAGTTTGTGTCAATGGATCAACAAAGCCACGTCAATACCGACCATTACTGTGTGTGTGTGTGTGTGTGGTGTGTGTGTGTGTGTGTGTGTGTGTGTGTGTGTGTGTGTGTGTGTGTGTTGTGTGTGTGTGTGCACCATTTGGAATGTAACAACCGAATGCAACTGATCATTTTGAGTTATTGAAATCAACCAGTCTGATGGCTTTGGTTTGACTCCAGTAAGAAACAACAATGTCATACATTTTGCTGTTAAAAAACAACAACTGTGATATGTTTAATCCATGCACATTATATTTTTAGTCACAATTCAGACTGTTGTGAAAAATTCATTTTTAGGACGGAAATTGTGTCAGAGAAAGATTTGGTTAGCGACTTTGTTTTACAGCACGCCTGTGCCCCGTATGATACAGACAGTCACGTGGCCTGTGCTCCGTATGATACAGACAGTCACGTGGCCTGTGCCCCGTATGATACAGACAGTCACGTGGCCTGTGCCCGTATGATACAGACAGTCACGTGGCCTGTGCCCCGTATGATACAGACAGTCACGTGGCCTGTGCCCCGTATGATACAGACAGTCACGTGGCCTGTGCCCCGTATGATACAGACAGTCACGTGGTGCAGCTACGAATCGATTTGCGTGGTAGTCCAGGAATGTTTCATTCTGAGTTGGAACGGAATCGGACTGACAACTTTGTTTTTTCATACTGAATTATGTTCTCGTGATTTAATCCTTTGTTCTTTCATCCTGGGCGGCATTTAGAGATTAGTTTGAAGAAAGGCGTGCTGAGCTTTGGATTATGAGAAAATATACTTTTTAATCTTACATAAAATCTTTCCTGTCCTGTGACCTTTAACGCAAGACACGTCGTGATCCGGGAATCTCCTTTTCGGGAGGTGGAATAACTAAACCATCGCTACTTTTCGCAGCGAAATCAATTTCTGTGAATCACAAAGCTTCTGATGGATAAAATCGATATCCAAAGCTTGTTACTATGGCAATGGTGATTTTCTCGGCCTTACGTTTCGTCCGTTTGTTACAATATACATTGGACTTTTTACTCAGGCTACATTTCATATCAATACCGTGGATTTTGATTAGGCAATCAAAGGGAAGCACGTACTGATAACAACAACAAAAACAACAATAATAATGATAATAACGACGAAAATCATCATCATTCATCATCATCATCATATCATCATCATCATCATCATCACGTTCTCATCCCTCATCTCATCATCATCATTCATCATCATCATCATCACTCATCATTACCATCATCACCATCATCAATATCATCAATATCATCATCATCATCATCATCATCATCATCGTCATCGTCATCGTCATCGTCATCATCATCATGAATATTTATGACGCTTAATAAAAGGAAATAGCCCCAAGCGGGGTTGATTTTGTTTTGGCCATGAGACAGTGTACAATCCAAAAGAACTGCTTGCTTGTGGTGCAGGCTGGAATTGTTGCCATGAAAAGAAAGTACATTTAGCATGCAGCGTTACTTTGTTCACAGTACTTTTTGCAGGATGAGAGATCTGTGTCTGCACATAGAATTCAGTCTTCAACCAGTCTTTCCTCTTTTCCCCTTGGTGTCACGAAGCCGGAGACCAAGAGCTGGACACCAGGATTTGGAAGGACGACTGCACATCTTGCATCTTGTTGCAAGAACATGACCTCTAGCCCTCCTCTTTTCTCCCCTTCTGTCTGTATAGCTACCATTAATACTACAACTACTATCGTCATATTCTACCACACAAATGGTAGTAATCCTCTTGGGGTTGTTTTTTTTAATGTTTTCATCATCATCGTTATCATTCTTGTTATTATTGCTATCATTATCATCATCATTATTGTTTTAACTCATAACTGTCTCCTTCCCAACGGCCTCGTTTTCATTCAACGTCCATCTTGAAGAAGAGAAGTGATTGCTTGTTCTTCCTTTTCCTCGTCTTCTCTCTCTTTCCTCGTTCTTCCTTTTCCTCGTTCTTCCTTTTCCTCGTTCTTCCTTTTCCTCGTTCTTTCTTCCTTTTCCTTGTCCTGAGTGTTGTTCGTCTCGTCTGAAGAAGACCAACGAGGTCGAAACGCGTCGTGACTTGTCTTGTATTTTGTCCCTTTTGTCCGGCGGATTATATTGTGATTTCTCTTTAGGTGGTTTTTCTCACAAAGAGTCTCCAAGAAGTTCTCAGCGGAGATAAAAAGCTGAGGACAGAATTTGGTGAACAGATCCTTACGAAAAGAGTGAACATTAACAGGGGCGATGTGTCTTGTTTCCAGATATCTCGCAGGAATCGGAAGTAGAAAGCAGTTTCAAAGGACAAGGACAGAAGAACGGTCTGAGGCTAGGGGGAGACTGGATGTAAACGTTGAATCCACGATCCTAGCGGCACGACACAATACCCGTCGGTGTGTCAACAGATTGACTGAGAAAGAAAAAAATCTAAAGACTCATCATCAGACAGACGGCGTAAGTCTTGGAAAGGATCGTTCCATTGAGGAGCCTCTTAAGACGTTCATGTGTTCCAGATGATCAGGACGAGACAGTCAGTTCATTGTGCTTGCTTGGAGGCGATCGGTAGAGACAGCAAAAATATGGAGAGGAATGTGAGACTTTGACACAGTACGCTGTTGAAGTTCAAAAGAGGGGCGTTGAAACGGGAAAACTGAAGTGCTCGTCATTAGAGGAGAAACATGATCTGAGGTCACCAAAGATTTTCCGCAAAGACTCCGGAAACTGAAGGATCGAGTATTCAGAGAGTGACAAATCCTCAGATTTTAAACATTAATGTGTGTG
>CM031595.1:84163577-84166077 GCA_018398815.1 Conus ventricosus | reverse complement strand
TGAAATTTGTATTTGGATCAAACTGGAGTCTACTATTTTCCTGTGAATCACTGTTTTGACTCCGTGTTATTATAGTTACTGTTTACTGTTCCCGCCTCATTTCATTTTCAATGTTATTGTTTGAGTTTTTCTTTTCTTCTTTTTTGTTTGTTTCTTTGTTGTTTGTCTTTGTTTTTTGTTTGTTGTTGTTGTTGTTGCTGCTGCTGTTTCTGCTGCTGCTGCTCTGCTGATATTGCTTGACTGCGCTTCGCTATGAGTATACTGCACACGGTATCTCGGTTTATCATCTCATCCGAGAGAATGGCATTTACACCATGATTCAGGTCGTAGTGGAAACTAATTTTCTTTTCTCTTTAGGTTTTTGTGTGTGTGTTTTGTTGTGAATATGGATGTTTGAAGAAAACAGTGTTGTTATTAGACGAATCACCCGGACATGGATGATGGTGGAAGTCGTGAAGAGAAAGGAGAGAAAGGAGAAGTGGAAGAATTTGTTGAACAGACCGGGGCGGGGGGGGGGGGGGGTGGACGAAGGTTCTCCTACGACTTACGAAGGAGCAAATCCGCGCAACTGATCTACGGAAACGCAGACGTTCGGAAAAGGATAGAGGAGAATGGAGGGGGCAGGAGGGGGGAGGAGAGGAGGGGAGAAAGGGGGGTGGGGTGGGGGGGAGTTTCAGGAATCACTGTAGCTCCTCTTCAATAACATCTGCGAAAACTGATCTGTTGATTACTAATACACAGCAGAAAGATGATGAAATTTGGCATTTCGCATTTCACGCACGCGCGCGCGCGCGCGCCACACACACACACACACACACACACACACACACACACACACACACACACACACACACACACACACACACACACACACACACACACACACAAGCGCGCGCTCACTCACTTACTCACTCGCTCACCATACATATGCACATAATTCCAATTTCAGGACGTGCACACACCTGTGTGTGTGTGGTGCGTGTGTGTGCGTGCGTGCGTGCGTGCGTGCGAGCGTGCGTGCGAGCGTGCGTGCGAGCGTGCGTGCGTGCGTACGTACGTTTTTGTGTGTGTGGGGTTTTTGTGTGTGTGTGTGTGTGTGTGTGTGCGTGCGTGCGTGCGTGCGTGCGTGCGTGCGTGCGTGCGTGCGTGCGTGCATGTGCATGGGGTGTGTGCGCGCGCGCGCGTGTGCGTGTGTGTGTTTCGGGTTGCAGACAGTATTACAAGCTTTTTCACTGTTCCTCCGCTTCTTCCATCTTGTTTGATAGTACTATCACAATCCTTTGTTGTGCCTGTGGGCCGCGACCAAAACAGTCCCCTGAGGAAGTCGAGGAGTGGGCGCTGAAATTAGGGGGGGGGGGGGGGGGGGGGGGGGGGGGGGGGGTGGGGGGGGGGGGGGGGGGGGGGGGGGGGGGGGGGGGGGGGGGGAATGAAAACGCCATCTTATTCTTTTTATGCTCTCTCTCTCTCCCCCTTTTCCCCTCTCTCCCTCTCTCTCTCTCTCTCCCCTTGTCTCTCTCTCTGTGTCTCTGTCTGTCTGTCTGTCTGTCTTCTCTGTCTCTCTCTCTGTCTCTGTCTCTCTCTCTCATCTCTCTCTCTCCTCTCATCTCTCTCTCTGTGTGTGCGTGTGTGTGTGGGTGTGGGTGTTGTGTGTGTGTGTGTGTGTGTGTGTGTGTGTTGTGTATGCGTGCGTGTTGTGTATGCGTATAAGTATTTTGGAGGATGAGCGTGGAGTTGTGCATTTGTGTAGGGATGAAACGTGCTTGTGCTTTTGCGTTTCGAGTAGCAGTAGTAGTAGTAATAGTAAAATTAGTATAGTTAGTAGTAGAAGTATAGTAGTAGAAGTAGTACTAGAAGTAGTATAGTACAGCACCAGCAGCACCAGCAGCACCAGCAGTAGTAGTAGTAGTAGCAGTAGTAGTACAGAAAGTAGCAGTTTGTTTGTTTTTAAATATTTGTTGTTGTAAATACTAATAGTAATAATATGATAACAATAATGATAATAGAAAATAACTATAATAATAATAATGATGATAAAGATATAACAATATCAATTATAATGATGTTAATAATAATGTCAATAATGATAATGATGAAAAATGATAATATTAATAATAATAGTAAGATAATAATGATATAATAACAATGATAATAATGAAAGATGAATAATGATATGAATAAGAATAAGAATAAACAATAAAAGAATATGAATAAAATCAGAAAGAAAAATTAATGATACTCCATATGACCCGTAATCACGAAATGCAATGATCTCATCCCGACAGTGGTGAACTTGTCAGAAGAGGGAAATGATCATTGCAGCTTTACTGAAACAACATCTTACGTTCAGATATTTCACGATGGGACCGCGGTTTGCATGACTGCACTCTCTCTCTCTCTCTCTCTCCTCCTTCCATCTCTCTCTCTCTCTCTCTCTCTCTTTTCTTTTCTCTCTCCTCTCTCTCTCTCTCTCCTTTTCCTTCTGTGTGGTGTGGTGTGTGTG
>CM031595.1:84133133-84143477 GCA_018398815.1 Conus ventricosus | reverse complement strand
AGAATGCAATTCAAGAAAAAAAAAAATAGTTCCGACTTTGAAGATCGAAAGCGCCGAATGCAAAGTCGCAAGTGCCAAGACAAGGGCACAAGGCGAGGATGGCGTGGTTAAACAAATGAATAAAGCACACCAACCAAAGCCCCACCGGTTCAAGAATGAAAGGGTGAAGCGCGCAAGCCACAACAAATAAGCAAAGAAGCAACACAAGCTATCTAACACAACGCAAAGAGAAGGCGAGACAGAGCACAAGACTTATCTTGCTTGGACGGCAGGCCGAGAGAGAATGACGTATGGGAGACTTACACTGGCTTCTCCCTACGGCGGAAGTGGTTGGGCACCACGTGACTGTCTTTTTCACTGCATTAGCCACACAAAAACTTCGGCCTGGCAGAGCAGACTAACTGCCGTGAATGCTATTGTCTGACATGGTACAGTATATGACGCCAAAAGTAAGGTACTTATTCATTTAGCAACTGCACTTGTGAGATCAAATTATCTTATGCTCAGGAAATATTCTTTTCAGCTCCAAAATATTTGATAACAAAGATGCAAAGCATCAATAGCAAAGCTTATAAGATAGCTCTCGGTGTCCCCCGTCCATGCCTCAACACTAAAAACCTACACAGAAATAGGAATTTTGCCTTTTGCCGAAAATATGAAACTTGCTTCAGCAAAATATATATTAAGAAGTCATTCAACGCAAAATTCATGTATCAAGGAAACTGGTTTAAAATCAGATATACATTTTCCAAAGCGAGCACGGAGTTTTGACTCTGTAAAAACTATAGGCTCCTATACGTCCCAGTTATTTACAGATGCTGGTGTTGAACCCCAAACAGTAGCTCCTCAAACGAGTTACAGTAATATTCCTCAATGGGAGCTTAGCAAGGCTAATTACGATATTAACTATACAGATTTAAGGAAAAGTGATGGGACCATGCTGCCAACATATGTCAAGGGCACATATAAATGAAAATTATATAAACCATCTTAAAATATATACAGACGGTTCTCTACTTGAAAACCAATTATCAGGTGCTGCATTCATTATTCCATCATTAAAAAATAGATAAATCGTATCACATTGGGAAACATTACTCTGTATTCACAGCAGAGCTAATGCCATTATTATGGCACTGAACTATCTTCTTAGTTTTCCATATTCGATATTTAAAATATTATTTTGTGTCGATTCAAAATCTGTCTTACAAGCTTTAAAATATTCTCATACAAGAGTGAGAGGAGAAATGATATCAGAGATATACCATTTAATTCTTTTTTTTTTTTTTTTTTTTTTTTTTTTTTTTTTTTTGCTGTCCCAACCTCTGCGCTACCTCAGAGGCAGTGCACCCACGCCGCTCATTCCGACACCCCGTCCACAGCCACAGGCCGGTTTAGCCCCGCCGCAGCCCCGGCACCGGCAGTCCATAGGGGCCAGTCAATGTCAAGCCGTCAAGGCTACCCACCGGAGGAGACACTGCACTGCTGCCGAGTCCACTTCGGTGGTGTTCAGTGGCGCCTGTTCTGATCTAACATAAGCAGGACACCACCTACTAAGCCCCCTACTGACGACAATAATTGCTTAGTCGCGGAGCCGGCGTGAGTGAGCTCTCCCTCCGGAGGGGGCCACCACGTCCGTCCAACGACAGCCCCCATGGACTCGCCGATACCGGTGACCCCGACGAAACCAAACCAAGGCCACAGACGTGGAGAGGACATTGAAATTGAGGTCACCATGAGAGCGGGGCATGAAGGGCCACAGAATTTGAGACTTTTTTTTTTAAATGCTGATTGATGAGAATGAGGATGATTAAGATGATACTACGGATTTCCATTTCGGTCTGAGACTACATGACAGGGCTGTACTCTACGCTTCCTTTCATAATATATCCCGCGTCAACCAGGCCCGAGAGATACAGGCACCTGCAGCGTTGGTCAGGAAATTTGAGCAACACTCTCAGAAACGCGTCCATTAAGTGGATGAAACTCGACTGTGTGGTCCCAGTCTTCCCAACTGAGTCCGCAGCAAACTCAACTCTGGGTAGGAGCCGGTCGGGCAGAAAAAACCCACATGACTCTGATGGGATTCGAACCCACGACCCTCCAGCCGGGAGTCCGCGACGCTAACCACTTCGCCACGGCGGCTGGTATTTAATTCATTTTTTATCTTTACGTGGTTCTTCTATTGACTTTTGTTGGATTCCATCACATTGTGGTTTAGCAGCAAATGAAAGGGTTGATCGGTTAGCCAAAATAGTGCAGCGAAGGAAAAGAGCTCTACCAAGATAAATATTCCTTTATCCTTGTATGAAAATTACAGCCTTTTAGGTAAAGCATCATGGGATTCGGTGTTACGAAGACAAAAAGAGTGTCCAAACATAATAAAGGACAACAAGGGAAAATTCTTTAAGGAGCTTGTAAAATATAAAACGGGACACACCTCCATCAGAACGGATTTTGAAGAGTTTGATCTTTAGACTCAGACTAGACGCATACAAAACAAAATATTGTAAAAATGTCATTTGCATTTGTGGCCAAAATATACACCATTCCATGTCATCTTTCTTTTGCAGAAATACTAAAAAATATTTACCTACTTGGTTATAAGTTTGAACCCATCAATCGCGATTTTTGGACATTTTTGGGAACGACAGCGAAGGCTACAGAAGTTGTTAGGGCAATTGTTAAGAGTCCAGTTGGACATTTACTTTGATTCTCTAGTTATTTTGTTGGTTTTATTCTCTTATTATTTCAATGCTTAAAATGTTTTGTTTCTTACAAATGTTCAGATATGAATCCAGGCTAAAGTAGTTACCGTTATGCCGGTAATTAGAATGGGGTTAAAGTGGTGGTCACTTATTGGTATCTCATTAATTTAAATAGACTATGCATGCAAAGATTAGCATACTACACTACCTCCACACTCCATACACTTTTAATGACATTTTGAAAACAATAGACACATTTATGCCCCCCCCCCCCCACACACACACACACACACACGCGCGCGCGCGCGCGCGACATATAACACACACCGGCCCCTTTTACAATGTTTTTTTGTTCTGTCTTTGTTGTTTGCCTGTTCGTTTGTCTCTTGTCTTTGTCTAAGATCACTGTAAAGTGGATAGACATTAAATTAAAGAACGAACGAACACACACACACACACACACACACACACACACACACACACACACACACACACACACACACACACACACACACACACACAGACGCACACCAGACGCACACTCGCGCACGCGCGCGCGTACACACACACACAAGCAAGCGCACGCGCACGCACACACACACACACACACACACACACACACACACACACACACACACACACACACACACACACACACACATATACACACACACAATCACACACGCGCACGCGCGCGTGCTACACACACACACACACGCACGCACGCACGCACGCACGCACGCACGCAGGCACGCACGCACGCACGCACGCACGCACGCACGCACGCACGCACGCACGCACGCACGCACGCACGCACGCACGCACACACACACACACACACACACACACACACACACACACACACACACACACACACATACACACAGTGAATACGAAAAAGGAAACTTAAAACGAACACAGAAAGAACCGAACATACGTAACACCCTCACCTCCCCCCCCCCTACCACCCCTGTCCCCGCCCCCACCCACCCACGAACACCCCCACCCCTCCTCCTCCCAAAAAAGATTCTCAATACAACATGATATTTCGCCATAAAAAAGCGAATAAAAACGTTAATTGAACAAATAAGACGACGTCTAATGAGGAAGAAAGGAAGAAAGAAAGAAAGAAAGAAAGGAAGAAAGAAAGAAAGGAAGGAAGACAGACAGACAGACAGACAGACAGACAGACAGACAGACAGACAGACAGACAGGGAAGGAAGGAAGGAAGGAAGGAAGGAAGGAAGGAAGGCAGGCAGGCAGGCAGGCAGGCAGGCAGGCAGGCAGGCAGGCAGGCAGGCAGGCAGGCAGGCAGGCAGGCAGGCAGACGCCAATAGTCATCACCAATGCAGAGGTACCAGTGACTTGTTCACAGACAGACAGACAGACAGACAGACAGACGCCAATAGTCATCACCAATGCAGAGGTACCAGTGACTTGTTCTTGCAGTCCTATCACACAGACAGACAGACAGACAGACAGAAGCCAAGAGTCATCAGCAATGCAGAGGTACCAGTGACTTGTTCTTGCAGTCCCATCACACAGACAGACAGACAGACAGACAGACAGACAGACAGAAGCCAAGAGTCATCAGCAATGCAGAGGTACCAGTGACTTGTTCTTGCAGTCCCATCACACAGACAGACAGAAAGACAGACAGACAGAAAGAAGCCAAGAGTCATCAGCAATGCAGAGGTACCAGTGACTTGTTCTTGCAGGCCCATCACAGCCCGGTGAAGACGGCAAACGATCGTTCCGCGCTTGCTACTTCCAGACCTGACGTCAGCCCTTTTGTCAGCTTATCTGACCGATGGAGATAACCTTCCCCGAAGAGTTGAGAGGGGGGGGGGGGGCAGGAGGGGGTACGTGGGGGGAGGGGGAGTGAGGAGGGGAGGAGGGGGGGAGGAGGGGGGGGGGGGGGGGGGGTGAGGAGGGGGTGAGGAGAGGGTTTGCATTTTTTCCCCTGACACTCTACTTACCGATGCGAATAACCATCTCGGGAGAGAAAAGCAAAAGTTTTTTGTTTTTTTTTTGGTTTTACATTGCCTGGAACACGCATCCAGAGAGAGAGAGAGAGAGACAGACAGACAGACAGACAGACAGACAGAGAATATACGGGAGGGAAGGGGTGGTTGAGGAGGGTGCTAGCGGGAGCGCGCGCGCGCGTGTATGTCTGTGTGTGTGAGAGAGTGTGTGTGCGTGTGTGCTTGCGTGCGTGCGTGCGTGCGTGCGTGCGTGCGTGCGTGCGTGCGTGCGTGCGTGCGTGCGTGTGTGTGTGTGTGTGTGTGTGTGCGTGCGCGCGCGCGTGTGTGTATGTGTGTGTGTGTGTGTGTGTGTGACGTGGAAAGTCTATCTTAACAAGACTGACACAAGTCACCATCCCAGGGGCGTTCACATGTGTGTTGTGTATGCGTAGATTGGTGGATGGTGCAGATAAGTGTATGGGACTCTAACATATTGATGACTTACATGTCGAAATATAACACAACAATGACGAAAATGACGAAATATATCACAACAATGACGAAAATGACAAAATATATCACAACAATGACAAAAACGACAAAACATATCACAACAATGACAAAAAATATCGCCACAATGACAAAAATGACAAAATATATAACAACAGTGACGACAATGACAAAATGTATCACAACAATGACAAAATTTATCACAACAGTGACGAAAATGACAAAGTATGTCGCAGCAACGACGACAGTCACAAAACATAATACAACAACGACGAAAATGACAAAATATCTCACAAGAATGACGAACATGACAAAATATATCACAACAATGACGAAAATGACAAAACGTATCACAACAATGACGAAAATGACAAAATATGAAACAATGACGAAAATGACGAAACATATCACAGCAGTGACGAAAATGACACAATATATCACAACAATGACGAAAATGACAAAATATATCACAGGAGTGACGAAAATGACATAATATATCACAACATGACGAAAATGACAAAATATATCACAAGAATGACGCAAATTACAAAATATATGAAACAATGACGAAATTTGCACAATATATGACAACAATGACGAAAATGACAAAATATCATAACAATGGCGAAAATGACAAAACGTATCACAACATTGACGAAAATGACAAATTATATCACAACAGTGACGAAAATGGCAAAATGTAACACAAAAATGACGAAAATGACAAAATATATCATAATGAAGCAAATGAAAAAAAATAAATCACAACAACGACGAAAATGGCAAAATACATCACAACAATGACGAACATTTGGGAAATAACCGTGGGAGGAGAGTGAGCGTGGGGAGGGGGTATGTCTGACAGTACCACTCACGGCAATAATCATCCCCGAAGAGTTGGGAGGAGAGGGAGGGGGAGGGGGATATCTGACGATGCACTGACAGGAATGGCGATCCTAAGAGAGTTTAGGGGAAGCGATCTGTCAGTCACATCACTGAAGGGCAGTAAGCACTCAAAAGAGTGGGAGTGGGGGGAGGGGGAGGGGGGGGGGGGGGGTGCTGTGTAACGTTTCATTAAAAGAAAGATTACTGTATCGCCGAAGGAAAGAGGCAAACAAATTGCAAGACAAAACACGACCTCTTTTGGTTTTCTTCTCCAGGCAAGACAAACAAATTTGAAGACAATCAAAACGAAGAACGAACAATCACTTATCTCTCTCAAATTGGACGCAAAATGGATGATAGAATGCCAATGTGAGGAGTTAACGTTTGTTCACGTCCTTCGTTTTCATTGTCTTCAAATGTGTCGGTCTCGCTTGGAGAAGACCAAAGAGGTCGAAACGCGTCGTGTTTTGTCTTGTCATTCGTTTGTCGTTTTCGTTTGGCGGTACACAAAATCTTTCTTTTAAGTTGCTCTCGAATTTCCGCCTGCCGTCAACTCATTTCGAAACTAACATGAGATTGACGGAAATATCCACCCCCATGAGAGTGGGGATGGGGGGGGGGGGGAGAGTTGGGAGTCTATCTAATCCCACACTGACAGATATAAACCACCACAGGAGAGTGGGAACGGAGCAGGGGGGGTGGGGGGTGGGGGGGGGCGTTGGGGGAGGAAGGGAAGTCTTTCTAAACGTAACACTAACGGAATAACTATCTCAGAAAAGAAACGTGGGGAGGGGTGGTGGTGGTGGTGGTGGTGACGAAATGGGCCAGAGCCGCAGCAGAGTGTTTATCAATATTGTGATGTGCCATGCAACGTAAATCCGTGTGATGTATTGTAATAGAGTGTGGTGTAGTGCAGCGCTGTGTAGTGTGGGGTTGCCTACCGTAGTGTAGTGTAGTGTAGTGTCGTGTCGTGTCGTGTCGTGTCGTGTCGTGTCGTGTCGTGTCGTGTCGTGTCGTGTCGTGTCGTGTCGTGTAGTGTGGTGTAGTGTAGTGTAGTGTGGTACAGTGTTGTGTAGTATGGTATAGTGTGGTGTTGTGTAGTGTAGTGTAGTGTAGTGCAGCGTAGTGGAGTGGAGTGGGGTGGAGCAGAGTGGAGTGGAGTGGAGTGGAGTGGAGTGGAGTGGAGTGGAGTGTAGTGTAGTGTAGTGTAGTGTAGTGTAGTGTAGTGTAGTGTAGTTGGTATAGTGTGGTGTTGTGTAGTGTAGTGCAGTGCAGCGTAGTGGAGTGTAGTGGGGTGGAGCAGAGTGGAGTAAAGTGTAGTGTAGTGTAGTGCAGTGGAGTGGAGTGGGGTGGAGTGGAGTGGAGTGGAGTGGAGTGGAGTGCAATGTAGTGGAATGGAATGCAGTGGAATGGAGTGGAGTGGAGTGGAGTGGAGTGGAGTGGAGTGGAGTGAGTGGAGTGGAGTGGGGTGGGTGGAGTGGAGTGGAGTGGAGTGGAGTGGAGTGGGTGGAGTGGAGTGGAGTGGAGTGGAGTGGGTGGAGTGGAGTGGGTGGGAGTGGAGTGGAGTGGAGTGGGGATGTAGTGGAGTGGAGTGGAGTGCAATGTAGTGGAGTGGAGTGGAGTGCAATGTAGTGGAGTGGAGTGGAGTGCAAGTAGTGGAGTGGAGTGGAGTGCAATGAGTGGAGTGGAGTGGAGTGGAGTGAGTGAGTGGAGTGAGGATGGAGTGGAGTGTGAGTGGAGTGCAATGTAGTGGAGTGGAGTGGAGGAGTGTGAGTGCAATGTGTGAGAGTGGAGTGGAGTGGAGTGGAGTGGAGTGCAATGTAGTGAGGAGTGGAGTGGAGTGGAGTGCAAGTAGTGGAGTGCAATGTAGTGGAGTGGAGTGGGGAGTGGAGTGCAATGTAGTGGAGTGCAATGTAGTGGAGTGGAGTGGAGTGGTAGTGCAATGTAGTGGAGTGCATGAGTGGTAGTGGAGTGGAGTGGAGTGGAGTGCAATGTGTGGGTGGAGTGGTGATGGAGTGGAGTGGATGGAGTGGAGTGGATGTGCAATGTAGTGGAGTGGAGTGGAGTGGAGTGGAGGATTGAGTGGAGTGGAGTGGAGTGAGTGGAGTGCAATGTAGTGGAGTGTGGAGTGGAGTGGAGTGGAGTGCAATGTAGTGGAGTGGATGTGGAGTGGAGTGGGCAATGTAGTGAGGGAGTGGAGTGGAGTGGAGTGCAATGTAGGAGTGGAGTGGAGTGGAGTGCAATGTAGTGGAGTGGAGTGGAGTGGAGTGAGTGGAGTGGAGTGAGTGGAGTGGAGTGGAGTGAGAGTGGAGTGGGTGGAGTGCAAGTGTGAGTGGAGTGGAGGAGTGCAATGTGTGGAGTGGAGTGAGGGTGGAGTGGAGTGGAGTAGTGGAGTGGAGGGTGGAGTGGAGAGTGGAGATGGGGGGTGGAGTGGAGTGGAGGGAGTGAGTAGTGATGTGAGTGGAGTGGAGTGGAGTGGAGTGATGCATGGTAGGGGTGGAGTGGAGTGGAGTGGAGTGCAATGTAGTGGAGTGGAGTGGAGTGGAGTGGAGAGTGCAATGTGGGGTGAGTGGAGTGGAGTGGGAGTGGGGGGTGGAGTGGAGTGGAGTGGAGTGCAATGTAGTGGAGTGGAGTGGAGTGGAGTGGAGTGGTGGAGTGGAGTGCATGAGTGTGGAGTGGGTGGAGTGGAGTGGAGTGAGTGGAGTGCAATGTAGTGGAGTGGATGTGGAGTGGAAGTGGAGTGGAGTGGCAATGTAGTGGAGTGGGTGAGTGGAGTGGAGTGCATGTAGTGGAGTGGAGTGGAGTGGAGTGGAGTGCAATGTAGTGGGTGTGGAGTGGGGAGTGGAGTGGAGTGCATGTAGTGGAGTGGAGTGGAGTGTGGAGTGGAGGAGTGTGGGGAGGTGCAATGTAGTGGAGTGGAGTGGAGTGGTAGTGGGTGGAGTGGGTGGAGTGCAATGTAGTGGAGTGGAGTGGAGTGAGTAGTGGAGTGGATGGAGTGCAATGTGTGAGTGGAGTGGAGTGGAGTGCAATGTAGTGGAGTGGAGGAGTGGAGTGAGTGTGGATGGAGTGGAGTGCAATGTAGTGGAGTGGAGTGGAGTGAAGTGGAGTGGAGTGGAGTGGGGTGGAGTGGAGTGGAGTGAATGGTGGAGTGGAGTGGGAGTGTCAGTAGTAGTGGAGTGGAGTGGAGTGGAGTGAAATGTGTGAGTGGAGTGGAGTGGAGTGCAGTAGGGGTGGGGTGGGTGGAGTGGAGTGGAGTGGAATGAGTGGAGTGGAGTGGAGTGGAGTGGAAGTGGAGTGGAGTGTGGAGTGGAGTGGAGTGCAATGTAGTGGAATGGAGTGGAGTGCAATGTAGTGGAGTGGAGTGGAGTGGAGTGGGGTGGAGTGGAGTGGGGTGGAGTGGTAGTGGAGTGGAGTGGGGTGGAGTGGAGTGGAGTAGAGTGGAGTGGAGTGGAGTGGAGTGGGTGGGGTGGGGGGGTGGAGTGGAGTGGAGTGGAGTGGAGTGGAGTGGGTGGAGTGGAGTGGAGTGGAGTGGGGTGGGTTGGAGTGGAGTGGATGTGGAGTGGAGTGGAGTGGAGTGGGTGGAGTGGAGTGGGTGGAGTGGGTAGGTGGAGTGGGAGTGGGTGCTGGTGGTGGGGTGGGGTGGCAATGGAGTGGAGTGGAGTGGAGTGGAGTGGGGAGTGGAGTGGGGTGGGTGGGTGGAGTGGAGTGGAGTGGGGTGGGGTGGGGTGGGGTGGGTGGGGTGGGGTGGGGTGGGGTGGGGTGGGGTGGAGTGGAGTGGAGTGGAGTGGGGTGGGGTGGTGGGTGGGTGGGGTGGGGTGGGTGGGTGGGGTGGGGTGGAGTGGAGTGGAGTATCATTGACATAGTGTCGTGCTGTGTAACGCGATACGATGTAAAGCAGTGTTATGCATGGTGTAAATAAGTAATGCAGTGAATAACATTGAATTGGACTGCTTTGTTCTGCGATGTCGTGTACTGCAGTGTAGTGTAGTGTCGTGTAGTGTAGTGTAGTGTAGTGTAGCGTGGCGTTAGCGTGGCGTAGCGTGGCGTAGCGTGGTGTGGTGTGGTGTGTGGTGTGGTGTGGTGTGGTGTGGTGTGGTGTCTTGTGGTGTGGTGTAGTGTGGTGCAGTGTGGTGCAGTGTGGTGCAGTGTGGTGCAGTGTAGTGTAGTGTAGTGTCGTGTAGTGTAGTGTAGTGTAATGTAATGTAGTATAATGTAGCATAGTGTGGTGCAGTGTGGTGCAGTGTGGTGCAGTGTGGTGCAGTGTAGTGTAGTGTATT
>CM031595.1:84115633-84123133 GCA_018398815.1 Conus ventricosus | reverse complement strand
AGTTTTTTGCAGAAAGCGCTCCTTTTTCAAAGAAAAATTTCAGCCATGTTTACATTCCCCCATTTCTTTTGATTTTTTTTAGTAGGGTAATTCTCTTCACTCTCTTCTCTTCCCCTCTCTCCCCTTTTCTTCTCTTCTCTCTCTCTCTCTCTCTTTTTTGTTGTATGTTTGTGTGGCCCTTGTGTGTGTGTGTGTGGTGTGTGTGTGTGTGTGTGTGTTGTGTGTGGGGTGTGGTGTGTGTTGTGTGTGTGTGTGGTGCGCGCGGGGTTTCCCTTTTTCCCGCTTTGTTTTTCTGTGTTTTTTTTTTTACCCGAACCTAAAGCCATTTCGCCCTTTTTAATATAAGGAAAACCCACTTTCTTCTGCTTTCTACTACTACTACTTCTATGTTTTGCTTTCTTGCTGCTGCTACTTTCTATCTTTCTCTTTTCTTCACTCCCTCCCCTGTCTGTCTTCTGTTGTTGTCCCCTCCCCTCTCTCTTCTCTCTCTCTCTCTCTCTCTCTCTTTTTCTCTCTCTTTTTTCTCTCTTCCTCTCTCTCTTAAAAACCCTTTTTAAAAGGGGGAATACATCGGGAAAAACAAAACAAGTTTATTTTAAAAATCGGAACCAGCGTTCCCGGCGCGGGGTGCATGAAAAAAAACCCATCCAACCCCCCGTGGCGCCCCCTAAACCAACCGCCTGGAAAAAAGGGAACCCAAACAAACGGGGGAAAACCCTTTTTGCACACCTTTTCCCGTCAATTTAACTCCCATGGGCAAACATTTCGTTAAAATAAAAAGGGGGGGGAAGGGCCCTTTTTTGTCTTACAAACCGAGCACGCTGCCCTCGGGGGGTGGGAAAGCTGAGTGGTTTTGGGTGGAAGAGGTGGGGATCGGCGAAGCAAATCCCGACTTTTGTAGTGGGGAATGGGGGTTTTTGGTGGAGAAAATGGGGGCCCCTGGAGATGAGGAGAAGGGGAAAGACTGGGGGTGTGGGTTTTGGGTTAGTTTTGTGTGTGGGGGTGTGTGTGTGTGTGTGTGTGTTGTGGGTGTGTGTGTGTGTGGGTGTTGGGTGTTTTGAGGACCCAACGCTGGCAAATGGGTGTGTGTTTTGTGGGGTGTGTGTGTGTTTTGTGGGGTTTTTGTGGGGTGTGTGTGTGTTTTGGGGTGTGTGCGTGCCCTTTTGGGGTAGTGGTGGGTTTTAGTGTTTTGTGTTGTGGGGTTTGGGGTGTTGGGGTGTGTGTGTGTGTGTTGTGTGTGTGGGGTGTGTGGGTGTGTGACCGATGGCAGGGGGGTGTGGTGTGTGTGTTTTGTGGGTTTTGTGTTGTGTGTGTGTGTGTGTGTGTGTGTGTGTGTGTGTGCCTTTTGTGGGGGTTGTGTTTTTTGTTTGGTTTTAGTGGTGTTGGGTGTGTGTTTGAGTGTGTGGTTTTTTGTGTTGTGTGTGTGTTGTGTGTGTGTGGGTGTGTGTGTTTGTGTGTGTGTGGACTAAAGACTGGGAGTGTGTGTGTGTGTTGTGTTGTGTGTGTGTGTGGTTGTGTGTGGTTTTTGTGTGGTGTGGGTTTTGTTGGTAAGCTGTGTGGTGTGTGTGTGTGTGTGTTTGTGTGTTGTGTGGTTTCCCTTTTGTGTGTGTTTTGTAGGACTAATCGACTGTGTGTGTGTGTTTTGGGTGTGTGTGTGGGGGTGTGTGTGTGTGGGTGTGGGTGTGTGTGTGTGTGTAAGAAGGCAGCTTGATCTTTCATGGGTGTGGCCAGAACGGAAGGGAAAGAAAAAAAAACTTCCCGACCCTTTGGGGAATAAATTGAAAGGCCCTCATCACGGGGCCCAAACTGGAAAAAGTCTTTTAAAAAAAATGAAAAAAGACCGAGCTCACCGGTTTTTTAAACAGAAAACCCGGGCTCTCCCCTGATTGTAAAAAAAGTGCTTTTTCCCCCAAAACAGAAGACTAAACTTCTCACAGCTAAGGGGTAAAATGAGAGGGACTTAGTATTTTCATAGGGGCAATTTTCTCGATAAGTTGAAAAAAAGGGGAAAAAGAGAAGTGAAGGGAAGCGGGGGGCTCGTGGTATTCAATCACTCCTGATCGATGGCCAAAAAATGGGTTTTTGGGAGGGTGGGCAGACAGGGCTTTTTCGACATGGGGCTTGGTTTTGGACCCCCCCCCCCCGACAGAAAATTTTTAACAGAAATGTTTTTTGGAAAGGGGGGGGGGGGGGGGGGGGGGGGGAGAAGGGGGAAGGGGTGGGGGAAAACCGGTTCCGGGGTTTCCCCTGCATGACAGTCACCACGGACCCGGGTTGGGACGGAAAAAGTTTTTCGGGGGGTGTGAATTTCGGTTTTGGGGGCCGGAAATTTGGGGCTTTCCCCCACCCCCCCCTGAACCTGTGAATTTTTTTTAAAAAGTGAAAGAAGGGCCCGAGTTTGGGGTGTTTTCCTTTTTTTTTTTTTTTTTGGAAACCCCTAATGGCGAAAGGAAAAAAACGCTTTGGTTAAACCCCCCCCCCCCCCCCCCCCCCCCCCCCCCCCCCCCCCCCCCCCCCCCCCCCCCCCCCCCCCCCCCCCCCCCCCCCCCCCCCCCCCTGTGACCCCGCCAACCGTGCACGGACGCGTGGGTGCAATATACATGCACGCGTACAGGCACGCACTCACGCGCGCGCACGCACACACACACACACACACGCACGCACGCACGCACGCACGCACGCACGCACGCACGCACGCACGCGCGCGCGCGCGCGAGCGATACAAATACAGCCTGTTATACCTTCAAATACGGCACAGCAGGCTACATCTGTTTGGCTCTGTGAACATCACTTCTGTTTGCAAATGCCGTAGAGAAGCATTAATTTTGTTCGCTGTAGCAAACAGCAGTTCACCATAACTGGGTAGGTAAATTTCGCTCATAAATCAATTTTTTTTTTTTAAAAACATAAATGAACATTCGCCACCAAAAAGTCTAAGTCAACAACAGTCCAACGCGTAGAAAACGACCAGAGGATGAATTGCGTTTCTTAATTTGTTGCTGTGTACTCAAAATACCTATCATATGTTCCTCGCCCACGTCACCAACAGTCACGCGTGTCTCATGTGTTTTCGTTAAATTGTATCAAAACAGAAATGGTACCAGGAAGTTGTGTTTTTATCGAAAAAAAAAAGGTTTTAGAAACATAATATACTGTTTGTTGCTAGAGATTATTCTGAAGGTTTTTTTTAAACTTCCGTTTCAGCGATTTGTTTTACAAGTGACGCTGATGTGTGCCCAGCAGAAATAGATGTGAATGTCAATACTTATGTGATGTGGTATTTTGTGGCACATTTAACCGGCTTGACACATACATTTTATTGAAAGAAAAGTGTTCCTCTAGTGATGATGTATTTTCCTGTTACACGAATAGTATGCTGACTTATTGGTATGATGAATCCGTAATATGTGTGTAAACATGTTTTCTTATTGCTGCAATAGTGTACGTGTAGTTTTCTATTTTTAAAAAATGACGATTTTTTTACATTTCCTGAAATATATTACATATTATATTATATATTAAGAGTACTTATATAGCGCCTATCCCCGGCCGGAGACCAAGCTCTAAGCGCTTTACAATCAACACTCGTTTTACACAACGGGCTCCATACCTGGGTAGAGCCGACTGAAGAGCTGCCTGCTTGCGCTTCATTCAGTCGTTTCCCGTGTCATTCAGTCAATATGGTTCACTCAATTTAACAACTCTTTCGTTCTTTCGATTTTTCACTCAGAGTGCATGCTATATGTAACATGTCATCCATACCAACGGCGAAACTGACCTTCTCATCCGAAAGTTGGTGATGGGATTTTACGTGTGTGCAAGATGTTATGCGTGCGTTCACACACGGAACCTCGGTTTATAGTCTCATTCGAAGGACGTTTTATAGTTATTGTTGTAACAAGGACTTTTCCTCTTTCGGCGATAACGTGCTTTTTTGTGTGAAAAGAATCCCCCAACTCCCCAGCTGCCCCTCTCCTGTCCCCCACCCCCCCATCCCCACTCCTACTTAATTTACCTCCTCCCATCATCATCAAGCACAAAACAATGCTTTCAACGCAGAGAACAAAGTAGGCAGGTAGCTTCTCTGCCTCCATGTCCATACACGCACACCTACGTAAGCGTATTCATCAGGACGTCATTAGCTTCTGATGAACTACTCTGTCGTGGCTTTTGGGCTCATTAATATTCATGAGTTCCGGCAGAGAGGGACGACAAGGAATGACGAGGTGGGGGTTGCATTCCCGTTTTGTACCCTTCGGTTGCTGGTTGGATTCGGTCGACGAACTAATAGTGGTCTTTGATGGTATTTCTGAGTGGTTAGCTTATACTTTTTCGCAATGGTTCGATTGTACTGTACTGTATTGTATTGCTGTTATTACAGTGTATTTCCTTGTATTCTATGGTATTGCTCCGCGTTTATGACGAGAGCATTGTGTTGTTTTCTATCGCGTTGCGTTGTGTTGTATATTGTATTAAATTGTCTTTCACATTGCATTGTTTTACGTCGCGATAGATTGTATTGCATTGTACATTGTATTGTATTGCACCGCAGTGGGCTGTATTGTGTTGTATTATACTGCATGTTTCAGGTCTCCCTATCTCATTAATGTTTAAAGGGTAGTTGAACTCTCTTTTTCCATTCATAAAGGGTACTTTCACCTACATTTCCAAATTTTCAAAGACGAAGATCACATACCATCAGTGATGTGATAAATGTTCAAGTAGAAGTTTATTGGGTACCAATTGTCACAGTCTGTTCTACACTAATGGTTCGAATATGTTATTCTTTGAACTACTGCTCGTGTTCGATGACAGGCAAAAACGCTACACTTCTTTCTTTCATCCCACGCTCAGACCAAAAAAAAAAAAAGAAGTAGGTGGACTTTCCATGCATGATATTGCAAGAATTAGATTAGGGCTTGAATACTACTACTAAAGTAAAGGTCATGAATATTTCCATGGCCTTTTTCGGGCCTCGTTATAATGTGCATGATAATTGCTGAAAATGATTCTTAAGAAATAATGTTGAATTTACCTCTTCTATCAGGTACTATCTGTTGACATGCACGTGTGTATAGTAGTAGTAGTAGTAGTAGTAGTAGTAGTAGTAGTAGTAGTAGTAGGTTTAAGTCTGTTCACATCTGTGATAGTAGATATGTTGTGTGTGTGTGTGTGTGTGTGTGTGTGTGTGTGTGGTGTGTGTGTGTGTGTGTGTGTGTGTGTGTGCGTGCGTGCGTGCGTGCGTGCGAGCGAGCGCGCTCATCGTGTGTGTGTGTGTGTGTGTGTGTGTGTGTGTGTGTGTGTGTGTGTGTGTGTGTGTGTTTGTCAGTACAACCTTGAGATTAATCTGACAAGAAATTGGTTTCAGTCAGTCAGTGGTGTGTGTGGTCAAGGACAACACTCAACAACCTGGGCCAGAAATTTCATGTAAGGCGTCGACTCCTATTCTTTGTGATCTTGGTGATGGTTATGGTATGGGTTCAAATCTCCATCGGTCGTCGGTACAGAGACTTTTTTTTAACTCGGAGTTTACATTGCTTTGACTCCACTCCCGAAATGTAATTCGAATGGAAAAACAAACCGAGGTTTCGTGCGAAAACGCACGCTCAGCATCGTGCATCCATGTCAAATCCCATCACCAATATTCACAACTGAAGGCCAGTTTGGTATAGATAACAAGTACAACACACGTAACAAGCAGCCTCTGTGAAAAAAATGACAGAATGAGTGAAAAACTGGGTGACTGATATTTCACGAAAATTACTGGATGTAGCGCCAACTAGCAGCTGTTAAGTCGGCTCTACTCAGGTAGGCACCTGTCCTGTAACCGAGAGCGCTGCCTGGGAAAACGCTTAGAGCTTTATTTTATTCCTATCAACGACAGGCAAAATGTTTCAATCACAATAACGATGATAATAGTTATGATGATGATAAATAATAATAAAATAATAAAACAAATAATGATAATAATAATAACAACAATAATAATGATAACAATACTCCCACTAATATAATAAGAATAATAGTAATGATAAAGATAATAATATCAATGATTACGATGATGATAGTGATGACGATGATGATAATGATGATGATAATGATGATGATAATAATGAGAATATATAAATAATAATAATGATGATGATAATGATAATAATGATAATATAATAGTAATAATAATGATAATAGTAATAATAAATAATAATAATAATAATAATAATAATAATAATAATGATAATAATAATAGTAATAACAATAATAATAGCAATAATAGGTTCACTTCCCCAAGTGGCTGTGTGTCTACTTTTTTTTCCCCAACACTTTACTTCATTGATTGCATTGTCCTGACTACACGTAATAGACGAGGGTTCGGAAACCTGCAAGGGGAGCTAACCTGCGCTGAAGACCGCCTTCACGAGAGTAAACCTCGCCGTTTTCCACAGCACAACAGACAGCGGTGGGCACGTCCAAAGCAAATAATCCTCATCAGTCAGCCTAACAGTGTAATCAGAGAGAGAGAGAGAGAGAAGAGAGAGAGAGAGAAAAGAGAGAGAGAGAGAAGACAAAAGACAGACAGACAAACAGACAGGGAAAATGGCAGAACTTGGATGTGAAAGGGTGCGCCTCTAATGCAGACACCCCATATCCCGATCGGTCTCGTGGGTGCACTTCAAATCAAATATTTGACTCTCTAGACCTTCCCCCCCCCCCCCCCCCCCCCCCCCCCCCTTTACTCGCCTGTTGACTGAAAAAAAAGGGTAACTCTATTTGCAATGGGAGGGCATAGTTTATCTTCTCCGATTTTCGCCAGAGCAGATCTATTTTTCCATGCTGTCTTGTGTTTGTTGTACATGTTTGTGTTTGTGGTGTGTCGTGCTGACGTGTAGCAGCTATGCTACATGCACTGATCAGTGGGAAATATATATATAATATATATATATATAATATAATATATAATTATATAATATATATATATATATTTTGTGTGTGTGTGTGTGTGTGTGTGGGTGTGTGTGTGTGGTGTGTGTGTGTGTGTGCTGGGGCTGGACTTCCCTGTCACAGAGGTGCGATCCTAAAAAAAAAAAAAAAAACACGAAAAAAACAAACATGTGACTGCTCGATGCACGGTACCCCTCTCTCTCTCTTCTCTTCTCTCTCTCTCTTTTCTCTCACTTCCTCTCCTCTCTCATCTTGTATGTGTGCGGGGCGTGCGGGGTTTTGTGTGTGTGTGTGTGTGGTGTGTGTGTGTGTGTGTGTGTGGGGTGGTGTGTGTTCCCTTGGCTTCTTCTTTGTCTTTTTTTCGGTTTCCTTTTCTCTCAATCTTGCTTGCTTGTTCTCTGTTTTTTTGTTTCCTTTTCCCTTTTCTGTCTGCGCCCCCTCCCCCCCCCCCCCCCCCCCCCCCCCCCACACTCTTTTTCTTTCTATTTTTTTCCTTGTTTGCTTCATGTCGGTTTGGGTTTTATTTCTATCTTAATGCTTATTCAGTTTCTCTTTTTTCCT
>CM031595.1:84093133-84103133 GCA_018398815.1 Conus ventricosus | reverse complement strand
AAAGATTTCCATTTATCCCTGCAATTGTTTACCATTTCTACTTTAGAGTTCAGGATGCTAGGTGGGGTTTACATTAGTATCAGCCACTTTTCTGTAGTACATAATTTGCATTTTTTAGAAATGTTGTTGTATGTGTTGCTCTTTTTTATAATTTTCCATGATATTTTGGGTAGTCATTTTCTTATCTTTAAGCTTCCAAATAGGGTTTACTTAATTCGTTTGGTTTTTTATTTTCATTTTTGAAGGACTGTTTAGGGTTTGCATATCTGGTTTTAAAGGGGTTTTGGGCCGTAACCCCTATGTATGTTTTTTTATCACTGTCTGTTGTTACCGTAGCTTGGTACACAATGTTGTTGTGAGGCATTTGTTATTCAGAGGGCATGGTCTTTTTTTTGTGCAATTACAAGATTTCCTTTCGTCACCCTCTTTGGTTGTATTATTTTTAGTTTTATTGGAAGAATCAATTATTTTTTTAAGGTTGGGCATACATGAGTATGAAGTTTGACGGTGTTTTTTGAATATTTTGACAGTAAAAGCTTTTTTGGGGAATGAAGTTTTAAGGATTCTGAGGAAATTCTTTTCCTACGTTAGTTTTTGTTCCTCCATCATATGGAGGGTTTTACCATATAATTTTTCTTTTCCTGTTTTTCCTGTTGCTGTTCATGTTGTTAAATCTGGGCTATATTTTTAATTTGTAGTTTAGCCACTTTTTTTCGCGACTCTTGGTATTCGGCTGCTGCGCTGTTAAATTTTTTTCTCTTGCATGATAGTTTAGATAATCTTTTGTTTATACCATTAGGTATGGTTTTCAAAATGGGGGGGATGGTTACTTTTGATGTCTACGTAGACAGGTATGTAAATTAGGTTTTTGTATGGTTTGTATGTTTTGGCCCTTAAGGTCTAATGCTATGTCAAATTTAATTTTACAAATTTTTTGTTGGCTTTTTCTGTGTTTTTTAGGTGTGGCTTTGAAAATGTTTACAAAAATATACCTTTTCTAATCCACAACTGTACATAAAAAGCTCATAGAGCAAACTGAATATTTGTGCGCAATATGAGATGGAAAGCGTTCTTCTTTTGATCCGGATGCTAAAAAGGAAGATAAAAAAACTTAGGGTTCAAGTCATGGAGATCCCCACCTGTAATGGGAGGAAATGAAACCTTTTGAAGAAAGCATGAAAAACCTAAGCTAATATTGGGAATTTAGAAAAAACCCCCATAATATTTCCAAACAAGATTGAATAATAACATAAAGCAAATCCAAAATGACAAAAACATATTCATAAGGTGACAGACAAGCAATTTCTATAAAATGGAACTAATGAGTACTCTCAACTCCTCAAAAAAAAATTTCAGAAAAACTATAAAAAAGCTGATAAGACTACTTTGACAACATCTGCAAAAAAGAAAAGAACTTGTGCACCAGTGGATTTGGGTGAAGGATAGAAGCAACAGCAATAAAAAAAGCTTTAACCCTTAAAAGACCCAAACCTAACTTCCACAACAACCCTACATGTAGACATAATAAACCCATCAAAATCCGAATTAGGCAAAATTAGCAAAAAAATCCTGGAAAAGGCAACAGAGGACATAAAAACAAACACTGAATACAATCTCGGGAAAAAATAGCTTGAAGTTATCCAAGGGTTTTAAAAGAATTGAACAAACATAAAATACGTACATTTGTTCTTTACTTGACATAGTGGATTTCTATCCCCTATTGATGAGGAATTACTTGCTAAGCACTAAGGTTTTGCCAACAAATATACAAATAACAGATTCTGAGAGGAAATCATTTTCCACACTAAGAAACCCTTCTTCATAGCAACAATGAAACTTGGATAAAAAAAACCAGCAGAAACTCCAAAATTCGATGTCACAATGGGATCTTATGATGGGCGGAACTTGTGAATAGTTGGACTTTTCATGTTGTCTCATATACAAAAATACTTGGTAAAACAGGTTGGCTTATACAGAGATGATGGCCTTGCCATGTTAAACAATAAACCAAAAATCATTGAAAACAAGAAAAAGAACTTGTAAACTTTTTCAAGCCACAACCTAAAATCACAGTAGAAGCCAACAAAAATAGTAATTATTTAGACATAACATTAGACCTAAGGACCATACATACAAACCATACAAAAACCTAATGACATACCTGTCTACGTAGACATCAAAAGTAACCATCCACCCTCATTTTGAAAACCCATACCTAAGTATAAACAAAAGATTATCTAACTATCATGCAATGGAGAAAGATTTAACAGCGCAGCAGCCGAATCCAAGAGGCGCTGCAAAAAAGGGCTACAACCACAAATACAATATACCCATAACAACCAGAACACACGGAACAACAGGAAAAGAAAATTATATGTATAACCCCTCCAAATATGATGGAGGACAAAAACTAGTAGGAAAGAATTCCTCAGAATCCTTAAAATTCATTCCAAAGAACATGTACTGTCTAAAATATTCAATAAAACACGTCAAACTATCTATCACCTGTATGCCCAACCTTAAACATATATTGATTCTTCCAATAAAACTAAAATAACACCAAAGAGGGTGACGAAAGGAAAATCTTGTAATTGCACAAAAAAGACCAGTGCCCTCTGAATTAACAAATGCCTCTACACAACACTGTGTACCAGCTCGGTAACAACGACAGGATAAAGAAACATACATAGGGATTACGGCAAACCACTTTAAAACCAGATATGCACCCATAACAGTCCTTCAAAAATGAAAATATAAAACCCCAACAGAATTAAGTAAACATATTTGGAAGCTTAAAGATAGAAAATAGACTACAACATATCATGGAAAATTATAAAAGAGCAACTCATACAACAACATTTCTAAAAAATGCAACTTATGTAACTACAGAAAAGTGGCTGATACTATGTAAACCCCACCTAGCATCCCTGAACTCTAAAGTAGAAATGGTAAACATATTGCAGGCATAAATGGAAATCTTTGTCAATGCATCATTCGTAACACGTCCCCCTGAACGCGCCCAGAGAGAAAACCGGCAGACACGTGCCGCACGCACAGTAGCTCAATGCACATTCGTGGCACGTCCTCCCCCCCCCCCCCCCCCCCCCCCCCCCCCCCCCCCCCCCTCCCCCCCCCCCACCGCACCCCAGACGAAAGCCGGCGGGCCACGTGCCGCACGCGCAGGCTCACACGCCACCGCCACAATATATACACGGTGGCGTGCCCAATTGTATACCCTGAGGAGAGCGCTTTTAGCTTGAAACAAGCTTGTGGTCTTACCTTTTTCATTTAAACCTTGATTTAAACTGGTATGTCGCTCCCTGCTTGGTTGAGCACTTTCGGCATTCTGAGTGCGTTTTGACTCTAATTTTTAATTGATTGCTCCTCACGTTGAGCACTGTGGCCTTAACAGAATCTAAACTTAAATGGAGAAGATTAACTTTGGGCAGTCCATAAAAATTACCTTTTTCAATTCCACAACTGTACATAAAAAAGCTCATAGGCAAACCGAATATTTGTGCGCATATGGATGGAAAGCGTTCTTCTTTTGAATCCGGATGCTAAAAGGAAGTAAAAAACTTATGGTTCAAGTCATGGAGATCTCACCTGTAATGAGGAAATGAACCTTTTGAAGAAAGCATGAAAAAACTATAGCTAATATTGAATTTAGAAAACCACATAATAATTTTCAAACAAGATTTGAAATACATAAAGCAAATCCAAAATGACAAAAACTATTCATAAAGGCTGACAAGACAAGCAATTTCTATAACAATGGAACCTAATAGTACTTCAACTCCTCAACAAAAATATTCAGAAAAACTATAAAAATAGCTGTAAGACTACTTATGACACATCTGCAAAAAGAAAAGAACTTGTGCACCAGATGGATTTGGTGATAGGATAGAAGCAACAGCAATAAAAGAAGCTTTTTTAAACCCTTAAAGACCACAAACCTAACTTCCACAACACCCCTACATGTAGACTAATAACCCATCAAATTCCGAATTAGGCAAAAATAGCAAAATATTCTGGAAAAGGCAACAGAGGACATAAACAAAACTGAATACAATCTCTGGAAAAATAGCTATGAAGTTATCCAATGGTTTAAAGATGAACAAACGAAAAATACAGTGTTCATTACTTTTGACATAGTGGATTTCTATCCCTCTATTGATGAGAATACTTGCTAAAGCACTAAGGTTTGCCAACAATATACAAATATAACAGATTCTGAGATGGAAATCATTTTCCACACTAAGAAAACCCTTCTTCATAGAACAATGAAACTTGGATAAAAAAACCCAGCAGAAACTCCACATTCGATGTCACGATGGATCTTATGAATGGAGCGGAAAACTTGTGAATTAGTTGGACTTTTCATGTCTCGTATACAAAAAATACTTGGTAACAGGTTGGCTTATACAGAGCGATGGCCTTGCCATGTTAAACAATAAACCAAAATCATGAAAACAAGAAAAGAACTTTAAACTTTCTCAAAAGCCACACCTAAAATCACAGTAGAAGCCAACAAAAAAATAGTAAATTATTTAGACATAACATTAGACCTTAGGCCATACATACAACCTACCAAAAACCTAATGACATACCTGTCTACGTAGACATCAAAGTAACCATCCACCCTCCTTTTATGAAAAACCTACCTAATGGTATAAAACAAAAAATTATCTAAACTATCATGCAATGAGAAAGAATTAACAGCGCAGCAGCCGAATACCAAGAGGCGCTGAAAAAAAGTGGCTACAACTACAAATTACAATATAACCAGATAACAACATGAACAGCAACAGGAAAAACAGGAAAAGAAAATTATATGGTATAAACCCCCATATGATGGAGGAACAAAAACTAACGTGGAAATGAATTCCTCAGAATCCTTAAAACTATCATTCCCAAAAGAACATGTACTGTCTAAAATATTCACATAAAACACCTTTCGAACTATCATACTCATGTATGCCCAACCTTAAAAAATATAATTGATTCTTCCAATAAAACTAAAAATAATACAACCAAAGAGGGTGACAAAAGGAAATCTTGTAATTGCACAAAAAAAGACCAGTGCCCTCTGATAACAAATGCCTCTACAACAACATTGTTGTACCAAGCTACGGTAACAACAGACAGCGATAAAGAAACATACATAGGAATTACGCAAACACTTTAAAACCAGATATGCAAACCATAAACAGTCCTTCAAAAATGAAAATATAAAACCAAACAGAATTAGTAACAATTTGGAAGCTTAAAGATAAGAAAATAGACTACAACATATCATGAAAAAATTATAAAAAGAGCAACATCATACACAACATTTCTAAAAAATGCAACTTATGTATACAGAAAGTGGCTGATACTATGTAAACCCCACTAGCATCCCTGAACTCTAAAGTAGAAATGGTAAACAATTGCAGGCATAAATGGAAATCTTTGTCAATGCATCTCATTCCGTAACACTCCCCCCTGAACGCGCCCCAAGAGAGAAAAACCGGCAGACCACGTGCCGCACGCACAGAGCTCAATGCACCATTCCGCGGCCCGTCCTCCCCCCCCCCCCTCCCCCCTGAGCGCACCCCAAAAAAGAAAAGCCGGCGGGCCACGTGCCGCACGCGCAGAGCTCACACGCCCACACGCCACAATATATAACGCCGGTGGCGTGCCCAAATTGTATACCCTGAGGAGAGCGCTTTTAGCTTGAAACAAGCTTGTAGGTCTTACCTTTTTCATTTTAAAACCTTGTTTTAAACTGGTATGTCGCTCCCTGCTTGGTTGAGCACTTTCGGCATTCTGAGTGGCGTTTTGACTCTAATTATATATATATATATATATATATATATATATATATATATATATATATATATATATATATATTTGTTAAAATAAGGTTTTTAAAAGGCAATCTACAAATTTGTTTCTAGCTTTGTTTTGGTTTGCCCACCGCCGGTGTTATATAGCGTGTGGGCTCCCGTTTGCGGTTGTTTGCATGTGCGGGTTGGCTGCACGTGTTTATTTTAGGTTTTCAGGTTTTTATTTTGGGTGTATTCACTAACAACGATTTCCATTTATGCCAGCAGTTGTTTACTATTTCTGTTTTGGTGTTTAGAGTTGGTAAGTGTGGTTTGCATAGTATTAACCATTTTTCAGTTAAACATACTGAATATTGCTGTATGATGATGCTCTTTTTATGATTTTCCAGGATGTATTGTAGTTTGTTTTTGCGTCTTTAAGTTTCCAGATATATTTACTCACTTCTGTTTGGTTTTTGTATTTTTCTTTATTAAATGACAGTTTGTGGTTTGCATATCTGGTTTTGATGTGGTTTTCAGTGATCCCTATGTATGTTTCTTTTTCATTTCGGATGTCACAGTGGCTTGGTATACAATGTTGTATTAAAGGCATTTATTGCTTAGGGGGGGGGGCACTGCTCTTTTTTGATGCAGTTGCAAGATTTCCTTTCTTCACCCTTCTTTGCTGTGTTGGTTTTCATTTTGTTAGATGCGTCAATTAAATTTTTGAGGTTGGGCATACATGAGTACGATAGTTTGACGGTGTTTTTGTTGAATATGTTTTTTATTGTTTGTGTTCTTTTGGGAACGAAGTTGTTAAAATTTTAAAGAATGTAAAAAGGCATTGAAATGTCAACAAGAACCTCTTCTCTAACAGCAAATCTTATCTCGTGAACAGATCATTTTTTGGTCACGTCTGTCGTGAATGATCTTCCGTCTCCTCAGTCAGGCTAATCACTGGAGCCTGGCATGGTTGTGTGTACACCCGCTCATTGTTTCTAACAAATAATAACACCATGTAGCTGTCACACAACACTCAGAATGATTCTAGACTTGCTGAGCTGAATGCCAGGGCAGCCTTCATGGTAAGCGCCCATTCACAAAGATTTTCTGCCTCCCTGCTGCTGATGGAATGGTCCTTCTCCATGGAAGAGCGTCCACCACACCACAGAGATTAGAATCCTCATTAATTTGCATACCACGTTCGCACAAGATGATAAAGTTGTTCGAGTTCGTTGCCGTTATCATCTGTTGTCCAGAATCCTTTGCTGATATATTTCTTCCTTACATGATACTATGTGTCTATAGGCTTCGTTGGCATGATTTCTTCCCATTAAGAAAGCGTCTGTGTTGTAGATTTCAAATAAAGTCAAGACCATTTGTCGAAGGTTTCTAGCACCAATCATGCTTTTATTTTTACATGCCAATTTCATGCGCAATGGTTTGAAAGTAAGGCAATAGAAAAATCGATCTTGAAGTTGAATGAAGTTGATGGTTTTATTACTGCTATAGTCCAGAGAGAGAGAGAGAGAGAGAGAGAAAGAGAGAGAGTGAGTTCGTATGCACGCTAAATCCCATAGCGAATAGCCTACAGCAGTCGAGATCAGCACGAGCCAGTCGAACTCGAGGTCACGACTTGACTGTGTCTCTTGCGTGCCACGATCCAGTGGGTAAAACTGGTGTGAAAGGCGGCTGCATCTGGAGTGGAGAAAACTGTCTTCTCCTGAACGGCCGTTCTGAACACACACACATTCTGAAGTTCTGAGAAGGACGGCTCGTCATGTTTGTCGACATGAGCGTTGCATGAGCTTCACGGTGGAATATAATCAACAGCAGAAGGGACGGTGTGTTTGTCGGTGAGAGTGAGGGGGAGATAGAGGGACCATGGAGGGGTGTAAGGAAGGGGAAGGGAGAAGGGGGGGGGGGAAACTGAGGTGATGGGGAGGTGGGTAGATGAAGGTTTTATACAGTTCTTTGATGTACTGCAGCCTCTCTTTTTTTTTTTTGCTTAATAGATAGCATAGGTCTCTACTGTTGCTCCCACCACCACACCAACTCATGTGGCTATCTAACATTATAGCTATCTCAACAGCTGCCCTCTATGTTTTGGTACTTTCTGTTTATGTCATGGTTGTTTAAAAAAATGATTTACGGGGATGGTAAGGGGAGGGGGTAGTTCTTTTTCCTTCAAGGGGAATAGCGGTAAAACTTGGCACACAACAAAACAACTGAAAGACCGATACAAGTTCATTCTTTTTACATGTGTGGCACATGTTTACATTCACTCATGCCTAGTATGCAGGTGTCTACTTTATGAGACGGTCCAAACCTGCAGCTCTTTGCTACATGCATTCTGTTGAATGGAGTGTTCCGTGCTCTGAATATGTCCAATACACAGAAAAATCACAACATTTAACCATTACATGTTATCGGTACGTTTTATTTGTCAATCTGTATTAACTGTGATTAAAAACAATAAAAGTACATTGTACATGCATTGTAGTTTGTTTTTTGTTACATTTTTTATATAAAGACTTAAGAACATTGCAGTATACTTTTTTGTTACATTTTCTTAATAAAGTCTTAAGATCATTTAAATCTTGCATACCAGAGACGGGACTGAAAAAGAATGGGGGTGGGGGGATGGGCTTTGATGGAAGAGGTGGTACTGTCCTATCTGCAATTCAACTTCCGTCTGTTTTCACTATGTTTTGAGGGTTTGATTGAAAGGAAAATCATGTGGAAAACCAAAATCGTTCTCCATTAGGAAAAACCCCGTTAAACACAGACCTATCTTACGAACAAACCAAAAGCAAAGAACGCTTAAGCGAACATTGGTGTCTCATCAAGGTATTGATCAACCCATCAATAAGCCAGCCGGCCAATCACATTAGGCAGACAGTGAAGAGCTTATTACATTCCATTGACCCACTTTTGCTTTAAATGACTGCTGACTTCGAAGTGAAACTAGAGAGAACATTCTGTAGCATTGATACGTGAGAACTATTTGTCTTCTTCCTTTGTCAGTCTGCAAGACAAAGGCGCATCAGAGAATTCTGCTTGCCTGATCTCATGTTTGTTGGTTAGTCTGTCCATCGGTCTGTCTGCCTGTCTATTTGCCTGAGCAACATGCAGTAAATCAATGCCTTGAATGGCGTGGCTTTCAGATATTGAAGACCTTGTCAAACAAAGATAAATACTAGGGATGGATGATGGAGCAGGACTATTAATAACAGGGCTTCTTGTGCGTGTGTGTGTGTGTGTGTGTGTGTGTGTGTGTGTGTGTGTGTGTGTGTGTGTGTGTGCTCTTTTTTGTACGCACAGCAGTTTAATATCTATTCACTTAAAGTGACGTAAAATGCAAGAGAGACAGACAGACAGGCAAGCAGACAGGCAGACAGGCAGACAGACAGACAGAGAGACACACAAAGAGAGAGAGAGAGAGGAGAGAGAGAGAGAGAGAGGAGAGAGAGAGAGGAGTGAGTGAGTGAGTGAGTGAGTGAGTGAGTGAGTGAGTGAGGAGAGAGAGAGAGAGAGAGAGAGAGAGAGAGAGAGAGAGAGAGCGTCCATAAATTTTTACGCACGCCAAATCCCACGGCGAATTAACTATCGCAGTCGGGACAAGCGTGAGCTAGCTGAACTCTAAAGTCATGACTCGACCACGCCTCTTGTGCGTCACCAGTCCAAGGGTAAAACCGGTCTGGCAGGCGGCGACATCTGGCCTGGAGAACAATGGTCTTCTCCTGGACGATCGGCAGGAAGTTCTGAGAACAGCGGCACGTCATGTGTGTAGACATCAGCGTTTGTATGGGCTTCATGGTGGACAAGCACATTTTAATATAATTGACTGCTGAAGGGAGTGTGTGTTTATTGGCAGGCATAGGGGAGGGAGGGAGGAAGAGGAAGGGGTGCAGGGGAGGGAAGCGGAGAAGAGGGGAAATGATGAGGATGGGGAGGTGGATGGATAAAGATTTTATAGACATGTTTGATCTATTCTATTTTTTATATAGCATAAACCTCCACTGACGCCCCCTTGTCCCCCACTCCCTTGACCATATGCAAATTAGCACTTCATCTGCTGCCTCTATGTTTGGTGCTTTCTGTTTATATCACGTTTCTTTCACAAATGAAATTAGGGGGCTTTGTAACCTCCAGGGTACAACCCATACAAACTGACCCACAGCAAAACAACT
>CM031595.1:84083133-84088133 GCA_018398815.1 Conus ventricosus | reverse complement strand
AAGCGACTTCTTCCGGGGCGCAGCCTTGTGCATGAAAGCTTGGAGGTAAAGCTCTCGCTCCGTCTGTGTCGTTGATGTACCCAAAGGAAACAGTGGCTAATATGGACTGGCACCGACGATTCCTTTTTACTAGGAAAAAAATGACAATTCGAAGATTACCCCGCCTTTGGAACTCCCGCTGCAGATTTAGTATAATGGTTGATCCCCAAAGCCTTTCCCATGAATGGTCATGGCCATAAAGCAGGGGAGGTTTCCAATCAATGCTAGTTCTCTAAGGTGGGCTGCTACTCAAACCAGATCAGCTGGTTCTGAGGTGATCGAGACCCACCCTCGCTCCCGGTGAAGATCAGAAGCTATCAAATAGCTATGTGTGACACGCACTTCGTCATGCATAGCCTCTGACAGCTTCTGGCCTTCTGAGCATTTTGTACGTAGGGATACCTTGAGCTCGCTACTACTTCCGCCGTTGGCAGTCTTCACTGCTGCTTACATGTTGGTGTTGAAAATGGATGATGGAATGTTAGTCAAGATAAACACAATTAAGAAGGTGCCAAAAAAGCTATTCATCAAATATGTTTTCTTTAAACATGACAAATTCCAGACATTACAGTGCATCAAACAGTACATCCCAGACACCTGTCAGCAACAGCGTCATCCAGATTCCATCCGACCACCAGAGCTCAGCAGCTGAGCCGTTGAGTTCCTCCCACCGTCCCACCCCTCCCCCCTTCCCTGAGTATAGTCTGACTTTCTAACCCGGTGAGTCTGGCTTCCAGTCGAATAAACTCACCAAAAGCCATCATCCCTGCCATTTCTCTATTTTGGGGACCTTATTAAGGCTGAGAATAGCCTGGCGACTGTGGCTTCCAGTCCGATAACTCTGAAAGTCATCACCCAAGCGCCTTCGTTTTGTTTCTATGGAGAAGAGGGAGGGGGGGGGGGGTAGTAGGAGGGGACCAGGGGAGGAGGGAAAATGGGGAGGGAGGTAATGGAAGAATCAAGAGGTTTGTGCGATGATGGATGGTTGGTTGAGGGAGGGGGGGAGGGGGGGAGGGCATTGGACGGGAAAACATTTATATTTGTCGTGGTATAGTTATGAGCAATTAATTTTCCAGGTGTTACCCCCCTCTCTCTCTCTCTCTCTCTCTCTCTCTCTCTCTCTCTCTCTCTCTCTCTCTCTCTGGGGTTTTGTGCTTGTTTTCCCCTTCTCCTTTCCTCATCTTCTTCCCTCGCTCTCCTTATCCACTTTGTTATCTCCCTAAGCCATCTTTGTCTTTCTTTTGTGTGCCCTGTCTTCCATTTTTGTGTGTGTATGTTGCTGTACCATTTTTGCACTCGTACATCAGCTGGTAATTTGTCATACCTGTATCGCTCAATTCAGACGTAGCGGCTACCATGCATCATACTTATTTTCAGACCATGACCGGTCGCTCTAAACTACTGAGCCTTTTCTCTTTGTGTTTCTATATCTGACTTCTTGCCTCCCTTCATTTGCTCACCGTGTTCCTCTCTCTCTCTCTCTCTCTCTCTCTCTCTCTCTTTCTCTCTCTCCTTAAGCCTTTTCTCTGTTTCTGAACTGTCCTCACTTCTCCACTTCTGTTTCTCTGCATTGCCATTTTTCTGCTGAGAGCCATCTGGGGAGTACTGTATTTGTCCACTTTAAAAAAAAATGTCTGTGGTCTGTGACGTTCAAGATAAGATTTGTTGAAAAGTCGTTTACCTCTGTTGTAAAGTGTATCAAATAAGCATTACTTTCCACCTTGTTTTGTGAAATTTGTATTTCGTTCTGTTTTCTGCAACTCTGCAATTTGTTTTAATCTCTTACACAAAATGAAAAGGGTAAAATGGCATTATCGAATTCACAACGTGGTAGAGGCTCACATCTTACTGAAGGCACGCAGCACTCTGTAAGATGGCTCATGATTGGCTGAAATTACAGTGAAGCGTCTGACGAGTTTGTTCTGTATCAGAACGGCAATCCTTTCCCTGCCCCCCTCGTCTACACACGCCCTTCTCCTTCTGCAATCCCCCTCACCCCCCCCCCCCCCCCCACCATCCACAGCTACTCTCCAAGGAGATGTGTGGGCAGCGCACGAGGTTTGCTACGTGTTGTCAGATATCATTGGCCACCTGCCCCGCTCATGGCTCCAGGCAGACACGTCTCTCCCTTGTGACCCAAGAATTGTGATGTATTAGAAAAGTGTCTTGTTACCATCAACACCAGGCAAGCAGCTGCTGATTACAGCTGCTTCGTAAGAGATGCAGGCGGGGGCAAGGGTGGGGTGGTGGGGGTTGGAGTTAAGGTGAGGTGAGCTGCAGAGGGAGTGGGATAGATGGTGGGTATGTCGGTAGGGGAGTGGGATGGGCGGGTGGGGTGGAGTCTGATGATTGTGTCTGGAAGTGGCAGGTGGTCTGTAGCTTGTTGTTCAGAGAATTGATTGACAAGTGAAGTACAACGTCTGCGTGTACAATAATGTGTTGACAATTCACAAACACGCTTACAACACGCACACACACACACACACACACACACACACACACACACACACACACACACACACACACACACACACCTGCATGCATGCATGTACTCTCACACGTGCATACACACTCATTACAACTTTGGCTATCTCTTATCTGTATCTATTATACATATATATTGTGTTCTGCACAATTCTTAGCCGCTGACAATCCTTGGGTTATTGAACAGCAGAACTGACCACTCAGACTGTTCCATATCTTTTGATCTCCCTTGCATCCTTGAATGGATTCGCAAGCATAGGCTCAAAGATTGTCCTCTACATTTTATACTGTTTGCATAATGTTTTTAAATCTTTTCTCCTCTCCATACTTTCGTTTTGTTTCATTTACTACCCTTCACTGGCTGCTTTGGGTGTGCAGTTTGATTCTTTTTTGAACCCTTGGTGGTGAGAGCACCACATAATTATGGACCGGTGTGTCTGTATTTGATGCCAAGAACACAAATATAGGCAGCCGTGTCTCCCTGATGAGTCCGATCCAGCGGACGAAAGGCCTAGGAGCAGGCAATATGAATAGCTCTGCCTTCAAGAGGGATTATGATGGTTCCCTCATGCAGCTGGTGAAGGATATATGTATATTGTTTCCATCTTCAACATTGTTTTTAAAGTTCAAACCTTAATTGTTCACCATCATATTGTTTGGTCAATCGGTGGGAAACTGCATCTCTTAGGAGACCCAAGTAAAGGTTGTTTTGCACAATTCTTAGCTGCTGACAGTGCTTGGGTTGTTCGAGAAAGAGAGAGAGATGTAAGCGCACAGTCTATCCTGCACGCACAAGCATTTCTCTGTCCTCCCGCCTAATATCGCTTTTTGTGCACTGATATTGAAATGAAAAAACACACACACACACAGAAGTATATTTTATTGGGCCGATGAGAGAAATGAATGCTTTTAATTCTTATACTCCATGGCCTTTCTGATCAACTTCTCACACTTGCTGCATTAACCATGTCGCCTGTCCTTTTTTCAGACCGACTTCTTGAAACTGATCCAAAAATAAATGAAAAGACAGAGACCATCATCAGAAATGAAGGAGATTTTTACCGATAACTTTCCAAACATGAAGCTCACCCACTGGAGAAACCTTTCAGAATCGTTAGTATTCTCTACTTCTTCAAGGAGAGCACTAAATCTATGCAACCATCTCGACTTCTTCTTCGTTGTCGTTCGCTCAGACAGGAACCCCCGATTCACTGACGAAGGCTGCTGTCCGGCGGAGGCCCTCCAGAGATCCGTAGAGTTTCTCCCTCATCGGTTGGGCAGCAGGCCAGGTCTCTGCTCTCAGGTTATGGTGTGTTGGACAGTCCTGTAGGAAGTGTTCCACTGTCATTGGGGCTGTACCGCAGGGGCACACTGCAGAGACGCCAATGCGAAACCTCGACTGAGTAAGCGGCTTATTTGAGGCGCGTTGTTCCGTTTTCTTTGGGTGTCTGTGATTGTGGAAAAGAGTAAGAGACGGATTTCAGCCTTTTTGTTGGCTTACAGTTCCCAGGGAAATTTCAAGTCTGAACTATTTACGGCACCATCCGCCTGTGCTTCAGGAATGGAGATTGCAGCTGCTGTACCTAGTCATGATGAGCCACCTACTCATTAACTACATGTTTCGTTCAGTCAGAATTGTCTTTTCCTACTTGTCAATGCATGTGTTGTTCAGTTAAGGCTTCCTTCTACTTCTGTTTGTTCCTACATGAGTTATTCAATCAGTACTTCTTGTTCTTACTTTTTATTACAGGTCTCGTTCAGTTAGCACTGTCTTTGTTTTCTACTTTTTTCCA
Organism: Conus ventricosus; assembly: GCA_018398815.1. NCBI lineage: Eukaryota > Metazoa > Mollusca > Gastropoda > Neogastropoda > Conidae > Conus > Conus ventricosus. The sequence goes on along the minus strand of CM031595.1, from coordinate 84,083,817 downwards.
ACAATGAGCTGTTCAGTCAGCACTGTCTCTTCCCACTCTTTGGTACACGCCGTTCAGCCAGCACATTTTCTTACTTTTACTACATGTGTCGTTCAGATGGCACTGACGTTTCTTACTTTTTTTTTAAAATCACATATGCTGTTTAGTCACTATCTCTTCCTGTGTTACACTACATGAGCTGTTCAGTTGGCTCTTTCCTTTTTCCTGCTTTTCACATGTCATTCTGGCTTCGTCTTTTTGTACCTTTCTGTACGTTCGTCGTTCAGTCAGCTTTGCTTCTTTCTACTTTTCAGTACACGTGCCATAGCTCTGGCACTGTTTGATTTTGAAAGCGGTTTGCAGTATACATAAGGGAATTAACACAGTAGGTCTGTTTCCTGGCCGCAATGGTAGGATGCTGAACTGTGATTTTTCTTTCCATGGCGACGAGAATACGACCAAATGTTAAATGATGTCTCTGTAGCATGTCGTTGTTGTACTAATACAATCATACAAGGTCTATTTCGTGCGGGTGGTGGTGGTGTGAAGCGAGGAGGGGATACCACCCTAGAGACAAAAGTCAATCATTGGCCGGCGTAACAAATGTTTCTGTCCACCAGATAGAATATCAACGGCTCGCCTGTACTACCAGAGAACTGTTCAACTGATACATTTTAGCGCCCCCTTTTCAACTCATTCACCTTT
>CM031595.1:84050633-84078133 GCA_018398815.1 Conus ventricosus | reverse complement strand
CCGTCAGCTATTCCCCCTCTGATGCTGCGACTGCATCTGTTTCTTAAGTGCTGAGACAGGTGTTTAACGATGGCCATGGTGTGGGAACACACCGATAGTTCAGCCCCAGCAATTGAAGACCCCGGGTAGAGGAGTCGGATCTCATCGTTTCCCCAGTGACTGGAGAGTTCAAGGAGCCAGCACGTTTTCTGATGCGGACAGGGCATCATCACAGTAAGGGGCGAGTGCTTTCTCTGATGCAGGTATGGCATCATGAATACGTGGATTATTTATTCTCCTGGTCTGGATCTTGGGCCAATGTTGTGTAAAAGGCCATAACTTTATATTCTTGGAAGATGTGTGTATTCTTTCTCTAGCAAGAAGGAGGAAACTAGAAAGTCTTCATTTATATAAATTCGTAACTTGATTTATCTCTCAGTGTGAGAGAGAGAGAGAAACATGTATAGAATTTATTTTGATAACTACACGAGTGTGATGTCGGGATTGTTCAATTCATTTAGTTTCCTGGAGGAGAGGCGGAGAAGAAAAAACATTCTGCAGTGCTCCTGTTGGTTGATGGAGGGATTGCGTGTGCGTATGGAGTAGAGAACAGGAGAAATGTGTGTTCTGGCTCCCCGGTCTCAACCAGTTTCGACCGGGCGACTCCAGACCACACATTTCTCTGTCTCTGACAAGTAAGGCTTTAACAATGAATAATCCATCACACATTCTCTTTCAATAACCAAAAATAACGATTATCTTACAAACAGACATACTGTGTAGGATTATCCGTTTTAATACTAATTTACTAAACTTTTCAGAGAGTACGTAGGGGAAAGCAGCTGTGGCTGAACACGCCCATAGAGTAACGTAGGGGAAAAGCAGCCGTGGCTGAACGCGCCCCAAGGGTGGTGCTGGTCCACTAGGCTATCCGATTAATTACTACACAGCGTGGGGCCGTCAGCGAGAGGCTGAGCGACCGCTGACAAACTGTAGGGCCAAAAAATCAATACCGCCACACCTCCTCCCTACCCCTCTTCTCCCCTCCTCTTCACCCCACTCCTTCCCGCCCAGCCTGCACCATTACAACATATTGCATCAGCTAGCCTAACGTTCTCGAACCTTCTTTGCCACGTTAACACTACCACGTGATGGGCCGATGTCACAGCCCGACCAATCAGCGAGGGGGTTACATTTAAGCGTAGCTTACGGCGCTCACATGACTAGGGTAACCAAACACGGTTTCATCATTCTCGCACTGACTGCCAGACGAGCACGACGCGTTTACTGTGCTGTGTGCTTGTTTGTGTTTATTCTAAAATGGCGAACCGGTTTACCGAAGAACAGGTTTGTGCTATTGAAGACCATAAGTTTTACTTTAACTGCATGTTAGAGTATTTGTCGAAAAAAGATTAGGTGAACCATGTTCTCTGCCAGTGAAACCGAAAGAAGCATTGCTTTTCTAGAAGGCGGAGAAAAAAAGAAAAAAGTGAACCAACTGCTTTGGAAATGCACGACTATCTTAAGGTTTGTTGGTTCAAGAACATGAAAACGCTGAAAGAATATTGCTGAACAAGATGTAGCCGGTTTCATATGTGTTTGACTATTGATGAGATGGTTCCTTATCTAATAAATGGCGCTGGGTTGTTGAAGTTGGCCGAAGCAAAACAATCCATCACGCGTTGTTTGTTGGCCGCTGGCTTGAGACAGCTAAAGTCATGTTTAAAAAACAAAAAACGCATCAAACATGGCGTTCATTTCTTAAGGCGGAGGTGAACATGGCTGATTCGTATGCTAGGAAACTCATGCAACTTTCTGCGTGTTTTTATAACTATCTAAATTTACAAGCTAGGAATCAGTATAAATGAACTGTGTAGCAAACGCCAAACCATTCTTAAACTTATGCAACTGAATGACGATTTTCGGAGATTCTGGCAAACAAACTAGATAGGGCTAGGCAGGCCTTAGTACATCTACCAGTTATGGAGAGGAGTTAGTGTGTGGCCAGCCTATCTCATATAAATGCTCCAAAAATACAATGACGGATGTACTACTACTGGCGATTAGAGCCGCCATAAAAGCTCGGCTACAGCAGTAACTGCTGTAACTCTGCCAAAGCCAGTTGCAAGCCTGGTTGAGAAAAGAGGAGCACAGCAAAACTAGGCCAATCGACCCTACTGTGATCGCTTGCCGCCAATGACGTCAGCACGGAGCACCTGCAAAGCTCAGCGCACTTGGCCTAGTTGATTGAGGTGCGCCAGGACACAACCTGTTTAGTCACAAAGCAAGAAGGGGCCCCTAGTAGTTCCACTTCTTGTTTGTTTGTTGGTGTTTGTGTGTTTTGTCCTACTCCACGCATGCACACACCCCACCCCATGCATGCACACCCCCCACCCCACCCTACCCACCCCCACCCCATGCATGCACACACTTAAGTCACTTCTAAGTTCTTACTTAAGTCATCCTCAAGTTCTTAATTAAGTTCTTAATTAAGTTTTTAATTAAGTTCTTAATAAGTTCTTAATTAAGTTCTTAATTAAGTTACCTCAAGATTGTAATTAAGTCGTCCTTTAAGTACAACCAAGTTCTTATTCAAGTTATCTTATAATTATAAAAAAATCTATGTTTGTATCTTAAATAGTAGATGTCTAATATGTACACACACGCCTCAAAAAACGCGTCATCATTGAGGATGTCTTGCTTAACGCCCTTGGTGTGAGATTGGTTAGCATAGATCTTAATGAAGTTCTTACATCCTAAGCAACCGCATTGATTACAATTCTGGTCTATGGAAAATGTCTTTTATAGACCCCATGTCTTATTTATTGACTTCATCATTTTAAACAAAAAAATAATCCGCCATGTTTTATCAAAAAAAATTAAATTTAAGTTCTTAAAATATTTATTCCATTTGAAATGGATTGAAAATGAATTTTTGTTGTTGGCGGCGCTGGCGTGCTGTTGTTTTCTGTATTTAGCGGTTCAGGTTGTTTTGATTGCTTTTGTTTCTGTTGCCATTGGTTATATATATTATAACCGTAATAACTGCCCCAGCAGCAGCAATGGCGCCAAAATGGCAACAGTTTTAAGTTCAATATTCCATGAAGACTTTGGTGCCTTGAATTAACTTGCTCTTGTTTTGGAGCTGGCATTGGATCAACTGTTGGCGTTGGCGGTGTTATGTTTTCATTATGTGTTATATTCTGTGATTGTAACTTTAATTTTCTTTGCCTGTTTAACTCTGCTACTCTTTTCCCTGCTGCAACACGCCAGGATGAGGTGGTTTTACTGGTCACTTTCTCGACTTGATTCAGTGTTTTTGATTCAATGTTTCCTGATTCTGCTGATTTTCCGACTCGTTCATTTTGAAGGGAAATAAAATCTATATGATTAAAAGTAATTAATCCCATGATTAACGGCAATAACAATGTTCCAAATCTGTAATATAAATCACAGCTTAGAGACTCTAATGACTTTGTTAAAACTGGATCTTGCGTTAAATCATACGTAAGATCTTGTTCAGAATCAATGGGAGCAAATCTACTGACTAGTTTAGTGTACAAACTAAGAACCGTTTGCCCAACGCTTTTCACCATTCTCGACCCAGCTGCGCTTCATACCTGTTGTGATACTTTATAATGTCTTGCGCAACATCTGTTGAATCTGTTCAATGCTGAATTCAGTTCTGAGGAACTGTTTTGTTTTCCCACATGCTGCTAAAGAATACAACCTTTCCTTTTTGGGCATAATAGCTTGATCATCAACTTCTTCATTGTAAGTTCAAGACAGTGTAGGCCGCTCTGTAGCTCTAGCAGATCATCGCTGTTCATGTTTTTTTATTAATTATAATTATTTTATTTTTTTAAAATGAGCGCGAAAAAAAACTATTGCCAACCTTGTATACCATTCTGCCGTTATTGGGGGCCTAAGTGTAGGATACTCAATGCTTGGTAAAAGCCTGTTAAAATAAAACCGGCAGATCTTGGCAAACTAGACTTTGAGGATTCAGCAAAGCTAATCGCTATTATTATACAGCTTCATTTGCTACGAAAGATTTTCTAGTTAAGCAAGATATAATTCCAGAGATATAAATATGTAAAAAAAATACATTTATAAAAAATGGCTTCACTCGTAATGATGAATAGGCGGTGTGCAGTAGTGAATGCGCTTGCTTTTAGCGGAAGTAATTACGCGTTTAGTAAACTACGGGATGACGGTGAGAGAAAAAGACATAACAAAGCTGTGGAGCAACTAGCTGCAGCACAAGATCGCTATGAAAACAGAGAATTGAGCAGTTAGATTTTATTAATAACACACTGAAAAAACAGGGGCATGCAGCTTACACGTTTAAAGATGTTGATCAAGCAATAAAAGAGTATTATCTAGTAACAGGCAAACCAATCGAGACATTGCCCCACCAAATTCAGTGACTTTTATCATCATCAGAAAACAAAAGATGCAAGAAATCGCGTTTATTGTCGTTGGTATGACTGTCGTGTATTTGTTGCGCATAATATCAGCTGAATAAAAATGAACAAAATCTATTATTCACCAAAAGGATATTGGAAGGGAATCACAGCAATCAAAAAGCTAAGCGAAGCAGCTGGTGTCAGTGGAAACAACAGCAAAAGAATGGTTATCTAAACAAGCGATTTTGGCAAATTTATTTACCTGCGCCTAGGCGAATACAGAGACCACACTTTGTCAATACAACTCCAAACGACACCCATCAAATGGACTTCTATATTTACCTCTGATACGATTAGACGAAAAAGATTTTAAGTACGCACTTACAGTCATTGACATAGCTTCAAGATACAAAGATGCGGAACCATTAACACAAAAGAGCGCTTCTGCTGTTGCTGTTGCCATACAGCTGATATACCAGCGAGGTCCTTTAACTTATCTCGCATGATTCAAGTCGATGATGGAAAAGAATTTAAAGGCCAAGTGAATCAATTATTGTTGAAACATAGAGTTACCATTAAAGAGGCATTCCAGGAGTTCACAGATCACAGGCTTTGGTTGAAAACTTTAACAAACAGTTAGCCGAAAGACTTTTTTCCTACAGTATCACAGAGAGCTGATTGACAATTCTCGCAACACAGAATGGGTTAGAAGACTGCCCTCAGTTTTGCGCGCAATGAATAATGAAGAATTTAAAGGGCTAAACCAGTACATGCAATCAAAAGAAAAACAATAAATGTTGCTGAAGGAGAGTCTTCATCCAGCAAACTATTACCGTTTGGTTTAAAGTAAGGTACCTTTATTTACCGGGGGAAGCAGAAGGGGACACTCGCATCAGGGCAACCGATCAGTTTGGAGTGTTGATCCATATGAAATAAAAAGAATTGTAAAGATGAATCCGCCCGTGTATTATTTACGAGAAACTGAACACGACAAAACAACCGGCTCCTCAAAGATCTTTTGTAAAGGAAGAACTGCAGATAATCCCACCAGACACAGTTCGCTTTAATTAATTTACGGTTCCAATGTCCATATGCATATGAAAACTCTGGATTAACAAACACACGTTTTGTGTTTGTTTCTATCTAATGACTTCTTTGTTACAACCGTTGTGTTGATCTCATGTAGATTAGATCGCAGTTTTACGTTGTCATGATGAAAGCTTATTGTCAAACAATGCTTCTTTGTAGTTGTCATGTGATATGTTTTGACTGCACAACACTGCGAGATATTCCTTTTGCTTTCTTAATGGTTTTCTCCTGGCTCGAAATACTGTACATTTTCGACCTTAAACCAACAAACTCCTTGATCACCTTTCCAGATAATTCATCCTTCATCTTTCCTAAAACCTTCTTGTTAGTAATTGAATGCAAAGGCGAATCTTTAGGATAATCGGATGTGTCGTACCATCCGCTGCTCTTTAGCTACTTCTAATTCCATGTCTTTATAGATGTCTTCAGTAGGGATATCTATAACAAAAACTGTCTGTATCTGTGTAAAGTACTCGGGACTCAGGATACGAGGGTTTAAGTAGTCATAAAGAAATTCTAACATCAAAAGCTTTGTAATTCTAAAACAGTAAACCCAATAAATACAGGTTTATCCAATTTGACTTTCTTTTTTTTCATCATTATGCCAAAAAGCTGATCATGAAATCTTCTGAAGTCCTGATAATTAGGTTTAGAAGTCAGCTTAATTGCTTCGTTTTCTCTGGTGACCAATCTGACGTCTTTGCGCTTGTGCGGATTCTCCATAGTCTTTCCAAAACAGCTGTTGTTCATCAGCTTGAAAAAGTCTTTTTCTGAAGCATCTGTGGATTTAGTTCTGAGATCAGTGTTCTTCATGATGTATGGTTTCATGAACTGTTCTTGATCAAAAGCAATTATACGATGAACAGCTGTCAACTTCAAACCATGTCTTAAATAAAATTGCAGAAGTCTGTAATGACAGACATAATTTTTTTTGCCCCGAAGATTAGGCACAAGTTTAGGCGGCTCTCTTGGATTCATCTTTAGACTTTCTGCTGCTAAGGATAGTCATTATGCAGGTCATGGAGTTCATGAGGATATTCTAAGTCAACTTCCAGAATGTATCTGCGCTGTTGACCGGCGTCAAACTGCCCAACCACTTTAATGCCTTTTGAATATTTTTCGGATCACCGCCTGTGTACATTTTAAAGTTGCGTAATGGAAGCGATTGCGCCATTGCCCATCCATACAGATTGTTTGCGTCTAAATACATGAGATAGTTAGACCTTTTACTTGAATCATATCATCTAGGTATTTGTTGTTTGCTTTACAGTAATGATGCGACGCCATACTAATTCCCCACGCAATCCGTTTTCAATCAACTGAATCATTGGTAGGTCAGACAATAAATCAATCTGTACTCCAGTAAACTTTAAGAAAGCGTCCCAGTCATCCCCGGCGCAGAAATGTAATGCGTGGGATCCAGGCTGTAATGTTTCATACAGGTCTTCCTATAATTTTCAAAGACGTCCGCCAACAAACAGTATCAGCCATCAAGTATGAATCATGATAGTCTCCCATCGTTTTACACTCTAACTTCTGCCACGCATCTTGACCATGCTGGTAATCGGAGTCACTAATGCCCTTTCCTCTAAGACTAGAAAAGAACGCGTCTTTAGGAGGAAGTGTGTCTTCGTCAAACCTTTCCCAACTGTTCATGTACTCATAAGGGTAAACACCCTTTCTAACGAGAGTTGGGTCAAAATATTCTTCCGTTATTGGGCAGGACTTTAAGGACATAGCCAGCGACTCTAACGAACCCATCATGTGCTGCATGAGTCATAAAAAGACATGTTTTTAAAGTGAAACACATGTACTTTTCTGATGACTGTGCAATGCATGACACCCTAAAGGCGTCGGTTACTGCTTTCATTATAAGGTGAGAGTCATAGCCTCGCAAGTTATGAAAGAAGATGGGCAGCTTCCATGTCTTTGGTTCAAACTTTAGTTGAAGATTGCATTTTACTATGCGCTGCTCCTCTGAACTTCCCGCTAATGTGATCATGGTCTCTTACTGTTGGATGGCTTCGTCTGATGAGAGGCCTAAACCACAAATCCACAATGTGTGGCTGAGTCATACTGTTGTTGTCTTTAGGCGTCATTATGATTTCAGATAAATTCAGATTATTAGAACAATCATTACGCACTTGCTGCATGCCTGTAAAAATCTTTAGCCGCATTGGTCTCTGTATAATTCTGGCGTTGAATGAGCGCCATCGACCTAACATAATGAAGGCAAATGAACAAATCTGATGATTATCATTAGACTTTTTGTTGTGCTCCGGAAAAAAAAATTCTTTTTTTGGGGTTTTCCCTTAAGCCCCCCTTTTGGGGAACCAAGGGGGGTTTTTTTTCGATGGCCATGGTGGGGGAAAACACACCGATGTTCGGGCCCAAGAAATTGGGAAGCCCCCGGGTAGGGGATTGGATCTCGCGTTTCCCCATGAGGGAGGGGTTCAAGGGGGCCAGCCCGTTTTCGGGATGCGGACGGGCATCACCCAAAAGAAAAGGGGCGAGTGCTTTCTCGGATGCAGGTAGGGCACAGAATACGTGGTTTATTTTTTTCCCCTTTGGCTGGATTTGGGGCCCAAAAGGGTTTTTGTAAAAGGCCAAAACTTTTATTTTTGGGAAGATGTGTGTTTTCCCTTTTTTAGCAAAAAAGGAAAAAACCCTAGAAAGTCTTCATTTATATAAATTCGAAAACTAAATTTATTCTCCAGTTTTAAAAGAGAGAGAGAGAAACTGTATGAATTTTTTTAAATAATAACGAGTTTGTTTGTGGGGATTGTTAAATTTCTTTTTATTTTTTCCCGGGAGGAGAGGGGGAAAAAAAAAAACATTCTGCGGGTCTCCTTTTGGGTTGACTGGGGGGTTTGCGTGTGCTTTATGGAGTAGAAACAGAAAAATTTGTGGGTTCTGGTCCCCCGGTCTAAACCAGTTTCGCCCGGGCGACTCCAGCCCAAAAAATTTTTCCCTGTTCTTTTAAACAAGAAAGGGCTTTAAAAAATGAAAAAATCCATCACACTTCTCTTTCAAAAACCCAAAAAAATTTAACGATTATCTACAAACAGACATACTGTGTAGGTTATCCCTTTTAATACAAATTTTTACTAAACTTTCAGAGAGAAATCGTAGGGGAAACCCGTGTGGCTGAACACCCCCCAAAAGGGAGAACGTAGGGGAAAAGCACCGTGGCTAAAACCCCCCCAAAGGGTGGGGGGGGTTTCCACTGGGGCTACCCGTTATTTACCTAAACAGGGGGGGGCCGTCGGGAAGAGGCTGAGCGACCCGCTGCCAACCCTGTAGGGAAAAAAAAAATCAAAAACCCCCCACACCCCTTCCCCCCCTACCCCTTTTTCCCCTCCTCTTCCCCCCCCCTTTCCCCCCCGCCTGCACCTTTCCCAAAAAAATTGCATCACTCCCCCTTTAACGTTCTCGAACCTTCTTTGCCCCTTTTAAAAATACCAGGGAAAAAGGGGCCGAGTCACACCCCCGACCAACCCGCGAGGGGGTTTACTTTTTAAGCGTGGGCTTACGGCGCTCAAAAGGAATGGGGTAACCAAACCCCGGGTTTAAAGCATTTTTCGCACGACTGCCAGAGGTGCACGCCGCTTTTCCCCTGTGCTGTGTGCTTGTTTTTTGTTATTTAAAAGGGCCCAAACCCGGGTTTTTACCGAAGAACAGGTTTTGTGTTTATTGAAGACCATAAGTTTTATTTTAAAAATGCAGGGTTAGAGTTTTTGTCAAAAAAAAGAATTAGGTGAACCATGTTCTCCCCAGTGAAACCGAAAAGAAGCATTGTTTTTTTAAAGGCGGGGGGAAGGAAAAGAAAAAGTGCCCAACTCCCTTTGGAAATGAAAGACTATTTTAAAGGGTTTTGGTTGGTTAAAGAACAAAAAAACGCTGAAAAAAATAGTGCTGAAAAAGAGTCCGGTTTCAATAGGGGTTTTTTTGACATTGATGAAAAGGGTTTCCCGTCAAATAAAGGCGCGGGGTTGTTAAAAGGGTTGGCCAAAAGAAAAACAACCCATCACGGTTTTTTTGTTGGCCGCGGGCCTTGAGACAGCAAAAGGGCTTTTTTATAAAAAAAAAAAAACGCATCAAACTTTGGGGGTTCATTTTTAAGGCGGGGGTTTAACCAGGCTGATTCGGGGTAGGAAACCGCACTTTCTGGCGTGGTTTTATAACTACCCAAAATTTTCCCACAAGGGGGAATCAGTATAAATGAACTGTGTAGCAAACCCCAAAAACCATTTTTAAACTTATGCAACTGAATGACAAATTTCCCGGAGTTTCTGGCAAAAAAAACTATTGGGAGCGAAGGGGGCCTTTGAACATCTCCCAGTAGGGAAAGGGAGTAGTTGTGGCCAGCACTATCTTCTTTAAAAAATGTTTCCAAAAATTTTACAAGGGGGGGGGGGGGGAGGGATGAAACTCAAACGGGCCCTTTTAAAACCCGCCAAAAAAGCTGGGTTTACAGCAGTAAACCTGCTTTTAACTCTGCCAAAGCCAGTTGCAAGCCTGGTTGAGAAAAAGGAGAAAAAGCAAACTGGGCCCAAAACCGACCCTACGGTGATCGCTTGCCCCCAATGATTTCAGCACGGAGCCCCTGCAAAGCTCACGAATTTGGCCTAGTTATTGAGGTGCGCGCAGGACAAAACCCTTTTTTTGGGTCAAAAGAAAGGGAAAGGGGCCCCTAGTATTTCCCCTTTTTCTTTTTTGTTTGGGGTGTTTGTGTGTTTTTCCTATTTCACGCATGCAACCCCCACCCCATGCATGAAAACCCCCCCCACCCCACCCAAACCCCCCCCACCCCACCCAATGCACACACTTAAGTCATTCTAATTTCTTATTTAATTTCATCCCCCAATTTCTTAATTAATTTTTAAATTTAATTTTTTTAATTAAAGTTTTTAAATTAAGTTTTTTTAATTTAAAGTTTTTAAAATTAATTAACCTCAAGATTGTTTTTTAAGTCGCCCTTTTAAGTAAAAACCCAATTTTTTTTATTCAATTATTTTAAATTAAAAAAAAATCTTTTGTTTTTTATTTTAAATTTTGTAAAGTCTAAATATAGTCCACACACCCCCAAAAAAACCCCGTCCATTGGGGGGTTTCTTGTTTTAACCCCCTTGGGTAAAGATTGGTTAGCAAAAGATTTTTAATGGGGTTTTTCATCCCAAGCAAACCGTTTTTGATTAAAATTTTGGGCCCCTAGGGAAAGGGTCTTTTTTTGACCCCATGTCTTTATTTTTTGGACTTTAATCTTTTTTAAAAAAAAAATTAAATCCCCAAGGGTTTAAATAAAAAAAAAATTTAAATTTGTTTTTTTAAAAATTTTTTCCCATTTAAAATTGGTGAAAAGGGAAATTTTTGTTGTTGGCGGCGGGCGTGCGGGTTGTTTTCTTTTTAGGGGTTTCCCGGTTTTTTTTGTTTGGGCTTTTGTTTTGTTGTTTTTGGGTTTTAAAATTTTAAAACCCCGAAATAATGCCCCCAAAGCAGCAGAAAGGGCGCCAAAAAATGGCAAAAAATTTTTTAAGGGTTCAATTTTTCCATAAAGGGCTTTGGTCCCTTTTTAAAAATTAACTTGCTCTTTTTTTGGGGGAGCTGGGCTTGGGGATCAAACTGTTGGCGTTGGGGGGTGTTATTTTTTCCCCTTTTATGTGTTATATTCTGTGATTGAAAAATTTTAAATTTTCTTTTGCCTTTTTAATCTGCTACTTTTTTCCCCCCGGGCAACACCCCCGGGAATAAAGGTTTGTTTTTACGGTCACTTTTTTCCGACTTGATTCGGGTGTTTTCTGATTAAAATTGTTTCCTTTTTCTGCTGATTTTGACTCTTTTCTTTTTAAAAAAGGGGGAAAATAAAATTTTTTTTTCCTTATATGATTAAAAGTAATTAACCCCATGTTTAAAAAGGGCAATAACAATTTTTCCCAAATTTTTAAATATAAATCACAGCTTAGAGACCAAAATACTTTTTTTAAAACGGATTTTTGGGTTTAAAACATCGAAGATTTTGGGTTCGAATCTTTGGAGAAAATTACTGATATTTTTAGTTTTAAAAAAACTAAAAACCCGTTTCCCCAACGCTTTTCCCCCATTCTGACCCCAGCTGCCTTATCCCTGTTGTGATATTTTTAAATGTCTTGGGGAAACATCTGTTGACGTGTTTCAATGCTAAATTTCATTTTCTGGGGAAAATGTTTTTTTTTTCCCCATCCCTGCAAAGAAAAAACCCTTTTCCCTTTTTGGGGATAATAGTTTGATCATAACTTTTTTTTTTGGGTAAGTTCAAGAAAAGGGGACCCCCGTTTCGTAGCTTTTGGGCAGATAAACGCTGTTCAGTTTTTTATTAATTAAAATTTTTTTTTTTTTTTTAAAAGGGAGCGCCGAAAAAAACCTATTCCCAACCCTTTTTTAAAACCATTCCCCCGTTAGGGGGGGGCCCTAAGGGGTAGGTACCCCAATGCTTGGTAAAAGCCTGTTAAAAAAAAAACCCGGAAATCGGGAAAATTTAAAAGACTTTGGGGGATTCGGGCAAACTAATCGCTATTATTAAAAGTTCTTTTGTACAAAAGATTTTTTTTGTTAAGCAAGATAAAATTCCCCGAGAAAAAAAAATATGAAAAAAAATCCCTTTTAAATAAAAAGGGCCCTTAAACTCTTTAATGATATGGGCGGTGCAGTATTGAAGCCTTGCTTTTAGGGGAAAGAAAATTCGCTTTTAGTAAATTTCGGGAGGGGGGGTTTGGGGAGAAAAAGAATAAAAAGGGTGGAGAAATTAGTTCCCGCAAAAGGGTCGCTTAAAAAGCGAAAAATTGGCAGTTGGGTTTTTATTAATAACACATGAAAAAACAGGGGGCATGAGCTTACATTTTAAAAAGTGTTGATCAAGCAATAAAGGAAATTATCTATAACGGGGGAAACCAACGAAAAAAAACATTGCCCCCCCAATTTTAGTGACTTTTTATCCATCAAAAAAAAAAAAGATCCCAAGAAATGGGTTTTATTTTTTCTTTGGGTTTAATGACTGTCGTGTATTTTGTTTGCGCAAAATATCAGTGAATAAAAAATGAAAAAAATTTTCTATTATTCCCCCAAAAGGATTTGGAAAGGGGAATCACGCAATCAAAAAGCAAAAGCAAAGCAGCTGGTGTCAGTGAAAAACAGAAAAAAAAAGGGGTTATTTTAAAAAAGGCGATTTGGCAAATTTTTTTTACCCCCCCTGGGGAAAATACAGAGACCAAATTTGTCTTTTTACAACCCCAAAACGACCCCCCCTCAAATGGACCTTTATTTTTCCCCTTTGATACGATTAGCAAAAAAAAGTTTTAAAGGGACGCATTTTAAGTCATTGAATGCTTCAAGATAAAAAATTTTGCGGAACCTTAACAAAAAGAGGGGCTTCGGCTTTTTGCTGTTCCCATACACGAAAACCCCCAGCGAGGTCCTTTAATTACCCTGATATTAAAAGTCAATTGATGGGAAAGAAATTTAAAAAAGGCCAAGTAACCCATTATTGTTGAAACAAAAAGTTACCATTAAAAGAGGCATTCCAGGGTTCAAGATCACAGGGGCTTGGGGTTGAAAAATTTAAAAAACAGTTACCCGAAAAAATTTTTTCCCTTACAGTACACAGAGAGCTGTTTTGCAATTTTTCCAACACAAAATGGGTTAGAAGACTGCCCCTTTTGCGCGCAATGAATAATGAAAAATTTTTAAAGGGGCAAAAACCCAATAATGCAATAAAAAGGAAAAAATAAAGGGGGGGAAAGGAAAATTTTTTTATCCAGAAAAACATTCCCGTTTGGGTTTTAAAAGGAAGGGGTCCTTTATTTCCCGGGGGAAGCAGAAAAAAAATAAGGGGAACCCCCCGCATCGGGGAAACCCGACCCATTTTGGGTGTTGACCCATAGGGAAATAAAAAAAAATTGGAAAAAGTTGAATCCCCGTGTAAAATTCCCGGGGAAACTGACACGAAAAACAAGGTTAAAGATTTTTGAAAAGGAAGAATGCAGAAAAATTCCCACAGACCCCATTTCCCGCTTTAATTAATTTCCGGTTCCCCAAATGCCCAAAAGGCATATGAAAATTGGATTAAAAAACACACTTTTTTGTTTTTTGTTCTTTTTAATGATTCTTTGTTACAACCTTTGTTTTATTCTGTAGATTAGATCGCGTTTTACGTTGTCATGTTTTGAAAAGTTTATTGTAAAACAATGTTTTTGTAGTTGTCATGTGATATTTTTTGACGGGCAAAACAGGGCGGAAAACCCTTTTGTTTCTTAAGGGGTTTTCCCTCCTGGCCCCGAAATATGTACTTTTTCGCCCTTTAAAACCCAAAACAAACCCCTTGTCCCCTTTTCCCAGTTTAATTCACCTTCACTTCCCAAAACCCTTCTGTTGGGAATTGAATGCAAAGGCGAATCTTTTAGGATAATCGGTTTTGGTGTCTTTCCCACCCGCCGCCCCTTTGCTACTTCTTTTTTCCCATGTCTTTATGAGTCTTCTTTTGGGTTTTCTAAAAAAAAGGCCCGGGAAATCTTTTGTAAAGTACTGGGAAACTGGGTTTGGGGGTTTTTAAAGAAATCATAAAAAAATTCTAACATAAAAAGGGTTTTGATAATTCTAAAACAAAAACCCTATAAAAAACAGGTTTTTTCCAATTTTGACTTTCTTTTTTTTAATCTTTTGGCCAAAAAGTGTTCAGGAAATTTTTCTGAACCCCGGGTAATTAGGTTTAGAAGTCATTTAATTGCTTCTTTTTTCCTTGGGTGACCAATTGACGTCTTTGCCTTGTGCGGTTTCCCCATATTTTTCCAAAACAGCTTTTGTTCTTTGCTTGAAAAAGTTTTTTTCCTGAAGCATTGTGGATTTAGTTCTGGATCGTGTTTTTCATGATGTAGGGTTTTCATAAACTGTTCTTGATCAAAAGCAATTATACGATGAACAGCTGTAACTTAAAAAACCATGTCTTAAAAAAAATTTGCAGAAGTTTTGAAAGGGAAGACAAATTTTTTTTCCCCCAAAAGATTGGGAAAATTTTTGGGGCGGCTCTCTTTTATTCTTTTGATTTTCTGTGCTAAAGGATAGTCTTTAAAGCGGTCATGGAGTTCTGAGGTTATTCAAAGTCCTTCCCAAAGTACTGCGTTTTTGACCCGGCGTCAAATCCCCAACCATTTTAATCCCTTTTGGGAATATTTTTGGGAAATCACCCCCCTGTGTACTTTTTTAAATTGCGTAAGGGAAAACCCGATTGCGCCATTGCCCCCCCTACAGATTTTTTTGCTTTTCTAAAAAATAGATTTTTTGCCCTTTTATTGAAAAAATCTTTGGGTGTTTTGTTTGTTTTAAAACAGTAATGATGCGCCGCCATACAACCCCCCACGCAACCCGTTTTAAATTCAACGGAACATTGGGGGTTCAGACATAAACCCAATTGTACTCCAGTAAATTTAAGAAAGGTCCCACTCTTGGCGCAGAATGTAAGGGCTTGGGATCCGGGCTGAAATGTTTCTTCAGGTTTTTCCAAAATTTTTCAAAGCCTTTCCCCGCCAACAACTGTATCAGCCTAAAGGGTTTTAAATCAGGTTTAGTCCCCCATGTTTTACCTCTAACTTCTGCCACGAAACTTGACCATGTTTGGAAATCGGAGTCATTTAATCCCTTTTCTAAGATTTAGAAAAAAAAAACGCTCTTTGGGAGGAAGTGTGTTTTTCTTTCAAATTTCCCAACTGTTCTTATTCAAAAAGGGAAAAACCCCCTTTCAAAAGGGGATTTGGGTCAAAATATTTTCCCGTATTGGGCGGGGACTTTAAGGCATAGCCAGCGCCTCTAACAAACCCCTTCATGGCTGATAGAGTCAAAAAAAGAAATGTTTTTTTAAAGGGTAAAACCCAATGTCCTTTTCTGATGCGTGCAATCCCATGACACCCAAAGGGCCCCGGCGGTTATGCTTTCTTTAAAAGGGGTGAGAGTCATAGCCTCGAAAGTATGAAAGAAATGGGCAGTTTCCTGTTTTTGGGTTTTCAAATTTGGGTTGAAGATTCCCATTTACTATGCGCTGCCCCTTGAACTTCCCGCTAATGTGATCTTGGTCTTTTACTGTTGGTTTGGGCTTCGTTTATGAAGGCCTAAAACCACAAATCCAACAATGTTGGTGAGTCATACTGTTTTTTGATTTTAGGGTCTTTAAAGATTTCAGAAAAAATTCAGATTATTAAAACAATCATTACGCCTTGCTGTGCGCTTTTAAAAATCTTCTGGGCCGCACGGGCCCCTCTTTTTTAATTCGGGGTTTTAAATTTCCCCCATCCGACCAAAAACAATAAAAAAGGGCAAATGAAAAAAATCTGTGTTTTTCCCTTTTTAAGACTGTTTTTCGAAGTTTTTGTGGGAGGCCCCTTTAAAAGGAACAATGATAAACAAAGTCGGGGTTAAAAACGTTTTTGGAGAATTTTGAAAACCCCTTTCCCGTTTTTAAAAAAACTTTTACTGCCTTCTGGGGGCGTAATTAGTTCTGTATTACGTCAAAATGGGCCCATACAATGTTTCTTATGGTTTACTCGCCCTTTTTAAAAAATTGGGAAATTTTGTTAAAAATTTTTACAGAAATTTTTGTTTGCCATAATTTTTTTTTTAGTAGCGCCAAAAATCACTCATTGTGCGTATCCCTGTGTAATCGGGGAGCGGGGAAAACTCAGCAGTAAAATCAAAATGATTTTTGTCTGGTTTGCCAATTGTTGGGTGTTTTTTGGACACTTTTAACGGTGTAGATTTGGGTTTTTCATCCCATGTGTAGACTTTTTCCGTTATTGGTTTTTTTTTTTTCTTCAAACTGACAAAAGGGAAACCCCGCTAACAGGGAAAAGGAAAAATTCCCCTTAAAGTTAAGATCTTAAAGTAAACCAAAAGTTGACACCCCCCTTCTGCTTTTTGCGGACGTAAGGGAGGTTTGGGGAAAAAAAAAAAACCAATGAAAAAATTTTTTTTTGTCGTCTGTTTTTTTTTGTTTAGAAAATGCTTTTTTTTTAATTTTAAAGGTGGGGGGTAGGGAATGTAAGACCGCCCCAAAACGGGGCATACTTAATGTTTTAATCTGATCTTAAGACTTGCCCTTGACCAACCGAGGCCCCTCATTTTGGCTTCTTTGGGGGGCACATCAAACTGTGTAAGCGGTTTTGGGCTGCCCAAAAAGGGGGGGTTTAAATCATTTGGGGAAGAAAAGTCGGTTTTTTTGTCGAGAAACCCGACTTTTTAGATTTTCTTTATTTTTTGTTACATAGTCGATTAAAACAAGTAAAAATTTCTTTTTTAATGGCGGGTTCCCATTTTAGTTTTCTTGGAAATTGAGAAAAAGCATGGGGAAAAACTTGGCCCCCCGCCGCGGGGCAATGCTTCTAAATAATATCTTCAGGCTCTTGATAAAACTTCTTTCATTGGGTTCAAAAATTCGTTTGGGCCTTCATTTCTTAAACCATTGAGTTTTTTTAACCCCAAAAAATTTATTTTAAAACAAAAAAATATTTAAAAATTTCGATGGGCTTTTTTTTGTTTAGCCCCATAAAAATTTAAAATATTTAAAAAAACCCTTTTTTGGGTTGTTAATGTGAGTGTTTAGAACAAGTTTTAAGGGTTTTGTTTTTCTTTTTTTTAAAATTTTTTTTATTGGGGCCGGGGGTTTTGGCTGGTTTAGAAAACTTGACCTCGCCCTTTCTTTGAAGATCAAATTTGGGGGGGGAGTCCAAAAATCGGCCCCGTAAACATTTAAATTTTTTCACCCGGGTGTTTGAGTAGCTAGTCTTTATTTTTTTCAGCTTGAAGGCTAAGTTTTAGTTTTTTATTTGTTGAACCATGGCTGTGTGGGTTTTTTTGGGTTTTGTTTTTTTATTTTTTTGCTAGCAACCTACACCCAATGAACATAGGCCAGAGGGAAGACAAACCGCCCCAAGGGGAAAGTGGGGGGGGCGCATGGGCCCCTTTCTAAGAACCCAAAATGTTCCCGCTGATGCGGCGGGTTAAGCGATGGCCCCGTTTTAAAAAAGGTAAAAAGCATTAAAGGCAGCCAATACCCTTTGTTTGGGTTTTTCTGGGATTTGAAAAGGGCCGGGGCCCGTTTTTGTAGCTTTTTTGAATGTTGGTTTAAAAAAAGGTTTTATGCCCGGGGGGTTTTTCTATCTCTTTTTTGGGGTTGGCGGAGGTATTTTGGATAATTCTGAACAACATTTTTTTTTTTAAAAATAAAAAATAAATTTTGTTTCAACCCTTTTAAAGTTTAGTTCAATAAAAAGCTGTGCACTTTAATAAAAAAAATGACATTAAGCGGTTTAAAAAAGCCCCTTTTCTTTATTTAATTGGGAAGGGTTTTTTATGTCTCTAAAAACTCCCCCCATTTTGCAAAGTTATCCCCCTTTATTAGGGCCCAAACCAAAAAAACCGTATTTTGGGTGTTAAAAAACATCAAGAACATGTGAAGGGGTAGGGTTTTTTGAGCAAGGTTGCCCGTTAGAATTTGCCCCCCCCCACCCCAAACAAATTTTTTTAATTTCCCCAAAAATGAGGAAAAAGGTCTTAAATCCGCTAGCATAGATTTTGGGGGTTTGGACTACCCTCAAACGAAAAATTGTACTTTCGTTATTTTTGGATTAAAAAACTTTTCACTTGCTTTGCGAATGGTTCCCTTTATCTTCGCACAGAATAAAATACCTTTAAGCGATTTCTGCCCACACTAAATTTAAAATTCCCTATGCGTCTGCCCTGCTTTGGATAAATTTTAAAGGACGAGTTTTGGGAATTTTTACTAAAATTTTGACTATATGTTGCCCAAATCACCTTGCTAAATTTTTGTTTTCTAACAACATCAAAATTAAAAGGAAAGTCGAAAGTGTACCCCTTTTCTTTGGTTTGATGATTTATATACAGTTTGAGTCACAAAATTAGTTCGTATGACAATTGTCCTTTTAAAGCCCCCTTTAAAGGGGAAAGGGGCATGCGCTTTTTAAAAACCAAAATCTAAGGGGTTTGGAAAAAAACGATTCCCTAAAAGCCCTAACTTACAGCTAAAGCCTTTTTGTGCTTTTATCATGGGGGCGAGTTTGGCGCCTATTCTAAGTTTTTTAGTGCTTCTTCCCTTGGCCCATTCCCTTTAAACGCAAGATTTCCCCTTTTATTCGCGGTTAGCATAGAAGAATAGGGTTTAAAAAAAGTCTGCAATTTTTAAAAAAAATACTTTTTTTCCCCCCAAGGTTTTTAAAAAATTTTTTTCCCATTGCCCCTCCCAAAATTTTGGAAAATGTTCTGGTTGGGTCTGTTGTTGAAGGATTTATTTTTTAAAAAAAAGGGGCAGAGCCCGGCACAATCAAATCATTTTGCCCTAGGTTGGGGAAAATTTAAAAAGTAAAAATTTGGGTCTGCACAATAGTTGGGAATTTTTTGGAACAGTTAAAATTCCGGTTTTTTTCCCTTTAACCCCCATGGGGTTCTTTTAGGGTTTCCCATGCGGGTCAAGAATCGAGCCATTATTTGACTTTTTATAAAAAAAAATAAAAAGTTAAATTTTTTAAAAAAGGGGGGGATTTAAATTTTGATATTTGGGGATCTTTGGAGACGAAAATGGATGAAAAAAATTTAAAACAGGGGGGCGCCAAAGATTCATTTCCCGGCCCTGAATTTAAAAGAAAGGACGGTGAAGCATTTTAAAAAGTTTGCATAAAACCCCCCTTTTTTAGACCCAAAGATTTTGAACGAGATTATGATGGCCTTTTTTATTTTAAAAGGGCGAAAAGGGAAAAGTTTTTAGTTAAAAATAAAAGAAAACCCAAACAAAGTTTTTTTAGGTTTAAGTACAATTAACCAAAAAATTAAGGAAAAAAATCTGATCGCCTTGGGGGATTCCAAACCAAAAAACCCAAAAATTAAAAAGGAAAACATCCCGAACCCCCAAAAAATTTGATAGGGAAGCATTTTTCTAACCTTCAAAAAAATCAAAAAGAACTCCCCACATTCCCCCCAAAAAATAGAACTTCAAAAATTTTAAATTCCCAAAAGCAAAACAAAACAACAAAAAGTAATAAAAAGCAAAAAAACCCGTTTTTTTAGAAAAAAAGATTTAAAAAATTAATGAACCCCCAATTTCCCCCCCAAGAATTAAAGTTTTTAATCTGTTAAAAAAAATTAAGACGAATTAACAGACAATTTTAGCAAAATGGATAAAAAAGATAGGAATTTGAAAAAAAGAAAAAAAAATCCTTTACTGACACGCCAATTTGGGGGTGATGGGTAAAGAAAAAAATAGAACCCCGATAAATTTTAAAATTGGGAAAAAAAAGAGGGAGAAATAAAAAAGCGGGGTTACTAACCGAGACCCAATTCGAAAAATCAAAGTGATAGAATAAGAGAAAATATCCCAAAAAAAAATTTTTATGAAAACAAGCTTGCAGAACGAAACGAAAAAAATGTTTTGGGGGGGGGTTAAATTGGGTTTTGGTTTGGGTTTGTTTGGGGTTGGTTTTTTTTTTGGGGGTTTTTTTTTCCTTGTTGTTTGGGTTGTTTTTTTTGGGGTTTTTTTAGGGAAAGGTTAATTTGAATGGGAATAAAGGTTTTTGGCCTTGGTTTGCAATAAGCAAAGGGGGTTTGGGTTTTGGGGGGGGCATTAGGGCCTTGGTTGGGTTTTTTAAAATTTTGTGTAAAGACCCGTAAAACCAGGGGTTTTAAAAAAAACAGTTGTCCTTTTTAATTTTTAAAAAAATTTTTGCGGTTTTGGGTTTTTCTTTACCGGGTTTAATTAAGGGGGAGTGTTTTTTTTTGGTTTTTTTACTGGCCCGAAAGTGTTTTTTTTTTTTGGAATGAAAAATTTCATTGTTTTTTAATTGGGTTTACCCATTTAGGGAAAAAAAGACAAGTTTAAAAAAGGGCCCCAAAATTAATTTAACGTGCTGTCTTTTCAAATTAAGGTCCCAAATTTTTTTGGGGGTTTTCATTTGGCTAAGGGTTTTGGCCTCGGGGGGGGGAAAACTTAATCTTGGGGGGGTCAAAAATTGTTTTTTTATTGTTTGTTAATAATTTTGGCAAATTTTGTCCGTTTTTAACCCCTTTTTTCTTAAAGGACCCCAAAAAAAAAAAAAAAAAAGGGTTTCCCGTTGGTTTATTTTTTTCCACGGAATTGGGGTCCAAAAAAGGCCCCCTTTTTTTAAACCGTTCCAACAAAAAAAGTTTTCTTTTCGAATTTTTTGGGCGAATTGGGTAAAAATTTGGTAACCTTTTTAAAAAAATTAAGGGTAAAAAAATGAAATTATTGGGCCCCAAAAGTAAAATTTTTTTTGGGATTACCCCGTAAAAACCCCGTTTGCCGAAACCGCTTTTGGCTTTGCACCAGCAAACCCCCAAACGGGGGAAAATCCAATAGGGGGTTTAAAAATTTGGTTTATTCCCCTTTTTTAAAGGTTTAGTTGGGGACAAAAAGGGAAAAAAAGGGATCGTTTTATTTTTTGTTTATTTGGGGGGGGGCCGGCCCAAAGAAGGGAAGATGGTAAAGGAGGGAAACCGTCATTTTTTTGTTTAAAAAATTTTGGAACCCCAAAAAAAAAGGGGTCCTAAGGATTTAAAAACATTATTTTTAAAGTGGCAACAAAATTTTTCGGTTTTAGAAAATTTTTTTAAAAACCTTAATTAAATTTGGGGAAAAGGAATTAAAAGGTTTGTTTTGGGTAAGCGCTCCAGTTAAACAAACCCAGGGTTTTAAGGGTTGGTAAAAAAGAAAATTATAACCTTTGGGTTTTCCCCAAAAGGGCAATGAAAATTTAAAAAGGGTTAACCCTTTAAACCCCCAAAACCCCGTTTTTTGAAAAACACAAAATGTTTAAGGTTTGAATAAAAATGCAGGAAACTAAAAATTTTTGGGGGTTAAAAACCCCCTTTTTTTAAAGGGGGAAAGGTAAACTGCTTAATTATTTCTCTTTTCCTTTAAATTTTGTTGGGGCACAAAAACGGTTTATAAATTCCTTTAATTTTTTAAGAGTAGTCGGAAACCGGATATTTTTCATTTTTTTTAAAATTTAACAAATTTTAAATTTTGTTTTTAAAAAAAGTTTGGGGGGAACAATTTTAAAAAAAGACCCAGCCAAAAGGGGAAAATTTTGAACTGGTTTTTAACGGTTTTGGGGGAAAAAAAAAAACCCACAAAAATTGGGCGCGGGGGCCCAAAAAAAAAATTTTTCAACGCCTTTTTGGGTTAATTTAAAAATTTAAAAAACCCAAGGGGGGAAAGAAGGTTTAAAAAGGTTTTTTAGGGTAAATACCTTTTAAAATGTGGTTATTAAAAGGGGTTGGGCTTTTTAAATAAAAAGGCAATTGAAAAATAATTTGGCCCTTTTGAAATTTAAAAAAATTTTAAAAAAATATTAAATTTAAAACCTAGTTTTAAAAAAGGAAAAAATTTAAATTATAAAAATTTTTCCCTTTTTAGGCTTAAAAATTTGAAAAATTCAAGGCCCTTTTAAAAGTTTTTGCCGGGCAAAATCAAAGAGGGGAAATCGCCTTTGGAAAAATTCAAACCCCCCAAAAAATTCGTTTTAAAGGAAACTTCACAAAAAAACTTTCCGAGAAAAAGGGTCCTTTAAATTTTTTAAATTTCCGTCAAAAAGGGAAGGGATTTGGGGGTTATGAAATTAAAAAGGGTTTAAAATTTAGTTTAAAAAAAAAGCGTTAACATCTTTTTAAAAATTTAAGTCCGCCCCAAAGGGGGGAAAGGGTTTTAAAAAGGAAAAAACTTTTTTTTAAATAAAAAATTTTCGAATAAAATTAAAAGTCCGGGGGCCGAAGGGGTTTTTTTACTGAAAAAAAAAAAAAAAAAAAAAAAAAAAAAAAAAAAAAAAAAAAAAAAAAAAAAAAAAAAAAAAAAAAAAAAAAAAAAAAAAAAAAAAAAAGGGGGGGGGGGGGGGGGGGGGGGGGGGGGGGGGGGGGGGGGGGGGGGGGGGGTTTTGAAACCGGGGGGGGGGGGAGTTTTGGAAAATTAAAAAGAAATTTTAATTTAACCCTTTGGGAAATTTTAAAAAAAAAAAATTTAAATTCCTTTGCGGGGTTAAAACGGATGGGAAAGGCAAAAAAAATTAAAACTTTATGGGGCAAAAAAAACCCCCCTTTCAAAAATTTAGCGGAGGGGATCAAAGCGGGGGGAAGTTGTGAAATGTGATAACCTACACATTGTTTTAGAAATAAAATAAAAACTGTACTAAAAAATAATGTCGCGGGGGCCAGAAGAACCAGGAGTTACATTAGCGCCTTAAGGTGTATAACTTTAGAATTAAAAGACTTGCAGACGTTGCGGACTTTGAACAGAATGGTGAGATAGGCGCTTTGTATGGTTTTGAGTACACTAAAGATGGTGATTATAAACGCAAAGAGGTTGGCGACAGCAAAAAGTTTCCTAAACTAGAACAACTGCGCAATCTAGAAGCAAATAATGTTGGCCAGTATGAATATAAAATAGTTCGAAAACCTGACCTCAAATGGCACTTAGAACCATATTTAGAATGGGAAATAAAATTTGAATTCATAAGCCCATTTACATTTTTTAGCCGTCAAAAAAGTTTCAGAAAAGCATTCAACTCTGGCCCTTTACATGTAAGTCTTATGCCGGACGACAATAGTCGGAAAGAGATTGAAATAACGCCGTATGGGAAAAAACAGTACATCCTCCACAGAAAAGAAACGGTTCTAAAGGAAGCTTCTACAAAATTACAGTTCTTTCCAAGCAGAAAAATTAGGAGATGCGTTCACAATAATATTTGAAATTTCTGTCTTTAAAGATGTAGAGAGGGATGGGGTTGTGGGCGTTAGTGATGACCTTATAAAAGGAATTAATATTAGCTGGCAAAACTTAGACGTTAAACATCTTAAAGTTACCATCGTCGTTCTTCATAATGGTGAGGATATTAAGGTTGTAACAACAAGCAACAAAATCAATGTTGACTTAAATAGAAACAATTTTACAGAACTGAATTGGATTAATCTACACATTTAGGCCTCATAGGGTTTTATTATACTGAACAAGTTTTGACGGAGAGTATGATAAAAATAATAACTGGATTAGATTAAATTCTGCTATAAAACTATGGAGCAGTTAAACTTTATGACAAAAACCCCTCATTGTTCATTAATTTGTGGACAAACTGGTTGTGGAAAAACAATATTTATCCTCAACCTGTTACAAACAGTTTATCGTTATAATTTTGATCATATTGTAATTTTCTGCCCAACATTTAAATGGAACAAAGCATATCATGATAGAAGGTTTATATGGACTGATGATAACATATTTTTAGTTAATCCTAGCAATAAACTGAGTGAGTGTCTAGAAACGCTTTTTTATATTGTTTGAGGGAACGCAGACACTATTATTATAGATGACTGTTCAGCAGAAAAAGACATAGTTAAAAAAAGAAACACTTTGTCAAAACTGGCTTTCAGTGGAAGACATGCTGGAATAAGTGTGTGGATTTTATGTCAGAAATACAACTCGGTTTTAAAAGACTTTAGAGAACAGTTAAAGACTGTAGTGTTATTTCACATGAAAGACAGAGACGCATTTGATGAATGTATGCGTGAAAATGATGTTATTGAAAACGATCAGGAAAAACATAGGATTAAGCAAAAACTAAAATCTGAAAAGTTTAGTAAATTAGTATTAAAAACGGATAACCCTACACAGTATGTTTGTTTGTAGATAATCGTTATTTTTTGGTTATTGAAAGAGAATGTGTGATGGATTATTCATTGTTAAAGCCTTACTTGTCAGAGAACAGAGAAATGTGTGGTCTGGAGTCGCCCGGTCGAAACTGGTTGAGACCGGGGAGCCAGAACACACATTTCTCTGTTCTCTGGAGTAAATGTTGTCATGCATGCGTGTGTGCAAGAGTGACAGTGTGACAGTAAACATCTGGCATGCGCTTTTTTCTGTCTTAGAACTCTCTCTCTCTCTCTCTCTCTCTCTCTCTCTCTCTCTCTCTCCTCTCTCTCTCTCTCCTCTCCTCTCTCTCCTTTCCCCCCTGCACACATTCCCTGCCCTCTCTCAGCCCACCCCACACCCCACGGCTACTCTCAAAGTGTGGGAAGCAGCGCCGAGGTCTGCTACGCGTCACTGGGTACCATCGGCCACCTGTCGTGGTCATGACTCCTTGCAGACACGTCTGCCCCTTATGACAGAAGAAGGGTGATCTCTCAGAGGAGACTCTTGTTACTATCAGCACTGGTGGGCTGGCAACTGCAGGAGACAGCCGCTTCGTCAAAGATGCAGACTGGGGGAAGGTGGGGTATGGGGGTGGTGGGGGTGGGAGTGGTGGTTGGGGGTGGGGGGTTGGATGGGTTTCAGGTTGTGATGGGCTTGAAGAGAAAGTGAGAAGAATGGTAAGGACTGTGGTAGAATGAGATGTGTTGGTGGGGTTTAGTTTGATGATCTTGTGATCAGATTTGGTTGATAGTGAGTCTTTTATGAATGCATGAAGGTTTAGTAACACGCTTACAACACATGTACACACACACACACACACACACACACACACACACACACACACACACACACACACACACACACACACACACACACACACACACACACGCACACACACACACACACACACACACACACACACATACGCACACACACACACACATACACACACGCGCGCACGCGCACTCACGCACACACACACACCTCGGTTTCTGAATTCAGATGCTAACACTACACTATTCGTTTTTGACGCTAGACGATTACGATGAGGATTTGTAATTCTCATATCCCCACCTTTTCTATTCTGTTCCCCAGGCACACACAATACAACTATCAACTCCCCAATTTTTTTTTCTGAATGAAATCGAGAAACTGATCCCAGAATTAAAAACCTAGAGGCCACCATCAGAAATCAAAGAGTTTCATCAGTAACTATCCAGACCCAAAGAGCATCCCTCGGAGAAGTCTTTCGAAATAGTCGGCATTTCCTGGTTTGTCACGGAGAGCTCTAAATCTTCCCTGCCATCTCGAATGGTAAAGCGGCTTATCAAGGGGCTTTGTCGGGGTTTCTTTGGGTGTCGTGTGAGTGTGGGGAGAGTGAGGAGAAGATTTGAGCCTTTGGCTTAAGAGTTACCCGGGAAACTTCCAGTCAGAATTATTCACAGCGTCTTCAAATTGAGACCCAGGGATGGATGGAGGCTGCGGTTACTGTGTCCAGAAATGTTAAGCCACACATTTTTTCCCTACGTGTTGATCAGCCAATACTGTCATTTCTCTCTCTCTCTCTCTCTCGTCGCTCTCTCTCTCTCTCTCTCTCTCTCTCTCTCTCTCTCTCTCTCTCTCCTCTCTCTCTCTCTCCTCTCTCTCTCTCTCTCTATATATATATATATATATATATATATATATATATATAGTGTGTGTGTGTGTGTGTGTGTGTGTGTGTGTGTGTGTGTGTGTGTGTGTGTGTGTGTGTGTGTGTGTTCAGTCGGCACGATTATTCCTACATTTTATATTTCCTTCATGTGTTTTTCAGTGTGCAATGTCTTATCTTATGTTTATTTTCCTGCATGTGTTGATCATACAGCTCGAACGTTGTTGTTTTTTCCCTGCTTAATACTTACTTCTAACTTCACCTCTAACTATTTCAAAAATGTGTCGTTCAGTCAACAAAGTCTTATCCAACCTTCTGTCACAGAAAACATTCATTCTAGTTCGGCACTCTTCCTAGCGTTCACATCATGTGTCACAACAGCCTTGTTGTTTCCTACTTCTTCCGCAATTCTTCAAAATCCTAACAACTTCATTTCCAAAAGAACACAAACTGTCCAAAATATTTAACAAAAACACTGTCAAACTATCGTACTCATGTATGCCCAACCTCAAAAACCTGATTGACGCATCCAACAAAATGAAAATCAACACAGCAAAGAAGGGTGAAGAAAGGAAATCTTGCAATTGCACCAGAAAGGAGCAGTGCCCACTAAACAATAAATGTCTTCACAACAACATTGTATACCAGGCTACTGTGACATCAGAAAATGAAAAAGAAACATACATAGGGATCACTGAAAACCACTTCAAAACCAGATATGCAAACCACAAACAGTCATTTAATAAAGAAAAATATAAAAACCAAACAGAACTGAGCAAATATATCTGGAAACTTAAAGACGCAAAAACAAACTACAATATATCTTGGAAAATCATAAAAAGAGCATCACCATACAGCAATGTTTCAAAAAGGTGCAACCTATGTTTAACTGAAAAATGGTTAATACTATGCAAACCACACTTAGCAACTTTAAACACCAAAACAGAAATAGTAAACAACTGCAGGCATAAATGGAAATCGTTGTTAGTGAACACACCCAAAACAAAAACCTGAAAGCCCCCCAAAAACACGTGCAGCCAACCCGCACGTGCAAACAACCGCAAACGGGAGCCCACACGCTATATAACATCGGCGGTGGGCAAACCAAAAACCATCCTGATGACAGCGCAACACGCTCGAAACAAATTTGTAGATAGTTTTAAGATTCCTCTTTTAACTTGTTTTAACTATAATATATATAATATATATATATATATATGGGTAAACAAACAAACGAACAAATAAATTAATGAATAAATAAGAAACAAAAATGCCAGTTGATACTTGTGGGATGAGACATAGTAGATGCCTGGTACAGAATTAAACCAACGCGCTGATCAGGTCTTGGAATAAACTGGAGCCCAAAGCAGCCCCACTGGGAGACATTGCCTACTGAACAGGTGCAGACAGCCTGCAGAGTGAAACAACGAACAGGTAAAAACACATCCTCTGAATTCCAGACTCCAGTGAAAGAAGAAGACATACGGAAGAAAAATAATCCTTAAAAAGGAGAGATGAAGGCTGTGTCAGAAGTAAAGAAGAAAGGGCGAGAAAAACTCTAGGCAGACCATGAGTGCTTCTTCATACACTCTTTCCGGATCGCCAGGAACCTCTCAGAGCAGCCAGAATCAGGACACTCACAGCAGAC
>CM031595.1:84036064-84050533 GCA_018398815.1 Conus ventricosus | reverse complement strand
AATAGCTAATCTTGGAAGTAGACTTAGATTACTTAGAACTACCGATCTCCACAACGATTATCCCTAGCCTCAGAAAGGTTAAAGATGAGTTCCATGAACCGCCTAAACTTGTTCCAAATCTTAGACACAAACTAAATATGTGTGTCATTACAGACTCCTACAGTTTTACTTAAGACACGGATTAAAGCTGACGTGCTCATAGAATCATGCTTTGATCAAGAGCCCTTTATGAGGCATACATCAAGAGAATACTGATCTTAGAGCCCAAGCCATTGATGCTTCAGAAAAAGACTTCTTTAAACTGATGAACAACAGCTGTTTTGGTTAAAACCATGGAGAACGTACACAATCGTAAAGACGTTAAATTAGTTACAAAAGAAAACCAAGCAATTAAGTTTGCCTCTAAACCCAACTACCAAGACTTTAGAAGATTTAACGACAGCCTGGTTGGCATTATGATGAAGAAAAAGGATGTTAAGTTAGACAGCCGGTGTTATATCGGCTTTACCGTATTAGAGTTGTCAAAATTGTTAATGTTAGAATTTCTGTATGACACTTTAAAACCGCTGTACCCAGAAGCAAGAGTTTCTTACACAGACACTGACTCTTTTATTCTAGACGTCCCAACTGAAGACTTCTATAAGGATTTAGAAACAGAAGTAGCTAAAGGAGTTGATGGGTGGTACGACACATGCGACTATCCAAAAGACAGCCCTTTACATTCAACTGTGAACAAGAAAGTAATTGGAAAGATGAAGGATGAACTTAATGGGACAGTTATAAAAGAATATGTTGGTTTGAGATCAAAGATGTATAGCGTTGCCAGCCAGACTTCTGTAATGAAGAAGGCTAAAGGCATAAGTAAAGAAGTTGTCAAAAAAATATATAACTCACGACAACTACAAGCAAGCTCTCTTTGAAAACAAAGTATTTCATCAGCACAAATGTTAATCTGCGCTCTACTCTTCATCAAGTAAACACAACTGCTGTTAACATAAAATCACTTGTCTCTAACAATAACAAGAGAATTTACATCAGTTCTGAGCTTTCATATGCTGTAGGACATTGGAGAACTTTAAAAGATTAACTCGACTAACTACTTCCAGCACTATTAACGCCCGCGGGACTGGGCCCTTACTACTTTTCTAATACGTCTTCTACTTCCAGCTCTATCAATAAATCAGTAACAAACAACTGGCTTTCCGTCTTGATTGGTTATTTTTACATCCAATGAATTTATATCTACGCTAATTAATTCTTTAAATTGGCTGTCTCCGTCAAACGTATAAAACTGATAATCGCAAAACCCCGCCCTAGTTGGTAGCAAAACCTTTAAAACTGTAGATGGAGACCGGTAAACAATTAGCACATGTTTTTAAACTGTTGTAATGGACATACAACATTGGGTTCACGAGAAAATCAGACGGTCTTATTACCTTTAAACTCATAAATGCCCCATTCTACAAGGCCGTGTGTGTGAGCATGTGTTTCGCCACTATTATAAAAGCCCAAATTCGAGCAAGGCTTCTAGGGAAACATACTCCCTTTTTCTTTTAAGTTCTGGAAATTTATAGTAATAAGATGTCATTAATTTTTAACTAATTAAATTGCTAAAACTTCTCTAAAGACAAGTTGTAGTAACATCGCACAGCTTATTTCTGTCCATTCAGCAGTTATAGGCCAACAAGCCTTACACATTTCTGCCCAATATTTGTGTTGAGTCAAGCGAGGCATGTAAATGTGTATAGTACTAGGGAAATAGTCCCGAAGTGGACGTCATTTTTCACATTGTGTGTGTGTGTTGTCATTGTTGAATATCGCCTGACCTCTTGTGACAAGTTCATGCGTATCACATTATCTACAGAAAATAACCTAGTTGAGTTTGGTATTAAAAGAATTTCGGATTCCGCATTTATTCCAATTTTAAAATTTTAAAAGGTTTTTTTTTAACAACTGGCTTTCCCGGGGGTTTTTTTAAATTGGTTATTTTTTAACAACCCAATAAAATTTAAAAATTCTTTTTCGCCTAAAAAATTATTTAAATTAAAAAATTTGGGGGTTTTTGGGGTTTTTTTTTTAAAAAAATTTTATTTAAAATGATAATGGAATTAAACCCCCCTTAAAAAGGTTGGGTAAAAAAAAATTTAAAACTTTTAAAATAAGAAGCCCTTTGAAAAAAATTTTTAAAAAAATTTTTTAAAATCGGGGTTAAAATTTTCCCAAAAAAAAATTGGGGTTTTAAACCAAAAAATCGGACGGTTTTTTAAATTTTTAAAACCCTTTTTAAACCCCCATTCCCTACTTTCCTTGTTTTTGGGGGGACATTGGGGAATTTAAAAAGAAATTCGAAACTTAAATACATCCCCTTTTTTCCCCGGGGCGGGAATTTTTATTAATTAAAAATTTTTCCCTTTTAAATTGGTTTAACAATTTAAAATTCGTAAAAACCTCAAAACTTCTTTGGTCCTTGGAAAGGTTTATTTTTTCGCCCAAATTAAATTTTATTATCCTTAAACCCCTTTTTAAATTTTTTAAATTTTTTGGTTTTGGGTAAAACGAGGAAAAACGGGGAAAATGGTCGGGAAAACCCTCCCCCAAAAGTTGGGTAGAAAACCCTTTCTGTGTGGGCCCATTTTTTAAAAAATGCCGCCCTTTTTTAAAAAACTTTTAAAGGGCTACAACATTTTTTACAGGAAAATAACCATTAGTTTTTTAAAAAAAATTTGGGGGCCCCATTCTACCAAGGGGCCGGTTTAACATTTTTTCTCACCACTATTTAAAGGCCCCCAAAATTCCCCCAAAAAGGACCTTTTTTAGGGAAAAAAAATACTTAAATTTTTCCCTTTAAAGCTGGGTTTATGTAGAAAAATTTTTGCCTCATTAATTTTTCCTCTGAGTGTAAAAGCTAAAAATTTTCCCTCCCTTAAAGAAAAAAATTTGGCAGTTAAACCTTCGGGGTTATTTTATTTTTTTTTAAAAATGATTGCCTTGTTCGTCCTTAACTTTAAACCCCGTTTTTTTGGGAGCCTTTTCAGATATGTTTGCCCACATAACTTAAAAAACCCAATTTCTTTTAAGGGAAAACCCTTTTTAATTACCGCCCTTTTGTCAATTGGGTTTAGGTTAAAGGGCAAACTTTTTTGTTTTTGTTGGTTTATAAAGATGCGCATTTTTTTTTTATCCTATTTAAAAAAAAAAAAAAAAAAAAATTTTGGGTGTTTTTTTCAATATTTTAAACTTAACTTTTAAAATGTAGGGGGCTTTTTTTAAAAACCCCAAATTTTTGCTTCACTTTTTTAACCCATTGCAGTGATGGATCATCGGTTTCCCAAAGTCAGACTTGAAAACCTTTGCTCACTTTTTTTTTTTTAAACCCCGCCTAAATAAAAAATTGATAGAGGGGCCATCAGCAGGGTCTTAAAAACCCTTTGGTTTTTTTTCCAAAATCATTTTTAAAATTTTTGCCTTTTTCGCGAAAACTAGGGGCCTCGGGGGTGGGGGTTTTTTTTCTAATCCCCAAACCCTTTAAAAAATTTTTCCTAACCTTTTAAAAG
This sequence comes from Conus ventricosus, assembly GCA_018398815.1. Taxonomy (NCBI): domain Eukaryota; kingdom Metazoa; phylum Mollusca; class Gastropoda; order Neogastropoda; family Conidae; genus Conus; species Conus ventricosus. The sequence goes on along the minus strand of CM031595.1, from coordinate 84,046,979 downwards.
GGCAGTATTTAACTTTCATGTTTTTTAAACCGTAAAAGACGAAATACAAAGAACTAAAAGTGCCCCTTTCCCTAACGACAACGCTTTTTAAATCCATTTTAAACCCCCCAAGGGAAAATAATGCAAATAAAAAGGAATTTTGAAACAAATTTTTAACTTTAAAACCTTAAAATTGTTTTAAAAAAACAAAAGTTAAAAAAACCGCAATCTGGGTTAGGCACATTGTTTTTGGGGCAAAACTTTTTTGGGGAATATACTTAGGGACTATGGCCCGGTCACCCCTCTTTTCAACCAAACGCAAAATTTTTCGATTGGGGTCCTTAGAACAAAAACCCCAAATTGCCTGGACAACATTGATCTTAGAAAAAATAAAGGTTTCTAACCCTTTCCCCGGGCGTGCAAAGACTAAATTTACTCCATAAGAACACCCCCTTTGGGGGTCTATTAGGGGAAAAGGCACAAACCAATTTACAAAGTAGATCAATCTACAGGTTTTGATGCTAGAAAAAAATTTTCTAGCTAATTTAGAAGTTTCCCTATTAATCTCCCTTTTTGATTTCCCTGCCAGCTACCAAAGGAATAAAGACGTTTTTTGACATGCTAGGTAAAAGGTGGTTTTTTTTTGGGGGTTGTGGATTTTTCTGCTCCCCTCGACCTTAGATTTCAAAATTGGCCTTTAATACAAATTATAACAATGAAATCCTCATAGCTGGGGGCCGACCAAGATTGGGGGCAAATAAATACTTAAACAAAAGGCCCCCGTTTCCACCCTTTTTAAAGAAAGTCCCTTTAACCCCTGAAGAAAGCGACCCAGTTAAAAAAAACCCAGAAAGCCCCCCAAAAGCCAGAAAGCACCCCGGGAAAGCACTCCACCATTTAAATTGTGCCTCACATTTAAAAGTCACCCCTAGCGAAAAGACCCCCTTGTTGTATTTTTAACTTTTATTTGGATTACCCTTAACTTTTTTTTTCACAAAAAATTTTAACCCCAGCACCCTATGCACCCAAACGTCCACAGATGGTGGGGCCAAAATTTTAACCAGAAAACCCTTAAACCTATAGAGACAAAACCCAACTAACAACATTTCCAATTTTTCCCGGGAAAGAGCATAAAGGTTTTTGGCGCAAAATTTCTTTTAATAAGTTTGTAGATAGGGAAATTTTGTTTTCTAAATCCAATTTTTAAACCAGGCTGAGGGTTTGGGGGGCTACGGGGCCCTGTTGGCGCGTTTCCCCTTTTTTAAAGCTTAAACGAGTTTTAAAAGGATAGCAAACCCAACAGCTTTTAATATGCTAACTATTGTAACCCCCCTTTTCCCAAACCAAGCCCTTTAAATTCTTTCAACAAAACAAAATTTTTCATAAAGTATTTGTTTTTATTTCTCTTACTCTGCTTGTTTGTGAGGGCAAATTGCGCCCCTGTTAGTAGACAGCACTTCTAACCCTAGCTGCCCTTTTGTAGCTTTAAAAAATCCTGTTTTTTTCTGCTGTTTTTCTACCTTTTCTTTTTTCCCCAAAATTGTTATAAATTGCATCAGCCAGTTTATTTTTTTTTTTTAAATTTCCCTATCCAGCTCCCCAATTTTTTGGGGCCAAAATTGTTTGTTATTTTCCGCCCCTTATTGTTCTTTAAAGCCCCTTTAAAAGCCCCAGGTTTTTCCAAACCCCATGGGGCAATGGAAAAAATCGTAAATTTTGTTTTTAACTCTGCGTCTCCTCATTAAAATTGTTTAAAATTTTGGCTACTAGTTTTTTCGCTCTTTTAATTGATTCATCTGTTTTTTGGGAGTTAAATTTAAAGAGGAATTTTTTTGTTTTTTTAGATTGTGTTGGGAAAATTTCTTCCCCAAAAGCTCTTTTTAAAAGTTTTAACGACTTGGGGCTCTAAGCTCTAAAGGGTTTTAAAGTGTTCTGCCCTTAGAAAAAGGGGGTTTTCCCCAAAATTGGCTTAGTTTTAAAAAAACTTGTTTGGGTTTTGAGTTGAAGAAACCCTTTTCCCCGGCCGGCCCTCCTCCCCCAACCCCAGCTCTTATATACAAATGCCGCCCATTTTCCCTCAAAATCGTTAGGGCAACTATTTCTGTAAGCTCTCGCCCTTTTGGGCTTTTATAGAAGGGAATTAAAATTCTTTCTCGCAATAGTTTTTTTAAATGGGTTTAGGGAGTAAAGAACCTACTCCTTTAGTTCTTAAACCGTTTTTAAAAGGGAGTGAAGAACCTTCCCCTTTTAGGCCCCTTTTAAATTTAAGGGGCCCCGCCGCTTCTTTCAAGCTCTTCTTGCAAGGGAGGGGACTAAAAAATTTTTTTTTTTTTTCCCCCCCCAAAAAAAAACCCCAAAAAAAATAAAAATTTTTTTTTTTTTTTTAAAAAAAATTTTTTTTTTTTTTTTTAACCTTTGGGGAAGGCCCCCCCGGGAAAAAGGGGGGAAAAAAAAAAAAAAGGTTAAAAAAAAAAACCCCCCCCCCAAAAAAAAATTTCCCTTTAGGGCCCCGGGGGGGTTTTTTTTTTGGGGAGGGTTTTTAAAAAACCCCCAAAAAAAATTTTTAAAACCCCCTTTTTTGTTCTTTTTGGAACCGGGAAAATTTTTTAAAAAAAAAACCCGGGGGGGGGAAAAAAAAAAAAAAAAATTTTTTTTTAATTTGGGCTTCCCCCCGGAAAAAAAAAAGGAAAATTAAAAAAAAAACCCAAACCCCCAAAAAAAAAAATTTAAAAAAAAAAAAAAAAAAATTTAAAAACGGGGAAAAAAAAAAAAATCCCCCAAATTTTTTGGGGAAAACCCCCCCCAAAAAAAAAAAACTATTTAAAAAAAATTTTTTTGGTTTTTTTTTTCCCCCCCCCAAAAAAACCCCCCTTCCCCGGTTTAAAAACCCCCTTTTTTTTAAAAAAAACCCCTTTGGGGGGAAAAAATCTTTTTTAAATTTTTTTTTTGGGGAAAATTTTAAAAAATTTAAAAAAAAAAAAAAAAATTTTTTAAAATTCCCCAAAAAATTTTTTTTTAAAAAAAAAACCCCCTTTTAAAAAAAAAAAATTTTAAAAAAAGAACCCTTTTTAAAAAATTAAAAGGGGGGTTTTTAAACCCCGGCCTTTTTTTTTTTAAAAAATTTTTTTTTTTTTTAAAAAAAAAAAAAAAAAATTTTTTGGGTCCGGAAAAAAACCCCCGGGGGGGGGGCAAAAATTTTTTTTTGGGGGGGGGGTTTTTTTTTTAAAAAAAGGGGGGTTTAAAAAATTTTTTTTCCAAAAAAAAAACCAAAAGGCCCCAAAAAAAATTTTTTTAAAAAAAACCCCAAAAAAAAAAAAAAATTTTAAAATTTAAAAAAAAATTTTTCCCTTTTTTTTTTTTAAAAAACCCCCTTTTTTTTTTTTGGGGGGGGAAAATTTTTTTTAATTGGGGAAAAAAAAAAAAAAAAAAAAGGAAAGGGGGAAAAAAAAAAAAAAAAAAAAAAGGAAAAAAAAAGGGGACGGGGAAAAAATTTTTTTTTTTGGGGAAAAAAATAAACCGGGTTTTTTTTTTTTTAAAAATTTTTTTTTTAAAAAAAAAAGGGTTTTTAAAAAAAAGGGGGGGAATTTTAAAAAGGGGGTTTAAAAAGGGGGTTTTTTAAAAAAAATTTGGGGGGGGCCAATTAAAATTTAAAAAATTTTTTAAAAAAATTTTTAAAAAAAAAGGGGGGAAAAAAACCCCCCTTCCCAAAAATTTTTTGAAAATTTTTGGGGTTTTTTTTTTAAAAAAATTTTTAAAAAAAAAAAAAAAAATTTAAAAATTTTAAAAAAGTTTTTTCCCCCCCCCAAAAAATTTTTTTAATTTTTGGGATTTTTTAAAAATTTTTTTTTTTTAAAATTTTTTGGGGGTTAAAAAAAAAAAAAAAAAAAAAAAAAGGAAAAACCCCCCCGGGAAAAATTAAAATTTAAAAATTTTTTTGGAAAAAAAAAAAAGGGGGGAAAAAAAAAAGAAAAAAAAAACAATTTTCCCCCTTAAAAAGGTTTTGGGGGGGTTTTGGGAAATTTTAAAAAATTTAAAAAATTTTTTTGGGGTTTTTTTTAAAAAAAAAAAAAAATTTTTTTTAGGGGCCCCCCCTTTAAAAAAAAATTTTTTTTGGGGGGGTTTAATCCCAAAAAAAATTTTTTTTTTTTTAAAAAAAACCAAAAAAATTGGGTTTTTTTTTTTCCAAAAAAAAGAAAAAGGGAAAAAATTTTTAAAAAAATTCCGGGAAAAAAAAAAAAAAAAAACCCTTTTTAAAAAAAACCCCCCCTTTTTTTTTTGGGGGGGGGCCCCTTTTTGGGTTTTTAAAAAATTTTTTCCAAAAAAAAAATTTAGGGTTTTTTAATTTTTTTATTTAAAAAAAGGGGGGGAAAAAAAAAAAGGGTTTTCCCCGGGGGGGGGGGGAAAAAAAAAAGGGGAAAAAAAAAATTTTAAAAACCAAAAGGGTTTTTTTAAAATTTTGGTTTAAAGGGGGGGTTGGGGGAAAAAAAAAAAATTTTAAAAAAAAAAAAAAACCCCAAAAAAAAGGGAAAAAAAAGGGGGGGGGAAAAAAAAATTTTTTAAAAAAATTTAAAAACAAAAGGGGGGGGTTTTTTTAAAAAAAAAAAAAAAATTTTTTTCTTTAAAAATTTCCCCCCAAAAAAAAAATTTTGGGGGGGGGTTTCCTTTTTTTTTGGGGGGGCCCCCCAAAAAAAAAATTTTTTAAAATTTTTGGGGTTTTATTTTAAAAAAAAAAAAAAAAAAAAGGGCCCCCCTTGGAAGGGCCCAAAAATTTTTCCTTGGGGGAAAAAAAATTTTTTCCTTTTAAAAAAACCCCCCAAAAAATTTTTTTTCCCCGGTTTTTTTAAAAAAAAAAAAAAAAAAGGGGGCCCCCCAAAGGGGGAAAATTTAAAAAAAAAATTTTTCCCCCAAAAAATTTAAAAACCCAAAAAAAAAAAAAAAAAAATTTTTTTAAAAAAAAAAAAATTTTTTTGTTTTTAAATTTTTTTGGGGGGTTTTTTTAAAAAACCCTTTTTTTGGGAAGGAAAAAATTTAAAAAACCCCCAAAAAAAAAAAAATTTTGGGGGGAAAAAAAAATTTTTAAAAAAAAAAATTTTTTAAAGGGGGGTTTTTTAAAAAATTTTAAAAAAAAATTTTTTTTTTTTAAAAAATTTTTTTTTTCCCCCCCGGGGGTTTTGGGGTTTTTTTTTTCCCCCCCGGGGGGTTTTTTTTTTTTTTTAATTTTGGGTTTTTTTTAAAAATTTTTTTTTAAGGGGTTTTTTCCCAAATTTTTTTGCCTTTTTCCCCCCCCAAAAAAAATTTTTTTAAAATTTTAAAAAAAAAAAAAAACTTTTTCCCAAAATTTTTTCCTTTGGGGTTTTGGGGGTGGTTTGGGGGGAAAAAAAAAAAATTTTTTGGGGGAAAAAAAAGGGTTTTTGGGGAAAATTTTTCCCAAAAAAAAAAAAAACCAAAAATTTTTCCCCAAAAAAAAATTTTTTTTTTTAAAAAAAAATTTTTTTTTTAAAAAAAAATTTTTTTTTGGGGGGCCGGGCAACCCCCATTTAAAAAAAAAATTTTTTTTAAATTTTTTTTTTTTCCCCCCAAAAAAAGGGGGGGTTTTTTTTAAAAAAAAAGGGGGTTTTTTTTTTTTCCCTTTTAAACCCGGTTTTTTTTTTTCCCTTTTTTCCCCTTCCCCCTTTAAAAAATTTAAAAAATTTTAATTTAAATTTTTTTTTTTTTTTTTTTTTTTTGGGGAAAATTTTTTTTTTTTTTTTTAAAATTTTTTTTTTTAAATTTTTTTTCCCGGGGGAAAACCGTTTCCCCCCGGGGGGTTTTTTTTTTTGGGGAAAATTTTTTTAAAATTTTTTTTTTTTGGGGGGGTTCCTTTTTTTTTTTTAAAGTTTTTTTTTTTCCTTGGTTTGCCTTTTCCCCCCTAAATTTTTTTTTTAAAAAAGGGGGTTTTTTTTTAAAATTTTTTTAAAAAAAAAAAGGGGAAAAAAACCCTTTTTTTTTTAAAAACCCCCCCTTTTTTTTTTTTTTTAAAATTTTTTTTTCCCTTTTAAAAAAAATTTTTAAAAAACCCCCGGGAAAAAAAAATTTTTTTTTTTTGGGGGGGAAAAAAAAACCCTTTTTTTTGTCCCTTTTTTTTTGCCCCTTTTTTTAAAAAGGGGGGTTTTTTAAAAAAAAAATTTTTTTTTTTAAAAAAGTTTTTTTTAAAACCCCCAAAATTTTTTTAAATTTTAAAAAAAATTTTTTAAAAAAAAAAAAGGAAATTTTTTTTTTTTTTTTTTTTAAAAAAAAAAAAAAACCCTTTTTTCCAATTTTTAAATTTTTTTTTTGGGGGTTTTTTTTTAAAAAAAAAAATTTGGGGGGGGGGCAAAAACCCCCTTTTGGAAAAAACCCCCTTTTTTTTAAAAAATTTTTTTTTTTTTTTTTAAAAAAATTTTTTTTTTTTAAAAGGGGGGGGTTTTTGGAAAATTTAAAAATTTTTTTTGGTTTTTTTTTAAAAAAAAATTTTTAAAAAAATTGAAAAAAATTTTAAAATTGGGCCCCCCCCCTTTAAACCCCCCCCAAAAAAAAAAATTTTTTAAAAAATTTTTTTTTTAAATTTTGGGAAAAAGGGGCCTTTTTAAAAAATTTTTTTTAAAAAACCTTTTTCCCCCAAAAAATTTTGGGGGTTTTTTTTTTAAAAAAAAAACCCCCCCCCCTTTTTTTCCCCTTTTAAAAAAAAAAGGGGAAAAAATTTTTTTTTTTAAAAAAAAAAAAAAAAAAAAAAAAAAAAAAATTTTTAAAAAAAAGGGGGGTTTTTTTTTAAAAAATTTTTGGGTTTTTTTTTAAAAAAAAAATTTAAAAAGGGGGGTTTTTTTCCCCCCTTTTTTTTTAAAAAAAAATTTTTAAAAAAAAAAAAAATTTAAAAGGTTTTGGGGAAAACCCCCCAAAAACCCCCAAAAAAAAAAAATTTTTTTTTTTTAAAATTTTTTTGGGGCCAAATTTTGGCGATCTTCTATCTTCCCCATGTTGGGTGGTTTTATTCCTAACAAACATTTTGCAAGGGTTGAATAAACTATAACACCACGATAGGCACTGCATAACTAACCAGCGTTTAAACTCATGGTTTTAAAAGTATTATATTATTTTTTATTGCCTTTTAAAAATGGATTGTGACGAACTATTAAAGTTGTGAGGAGCAAGCAGACTACTCCGTAGACAACTGTCATAAAGAAAGATTATACTCTCTGGCTGCGTGTGGAAAAAAACTAAACATATTTAGGTGTTGAACTAAGTATTGAACAGATCCAACAATTGTCTACATCAGACGTTGAGAAGTACTACGCTAGGTACGAAGCACAGCTAGGGTCAAAAATGGTTAGATCAGTAGGCCAGACAATTTTTAGTTTATATGCTAAGTTAGTAAGTAAGATTGCGCCGGTTGATTCAGAAGAAGATTTAAAATATGACTTATCACAAGATCCGATTTTAAACAAGTCCCTAGAAACCTTGCATGTGACATGTATTACAGATTTGGGACTATGTTATGCCCATTCATCATGGGATTAATACTTTTAATCATATTAATTTTGATCATATTAAATTTAATCGCAATAAAAAAAAAAGAGCGATCAGGAGAAGAAGACGCCGCAGGACAATCCGCAGGTGCAGAATGTGCCACAAGTGAATGTACCGCAAGTAAATGTGCCGCAAGTGAGTAATGTTACTAAGTCTAAAAGTCCTGGGCGTGTTGAGGCGGGGCGTAAACTGGCTGAATGGAACAAACTGAGAAAATCAAACAATCAGCAAAACAAAAATTGTTAGATAGTAATACAGCATCGCCACCGCCAACAACACCCAACTAGCAACAACACAACCATAACGATAAGATGTATCATTATGTGTTGGGAGTGCTGTTGTTGCTGGGGGTGGTTTTTTAGCATACAAATACCTAACACCATACCTAACAACAAACCGCAAGCCCCCACAGTAAAAGAAGAACCGCCCTTCTGCAAAAAAGTGCAACCTCCTGCAGTAGACCCATTTTCTATGGAATAGTTTTTTAAGAACTAGATAAAGTACAAGTTAAGAACTAAATAAGTTCAAGTTAAGTTAGTTATAGAAAGTACTTTTTAAGTTAAGTGCAAGTAAAGTATAAGTAAAGTGTAAGTAAATTATAAGTTCTTGTTAAGTACTAGTTAGGTTCTTGTTATGCTCTTAAGTAAGTACTAGTTAGGTTCTTGTTATGTTTCTTAGTAAGTACTAGTTAGGTTCTAAGTTAAGTACAAGCTAAGTCAGTCAGAGCGTACTGTAAACCATTAGATTTTTCATGTCTCTGTAAGAGAATGTAAATATGCAGGTTCACGATCACCCTATCTTATCTAGCACGTAAGCCCCCATTTTGAAACACTAATTAACGTCGATTTTTAGAGGTTTTTGAGGTGTTAATTTTTTGTAAAACAGGTGTTAATTTTGGCCAAAACTGATATGTGATGGACGTGATTTGTATGTGAAAAGGGGGGTTTTCGTGCAAAATAAGATGGGTGGTCGTGAACCCGCATATTTACATTCTCTAGAGCCCTTTTCTCCACCTACGTGGTACATTGAGAAGAGTATGGTAAGATTTCGTTATTGCCAGCTGAGAGCTAGACGCGAAGTGAAAGAGTTCATCGTAGACTTTTGATAGAATCCTTCCCATAATTTCGAATGATTTCCCTCTTTTTGATGAGACTCTCAGTGACTCCTCTCGAGATGGGAAGTTACGAAATAGAGAGAAAACCCTAATAATTTTAAGTATTTTCATTCCCTCTGGGACATTTCTAGTTGCCATTGATAAGCAGTTTGCGGTTTAGGCAATTTTTTTTTTCTAACCATTTTTGGAAACACTTTCGTAATACTGAAGGAGTGTGCGTGAGGATGCTAGAATAAGGAATGCAGCTTCCCTGGGCGTCGGTCGTCGGTTCCAGTTGTATGTTTGGAAACATTTTTGAATGTACCCGTCACGGTCTTGGCAAAGAACCTCACCACAACACATAAGTGCGAACCTGCGCACACCTGCTACGTATGGACAGGTGAACGCTCAGAAATGCAAAGCAGGGTGTCGCCGACCTGACCTTGTCAACGTGGTTGAACAATGCGAGTGGACCGTGTATGTGTCACATCACTGTCAGCAAAAACAAACAAACAAAAACAAAAACAAAAACCTCGGGGAGGCTGAAGGGATGGAGGAGAGGAAGGAAGTGGAGGTAGGGAGTGGAGGAGACGGGGGGAGGGGGGGGGGGGGGGGGAGGCGGAGGACGAAGAGACAGGTGTGGTAGAAAAGAAAAACAAAAAAGGAGTGGACCAGGTAGCGAAAAGCATCATGTAAATAATGCGTTTTGTTCATGATTATGACAACACGCACAAGACAAACTAACAAATGACCCAAATGACAACAACGGGAGGAGGCGAGACCCTGAACAAAGTGAGCAGAGAAAGCACCAGTGCTCTTGTTCTGTACGTTACCCTACACGACTATACGTTTCAAGTTGAAAATCGGCGGTAATCATTCCACGTTAAGTCGTAGTGACGCTGACAGAACACCACACCCGACACCCCCCCCCCCCCACCACCACCACCACCCCCGCCCCTCCACACATTGGTGAGGACACAACAACGTGTGGGTGGAGTTCCGCCAAGTGGGAGTTTTGCTTCTACTTTTCACTTGCAGCACTGTAGATTGGAGAGGTTGTGACAGAATTGGATGTATCATCTATCGCAGAGCACGCACACACGTTTAGATATACGTTTCGTTTCAAATGTCATCATTTTTTGAACTCCCAGTTCTAAAGAACAGGGAACACTTTACAATGGGAACGAAGAAATGCTGTGTGTGTGTGTGTGTGTGTGTGTCCGTGGTCAAAATGTGTTCCATTCGCTCCAGACGAAACTTCTGGGCTGATCTTTCTGACAATTTGTAGGTCTGTTTCATTATGGGTCACGGGTGATGCCCGATGTTTTATTTTACCAGAATAGCGGTTACTGACGGCCATAACGGCCCAAAACGGTTTTTTCTACTTTATGGAATATCTCAGAAAGTACAAATACATCTTGATGCATGTTTGATTGTGACGTCAAAGACATTATGACGCATGTTTGATTGTGACGTTTTTCAGGAAGATAAACTGGGAGTACGTTTATATGCTTTGAGTCTTTTTTTTTTAACATCTTTTCCTTGGAATAATGGAAATGACATGAGCATTTATTATTTTTCCCTCCACTGTTTTGTTTTGGAATCATACACAGGGGCTGGATTTGCTATTCCTGCTTTAAAGATAAGAAAGTCATTTTGTCTAGGAAAAGGATTTTCTGTATTTACTGCAGAACTATATGCAATTCTTATGGCCTTATCCTTCATAGCTGACATTGATATTGAGATTTATAGCATTTTACTTTGTGTTGACTCAAAATCTGTTCTTTACAGTCTGCAAAACTGGAATACCAAAGTTCGAAAAGATTTGATATTTGATGTAAAATACTTAGTACATTCAATTATATGTAAAGGTATCAATGTAGAATTTTGTTGGATTCCATCTCACTGTGGTATTTGGGGGAATGAAATGGCTGATAGATCAGCGAAAGAAAGAGCTGTTAGAAAATATCCTGATAGTACACTAAAATTAGAAAAACATGAAATAAATTCGATGTTTGACAGTAGTATAATGACAGAAAAGCTTCCTTCAAAGTCACAAATATTACTGTGTTCAAGATCCTTGTCTAGTCTCATTTACAAAATTCGATTAAATTCATGGAAGACTAAATTTTCAAAAAATGTAGAATGTGCTTGTGGTCATCCAATATCAATTGAACATATTCTTTTTGATTGCCCATTGCTATCCCTGTTATACAACATATCTGGGATAGATTTAGCAAAAATGGGATCTTTAAATGATATAATGTACAGCGAAGAAATGATACAAATTGCATCAGTTTT
>CM031595.1:84013564-84023564 GCA_018398815.1 Conus ventricosus | reverse complement strand
GGTTGAATGGGGAACGAGTTCAGGAATGGAGAGGGGGGTGGGGGGTAGGGGCGGGTTGGGTTGGGGAAAAGGGTATGGATAGTATGAGATATTGTAAAATATAAACATCGTCAAAAGCAGTGAAAATGCAAGTAAAATACACTTTTATCTAGTTTTTTTTTTTTAAAACACTCGCTCTTCCTCTTCTGTCCACATCTGTCCTTTTTCCTTCCCTGATAATGTGGTTTTTCTGTCCTTTTTTCCTCCAGAAATCTCTTCTTTCAAACGTTCTTTCTTTCATCTATTCTTCGTCCTTCTTTCTCTCGTTTGCCTCTTACCTACCTGCTCTCCATTCTTTAGCTATATTTGCATCGTAATTACCTTAATTCTCCCTACTCTTCTTTTTTCCCTCTCTTTTTGTTTCTTTCTTTGTCATTCTTTCTTATTCATTCAAATTATGTTTCTTTCTTTGCTACTTTCCTTCTTTTCTGTGCTTTTTTTCTAGTTTTTATTTCCTTTCTCTTCATTTTTCGAATGTATTTGCATCTTTCATTTTCTTATCTTTCTGTAATTTCTATCCGCTGTCTTTCCTTCTTTTTGTTACATTTCTTATTTCATTTCTTCTTCTTCTTCTTCTTCCACTTTCCTTCTGCCTTATCTACCTTTTTCTTCCCTTCCTTCTTTCATTCAAAAAAAAAATCTGCTCAACTGTCTTTTTATCTTCGTTTTTTGTTTTCTTTCTTTCCTTTCTCTACTTTTTTTTTTTCATTGGTTCTTTTCTTCCTTCTTCCTATCATTCCTTTGTGTTCTCTTCCCTCTTTGGTTTCCATCTTTCCATCTTTCTTTCCTCCCTATCGTGATTCCATTCGTCTTTCCCTCTATTTCTTAATTTCTTTTCTGTTTGTCTGGCAATACTCGCACTTGTGTCTACAAAACTGCTTCTGCACAACAAAACTACAGCGAACTGACCAAGTCACTAAAGAACTAAAAGAACGGACTAAAGCCTTTTCCGTCTCTTTTTCCTTCCCTGATATCGTGTCCTTTCTCTCGTTCTTTCCTCCGAAAATCTCTTCTTTCAACTTTCTTTCTTCCATCTTTTCTTCGTCCTTCTTTCTATCCTTTGCCTCTCACCTACCTCCTGTCCATTCTGTACCTATCTTTGCATCGTTCCAACCTTTCTGCTAGCTCCTACTCTTCTGTTTTTCCACCCTTTGTGTTTGTTCTTTTGTCTTCTTTTCGTATTCCTTCAAAGTGTGGGGTTTTTTTTGCTACTTTCTTTCTGTTCTATGCCTTTTTATGTTTTTATTTCCTTTCCCATCACTGTTTCTTATCTATTTGCTCTCTTTCATTCTTTTAATATTTCAATTATTTCGATCCACCATCTTTCCTTCCTTTTGTTATATTTCTTTCTTTCGTTCCGTTTTCTACCCCGTTCCTTCTGTCTACAAAACTTCTGCTGCATAACAAGACTAAAATGAACTGACTACATTTGGTCATATGCTCCAAACTGACACTTCAGAGATGACTATGTTTGCCCTGGTATTGACTCCAGTGACCTGAAAAGAAGCGGAGGGGAACGGGTGTCTCTCCCGTCTGTGGAACGACAACAAAGGCCAGAGCCTGTGGGAGAGTCCCACGTTGCAAGAGCACGCAGCACGTACAAAATGATAACATGAGATCGATGGAAGTGAGGAAAAGGAAGAATAATGTCAAGGCTGAATGAAAGATGTAATTAGGCGACGGCTTGTAGAGATCGAGTGCTGTGTCATTGTCTTCCTATGACAGTTACACGTGTTTATATCTCTCATTTGGGAAAAAAAAGGTGTGTGTGTGTGTGTGTGTGTGTGTGTGTGTGTGTGTGTGTGTGTGTACGTGTGTGTGTGTGTGTGTGTGTGTGTGTGTGTGTGTGTGTGTGTTGTGCACGCGCGTGCGTGTATGCGTGCGTGCGTGCGTGTGTGTGTGTGTGTGTGTGTGTGTGTGTGTGTGTGTGTGTGCGTGTGTGTGAAGGGGAAGGGGGGAGAGGAGTCATGGAAGTGATTTTTTTCATTTGCTTTCGGAGGAAGTAGGATATTGAGGTAGGGCGATATTAGAACTATAGAAAAGCAGTATCACGACAGGTAATGAAACTATCAAACTTAAAAACAAGTCTTTTTTAAAATCATATTTTCCTTCATTTTGCCCTTTCTTCTTTCTTTCATTCATAACTCCCTACCTTAATCTTTTTCTTCTTATCATGTTTCTCCCTCGTTGCTCCTGTTTTTAGCCCCTCTCTCTTTAATTCATTTTTTCATTCAGCCCTTTTTTTGTCTGTATTTCTTTCCTTCCTTTCCGTTTTCTATTATTTTCTTTCTTTTCTTCTTTTATTTTTACCTCACGTCTTCTACCTTCCTTTCTTTTGTTCCTTCCCTTTTTCGTTCTTTTCTTCTTCCTTTTGTTTTTGTTTTTTTCTTTCAACCACTGCATCTTTGTTTCTCTCCTATCTCTCTCTCCTTTTTATTATTATTTTTTTTTTTTGCTGTCCCAACCTCTTCGCCACCTCAGAGGCAGTGCACCCACGCCGCTCATTCCGACACCCCGTCCACAGCCACAGCCCGGTCGGCCCCGCCGCAACCCCGGCACCAGCAATCCACAGGGAGCAGTCAATGTCAAGTCGTCAAGAGGCAACCCACCGGAGGAGACATTGCACTGCTGCCGAGTCACTTCGGTGGTGTTCAGAGGTGCCTGTTCTGATCTTACATACGCAGGACACCACCTACTAAGCCCCCTACTGACGACAATAATTGCTTAGTCGCGGAGCCGGCGTGAGTGAGCTCTCCCTCCGGAGGGCGCCACCACGTCCGTCCAACGACAGCCCCCATGGACTCGCTGATACCGGTGACCCCGACGGAACCAAACCAAGACCACAGACGTGGAGAGGACATCGAAATTCAGGTCACCATGAGAGCAGGGCATGAAGGGCCAGAGAATCTGAGACATTTTTTTTTAATGCTGATCGATGAGAATGAGGATGATTAAGATGATGCTACTGATTTCCATTTCGGTCTGAGACTACATGACAAGGCTGTACTCTACGCTTCCTTTCATAATATATCCCGGCGTCAAACAGGCCCGAAAGATACAGGCGCCTGCAGCGTTGGTCAGGAAATTTGAGCAACACTCTCAGAAACGCATCCATTAAGTGGATGAAACCCGACTGTGTGGTCCCAGTCTTCCCAACTGAGTCCGCAGCAAACTCAACTCTGGGTAGGAGCCGGTCGGGGCAGAAAAACCCATATGACGGGATTTGAACCCACGACCTCCCAGCCGGGAGTCCGCGACGCTAAACACTTCGCCACGGCGGCTGGTCTATTTTTCTTTCTTCTTCTATTGCATCTTCTTTCTTTCTTCTTTCCCTTTGTATGTTTTTTTTTCTTTCGGCAATATTCCTCTTTGTCTGTCCTTCCATTGCACTATGTGGTACGCCGACCTCTGACAGCTTTCTTTCAGATTGGTACTCGCTTGTTGCAGAGAATCCCCGTGGCATCGTGCTAAGACTTTGGAAAACGGAGAAGTCTGTAAGAGCAGAAATCATACGAAGACAAAGAATGGTCTAACGGGGGCTGTATACTGAAATCTGCAACATCGTCTTACGATGACAATAAATTACAAGTCGGCATTTTTTTTTCACTCACAGGAAAAAAAAAGTTGAAAAGTACGGGCCAGTGTATCAGTGAGAGACAGCATGCGGAGAGTTGTAAAATGATTATGGAGGAGAACAGACAGGGAATATGGAACTTAAGGACAAAAACAAGCTTTCGTTCTGTTTTTCGTAAATTCGTCTTTCTTTCTATCCTCTGTTCTTTCTTTTTTTTGTCCTTGATTCGTTCAGTCATTCTTTCTTTATTGCCAACTTAGTTCCTTCCTTACGAATTTTCTTTCCTTCACCTTTATGTTAATGTCCCTCTATGCACATTCACATAGCACAACTCAAGTAAACTAATCACGCAGTTGTGTAGCCAGGAGAACAACCGCTTCGCGCTGGTATTAATTTCAGTGATGTCAAAAGACGTCTACATGAACGGATACCTTCCCGCCACATAGAATGAGATCAAGGACTGATGAGAGAGAATCTCATATTGCATAACAATTCAGTGAAAAAAAGGCCAAACAAACAAGCAAACAAATACATAAAGTTAGCGCTTTTTAACAGTGAGAATAATGTCAAGACCGAGAGATTTATCTGGGCGACGGGAGAGCTGTACCATCGACTTTAAGATGAAAGCAAAGCGAACTTTTCTTTCTGGTTAAAAAGAAAATCTCAATGTCTTGGCGGAGAAAGGAACTGGAAGAGTTGTAAGATGTGGTCACCTAGGAAACCAGCCGAAATTTAAAACAGATTTCTTTCTGCTATTTTTCATTCAGTCACTGTTGCTCATACCTTTTTTTTAATCCATCTTTTCTTTGATGATTCCCTTGCACATGAATTAATCAGTACCTACTGGACCAAAATGATCATGCCAGACCTGCTCACGACAGCCACCAACAGAAGAGCCTGGAGAAAAACGGCGGCTGCCTCATCACGTCCCTCCAACGACCCCAGCGGTCAGGGGAATGACTGACTGACTGACTGACTGCTCAATAAATTTAATTTCAGGAGGCCAATCAATTATCTATTCGTCTTTCCGTTTTCCTTTTAGTAACCTGACTAAGGCTTACTCTACCATCACATGAAAGTCACAACGCTGGAATGCAGTAACTGGCTCCAACTTGCCGGGAGGTGAACGATGGCTCTTCACTGGTATTGATTTCTGTGACCTCGAAAGAAGTGGAGAGGAACTGATATCTTTCAGGGTCCGTGGAACGAAAACATCGGCAGTTTATGACGGAATCTCACGTAGCAGGCCATGAGGCAGGAAGATAGAAGGAAAGCAAAAAATAAATGGCTGCACTTCGGAAGAGCAGGAATACTGTCAAGGCCAGTAGTGTTTGATTGCATAATGGACCAGCGACTGAAGACTGAATATGGTTCTTACACAGGCAGTTGAATGTGTCCATCAACTTTATTTTAAAGAGAGAGAGAGAGAGAGAGAGAGAGAGAGAGAGAGAGAGAGAGAGAGAGAGAGAGATGAATTATTCAGTAAGGCCAAAGCGCAATATGAACAATGGGCGGTCACGGTGTTCAACAGACATTATTATGCGAATTAAAACAAGAGAGAGAGAGAGAGAGAGAGAGAGAGAGAGAGAGAGAGAGACTTCAGACTTCAGACTTCAGATTTTATTCAGTAAGGCCATCGGCCCATTTGAAGGGGAATGAGCACAATCATGCACATTATAATGTGTAAGAAACATAATCACTAGTCACGAAAAATTAAAAAAAAGAGAAGAAAAGAAACAACTATACCAATAGGAACATCAACTAAGACGTCATTATTTCTCTGATCTTAGACGCCTTAAACAAAAACATACCTAAATTTCTAATTACCTTATAACTGTTAGTGCTAAGTAGTAACTGTAATCGAAACATACACGGGCGCCTATAATATTTCTGTGGGATAAATTTTTGGCGAAGATCTTCTAAAGCTGGACAAAGGAACATAAAATGTATTTCATTTTCCTCACCTTGCATACACAATGGACAAACCAAGTCAGTTTGTGTATGCTTCCTGTATCTTAAATAATGAGTCCTTATTTCAGAAACACCAACTCTAAATTTAGCAATTAATCTTTTCAAATGCATGTCCAAATCCAGTTTTAGATAAGGCTGAATATATTGGAAACTAGAATAATTTCTGTATAAATCATACCGTTCACTAGTTTGGATATGGTCGTCCCACATTTGCCATCTACAGTCAATCAACCTTTGTCGAAAAGCACGAATAAACTGTTTTTGATTTCCAACACCCTGAGTCAGCCAAACATCCCCAAAGCCATGCTTACACAGAAACAAACGCACATTTGAAACCCAGTTCGTTTTTCCCTTTGCATCCAATTCAAACAACATCTCATAAGACTTACGAGGCAATCTATAATGATCCATGTGTAAGAGCTTTAACCAATATCCCACACATCTAACGGCTGAACCAATGAACAGTGGATATCTATTGGACTCTCCATAAACCAAATCGTTAGAGATACGCCTGTCGAGACCTAGAAACCTCTTCAAGGCAAATAAGTGCACAGCCTCACAATGAACAACGGCACTATCTAAACCCCAAATTTCAGCCCCATACATCAACATAGGCTGTATCTGGGAATCAAATATTTTTAAGAATAATTCAAGCGAATTATTATTCAAAGCATGCAATCTTCTTATTACAAATATCAAAGCATTCTTTGCCCTGCATGCAAGGTCTTTACAAGCAAACGTAAAACTTAGGCGTGTAGAAAAGTAGATTCCCAAGTATTTATAACATTCAGCACAGGTATAATAAGTCCATCATACTTCCATCTTTCCCTCGCCGCCAAATAACCTCCCTTTCTAAACACCACAATGTTGCTTTTACTCATGTTAACTTTTAACTCTAATGAGGATGCAGCCCTGCTCAGATTATTTAGCTGACGCTGTAGGCCAACTATTGTTTCTGAAACCAAAACAACGTCATCTGCCAAAAGTAGGATAAATAATTCTAACACATCATTTGTAAATCGTCCACCATGAAGGCCATTATTAATTACCTCTATAGCAAGCTCATTAATGAAAATTGAAAATAATACAGGGCTACAGACATCACCTTGCCTTACTCCCGCAACACAATTAATATAATCTGTCAGACTGGACCCACTTCTTACCCTTGTTTTAACAACTTTGTACATAGCTCTAATACAGTTGAATAATTTCCCCTTGACACCATTTTTAAGTAATACTCTCCATAAAAGCTGTCTGTTTATGGAGTCAAAGGCTTTTTCGAAGTCAATAAACGCAACATAAAGTTTACGATTTAAAGAAAATTGTTTCTGAACAAACGCAAAGAGAGTAAACATATGATCGATAGTAGAGTAACCCTTTTTGAACCCAGCTTGATGTTCACCGGAGAGAGAGAGAGGAGAGAGAGAGAGAGAGAGGAGAGAGAGAGAGAGAGAGAGAGAGAGAGAGAGAGAGAGAGAGAGGAGAGAGAGAGAGAGAGAATAAGATTAAGGAAACGAATTCGAATAGGAATGCTAGATCAGTTTTAAGGTCGAGGCTTTATACTGAAGGGGCATCCATATAAACAACCCAAACAAATTAAGATACACGTAGAAAAAAAATGTAAAGAAGTTCACGACAATAATGAAAGTATAATATTAGATAGTGTATTAAATGGCAGTGTGCAGACTTTTCTGTGCTCCATACAGCTAGATCTGAGAGGGTGTTATCTTTTCTTGCTGACAAGTACTGCCGTAAAATGACATTGGTTTGGTAAAGTACCTTGGCTTGATGAATTTGTTTTAAACTGAGGCAATTGCAGGCGAAAACTGTAACAGACTTAAAAAAAAGATTTACTCTTCCGCCGAACGAAAAGAGACAAACAAATTACAAGACAAAACACGGCGCGTTTCGACCTCTTTGATCTTTCTCAGGCGAGACAAACAATATTCAAGACAATGAAAGCGAAGAATGAACAATCACTCTCATCTCCTCGAATTTGGCGCTAAAAAAAAATCATCACTGAAACTATATGCATTCTCACTAGGGTGTGGTTCTTTTGGTTTTCTGTCTGTTCAATATGTTTGATATTTCTCTTTGATTTCACCTACAGTTTCTTGACAGCTATCATTCCACCACATGTTTCCCAATTATGTGTCTGATTTGACCAGCGTGTACTTGGGGTTGGAATAATGAGTAACTTGTAATACTTTCTGTGAAAATGGAAATAGAGACTATCGACGTCGTCGTCTTAAGTATTATCCACATTTTCTGCCTGCAAAATATTTCAAAAGTCATTCCAGTCAGCGCAATTGTGATTTATTTTAGTAAAATATCTTTTTCTCTATTTGTTTTTTTAACTGACCGACCATTGGGTGCAATCATAAGTGGACGATGATCACTCCCGAGCGTATGAATGTGCGTTTCAAATTTATTTATAAGCAAAAAATAGGTGAAAAAAAGACAAAATCTATTCTTGTTTTTTTTGGCTGGAGTTAGAGATTCTTGCTATGCCTTCGTCATTTGATAAATAAAGACATGAATCAAATGTGTTTTCCAGTTGTCGTTACAGAATCCTTTACCCCCAAAAAATTGCGAGTGAGCGTGAAAATAACCAGATATATTTTACCTTTTATCCAGATTTTGCAATGGACATATTCATTCGGTATTATCCTCTGTCGGACCCTTTGGCAAATACACAGAAAAAAAATACTTACGATTTAATGCTTACTGAATTTCAAACTTGCCACACAAGAATGTGTACATTCAGTTGGTACCGGGGAAAGCACACATATCATTTTCAACTTCTCATGAATGTTTATGGCTGTTTTTATCTAGTCTATTCGATTTACGGTTTCATGAACTGGAGGTAGTAATAGTTTACTGCTTTGGGCAAGTTGTTGCATTAACAGACTGTAAAATTAGTTATTGGTAGTTGGATGGGGCAAAATGTTGAATTCAAGGGCGAAGATTTTTGGTTATGGATCTGCAGTTCCATTGCGTAATTTTTGTGAAACATGCCTTTGCAATGATCACATTCAAATACAAAGTAATGTTTTCTGTGTGTGTATTGTGTGTATGATGTGTGTGTTCGTGTGTGCCTGTGTGCTTGTGTGCGTACGTGCGTGCGTGCATGCCTGCGCGCGCGCGCGCGCGCGCGCGCGTGTGTGTGTGTGTGTGTGTGTGTGTGTGTGTGTGTGTGTGTGTGTGTGTGTGTGTGTGTGTGTGTGTGTGTGTGTGTGTGTGAAGAGCCGTACAAGTATCTACACCCACATAAAAAAATCATTGCAAATAGGAGCATCGAAAACAAAATAAAGTCTGCACTTTTTCTCCTTTTTCCCCCACCTCATTGTTCCTTAACGTCTCTTCATCATGTTTCTTGCCTATATTCTGCGGACATAAGCATAAGCTGTTACGTGATTTGTCAAGCTGTAAGATCTACTTCGTTCTACGGTTTATGGCAGAAACTCACGCTGAAAAAACCCCCAGTTTCTTCTAGAAAAGCGTGTATAATGTCCATGATGAGGGATTGGATTGGAAGATGACACCTCGAGAGGATGTGCTCGTTGTTGTTGTTGTTGTTGTTGTCGTTGTCGTTGTAGTTGTTGTTGTTGTTGTTATTTTAGACAGAGTGTTTTTATTTACTGATTCATTCACTCATCGCTGTTGCTGCTGCTACTTTTGTGTGCCAAGCACATACCTCACTGAAAGAACTTGGTATGTATTCACCTCAAGTTCTGAACTCTGTGACAGCCCTGATATGGTCCTTTGCGGTCGGCTGGGCTATATCTATAAGCAACATTACCTTACCTTTGTGTGTTTTGTGTAGCATAACAGAAAATTAAAAGACCATGCCCCTCTGGGATCAATGCTAATTTCTTCGTGTACATAACATTCTACCTGCAGGGTACTACTGCAAGCCACCGTTGACATGATCTGGTTGTCTTATCATTAGAGCAAACGACAATGCGCCTAGCGCCTGCTGAAGCTGCTGGTGAGAAGCGCATACTGCACTCTCTTCTTCTTCGTCGTCGTCTGCGTACGCAGGCTGATACTCCTGCGGACACTCCCTATATGGACAGGCAAGTATAAATCCTATCTACCCTACAAAGGGAGTGGACTTTTGTGTGCATGACCGTTTTTCATCCCGCCATTAAGGCAGCCATACTCCATCTTCGGGAAGGTGCATGCTATGTGTAACGTGTGATCCATACCAACGACCAAACTGGCCTTCTCTTCCGAAAGTTGGTGATGGGATTTTACGTGTGTGCAAGATGTTATGCGTGCGTTCACACACGGAACCTCGGTTTATAGTCTCATTCGAAGGACTGTATGGGAAATGTAGTCAGAACTAATGTTAACTCCGAGGGAAAAATTCCCCTGTACCGAAACGGCCCGGCGGAGATTCGAACCCGCAAC
>CM031595.1:83998564-84006064 GCA_018398815.1 Conus ventricosus | reverse complement strand
GGACGATCTCATCCCGATAACGCTGACCAGTCAAAGATCCCTGGATGACGTACAGGGGGGTTCTGCCATGGAGATGAAAACCACCCCACACCATTACCGAACCACCTCCATAACGGTCGACCTCACGAATGGTGGCGGCAGTGAATCGTTCTCCTTGTCTGCGCCAGACTCGTCTCCTGCCATCATTGAATGAGACAGTGAAACGTGACTCATCGGTAAAGAGGATCCTCGACCACTGCTGCCTGTTCCAATGCTGATGGAGGCGGCACCACGCCAGGCGGGCCTGTCGGTGACCCTGAGTCAGTGGAATTCGGATGGCTGGCCGACGAGACTGGAGGTCAAATTCATGAAGGCGGTTGCGGACAGTGGAAACGCTGACATTGACATTTGCTGCTTGCATGAGGCGACGTCTCAGCATGGGTGTTGTGACTGTCCTGTCCCGTAAAGTTGACAGGTAGAGAAATCGGTCATCCCGTCGACTGGTGCAACGAGGACGTCCAGTGCGCGCCCGTTCTTCCGTCCTGCCTGTTGTCGCATAACGTTCATTGAGTCTGTGAATGACTGAGGCCGACACCTGAAGACGTCTGCCCACCTCTCGTAAAGACACACCCTCTGCTAGCCACGCCAGAGCGCGCCCGCAGTCCACTGCACTCAGTCGTCTTCTTGGAGGCATGTCTGGTTGTGTCGTTTTTAATGCCCTTTCTGATACCCATTTTGGTGCAGTTTGTGCGGATCAGTGTTCACAGTTGTCAGTGCTTGCACGTGCAACCTGCCGAATCGCTGCACATGCCCGGTCTGGTCAGCAGGGGCTTGTTCCACGGTCAGTGCAATTTCCTCATTTGCACGAATGTCCCGCCGCTGGCGAGGCATTGAGTGGCAGAGTGGTGAGTACAGGAATCATACCGGTGTGTCGAGCAATGTTTCAAGTACCGTTCTGCTGCATTTTTTTCCAAAATGGGCGGCCTGGCCTTTTTTACTCATTTCATTTAAGAAGGTACAAAAAACGTAGGGCGTTCCTTAACTTGTTGCGGGGAGTATACGTCTTCAATCTATGTATCGACAAAAATCATTTTCCCAATAGTTTCAAAAAAGCAAAAGTCATTCCTATCTACAAAGCAGGTGACAGCTCAGACCCTGCAAACTACAGACCAATCTCAATCATTTCCACTCTTTCCAAACCTTTGGAAAAACACATAAACAAACACACATTACACCACCTTAATACATACCACTTGCTTCATCCAAGACAGTCCGGGTTCCGACACAACCATTCATGCCACACAGCACTAATCAACCTGGTTGATGACTGGCTAAACAGCATTAACAACAACAAATATTGTGGTGTCCTATTTATTGATTTCAAAAAAGCATTTGATGTGATAGACCACAACCTTCTTCTTAGAAAACTAAAATTGTATGGCTTATCCACAAGAACTCTTACGCTTTTTCACTCATATCTCACAAATAGGCAACAATGTGTGAAAATTAATACAACCTTCTCTTCATTTCAAACACTTTCCTATGGCGTCCCACAAGGCTCTATCTTGGGTCCCTTATTATTCACAATTTACATCAATGATCTCCCTCTACATATCACATCCACCTGTGAACTTTTTGCTGATGACACAACAATCCACACAAATCATTCTGATGTTACTGTTCTTGCACAAACTTTACAAGAAAGTGCGAATGATCTCGTGAAATGGACTGAACTAAATCACATGTCGCTTCACCCTCAAAAAAACTAAATCCATGCTTATCACAACCAGGCAAAAAAGACAAAATCTCACTCTTAAGTTTCCTCCTGTACATCTTAAAAATGAACCCGTTGAACAGGTTACATGCCTCAAAGTGCTAGGAATAACAATTGATAACAATATGAGTTGGCAAGCTCACATAACCTCACTATGCAAAAAAGTTTCACAGAAAGTTTATCAACTCTCCAAAATCAAACGCTTCCTCGACCTGCATTCACGCAAGCTCTTTTGCCAGTCTCATATTCAATCATACATAGACTATGGATCTACTCTATTGGACTGTGCTAGCGCTAACACTCTCAAACCATTGTTAAGCCTGCACAAGCGAGCACTCAAATTAGTCCTCCTAAAAAGCAGTAGTCTTCTGGACTCGGACTATAAAAAGATTCAAGTTCTCCCATTAAGTCTGAGATTAGAATACAACAAAGGGATCATAATGCACAAGATTGTGTCTGGGAAGGCACCCTCAACATTAGTTCACAGATTCTCAATAAATTCCTCAAGGACTCTACCCAAACTTCATGTCCCTGTTCCTAGAATTGACTTATTCAAATCCAGTTTAACATATTCAGGTTCCTGTCAATGGAACTCGCTCCCTGAATCAACCAAACAACGCCAATGCCTATCAACCTTCAAACACCATTATTTCAACCATCTTATGTGCCAGTACTTGCATACTCCGCCATAAATCCACTACCAATCACCACCACCCTCTTTGCCTTATGTATGTACCTGACTATTTAGAAAGTGTTTTTGTACTTGAAATGCACATGTATGTTATTTTGTTTTAGTAAGTATGTCTTATATGAGTATATGTATGTGTGTGTGTGTGTGTGTGTGTGTGTGTGTGTGTGCGTGTGTGTGTGTGTGTGTGTGTGTGTGTGTGTGTTATTTTGTTTTAGTAAGTATGTCTTATATGAGTATATGTATGTGTGTGTGTGTGTGTGTGTGTGTGTGTGTGTGTGTGTGCGTGTGTGTGTGTGTGTGTGTGTGTGTGTGTGCGTGCGTTTCCTACTACCTCCTGTCCTCTTGTCATTCTGTCGAAATGCTTGTATTCTTATGTGACTTTCTCTCTCTCTCTCTCTCTCTCTCTCTCTCTCTCTCTCTCTCTCTCTCTCTCTCTCTCTCTTTCACGGTTCTGCTGGAATGACTTGATTTTTTTATCCATATGATATCCCCTCCTACCCGTGGCGACTGGGCTATCATTATGCATTTCCCACCTCCATTTGTGCTTTATTTCTATCCCCCCCCCTCCCCCGGTGTTTCAAAATTGATTGTTTTGTATCTCTTTGGAATTTTCTGATTGTCAGATTGTTCTAAACATGTTCTCTTATCGCACCCACTCTAGCCTCTTTCTCCCCCACCCTCTCTCTCTCTCTCTCTCCCTCCTCTCTCTCTCTCTCTCTTCTCTCTCTCTCTCTCTCTCTCTCTCTCTCTCTCTCAGGCTTACCCCGCACTCCCTTCGCTCCTGCGTCTCTCTCTCTCTCTCTCTCTCTTTTTTTTTTTTTTTTTTCCTTTTTAAATTTTAATCCCGTATTGTATTGTAGTTCTAGTCACTTTTGCATGCTTCCTTTGTTACCTTTTATTTTATATTGTTGACCCCACACAGGGCGAGGACTGGATGTAAAAAAAGCACATCAGTGCTTATCTATTATCCTCGTAAATAAAGAATTTTGTCTTGTCTTGTCTTGTCTTGTCTCTCTCTCTCTCTCTCTCTCTCTCTCTCTCTCTCTCTCTCTCTCTCTCTCTCTCTCTCTCTCTCTGCCAGTCATGAGTAAAGGGAGAGCATTACCTATCTGACGCTAACAGAGATTCCTCTACGACCCCAACAGTGACGTCCCCTGCCCGACCGCCGCCATCAACACACCCAGGGGCAGTGCTGACCAAAGACCGAATTTTGTATTGTCACAGGATGACAACTGGTCGCTTGAGGTGGAAGGAATACATAGAAGAATGAAATGCAGTCACCGTGCGACATACTGACAGAACAGTTGGACTGTCAAGATGCTGAAGTTAGAACGAAATATCAGATTTTAGGCTAATACTCCGCAAAAAAAGAAAAAAAGCCAACTCACTGGAGCCTGGAAGGAATATTGTTTAGGCTACATAATCCTAATATGAAAACGTCAAAGTACTATCTATAGAGAGTGCCTGCGTGCGCTTATACTAATCCTCACCCCTACCCCCACCCTCATATCTTATCCGCGCGCGCACGCTCTCACGCACACGCACACACATGCAAGCACCGCGAATGCATATTTACACGCACACATGAACACACACCTGCCCACGCCTTTATGCACACACGTACACACACGCACGCGCGCGCGCATGCAAACGCGTGCACGTGTAAGCACTGATGCATAGCATCTAACCGCGATGCTAACTCACGGATGTAATGATCACGTAATGTAACACAAAATGCGAGTCAATTTTCATTCTGCACGGGTCTGTTTGAGTTTAACACAACAGGCTTTGATGGGGCGCTTTTAAGCATTCTTTTCATCAGTAGCATGTGACGTCGATTATCTGAGGTTCATTGGAGCAATCTGAACGATAAGGGAAACAACTCATCTAAGAAGAAACGTGCATTCTTCTTAGGTTTTGTCCCCTATATCACCTCTTGCTCTCCATCTCTCTCTCTCTCTCTCTCTCTCTCTCTCTCTCTCTCTCTCACACACGCACGCACGCACGCACGCACGCACGCACACACACACACACACGTAAGCGTTTTTTTTTGATAGTCTCATATCCTACGAGAAATTTTATGAATAGTGCTGATCAATAATAACATTATTTGACCTTTTTAAAACAGTAAAATGCTCTCTCTGTTTAATTCCCTGCCCCCATTCCCTCCACCTGTTTCTGTCTCTGTATCCCTCTCTCTCTAGTTCTTCTTCTTCTTCTTCTCCTTCTCTCTCTCTCTCTCTCTCTCTCTCTCTCTCCTCTCTCTCTCTCTCTCCTCTCTCTCTCTCTCTCTCTCTCTAGGTGTGTGGAATCGAGTCCTGCAATCTTGGTATAACTATAATAGGCCTATATAAATGTCATTTTCATCTTCCTTCCTTCCCCTTTCTCTCTCTCTTCTGTTGACATCTTTCCTCCCTTTATTGACGTCCTTCCCTTCTCATTTTTGTATGCGTCTACATCGTTTTTTCTATTTTCTTTCTTTTTCTCTGAAAAGCTGTTTGCGTTCAATCTTAGATTGCAATATGTATTGCAGGTTAAATATTCCTTCCTTGTTTGGATCGTTCGTTCACTTTTAAATTCGCATGTTTACGAATCTTACCTTTTTTCTTCATCGAGGGCAAGATTTAAAGAAAAAAAACAAACAAACAAATACAGTGCTTTCTCTTTTTCCTCATTGAAAAAAAAATCGTTCTCTCTCTCTCCCCTCTCTCTCTCTCTCTCTCTCTCTCTCTCTCTCTCTCTGCCTGTGTTTTTAACTTTTTCTGGCATACCTTACGTACTTTTTCTGTCATACTTTACGAACTTTTTCTTGTATTATAAATCCAAATCGTGTTCAAGGACTGGTTATAAAAGAAGCACATTAATGCTTATTAAGTGTTCTCGTAAATAAAGAATAATTTCGTCTTGTTTTTGATAAATTTCTCGAGATTTGATCAGCACGCATATTGATATCAGCGCATATGATACACGATTCTTTTCAGACACTGGTGTGGAAGGTAGCAGCGTATTGAATATACAAATGAATATGTCTTTTTTTCATTTTGCGTCGAAAGAGTTGTAACGGGTTTAACTCCAACAATATTTTTTGGGGCAGCAACTCGTACAAAAAGAAATTTAAGTGCAATCTTATTGGATTTTGTCCCCTGTACCATCTCCTCCCATCAATCTCCCACATGAGTTCCCTCCCGCCCCCCCCCCCCCCCCCCCCTTCACCCCTTTCCCATAGCAGTGACTAGAGGCAAAGAATGGCTCAACAAGGTGCTACAATTAACATTTTTCTTACACGCGCGCGCGCGCACGCACGCACGCACGCACACATACACACACACACACACAGTCCGTCACGCTGTCCCACACAGTGACTTTGCGCTTGTCTCTGGCCGTGTTGAAGTGCCAGCGGTTTGGGGAAAATGCAGCTTCCGCGGAAAATCCGCTTGATTTTAACGGAGTCAACACAAACTATCAACTTACCTCTTGAGGACTCCATGGACTTTTGAAGCATACTAACAAACTATGATGATAGACCGACTGCCACAACATAAGTAAATACAAATAAGTAAATTAATAATAATTGAATGAAAAACTATACCACGACTACGACTGCTGCTGCTGCTGCTCCTTCTTCTTCTTTCTTTAAACATCCGCCATCATCATTTTGATGGTTCTGATGTGTGTAAAAAACTGGGGGGGGGGGGGGGGGGGGGGGGGGGGGGTTCCACAGGGTGTTGACATACAACTACAACTACTGCTACTACAACTACTACTACTACTACTACGACCAGAAGAAAGGTACTGAAAAAAACTCAGACAAGAAGCAAGGGGAGCAAAGTTAGAGTACAGGGAAAGGGTGGAGGGGAAATTTCAGGCGGGGAATATGAGGGATGCATGGAGGGGATTAAAGATACTAACGGGTCAGAACAAACACAGACAACTCTGATGTCAGAAGAAGATGAGTTAAGTATGCCAGTTCACTGAATGACTTCTACTGCCGCTTTGAGTGAGACGACCTGAAGGAAAAGCTGTTGTCTACCATTGAAGATCTACGTAATAAACCAGTACCAGATGAAGGGAACAACGTCTTTGAGATCCACAGCTCTGTTGTTGAGCCTATCTTTAGAAAACAGAAAGTGAACAAAGCCGGTGGACCAGATCGGATCTGTGGAAGACTTTTACGCAACTGTGCTGCACAACTGTCTTATGTTTTTAGTATGTTATTTTCATGGTCACTCCGAGTTTGTGCTGTCCCTGTCTTTGGAAAAACTCGATCATCTCCCCTGTACCCAAATCAAGAAAGCCAAAAGAACTGAATGACTTTCGGCCCGTGGCACTGACCTCAATAGTCATGAAATGTTTTGAGCGAGTTGTTTTGCACAGGTTACTAACCAAGACACAAAATGAACTGGACCCACTCCAGTTTGCATACATACAAGACAGATCCACTGATGATGTAACACTCACCCTTCTTCACAACGCATATACCCACTTAGACAGGCCATGTTCCTTTGGACGCATTCTATTTATTGATTTCTCTTCTGCTTTCAATACTATTCAGCCTCATCTCATGGCTTTCAAACTTCTTAAACTTGATGTCGGTCCTAAGCTTATTCTCTGGATCATAGACTTCTTGGTCAAAAGATCCCAGACTGCCTGCTTTCAACGCTGTCTTTCTGATTCTGGCTCTACATCTACCGGTTCTCCTCAAAGCACAGTTATTTCCCCTGTCCTCTTTACTCTTTATACTAATGACTGTTCTGGAACTGATTTAACCCATGTCATCAAATACTCAGATGATGCCGCCATTCAAGACCTCCGCAACTCGCATACATTTGTTGAGCAAGATGAACTGTTCACAACCTGGTGCAAAGTAAACTATCTTGATCTTAATGTTAAAAAGACTAAAGAGATGATCGTGGATTTCCGAAGAAACCCCAGTGCAATCCCTGATCTTTTCATTAATGGTCGCAAAGTTGAGCGTGTGAATGAGTATAAGTACTGGGGAACAAGAATTGATTGCCAGCTCACTTTTGATGCAAACACGCAAGCAGTAACTAAAACA
>CM031595.1:83976635-83994135 GCA_018398815.1 Conus ventricosus | reverse complement strand
TTTAACAAGTATTGGCACAAAAGTTTTCTTGATATGGAATCGAAAGCTTTTTCAAAATCTATGAAAGCAACATACAACTTTCTATTGTTCACTAACTGCTTTTGAACGGACGCCATAAGTGTGAAATATGATCTATTGTTGAATAATTCTGTTTAAATCCAGCCTGATACTCACCAGTAGTATTATTTTCTTCAATCCATTTTTGCAGTCTTACATTAATTATTGAACTGTAAAGTTTACTGCTCACATTGCTCAGTGATATGCCCCTGTAATTATTCGGGTCATCTACATCTCCCTTTTTATGTAATGTACAAATTATGGATTCTGTCCATTGTTCAGGATATACACCTTTATCAAACAGAGAATTAAACAACTTAACCAAAAACATAACAACATGATCATTGGAAAAACTTTAAAAATTCACCTATTATACCATCTGGACCCGCTGATTTTGAATTCTTTAATTTCCCCAATGCACGAATAACCTCTTCTTTCATAATTGGCTGATTAAACCATCTCTCTTCATTGTCTTCAACTGAATAGTCATACTCCTCTTCTAAGTTTGTATTATCAACCTGCTTGTCAAGAATATTTTTAAAATGCAAAAACCAGTCTTCGGTACTAATGTTATTATATGTACCACGTCGTTTGGGAACAATTTTGTGCACTGCTTCCCAAAACTTGTACTGATTACCTACAGAAGACACCAGATCATTAAGTTGCAAATTTCTATATTCCTTTTCTTTTCTTTCCAAGAGATTTTTGTATTCTCTTCGAGCTTTACAATACTCGGTCCTGTCATTATCTTTTAACGTTCTACAAACCTTCGAAAGTAACATTCTCACGTTTTTTCTTCCAATTTTACATTCTTCATCAAACCATTTATTTCTCTTCTTGTCTGATCTCTCATCGAAATAAATCTTTTCTTTCATACAACCAGCGTGTTGCAAAATACAGTCATTAAATAATTCCAGAGCTCCATCTATGTCTGCATCAATCATTTGAGCTGCACAACTTAAGGTGTCTTGAAAATCCTGATGACTCATGGCTTCCATTAATTGTTCAGCACAGTCAACTTTCCTTCTATACCTCTCAATGAAGCATGTTTCCTTTGATCTACAGTTTAACAATGCAGATCTATTCTTATTCTGTGTTTTAATACATAATTCTACAGGGAGGTGATCAGATTCTATCCTTTCCACCACATGAATTTCACAACATGAATGCAAAACAGAGAAAAAGTCATCACATGCCAAAAAATAATCATTCACACTACTGCCAGTATCAGAAATGTAAGTAAAATGACCATCTTTGTCTCCATCACAAACACCATTCAGCATACATATTCCTAATGAATTACAAAGGTTTAAGAGCTTCCTTCCATATGAATTTATTACTTTATCTTGCGAATTTCGAATCATTCCTTCGTTGATTTTATCATCTACAGCAGTGTTGCCAAAACCACCAATATTCCTTGGAAATGTATCTCCTATTCTACTGTTTAAGTCCCCACACACCAAAATATACATATCATCACTTAGTACGGTATCAGTAAGAATATCTTCAAGTAATTCCACATCGCTGTCTATACTACTAGTGTTATAATATGGAGAATGCTCTGGCGGGATATAACAACAAATAAAAAGAATATCTTTATCAGTACCAAACAATGATTTATTTATAGAAAAACAAAGGAAATTCCCGCGTTTCAACTGTTCTTTCCGTTACATAATTAACAATTTCGTTTTTAATGAGACAAAGAACCCCCCAGAACGTCTTCCCTGTTTGGACAGCTTAACTGCTGGTTTACAATATGCTGTGTAATTCGGAAAAGCTAGTGGATCAAAGCTATCAACAAATGTCTCTACTAAACAAATAAAGTCAAAAGATGAAAGATAGGAAGTGAAAGAATTGTCATTCAATTTGGACAAAATACCAGATATGTTCCAATGCAAAAAATGAATATTCTTGTTCATATTTACATGTGTATTCTTTGGGCCATTCTTTTTATTGTTAACATTTTTTTCAAAAACACTTTCAATACGGCCCCCTAATGAATGTGACCCATTTTCTTCAAACCCCACGGATTTCTGCGACACGCTAGCAGGTTCGCCAACGACGGAAAGCGCATGTTTTGCACGATCTGTTTTTGACACAAACTCGACCGGTGTAACTTGTTCAGTGATCCCCTGTGTAAATTCTGCAAAGTTGAAATCATAATCACTAGAGGCTAAATTTCTTTTGAAACACATTCGGCCGGCCTAATCCCTATTTCGTCTGAACAAGATTTCCATTAGCACTGAGGTAAAATTTGGTTCCGTCGATAATAAGGTGATCAAAGACCATACTGGCTCTTTTCCCAGCCTCTCTTGCCTCTTTTAAATAAGGACCAAGTTTTTTCCTAATGTCTCTGACTCTTCTACTGAAGTCCTCTCCAACGAAAACAGATGTGCCTTTCAGCTTACCTTTAGCTCTCAGAATGTCTTCTTTGTCTTTGAAAAATGTACACCTAGCCACAATCGGAGAGTCCTTCTTGGAGGATACACGGTGCACACGGTCGAATTGACACTCTCCTGTCAGTTCCAGTTGGTCCACAATCAGTTCCCTGACACTGTCTTCACAATCCTTCCACGTTTCATTGTCTTTGCGAGGTATTCCATGGAATATGAGGTTGTTCCGTTTCGATCTGTCTTCAAGTTCATCAGTTCTGCGCTCAAGATTTTCACATCTAGTTTTTAACACTTCATTTTCACTTTGCAGGGCTTCTTTGCTTGGCTTAACGTCAAAACCTCCTCCTCGAGTGTCGCCATTTTGTATTTCAGACTTCTAAATTCGTCTTTCAATTCCCTGATGTCACTCTGCATTACGTCGAACTTTGTATTTAAGTCATGGTTCATTTTTAACAAAGTGTCCATCACCTCATTGACAGTGTGGTCAGCTTTTCCGTCTGTAGATTGGCGTCCAGGGAATCCACGTTGTCCTTGCTGTTCATCTTCCCAGCAGAGGTCAGTCGTGACTGTCGGGTTTCCTTGCCTTGAAGTGGTCCGGGGTTCTTTTCAACGTCACCACACCGGTGTAAAAGGTCCCCCCAGAACAGAAGTGTCAGCAACACTCCCACGACGACACGGTTGACCTGTGTTGAACTCTCAAGGTCAGCAAAAACATGGCCTTCTTCCGTTTTGCTCTCAGGTACATGAAGCCGACAAACACAGCGGCAAAACTCCCACATACCGCTCTAAAGGTGAGTGGAGCTACTGGCATGGCTTGACTGGTATTGTCATCCACGTGTGGCGCAGAATGTTAAACTTTAACAGTTGAATGGGCAACCGTAATTCCAATTAATCTGCGGAGCTCAGAATGTAGGCCCTTTCTCTGTGACATCCGCGCATGCGCCCCTGAGAAAGAGAGAGAGAGAGAGAGAGAGAGAGGGGTGGGGGTGGGAAGGGGGGATGGGTAGTGAAGTGAGAGGGGCAATGACAGGAAGACGAGTGTGTGTAGCATTGCAAACTGGGTGGATTTGTTCTTTGGGTGGATGGGGCTACGGGACACCCTGTCACTGGTGCGCCGACGGCCAGCGAAGGACTTACGGTAGTCCGTCCCCACGGCACCCTCTTCACAGCCGCCCACAGAGCGGTATCGCGCCTCGCGTCTCTTAAGTGTTAGGCCTCTCACCATCCGGGACCTACTACCGCCATGACATCATAGAGCAGTCATCAGCCGACATCTTGGTAGCTCTTTTTAAGTACACAGCATTGTATCACCGCTTCGTTTATGATCAGCGGAATCAGCTTTTTTTTTTCCCCCTTCTAATTCTTCTTCCCACACCTCTTTCGCATTTACGGATTGCGAGCTGACTTTCTGGCCTTCGGCATCGAAACCCTCGATACATTCCTCGTCTGAATAAGTAGCATAGACGTCCTTTGTACTATGATCTGAATCGTGGCCATCGTTTTCCGACATCTTTCGAATGAGACTATAAACCGAGGATCCGTGTTTGAGCGCACGCATAAGCTCTTGCACACACGTAAAATCTGTTTGCCTGCCTGCCTCTCTGTCTGTCTGTCTGTCTGTCTTTGTCTGTCTTTGTATGTTTGTATGGACTTGCGTCCATCTTTCCATCTCTCAGTCTGCCTGCCTGCCTGTCTGTCTGTCTGTCTGTTTCTCTCTCTCTCTCTCTTCTCTCTCTCTCTCTCTCTCTCTCTCTCTCTCTCTCTCTCTGTCTGTTTCTCTCTCTCTCTCTCTCTCTCTCTCTCTCTCTCTCTCTCTCTCTCTCTCTCTCTCTCTCTCTCCATACAGATATAGATCAAGATATTCATAGCGATAGATGGGCAGATAGGTGGGTCGGTCAGTGGGTCGGTCGTTGGGTCAGTGGGTCGTCGAGTCGGTGGGTCGATCGATGGGTCCGTCGGTCGGTCGGTGGGTCGGCGGCCGGAATCGGTCGGTTGATGGGTCGGTGGGTGGGTCGGTCAGTCAGTGAATCGTTCGGTGCGACGGTCAGTGGGTCGGTCGTGGGTCGGTCGGTGGGTCGGCTGGTCGGTGGGTCAGTGGGTGGGTGGATGGGTGGGTGGGTCAGCTTGGCACGGCACGGCACGGCACGGCACGGCTCGGCACGGCTCGGGTCGGCTCGGGTCGGCTCGGCTCGGCTAGGCCTGTTTTCGCTCGGCTCGGCTCTTGGCTCTTGGCTCTTGGCTCGGCTCGGCTCGGCTATGCCTAGCTCAGCTCGGCTCGGCTCGGCTCGGCTCGGCTCGGCTCGGCGGGTTGGGGAGGTAGTCAGTATATCGGTGGGTGGGTGTCAACCTCGGGTGATGTCGATGGAGGAAGGACTAGCGCACAGCCCAAACACACTCACAGCTTGCTTACAATCTCATTCATATATCATGCATTCGTCACATCATCAAACCACTAGTAAAGTCTATAACTTTACTACACATGATCATAGAACGAAACATCAATGCCTATGGAATCAAACAAAATAAAACATTCTCTCTTTCCTGAACTTCACAAAATCATTTATCTAAAACATCATTAACTAACCCGGGTATATATAGATTTCTACTTTACCTGGCCAGGTGATCTTAACTATTCACGAATCACTGTCTTTTTCTTTTCCTTTTTTTTTTCCACTGTCACTTTCACAACACGACACAACTGCTGGCACTGGTGTTGGTCTGGTTGCACCGGTCAAGCTGGACTGCTGGCACCGGTCAGACTGGACTGCTGGCGTTGGTCAGGTGGACTGCCGATGGAAGTGGCGCTGGCCAAGTATGAGGTCGAACCCCCGGTTTAGATAGAACAGTGACTATCAACATCGATCT
The DNA here is from genome assembly GCA_018398815.1 of Conus ventricosus. NCBI lineage: Eukaryota > Metazoa > Mollusca > Gastropoda > Neogastropoda > Conidae > Conus > Conus ventricosus. The sequence goes on along the minus strand of CM031595.1, from coordinate 83,988,820 downwards.
GTTCTCCTTTCTTTCTTCCTGCATTAACGCATTGCACTCTCTCTCTCTTCTAGTCTGCTCTTATCAAATGGACATGGTTGCTTTTCTTTTCTTTTTTTCTTTTCTTTCTTTTCTTCTTCATAAATTAGCAACTCTCCCTCTCTCTCCACATCTCTCCTCAGTCCTTCCTCTGCAGACTATCTCATGCTAATCTCTCAACTTGGTTCTCTTCTCTCCTCCCCTCATCTCTCCCCTCTCTCTTGCCCTTCTCTCCTGCAGAGCTCCACTCCGAACCTCTCTCTCCCCCCTCTCTCGTTCGTTCTTCCCCTCGTTCCCCCCTCTCTTCATCTCTCTGCCTTTTCCCTCGTGCAGAGACTACACCTAAAACCTCCTCATCTCTCTGTCTCTGTTCGTTCTCACCCTCCCTGCCTTCCTGTAGGCGAGAGCCTACTCTCCCGAACTTCCCTCTCCTCTCTCTGTCTGTTCTTTTTTTTTTCCTCCTCCTTCGTCTCTCTCCCTCACACATTCCTTTATGCTCTAACCCCGTGTCCCAGGGCCAGTACCATTGGTCAGTATTTTTACCGCCCTGACACCCGAAGTTATCCCCCTCTAATTCCATTGGGATGTTCAAATCATGACATTTCCCGTCTACCGCCTTACTCTCTGTGGTGGTCAATTGGTCATTTAATTGATTAGCTAGATTTCACCCCCACCCACACTACCTTCTCCCTCTCCCTTTCCTGCTTTAACCTGCGAACGTCCGACTAACAATGACGTTGGTTCCACAAATTGGCCGGATATAAGGCTGGCCCGGGCACTGAGACCGTCTGGGCAGACATCGAGGCGTGGGTTTCAAAGCCGCTTAGTCGCCCTGGCGGGCCCAGAACGTCTCTGTGGAGCCTCTCCCCTATGCTTAATTGGCCGGACCCGCCCTGTGGGCCCGTCTTTCTGACGCCTAGAATTTTTGAGTTTGGACTTATGTCCAGTTGGAGTGGCCGACGACTACCACACTTCGGTTGTTTTTGAATTTTGACCGTGACAATTTCCCCCTTGCAAAAGACTAGCACCGCATTGTCTCAAAACAACGGTACAAAAAGACAACAACCGAATTTGCTGACACACAGCTACACGCGCAAAGTTTAAAAAAAATACTTTACAACAAGGGTTTTTATAAGTTATAAAATATATTAGTGAATACCACCCAATGAGTTATCTTTGGGACGTCGCTCTTGCGTTATTTCAACTCATTTTATAACGACCTCGTGCGCACTTAGAAATTTCCCCCTACCTGCGGTTTTTGCCATATCTTCTCTTCACAATTCTTATGAAAAGCAAAATATAATATGATCACGATCCATGACACCTTCACTGGGGAAATCCCCATCCTCACTTATTGCAATAATGCATTCACTACACAAGCGACTGTATGCTCCAAGCATAAACTACATTCACATGAACAGTCTCACAAAGAAAATATGAACAAGCCCTCACACAAAAAAAAATATGAACCATAGCCAACTGGGAATGAACCCATATCCAATCAACATAACGTGATCAACACATATTACAACAAAGCACCCCGGATATGACTGACTTCCACTGAGTTGCAGCTTGCTGGGGACTAAACGCGACCTTAAATAGTCAGCTCCGACTTCTGTCGAACCTGGGGATGTCTGCACTCGGTACCTGTAGGGCTGCAGTGCCATGCCCAACGCAGAACCCTGCTGTTTTTCCTGTGCCTCTTGCAGAATTTAGTGGTTGGTGATCTGTCTCTATCACGAACTCTTTCCCATAACAAGTATTTTGGAACTTCCCTGCACGGCCCACACGACAGCTAAAATCTTCTCACGTTTGCGTACCCTTCTTCACACTTTGTCAACTTCCTGCTAGCATATCTCCCCGGAAACCCGGACCTCCTTCATGCTCCTGTAACATACTGCACTATCCACCCCCTGATGCATTGTCCCAACAATGGTTTGGACATTCTGGTAGCTTCAAGATGGGCCCGGGAACCTAGTCTTTCCAACCCGTTCTGCAGTGCTTGTTCTGCAGCGTTCTGCCCACTCGACCACTGCCGGTTTCCCTGCTTGACCAATCCTGGAGGACTCGTGATTGCTGCGAAATTGGGGACAACCCTATAGAACCCAATAAATAGCAGACTCCTGACTTTCTGTTTTGGTCTTTGGTCTTTGAATTATAATTCCTTCTTCTCCCCTTTCCCTTTCTGGCTGCTTTGTGTCACCTCCGAAAAAAACCTAGGAACTCCTACTGTTAGCCTTCATACAGTGCACATCCCTGTATGACTCTTCTGGAAACTTAGGCAACAAAATCTCCACCTTCTTTGTGGGTCTCCTTCATCTCATAAAATGGGTGTGCGGCCTTGTGAATATCAAGACTCGGTCAGCCGTTTTACCGGTGCCGAGATGACTCGCCATGAGCGACTCGTGACCACTGACATGACAGTGTCACGATAACATGCTGGTACTCTAACTGAGTGGTCACCTTACTGTCTTCCCCTTGGTGAACACTCGGTACAACAGCCCGCCTTTCAAAAGAAATTCTGTCTCACCTCCTCTCACCCCCCGTTTCCCCTCCACCTCTTGCCAACTCCCAAGACTTTCACGAGCGAAGGGTCTTGTTCCTGTGCAGCCCTAAACTCATCAGGCGACACGTCTATGCCCGACTTCCTTCCTGGAACAACTAACGGTTTTAAAAACCCTTTTTCCCCTCCTTCTTGCCCGTGTCTGAACTGCTGCCCCTGTAGCAGTCAACAACTCGGGATCCCCTGGACCCCTTGCCCCGGGAAAATTTTTTCCCAATAAATCAAGTCATGAAGGGGTTTCTCCATCACCAACGCAGACAACTCGCCTGAGAATTTAAGGGGTACGTACTTCTATCTTAGCAACGGGGAAAACTCCTCACAGTGCCATCGATTGAGTACAGGCTGGATTTGCCCTGTCAAATCCCCTTTTTATCGACCAGCGTTGTTCGTATTTACCCCGCATGAACAACCAGTGTCTCGTAACACTTTCACCCTCTGCGGCCAATCCACCCTTCTTCCACTGGAAAACGAACCACTCAGCCTAGTGCCCTCCATCCCTGACACTGACTGCTGTCCAGTGCTAGCCATAGGCTGCACTCCACCCCCCTTCAGACTGAATCCCTGTTGGTTCCACTGAGGTCGTTTCCCTTGACGCCCCTCATCCACCTCTTGCAAGGCTGCTGCCTTCGGGAACCTCATGCGACAATCCCTCGGCCACATGTCCTTCTTGTGACAAATGAAACACCTCAATGTCCCTTTGCCCTTCCTTCTGCCCCACCACTGGGTTTGCAGACTTTGCAGAAAACTCCCCTATTTCTCCTTGCACTCTTCTCACCTGTGCCCTAGCCCCTGTTTCTCCTGCACCTTAGTGCCCAAACGTGCCTCTCTAAAACACCTCTGCGAACTTCAACAACTCTCCCGCTGGTCCTGGCTGTCTCTCTTTCAAATGTATGGTTAACTCAGGGCGCAACCTGACAAAATCTGTTCTTTCATAACTAACTCTTTCAACCAGCGAACTCCTTCTTCGTACCACTCAACTCTAACCATTTCCAAAATAGTTTATCTAGACGTGCACCAAACTGAGTGTACGTTTCACCTGCTTGTAATTTAGCTGGGAAAGAAATTTCTTCCTGAACCCTTCTTCATTCTTTCTGTTTCCTGCGCTTCCCTTATTCTTTCTGTTTCCTGCTTCATTCTTTTTGTTTCCTGCGCTTCTACTGCGATACGGCGTCTTTCCCCCTCGCTCATCCCTTTCCATCTTTTGCTGGTTTTCAACGAATGCTCGCAACTCTTCTCCGAATAGCCTAAATCACGAGCGACGCTCACAAGTTGTTCATAGGGGTGTTCTTTCTTCCGCCCTTGACTCTTTCTTTTTTTTTTTTTTTTTTTTGAACAAGATTTTATAACGACAGCCCCAAAATGGTGGTTACAGACACGAGTGACGTAATAGCACAATCCTATGAATGATAATATTAGCTTGGGGCAACGTAGTTGTTTTTATAAGACCCCCGCGCCTGACCCAACTATGAGAGCGAATTATAGGCAATCTGTGCGAAATGGTACTCTGGGGCTGAAATGCCAAGCCTAGTATTAACTACTTGGAAGCAATGCCAAGCCTAGTATTTAAAATATCTTGGGAACATACAGTAAGACAACCCCTTGTCTTAGGATTACAATACTTGAATCCCACCCAGCTTCCTCTCTGAGAAGTTGAACAATTATAATAAATGGGCCAGAATATCCTGGCAAGCTCGCCAATAATTGTCCCCCTCGGGTGATGTCGATGGAGGAAGGACTAGCGCACAGCCCAAACACACTCACACTTGCTTACAATCTCATTCATATATCATGCATTCGTCACATCATCAAACCAACTAGTAAAGTCTATAACTTTACTACACATGATCATAGAACGAAACATCAATGCCTATGGAATCAAACAAAAAAAACATTCTCTCTTTCCTGAACTCACAAAATCATTTATCTAAAACATCATTAACTAACCCGGGTATATATAGATTCTACTTTTACCTGGCCGGTGATCTTAACTATCACGAATCACTGGTCTTTTTCTTTTCCTTTTTTTTTTCCACTGTCACTTTCACAACACGACACAACTGCTGGCACTGGTGTTGGTCTGGTTGCACCGGTCAAGCTGGACTGCTGGCACCGGTCAGACTGGACTGCGCGTTGGTCAGGTGGACTGCCGATGGAAGTGGCGCTGGCCAAGTATGAGGTCGAACCCCCGGTTTAGATAGAAACAGTGACTATCAACATCGATCTGTTCTCCTTCTTTCTTCCTGCATTAACGCATTGCACTCTCTCTCTTTCTAGTCTGCTCTTATCAAATGGACATGGTGCTTTTCTTTTCTTTTTTTCTTTTCTTTCTTTTCTTCTTCATAAATTAGCAACTCTCCCTCTCTCCACATCTCTCCTCATTCCTTCCTCTGCAGACTAAACTCATTTCTAATCTCTCAACTTGGTTCTCTTCTCTCCTCCCCTCATCTCTCTCTCTCTCTGCCCTTCTCTCCTGCAGAGCTCCACTCCGAACCTCTCTCTCCTCTCTCTCTGTTCGTTCTTCCCCTCCGTCTTTCCCCCCTCTTCATCTCTCTGCCTTTTCCTCGTGCAGAGACTACACTAAAACCTCCTCATCTCTCTGCTCTGTTCGTTCTCATCTCCCCGGCCTTCCTGTAGGCGAGAAACCTACTCTCCCGAACTTCCCTTCTCTCCCCTCTTTTCTGTTCGTTTTTCCTCCTCCTTCGTCTCTCTCCCTCACACATTCCTTTATGCTCTAACCCCGTGTCCCGGGCCAGTACCATTGGTCAGTATTTTTACCGCCCTGACACCCCAAGTTATCCCCCTCTAATTCCATTGGATTTCAAATCATGACAGTCCGTCTCACGCCCTTACTCTCTGTGGTGGTCAATTGGTCATTTAAAAATTTATTAGCTAGATTTCACCCCCCACCCCAAAACTACCTTCTCCCTCTCCCTTTCCTGCTTTAACCTCGACGTCCGACTAACAATGACGTTGGTTCCACAAATTGGCCGGATAAGGCTGGCCCAGGCACTGAGAATCGTCTGGGCAGACATCGAGGCTCGGTTTTAAGCGCTTAGTCGTCTGGCGGGACAGAAAGTCTCTGTGGAGCCTCTCCCCTATGCTTAATTGGCCGGACCCCACTGTGGGCCCGTCTTTCTGACGCCTAGAATGTTTGAGTTTGGACTTATGTCCAGTTGGAGTGGCCGACGACTGACCACACTTCGGTTGGTTGAATTTTGACCGTGACAGTGGGTTAGTGGGTCGATCAGTGGGTCGGTGGGTTGTTCGGTGGGTCATTGGGTGGTGAGTGGGTCAGTATGTCAGTGCGTGGGTCGGTGGGTCGATCAGTATGTCGGTCGGTGGGTCGTTCAGTGGGTCGGGGGGTCGATCAGTGGGGTCAGTGGATTGGTCAGTGGGTGGGTGGGTCGATCAGTTGGTCGGTGGGTCTGTGGGTGGTGGGTGGGTCAGTATGTTGGTCGGGTGGGTCAGTGGGTCGATCAGTGGGGCGTTGGGTTGGTCGGGTGGGTTTCGTGGGTTGGTGGGTGGGTCAGTATGTCGGTCAGGTTTCGGTGGGCCAATAGGGGTCGATGGGTTGGTCGGTGGGTCAGTGGGTTTGTGGGTGGGTCAGCTTTGCGGCTCTCTTTAAGTCACAGCATTGTGTCACCCCTTCGTTTTTATCGGGGCAGTCACCTTTTTTTCATCGATTTCTTCCCACACCTCTTTTACATTTACGGATTGCGAGCGATTTTCTGGCCTTCGGCATCGAAACCCTCGACACTTTTCCCCGTCTGAATAAGTAGCTAGACGTTCCTTTGTACTATGGTCTGAATCGTGGCCATCGTTTTCCGACATCTTTCGAATGAGACTATAAACCAAAGTTCCGTGTGTGAACGCACGCATAACCTCTTGCACACACGTAAAATCCCATCACCAACTTTCGGAAGAGAAGATTAGTTTAGCCGTTGGTATGGATGACATGTTACACATAGTAAGCACCCTACGTGAGAAATGGAAAGAATGAAGGAAGTTAAGGAAATTGAGTGAACGATATTGAACGATATTGACTGGATGACACGGGAAACGACTGAATGAAGCAACAGCAGGCAGAGTTCTTTAGTCATCACTACCCAGGTAGGCAGCCCGTTGTGTAAACGAGTGTGGATTGTAAAGTGCTTAGAGCCTGGTCTCTAGCCGAGGATAGGTGCTATATAAGTATTCGTAAAAACAACAACAATACTAATGATAACCATCATCATCATCATCATCATCATCATCATCATCATTATCATCATCGTGATCATCATCATCATCATCTTACCTGCCGATGCACTGCACTGTTCTCCATTCATTGGAGTCTTCATGCAGTCTTTTTTCATCCTGTAGAACTTCATGCTATGCTTTGTTGAAAATGTTCCTTAACACAGAGTAATTCCACTTGTTTATCATCCATAGTTCGTTGTGGATTTCCAGTCGCAATCAGGTTGGCAGTCATTTCAATGAAATTATTTTTCTAAGACCACATAATGTCATCAGTAAGTCTATGGACTTTTTCTGGAATAATGTTACATAATGTGAACTGTAGTTTAAAAGAATTTACGTTTCGGAGATGACATGACATCTAAATAAATTGAAGGACATTAATTCTAAGATCACATAATTAACTGATATAGATAAAAAGGGCAAATTTCTAGGATGACAAAACATGATACATGCAGTAAAATAAAGGATATTTCTGTAACATGACATGACGTCATAGACGTTTTTGCCGAAGATAATACATCAAGATGGACGGCAAACCGAAGGGCATGTTCCATAATCAGAATTTCCATGAGACAAAAGGAGTATAACAAATGAAAAAATATATTCCCACGGCTTTCCAGAGCATGAGCTATTGACAGAAGGCACCCGAAGTATCGGAAGCAAGGGTAGCTAAGACAGCAAGAGAACTTGTGCATTTCTTGTTCTTTCTCTCTTTCTTTCACGTTCCCGGATCCCGGCCATGCTAGATTTTCAATCCGGCTAGTAAGGCGAAGTCCACAGGCCGCTGCAGAGACCCCACTGGTCCCCACGGCTTCTCCTGGACCTCAACCGGACTGGGCCACGTCTGGTGTCTCAAGGCTTCAAAGGAGGGGCAAGAACGTAAAGATGGTGGTGGCATTTTTGGGGAACCTGGGCCACAAGAACACTGGTCAGTAACGAAAGAGTTTGAGATTACAAATAACAATTCTCTCTCTCTCTCTCTCTCTCCTCCTCTCTCTCCTCTCTCTCTCTCTCTCTCTCTCCTCTCTCTCTCTCTCTCTCTGTACATCAGTCTGTCTGTCTGTCTATCTGTCTCTCCCCTCCCCTCTCTCTCTCTCTCTCTCTCTCTCTCCTCTCTCTCTCCTCTCTCTCTCTCTCTCTCTCTCTCTCTCTCTCTCCTCTCTCTTTTGCATTTGAAATGACGCTTTGTGATGCTTTATCAGCATCGGTTGTTGTCAACCGTTGTCTTTTTAACATCGTACATTTCATCATAATCAGATTAAGCGAAACATTCTGTCGCTTCAAAAGAGCCGATGGTGTTGTCTAGGTTAAAGACAGACCCACTCCACCACTACCCCAATCCCCCTCCACCCCCCACCCCCAAAAAAAAAAACACAAAAAAAACACGACCCCCCCCACCCCCCTTCCGAACCCTCTCACTGAAAAAAATTAATGTTACATAAAAAAAGACATCTAAAATCTCTGAGATCTTATTCATTCTACGGCTCAGTTTTAGATGTTATGTTCTTCTTGTAACATTGCCATTTATTTGTCCCAGGATATGATCTCTCAGATACTGAAATACAGAAACCAGTTGAAACTCCAACCCTCCCCCCTCCCCTTCTGTCTGCCTGCCTGTCTGTCTGCCTGCCTGTCTGTTTGCCCTCTCCCTGTCTCTGTCTATTTGGGCCTCTGTGTGGTCTGTCTCTGCCTGCTAGCCTGTCTGCCTCTTTGTCTGTCTGTCTGTTTGTCCGTCTTTGTATGTTTGTAGGTAATAGACTTGCGTCGTCTCTCAGTCTGCTTGTCTGCCTGTCTGTCTGTTTCACTCTGTCTCTGTCTCTGTCTCTGCACTCTCTCTCTCTCTGCCCATATAGATACAGATAAAGATGTACATACAGCTGATGGATAGATAGATGGACAGATGGTGGGTCGGTCGGTGGGTCGGTCTTTGGGGTCAGGGGGTCGTTAAAATCGGGGGGTTTCGATCGATGGGTCGGTCGGTGGGTCGGCGGGTGGGTCGGTTGGTTGATGGGTCGTACGTGGTGGGTCCGGGGGGTCGGTGGGTCGGCCGTGGAAAAAGTTGGTGGGTTGGTGGGTAGATGGGTGAGTGGGGGGGTGGATCGATGGACTGTTTGGTGGGTCAGTGGGTGACTTAGCTTGGCTCGGCCTGCTCGGCTCGGCTCGGCTCTTGGCTCGGGGCTCTTGGCTCGGCTCGGCCTAGTCGGCTGGTTTGGGCTGGGCTGGGCTGTCGGTCTGTGGGTCGGTGGGTTGGTCGGGGGGTGAGTCGGTCGGGGGGTCGGTCGTTGGGTCGGTCGGTCGGTCGGTAGGTCAGTGAATCGGTCGGTGCGACGGTCAGTGGGTCGGTCGGTGGGGGCGGTTGGTCGATTTGTCAGTGGGTGGGTTGGTGGGTGGATGGGTGGGTGGGTCAGCTTGGCACGGCCCGGCTCGGCTCGGCTCGGCACGGCACGCACGGCTCGGCTCGGTCGGCTCGGCTCGGCTCGGGTCGGCTGTCGGTGGATCCGTGGGTTGGTAGGGGGGTCAGTATGTCGGTGTGTGGGGGTTTGGGGTCGATCAGTGGGTCGGTGGGTTGTTCGGAGGGTCGTTGGGTCGGTGAGTGGGTCGTATGCAGTCGGTGGGGGCGGGGGGGTCGATCAGTGGGTCGGTGGGTTGGTGGGTGGGTCAGTATGTCGGTCGGTGGGTCGATCAGTGGGTCGTGGGTCGATCAGTGGGTCAGTGGATTGGTCAGTGGGTGGTTGGTCGATCAGTTGGTCGGTGGGTCTGTGGGTTGGTGGGTGGGTCAGTATGTCGGTCGGTGGGTCAGTGGGTCGATCAGTGGGTCCTTGGGTTGGTCGGTGGGTGGGTGGGTTGGTGGGTGGTTCAGTATGTCGGTCGGTGTGTCGGTGGGTCAATCAGTGGGTCGATGGGTTGGTCGGTGGGTCAGTGGGTTTGCGGGTAGGTCAGCTTTGCGGCTCTTTTTAAGTACACGGCATTGTATCACCACTTCGTTTATTTCGGTGCAGTCACCTTTTTTTCATCGAATTCTTCTTCCCACACCTCTTTTACATTTACGGATTGCGAGCTGACTTTCTGGCCTTCGGCATCGAAACCCTCGATACATTCCTCGTCTGAATAAGTAGCATAGACGTCCTTTGTGCTATGGTCTGAATCGTGGCCATCGTTTTCCGACATCTTTCGAATGAGACTATAAACCAAAGTTCCGTGTGTGAACGCACGTATAACCTCTTGCACACACGTGAAATCCATCACCAACTTTCGGAAGAGAAGGCCAGTTTAGCCGTGGTATGGATGACATGTTACACATAGTAAGCACCCTACGTGAGAAATGGAAAGAATGAAGGAAGTTAAGGAAATTGAGTGAACAATATGAACGATATTGACTGGATGACACGGGAAACGAACTGAATGAAGCGCCAGCAGGCAGAGTTCTTTAGTCAGCACTACCCATGTAGGCAACCCGTTGTGTAAACGAGTGTGGATTGTAAAGTGCTTAGAGCTTGGTCTCTAGCCGAGGATAGGTGCTATATAAGTATTCGTAAAAACAACAACAATACTAATGATAATCATTGTCACGAGTTTGTCACGAGGCCTACGACGTTCGAACCACCTAGGGTGGCGGAATTACTTATTTGTTTATTGTCGTTGCTGTTGTCGTGTATCCGTCCCTTAGGGTGGCTTGTGGTGCAGTATGCAACCTTGGTGTGGTTCAGCTCAACTTCGGTTTGCTTTCTCTCTCTCTCTCTCTAATTCCACCGCCCGTGCTACTCATCCTGCAAATTCACGGGTGGCCGGTACTTTCTCTCGAACTTTCTGTCTATCGGCCTCTCGCCTGTCTTTTTACCTGTCGCACGTGCTTCGTTTCTTTTAGTTTGAAGTATGCTCACTCTGTGACGCAGCATGGCATGTTGGCCGCCATTGCTGAGGGAGGTTAGCTCTTCACTCGAGCGGAAGATGTCTCTGGGGGCGCCTGCTCCAGTCCTGGTTCTTTACCTTATCATCGAGAGTACAGTCAGTACTTTCAATTCCTGCAGTCGGCCTGTAGGAGGGACATCATTTCTTCTGTTTCCGCATCTTCGCCTCTGTCCTCTCGACTGGACAGAGGGTAGAGAGAGTCCTTTGACCCGCCTCTTCGGGGTCACCCACGGGTAGCTGGTAAGCATCAGTTTCGTGGTCTGTTTGTTTTGATTTGTTGTTGTTAGCCGGCTTAGTCTTCACTTTTTGCGCAATTTCTTTTGTTTTCGAAATTGTAAGAGAAATATTGTGTGAGACCTTTTCTCTGGTTAATTCCATCTTTAACCTGGCCATTCTAAATTATTTCCAAAATTCTTTCTCCTGTTTATGTATTGGTGATGCGTAGTCGGTGGGGAAGGGAGAGAACCTGGTGATTCAGGGTTGGAACTTGCTTGGTCTCGCTCGTCCGCCCCTGTCACATTCGCCGGACTTTTATCCTTCGGCCCACCGTCTGTTTGTGTGTGCAAGGAGAACGAGTTTTATGTTCACGAGCGTGCGTACGCATGATTTGTCGTTCGGATGCGTGGTTGAAGATTTGTGTTTTTTGAAATGTGTTTATAAAATGTGACAGTTATGCCATTGAATTATTATTTGCAAATGTGGTGGCAGTTATTAAGCGATAGTCGCTGTGTTGATTTATTTCTAAGGAAGGAAAACGTTAAGCGTGAGTGAGAGAAGGGTGAAGATAATTCATATTTGTTTTATACTCGTTGATTTAATGCAGTCTTTTACCTGCATCGTGTGGGAAGACTTGATTCATGGGTGTACTGTGTGCGTTTAATACACTTCCCCTCGCCCATCATGCGAGTGGCTGTTTAAGACTTGACAGCAATGGTCAGACGGTACTGACGGCAGGGTTCCAGTACCCTTCTTTCCTTCCTCCTTCCTTCTTCTTTCCCTCCTCTCCGACTCTCCTCCCAGCTACGTCCTCCCCCCTCCCGGGGCTTCACCTGGAGCACGAACTGGACGGTGCCACGTGCTGGTCGAGGCCACGTTCTGGCTGAGACCACGGACGGGATGGTGCCACGCGCTGGTCGAGGCACGCCTTGGTCGGGACCGTGGACTGCTAGAAGAGCCCGCCGTCTTGACTGCCGGCCTGGACCCCCGTCCAGGACCTCCGTAACAGCTACGTCCCCCCCCCCCCCCCCCCCCCCCCCCCCCCCCCCCCGGGACACTCTCTTCACTGCCCGCTTGGAGTCGAGGGTGTCGGCTTTGGGCGACTCCTGCGAGAACCAGCCCGGCTCGGAGCACCTAGTGCGACAGGGTGCTCCCTGCGGACTTGACAGGGCAGGGATGTGGAGCGCTCCATGGTGTGAGAAAGGATTGATACTGGAATATTCCTTTATAATTTGATGTC
>CM031595.1:83960197-83976535 GCA_018398815.1 Conus ventricosus | reverse complement strand
TCCCATATTCGTTGTGTTTCGTCGCAATAGTCATCATTGAATGAATTTTTCTAAGATCACATAATGTCATCAGTAATTCTATGGCAAATTTCTAGGATGACAAAGCATGATACATGTAGTAAAATAATGGATATTTCTGTAACATGACATGACGTCATAGACGGTAAATTGAATATCTCTCTCTCTCTCTCTCTCTCTCTCTCTCTCTCTCTCTCTCTCTCTCTCTCTATATATATATATATATATATATATATATACATTATCTATGAAGTCATAGATAGTTAATCAGAGGGTGATTTTTCTAGAATGGCAGGAAGTTTTGAATGGTAAATCATAGGACATATTTGTAAGATGACAGAACTTGATAGTAAATTAGATGACATTTTTCGATGATGAGAAAAAAAGTGACAGGCAGCAAATGAAAGAACTCGTTTTTGCCGAAGATAATACATCATGATGGACGGCAAACCGAAGGGCATGTTCCATAATCAGAATTTCCATGAGACAAAAGGAGTATAACAAATGAAAAAAAAAATTCCCACGGCTTTCCAGAGCATGAGCTATTGACAGAAGGCACCCGAAGTATCGGAAGCAAGGGTAGCTAAGACAGCAAGAGAACTTGTGCATTTCTTTTCTTTTCTCTCTTTCTTTCACGTTCCCGGATCCCGGCCATGCTAGATCCTCAATCCGGCTAGTAAGGCGAAGTCCACAGGCCGCTGCAGAGACCCCACGGCTTCTCCTGGACCTCAACCGGACTGGGCCACGTCTGGTGTCTCAAGGCTTCAAAGGAGGGGCAAGAACGTAAAGATGGTGGGGGCATTTTTGGGGAACCTGGGCCACAAGAACACTGGTCAGTAACGAAAGAGTTTGAGATTACAAATAACAATTCTCTCTCTCTCTCTCTCTCTCTCTCTCTCTCTCTCTCTCTCTCTCTCTCTGTGTACATCAGTCTGTCTGTCTGTCTGTCTGTCTCTTCCCCCCCCTCCTCTCTCTCTCTCTTCTTTGCATTTGAAATGACGCTTTGTGATGCTTTATCAGCATCGGTTGTTGTCAACCGTTGTCTTTTTAACATCGTACATTTCATCATAATCAGATTATGTCTTCAAAGAGCCGATGGTGTTGTCTAGGTTAAAGACAGACCCACTCCACCACTACCCCAATCCCCCTCCACCCCCCCCAAAAAAACACACAAAAAAAACACGACCCTCCCCCGCCCGCTCCCCCTTCCGATCCCTCTCACTGAAAAAAATTAATGTTACATATAAAAGACATCTAAAATCAGAGATCTTATTCATTCTACGGCTCAGCTTTAGCGGGGCGGGGCGGGGCGGGGCGTGGCGGGGCGGGGCGAGCTGGGCTGGGCTGGGCTGGGCTGGGCTGGGCTAGGCTGGGCTTGGTTAGCTTGAGCTTGTCGGTCGGTGGATCGGTGGGTTGGTGGGTGGGTCAGTATGTCGGTCGGTAGGTCGGTGGGTCGATCAGTGGGGCGGTGGGATGGTGGGTGGGTCGGTGGGTTGGTGAGTGGGTCAGAATGTCTGTCGGTGGGTCGGTGGTCGATCAGCGGGTCGATGGGTTGGTCGGTGGGTCGATGGGTTGGTCGGTGGGTCGGTGGTCGATCAGCGGGTCGATGGGTTGGTCGGTGGGTCGGTGGTCGATCAGCGGGTCGATGGGTTGGTCGGTGGGTCGATGGGTTGGTCGGTGGGTCGATGGATAGATAGAGAGATAGATAGACAGATGGACAGATAGATAGATAGATAGATAGATAGATAGATAGATAGATAGATAGATAGATAAGATAGATAGATAGATAGATAGATAGATAGATAGATAGATAGATAGATAGATGGATAGATAGATGATAGATAGATATAGGTGTGTGTGTGTGTGTGTGTGTGTGTGTGTGTGTGCGCGCGCGCGCGCGTGTGCGTGCGTGCGTGCGTGTGTGCGTGTGTGTGTGTGTGTGTGTGTGTGTGTGTGTGTGTGTGTGTGTGTGTGTGTGCGTGCGTGTGTGCGTGCATGTGTGCGTGTGCGTGCGTGCGTGCGTGCACGTGCGCATGCTCGCTCAGGAACCGTACATACAGCCAGGTTGCCAGACGTGTACACACTAATAGAAAGAAGTCCGCATCCAGAAACACTCCAGACACGACCATCTTGGTCCCCATACATACGGACCTTAGCCAAGAGGCACCACCATCAGCGCTTGACCTTCTGGCTGCTGCCGTCTGTCCCGGTCCTTACCTGTAGCCAACAGACGTGTTCCAACAGTCAGCCTGACATACGTTCCTGCCTAGCATTACACACCAAACAAAAACTCAGAGAAACAGACCAGACTCTCGAAACAATCAAACAAAAATAAGACTGTTCACACACACACAAAAAGTCTGACGTGAAATCGACAAAAATATAGGATGAAGATTAGAGGCCCACTTCGTGCTAATCTGAATTCTGTTTTATTCCTGTCTCATGACACTGCTATTTTTTTTTTTTTTTTGGTGGTCAAAATCCCTTGATGAAGACTATTCCGTACATACGTGTGATTTTGTTTACCTCTTCGAGATATGTTTCTGTGATCAATGCAAATTTGCCAATTTCACAATACACGCTTCACTTGCTGTTCAGTAACACATGTGGCAAATCAAGTGGTGTCATAGTTACGGTTAGAAAAGAAAATTAAAGTTTGCAGAATATCTTTAAAGAGTTAATTAAATGACGATAAACTGATTATTCTTACCATTTCAAAGAAGGGTTCCCAAACTGACGACATTATCCTTGGTCGCCTCATGTAAACTAACCTTTCTACGCAATCTTAGACTTCCAATGCAAATTTGCAAATTTCACAATACACGCCTCACTTGCTGTTCAGTAACACATGTGGTAAATCAAGTGGTGTCATAGTTACGGCTAGGAAACAAAACACGTTTGCAGAATATCTTTAAAGAGTTAATTAAATGAAGATAAACTGATTATTCTTAACATTTCAAAGAAGCGTTTCGAAACTGACATTATCCTTGGTCGCCTCACGTAAACTGACCTTTCTATGCAATCTCAGATTTTAATGGTGGTGTAGAACTGCGGTAAATAGTTGCGACGTTATTTCTTATGATTATGAGGTGTCCTCCATGTCAGGGCTTCTACTGAGCAGCCTGTGGCAAAAAGGCCCTTTGAAAGTTATACACTGCCCAGAAGGATGACAGTATTTCAACGATGAAAGACGTTCACAGAATCGGGAAGAAAACGAGTTTGGTTGAGTCTTGGCCAAGTAGTTGACTTTTTCATGTGATCGTCAATGGCAGTTGTACAGGTGATAACACTAGGCGCTACACGTTCAGTTCCGGCACAGGTAACTGAGTCGTTGATCAGTTTTATCATGTTTGTTACACAGCTCCAGTTGAAAACGCCAGTTCTACGAGTAAGGAGGAGCATACGCCAGTTAGTTATGAGTTGATGTGTACTAAAGTGTTGTCAAGCTAAAGGTAAACCTGCAGTTAGTTATGAGTTGATGTGTACTAAAGTGTTGTCAAGCTAAAGGTAAACCTGCAGTTTCAAAACCTAAAGATTTAAACATACTGAAACCAGAACTGAAGAGAATGGAATCGATCTGGTGTGTGCGAGTGAGTGAGTGAGTGAGTGTGTGTGTGTGTGTGTGTGTGTGTGTGTGTGTGTGTGTGTGTGTGTGTGTGGTGTGTGTGTGTGTGTGTGTGTGTGTGTGTGTGTGTAAAAGTACGCATGGGTATTCTCTGACTGCTACTGGTAACCCCTTTATGAATGCGAGCGTACGTGCATTCAAGTGTGTATGTGCAGAGGAGTTGGGTGCGCGCGTATGCGCGCGCGCGTGTGTATGTGTGTGTGAATGCGCGCACGCGTGCGTGCGTCTATCAGTTCAGTGTGCGAATCTAAAGATTTATTTAGACTGAATGTGACCACAGGCATATAAAGAGTCTCTGTTTGCTTACGGTCTGTACATTTTACTGTGTATGCTTATTTCATAGCTATGTAAGAATTCTGTAAGTTCCAGAGAGAAAAAGCACCATCAGTCCTGCAAACCACCCACTGTTATCATGCCTTTAGAAAACCACGATTGGTATGAGAAAGACATCACTACTTTTTTTCAGATTCTAGGTCTACGCTTGAGCAGTAGTAACAGGCAGCCCTGCTCCATCGTGAGTTTAACCAGTGCTTGAGCACTGTGCTGAATTCATTAGGTACTAGTCCAAGGACACACAAGCAAACGACTATCATAACATTCATTGACGCACAGTGGACATGTTTTGTTTAAATACCTCGTGGATTTTATTAACAATTTGTGTTCACATGGTAAAAAAAATCCTCTTCCTGCCCCCCACCCCCCTCCCTCTCTCTCTCCTTCTCTCTCTCTCTCTCCCCTCTCTCTCTCCTCTCTCTCTCTCTCTCGCTCTCTCTCGCTCTCTCTCGCTCGCTCTCTCTCTCTCTCTCTCTCTCTCTGTTTCTTCGCCGCCCCCTCCCTTCTGCTATCCCTTCCACCACCCAGTCCCTCGCCAAAATCGTATCTAGTAGTATCATCCAATGATCTAAATGAATGTTTAAAATGTTTAAAAAGACTTAATGTTCTTATTCGGGCTCTAGCATTGTCAGGACTAAACCAAGAAAAGATATCCCTCTAACTTTCCATTCCACGTCACTGGCCCGTCCACATGTCTCACCTGCACCTCTGTTGAGCTGTGTCTCGTTCCTGGTGGGGCCTCTCCCCATGGCAGTGTCCCCTAGGCTGTCGTCCTGTTTCCGGTGTGTCCCCTGGGCTGTCGTCCCGTTCCCAGTGTGTCCCCTGGGCTGTCGTCCTGTTTCCGGTGATTCCCCGGGGATGTCATCCTGTTTCCGGTGTGTCCCCTAGGCTGTCGTCCTGTTCCCGGTGTGTCCCCTGGGCTGTCGTCCTGTTTCCGGTGTGTCCCCTGGGCTGTCGTCCCGTTCCCGGTGATTCCCCGGGGATGTCATCCTGTTTCCGGTGTGTCCCCTAGGCTGTCGTCCTGTTTCCGGTGTGTCCCCGGGGATGTCATCCTGTTTCCGGTGTGTCCCCTGGGCTGCCGTCCTGCTTCCGGTGTGTCCCCTGGGCTGCCGTCCTGTTTCCGGTGTGTCCCCTTGTCTGCCGTCGCGTTCCAGGTGTGTCCTCTGGGCTGTCATCCTGTTTCCGGTGTGTCCCCTGGACTGCCGTCCCGTTCCAGGTGTGTCCCCCGGGCTGTCGTCCAATTCCAGGTGTCCTTGTAGATCTTTAATCCCTGAGGTCTCCTTAAGGCCGCCTGTTCAAACCACGTCCTAATTAGTGTGTGTGTGTGGAGGGGGGGGGGGGTGCCTGTGTGCGCGCGCGTTCGTGTGTGTGTGTGTGTGCGTTCGTGTGCGTGTGTGTGTGTTGGGGGGGAGGGGGGGAGGGGGCGCGTGTCGTGTGTGTGCGGTGCGGGAGCGCGCGCGCTCGCGTGCGTACGAGTGTGCGCACGAAGAAAAAGGTTTTGTTGTAAGTGTGACCATAAACACATACAAAGTCATTACAGTTTTGCTGTATATTTCATTTCTCTCTGTGAATGGTCATGTTATACTGTGTACGAGCGCTCTGTGCTCTTTCTTAGAAAGCGCTCGACAAATCAAAATATTGCTTTTTGTCAAAAGAGACGTCTGAGAATGATGGGCTTAAATTTTCTGACCAAGCCTGCAGGTGCCCACCTCAGATTTGATTAATACCGGCATGAATTACGAAAGGAACGTAGAGAGTAGCTCTTCCATTATAATTCTTTGTTGTTAGAGATCCGATAGATTCAATAGAATCAGAAATCAGTAAACGGAAGTGGGATGGATTGGCCACACCCTCAGAAAGCCTCCATCCCAACATCGCAAGACAAGCCCTTGAATGGAACCCTCGGGGCAAAAGAAAAGTGGAAAGACCAAGACAGACATGGCGAAGGAGTACCGGCGCAGAAGTGAAGGCCGCCGGAATGACGTGGGCCGAGCTGAAGAGGATCTCCCGAAACCGTGTCCGCTGGAAAAGTGTGGTTGCGGCCCTATGTTCCCAGAGGAATTCAGAGGACTAAGTCAAGTAAGTCAAGTTTGTTAGAGATTGTAACTCATCTTTACGCTCGTCAAAGGCCTGAGAGAAAGCATATTTCTTTTAGTGGAATTGCATTTCTTTTTCATACTTCCCTTCTCTTTCCTTCTGTCGCTCTTTAAGAAAAAGAAGGAATAAAATGATATTCCTGTTGCTTCAATAAGGAGTTAAAAAGACAGCTTTTCATGACAAACTGAAATATTGTAAAAAAAAATAAACAATAAAAAAAAACAGTGCACATTGTATTGTTTGTTTTATTTCCACAATCGATATTATCTACGTAAGTTGAGTTTTTTTTTCCAGAATGAGTTGTTAAAATGTCCAGAAGGGCTTATCCCTCGTATTGAAGTAAACAAACAGTTGAGTGCGGTATGGGCTGAAAATGTGAAGCGTGGGACCACAAATTCCAATTTCACCACATGATGGATTCTTCCTGAGACTTGGTTTGCTGACCAAAACTGCACGAATTTTCTCTTGGGTACGGTACAGGCCAGGTACGATGTATTATGTTAGAAAGAGTAGAATACAGCACTTTCGCAGTCTTAGACCCGTCACTGGACTCGAAAGCATCATCGTGGTCGTTCTCATCCTCATTAAAAACGGTATCAAATTCTGTGGCGCATCATGCCCCTGCTGTGGTGATATACTTAGTTCTATTGTCCTCACATTGTTCATGTCCATCGTGTGTTTACATCAGAATCGTCCGTGCTAAGAGGAAGGGTGGAGGGTGGGAAGGGGGGGGGGGGGGGGTTGTGACCTGCTGGAGGAACGCTGCAGCTCCCTCTGGATGGTATGAAGGGCAGTGCTAATATGCACTAGTTCAATGCTGCTTCAGTAATGGTCCTCACTTCCAGGTAAATCAGGTAATGTGTGGCTGCCTATGGTGGGAAGTGTGTGGTGTGTGTGTGTGTGTGTGTGTGTGTGTGTGTGTGTGTGTGTGTGTGTATGTGTGTTTGTGTGTGTGTGTGTGTGTGTGTGTGCGTGCGTGCGTGCGGGTGCGTGCGTGCGCGCGCGCGCGCGTGTGTGTGTGTGTGTGTGTGTGTGTGTGTGTGTAGGGGGTGGGGGGTTAGAATAAAAATGCAATGGCAGTGATGCCAGGGAGACAGAACAGAACAGACGGCTAACAAAATCCATTGACATGAATTGCGCCTTCACATATAGCTACATACTGTGCCATATGAAAATATCATAACTGTTAAGTCTCATCTTTTACACGATTTGAACTATGTGGCTTTATTCACGAACGGGTGAAACCTGTGCAGCTGATGTGAGCACACATCAGACCCATGGAAAAACGTGGATCCACCCGGGCCTCGTGATGTGAATACTGCACACCAGAGAATTACCTCTTGTTATGTCTCCAGTTGCGCAAAAGGACAAGTTCCGTAACCATACAGAAGTTCAACAACATATCGACCTGCATATCTTCAGTCTTATCAGCAACTAAATGATGCATATAAAGAGAATATGAGCCTACAAGCAATTAAAGCCTAACCAACATCATCGTTCTAGACAAAAACCTACCGTCCCAACAACCCACCATTTAAAGATGACAACCACCTGAGCATCGAAGTGTCTGAACATCCTCTGCTATATTTCACAGACAGATACACTCAAAGAAGGCAACGAACACCGTGGTTCTCTGCTTCCAGATTAACCCCACCATTTCACGACGGACTGCGAATCAGGAGGAGTCAGAGGTCGTGGCAAAACACGCCAACGAGGAACTAAAAATCAGACTCCTCACATACTCGAAGAACACAGTCACTGCCTGAAAACACCACAAGACAGACCTCCCACAAACCTCAGCACCACCACCTTGGCGAGGCAAGGGACAGTAAATCGTGTCAGTTCTATGCCCCAGACACTTGGTTCAGCCCTTGGCGAACGGAGCCACAAGGGCAAAAGGGGGTAAACTGAAAAAATACCAAGCTCTTAAACAGCCCGAAATTTTACTTATGACGTGATATAAATCACTGGAAATTGTTCGCCGTTTGACAGAGTAATTGGCTCATCATTAGAAAGGAAGGAAGGACCTGATGAAACTACACAGAACTGCTGAATTCACTGAGAATGTGCTGCGCTGCAGTCAGATGTAAACCATTGTTAGCTGACTCCTGGTTAAGGTCCCTGTTCAATACAGAAGTAACAGTAGTTACAAAGAGATCATTCGGGACACTTGTCAAATCGTTAGGATGCGTGACAAAACATTAACTTTAAAATCTATACAAGTTTTGTAAAGATACAGATCCAGCCATGAAAAACGACGTATTAAGAATGAAATTTATCGGTGTATGACAATTTGTAAGTTTATTTAAATGTATAAAGTTGTTAGTGTTGAATTAAGGCCTGTAGTGCTCCAGTGAGAGAAGATAACCTATTGACGAAAAATATTTCAAACGATTCAGAGCATCTTAAGCGGATAGATCGTCTTTTCTGATTAGGGTAAATGCGGATATAGACGAATTGATTATACATATAATGCAAAACGATTCAGAGCATCTTAAGCGGAGAGATCGTCTTTTCAGATTAGGGTAAATGCGGATATAGACGAATTGATTATACATATAATGCAAAACGATTCAGAGCATCTTAAGCGGATAGATCGTCTTTTCAGATTAGGGTAAATGCGGATATAGACGAATTGATTATACATATAATGCAAAACGATTCAGAGCATCTTAAGCGGATAGATCGTCTTTTCAGATTAGGGTAAATGCGGATATAGACGAATTGATTATACATATAATGCAAAACGATTCAGAGCATCTTAAGCGGATAGATCGTCTTTTCAGATTAGGGTAAATGCGGATATAGACGAATTGATTATACATATAATGCAAAACGATTCAGAGCATCTTAAGCGGATAGATCGTCTTTTCAGATTAGGGTAAATGCGGATATAGACGAATTGATTATACATATAATGCAAACGATTCAGAGCATCTTAAGCGGATAGATCGTCTTTTCAGATTAGGGTAAATGCGGATATAGACAAATTGATTATACATATAATGCATTTTTTTTTGAAAAGGATAAAATCAGTTTCACACTCTTGATTCTCGTGCCTCCGCGTGACCGTGTGAGTCCGAGAACACGCGCCGAGGGGAAAGGCCGACAGAGGGACAATCCATGTTTGATAAGTTATTGTTGTATTAAAAGGTTTGAAGTCAAGGTCACACTGTTAAGAACAGGAGTCGGCGAGGAGAACTAAAATGTATAGAATGTACATTGCTGCACCGTGAGTAGGAATACACAGTTATTTTAAATAGATTTGAGTGTATCTATAACATATCAAAAGAGGGGATTGTGTGTGAGTGTGTGTGTGTGTGTGGGGGGGGGGGGGGGGGGGGGGGGGGGGGGGGGGGTTGGGGGGGGGGTAGGGGTGGTGGAGGCTACAACGAGGCGGGACATCTCAAGGTTGGGGGGGGGGGGGGGGGTAGGGGTGGACCAGCTCACCTAGTCTGTTGAAGATTTTCTCACGCACAAACTATTTATGTCAGAAAAGCTTTTGTTTTAAATGAAAGTAAGGCACTGGTTAGAATCATCATACATTAAAAGTTTATCATATGTCTTGAATTTCTTGGGACCCCTGCATCAGTTTGTTATGTTTGTGGGGCGGCCAGGCCATGACCAATTAGAAAGCATATGTCAGCACCCGGCTCGCCGAGCCCCGTTTCCCTCTACTACAAACCGCTGACTGAGGATCAGATTAGGAGGGGGAGGATTGTCATCATTGCCACCACCACGTTCTGTGTGAGAGATCTTTTTATGCTAGAGTAGAAAGCCCGAAAGTGAAGTCTGCAAACTTAGGCTTCCCGGAAATTAAAAGTTCAGATGAGCATATTGAGTAAAATTACCAGGTTACCACAAACCAACTATCATTTCAGAATGTTTAATGAGGCACTGGGTTTTGAATGCCAATATGAATATGATGTAATTAACATAACCTAAGGACAGTGGCGTCGGAGCCGAGGGAAGGGGAGGACAGGGGGTACTGGGCCCTCCTCACCTCCCACCTCCCCCTCGATGAAAATACATATAGAGGTGAAAACTATTCATGCTCTCTTCTCCCTCTATATTTAAAGCCAAAAAAAAAAAAAAAAAATGGACATCATGGGTTACGGTGTCCCACCCCCACCCCTGCTTTTTTCTGGATTTGGGAAGAAGAGAGAATACCCTGTTTAAACATTTGGTAAATGAGCCCCCCCCCCCCCCCCTCCACCCTCTCCCCTGTCCTCTCCTCAACCTTGTTGCTTTTACAAGAATTGTGGACCCTTCCCGTACCCGCCCGCTTTTACAAAAAAATCAAAGATGAGCCCCCCCCCCCCCTCCTGTGATGAATATCACCAGCCTGTCATCCCCCCCCCCCCCTCCACCTCCATACAAATTTAGAAGACGCACAGACGACATTCAGGCTGCGCCCTTCTCTTCTCCCCTCCCCAATGCCAAATATCGTTCGACGCCACCAAACAACTGCTGATAACTGATGCTGTTTCACCATTTCTGAACGAGTACTTGTAATGACATATGATGGGGGTAGAAAAAGACATCTTGCAAGTCTAACCTTAAAACAGACTAACTGTAGATCTCTGAAAAGAGTAGGTGAGGCGGAGAGTGGGAAGAACAAGGGGTAGATGGCTGTCACGTTTGTGGATGACTAATTTCATGGTATGAAAAAAAAAAACCAAACCGACATGAAAAATCCGTAGGACACAGCTGAATTTATTCCCGGGGTTCACAGAAAAAAATGTCCTTGTGGCAGAGGTGGTGCCTCTGGTCTGTGTGGCACCAGCCCCGATCCTTTGTCCACTGTCTCGGGCGGGATGCCCCCCACCCCCACCCCTTTTTTGTGTGTGTGTGTTTTTTTTTTTTGCATGTATACATAATATATGCGCATAACATGCCACACTCGTTTTCAGGATCGACATATGGCTAAGTGATTTTTTTTTCGTCCTCTTTTGGTTTGGTATGAGAATATAAGAGGGTGGAGAAATGAAATTCTGCCAGCCTGACTTGACCCGAGTTTGTTTTAAATCGGCCGACAGCCGCAGTGAAGGAGAGGAGTGGGGGGAAGGGCGAGGAGAGGAGGCGGGTGGGGGGGGGGGGGGGGGGGGGGGGCAAGAGTGCAATAGAAAGGTCTTTAATGCCTCTCCTCTTCCACAGGACCTTCCGACAGACGAAAACTATATATCATGAACTGAAATACGATAGACTTGCTATTCCTTTGCATTTTCTTCTTCTTCTTCTTCTTCTTCTCCTTCTTCTTCTTCTTCTTCTTTTCTTCTTCTTCTTCTCCTTCTTCTTCTTCTTCTTCTTCTCTTTCTTCCATTGAGCGACCACAATCAACATTCTGATTCTTATGTCGCTATCTTTTGCGACCAGCCTGGATTTCATTGCTGACAGAAAGCTTCTCATCCGGAATGGAGGATAGAAAAAGAAATCTTGCCACAATTGAAACAGGACAGGGAATGGGATGGAAGATGAGAGGGGCAGCTGGAGGTGGGGGAGGGGGGGGGGGGAGTTGGCAGTGGGACGACCAGGATGTATCAGTAATGAAATCGTGAATCGTAAAGAATGAAAATACTTCCAGCTTTGTAACTATAAACACAAATAACATTTTACCTTGTAAGAGGAGTTAGTATATTGAAGGAAAGCTCAACATAATTGAAATCGGTTCTTTCAGTTAATAGATGACAGAGAGAAACATGAACAGTGAAAAAAATGATATTCAAAGCAAACACAAATGAACACTCGTAATTCAACATCTGCACTTAAACGCGGAGGCAGAGTGGGGTGGGAATGACAGAAGGGGGGGGGGGGGGGGGGGCGGCAAGGGGTGGAAAGTGCTTTTCTTCCTCTTCTTCTTCTGCGTACGCAGGCTGAAACTCCTGCGGACACTCTCTATATGGACAGGCACGCATTAATCCCATACACCCTACAAAGGGAGTGGAGTTTTGTGTGCATGACCGTTTTTTATCCGCCATTAAGGCAGCCATACTCCATCTTCGGGGACGGTGCATGCTATGTGTAACGTGTCATCCATACCAACGGCCAAACTGGCTTTCTCTTCCGAAAGTTGGTGATGGGATTTTACGTGTGTGCAAGATGTTATGCGTGCGTTCACACACGGACCCTCGGTTTATAGTCTCATTCGAAGGACTGTATGGGAAATGGAATCAGAACTAATGTTAACTCGGAGGGAAAATGCCCCTGTACCGAAACGGCCCGGCGTAGATTCGAAACCCGCAACCCTTGGATTACGAGTCCGGCGCTCTACCAACTGAGCTATTCCGGCCCCTGAAAGTGCTTTTCAAATCCTGCTGCTCTCTAAAGAGAGAGATGATTCAAGTGAGCACAAACATTCCTTTTGGTCAACAACTTCAACCTAGTTGACAAACGGGCTGATATTGTCCTTATTACTCAAAACCAATGTGAATTTCCAAAATTACAATGGATCAACATGAACAGCACCCCCTCCCCATCTCCCCATGCCCCAACCCCGCCCTCTTCCCTCAAGAAATATCCCCATACACCCACAGAGGCACGAATGAGGTGGACTTTCAGGTCCTCCCCTCCCACTGACCCTAACTCGTTCCCCCACACACACATACACACGTCCAGCTTCCCCCCCCCCCTCCTTCCCCCGCCCCTCAAAAACAAAATTATAGTGCCGTAATAAAAGAGCCCATTGTGAAGGGGGAGGGGAAGGGAGAAGGCATTAGCCTCGAGGCTACTGGCCGCGGGACTTCCATCAGGAAGGCATGACCTTGTTGCTGTGTTGAAAAGTGTGTTTTGTGCTTTTGTCCATGGACATTTTGAAGCCAATTGATTGAAATCTCAAAGCACTGAATGAAATATTCCTTAACATATTTATACTTTCTCAACCTTTTTTTTCTGCGACCTCCCTGCCCTCACAATTCGACGGAGAAAAGCGTAAGAGCGTGGTCAAGGGCTTCCCTTCAACTGCATGTAGACCCCCAAAATATGTCAAAGAAGACTGACCTATTTAGTAAATTGAAATAATGGACGGTGAAGAAAGACTCACTGACCGCAAGGAATGTCCTGTTGGCAGCGGGAAAGACTGTGACCAGGGATTCTCTTCAAACAGCACGTACAACCTCATGGCGGAAGGTTGGCAGCGTCTGGAGTTGTACTGTCGTCGCCTGTCAGCAGAACAGCAACGAGTGAGGCTACGGGATGCAGACGGCAGTTACTTGGCGGTGGCGTTTTTCGCCGGCGGGCTCTGCAGTCATGAAATACGGGCTGGCACTCCCATGGGAACGCTCCCGTGGAGGTTCTGTCGTGTTACATCCAGTGGCCATCACAGAATGACATCTGCCATGGAGCAGGTATGTCCCTTTACGTGTTAATGGAATCTCATGTGCGTGCCTGCACCTATGTGAACACAGCGCAGGATTCCAAAGGTGGTGCAGGATTGCTCCAGCTGGTTTGTTCGGCAGTCGAGGACAGTGCTTCTCTGGGTCCTACCCGCACCTTCGGGTGTATCTTTTTCTTCTCTCTTCTTCTCTCTCTTCTCTCCAAAACAATGGGGCCGTACTACGGTCCTAAACCAAAGCTCACCGACTTCGACCTACTTTCTACACATTGCGACAGGCAACAGGAAGAAGTGCGCTCACCAACGACTTCGCACTGATGTTATGCACACACACACACACACACACACACACAAGAGAGAGAGAGAGAGAGAGAGGGGAGAGAAGCAGCTCACACTGATTGAATGGCGAATGATCACGTGAAACCACAAACTCACAAGCATTAATTCACGTGCGTATAGTGCCACGAAGAAACGCGAATGCGACTTTCGGAACTATTGCATGGGAGTCGTAGTCTGTGGCACCGAAGTCAGCGCGTAGTACGGTGTTTCATAGGTTTACGTCTAACTTAACTTCCAAATACTTACTTTTCTACAATGTATGAGCGCGCACGTATGTGTGTGTGTGGGGGGGGGGGGGGGGGGGGGGGCCCCCCCCCCCCCCCCCCCCCACACACACCGAGCAAGCGCGCACACGCACACGCGAGCGCCTCTCCCTCTCTCTCTCTCTCTCTCTCTCTCTCTCTCTCACACACACACACACACACACACACACACACACACCACACACACAAGAGAGAAGAGAGAGAGAGAGAGAGAGAGAGAGAGAGAGAGAGAGAGAGAGAGGCGCACACAAACTTTCTACTTGCCATTTCTCTCTCTCTCTCTCTCTCGCTCTCTCTCTCTCTCTCTCTCTCTCTCTCTCTCTCAACAGCATCAATGAGGGAAGAGAATAAGTCGTGAGATTTTTACTGGTATGCCAGTCCGTCTCAACAATATATCGCCCCACCCCACCCCACCCCCTGCCTGTCTGTTATCTATTTATTTATTTACGCCACGATATCATACAGCAACCATCTCTCTCTCTCTCTCTCTCTCTCTCTCTCTCTCTCTCTCTCTCTCTCTCTAGGCAGAGACCAGGTATCAAAATCAGTTAGTGTCGCTATGCTAATCTCTCACAAATGTGTGCGGGGGAGGGCGTTCTTTCTGACTAGTCTCAAGTGGCAAGAAAGTCCGTATAATTATGAATACGTGGCTCGCATCGATTCCAGGCATGTTGGTGTTGTAATCGTTATCTTTGAACCACATAGAGACTTGATAAAACATGTATCACACAGGAAGAGTTCTAAAGGATTGTTCTATTCAGGTTATGAGACGTAAGTCGGGCGAGACTATGTTTGGCTAATGCAGATTGTTATGACACTTCAAACACCTATTCTGTATTCTGTTCACAAGAGCTGATTTTTGTCCGAATCATAAAGCAAATTCACCTGTCATTATTGTTGTTACAGTATTCAGTTTTCGCCTTTTTTTTCAATGGATGAATATCATATAGATAATATTTTGTTCAACAGTGAAGGAAGCAGGTATATTTTACAGCAGTCCTCGAATCCAGACGCATTCAATTAATTAATTCAGAAAACACAATTTGGGCTGCAGAAGATAATGTGGTATTACCAATGCTCATTATATACCCCCCTACCCCCCCCCCCCCCCCCCGAAAAAGAAGAAGAAGAGAAGAAGAAGAAGAAGAAGAAAAGAAGAAGAAGAAGAAGAAGAAGAAGAAGAAGAAGAAAGGAGAACGATATCGTCCACTGTGTGTTAATGCTGTAACTAATTTTTAAAATTCAGAAACATGCATGTAGGCTAGGTCTTTCACAATACTTGTCCTTTTTTTTTTTCAAATTGTGGTCTTGCTTTTCAGATGAATTGAAATTTCTCCTGGTTCTTGTAATTCAAGTGATACAACAATAGCTACCTATACTCATTCCAGACAAAGTCATTTCATGCTATCCATTCATTTCATCGAAAAAAGTACCCACAGCAAGCTCACTGAGGTTCTGTATTTCAACAGATTACTTTCTTTCTCATACAGATTTACAAACTGAAATATAAGGGAAATTTTCTGGTTGTTTAAGTGGTAAGCAAGTAATAGAACAACTAAAGCACTGATAGGAATAACATGACCGACTTAAGAAAAAAGCAGAGTAGTCCTGGTCTTTGATACCATGTTTTGGGAGGGAGTGAGGTGGAGGAGGGAGGGCGGAACGGGGGGTGGGGGTTGGGGAGGGGGGAGGGGGGGCACTGGTTATTGTGAATCCACAGGAACTTCAGTGCTAAGAATAATTCAACATCCTTTTGTTTTTGCTTTTGATTTTCTATTGTCATTTTTTTTTTATCTTGCCCTTCTTTCTTACCTCATATACTTTTTTTTTTTCAGATGTCTAGTCTTGTCCGATCTCCATTTACATGCATTGTTTCCTTTGGTAATCTGTCTTGTCCGATCTCCATTTACATGCATTGTTTCCTTTGGTAATCTGTCTTGTCCGATCTCCATTTACATGCATTGTTTCCTTTGGTAATCTGTCTTGTCCGATCTCCATTTACATGCATTGTTTCCTTTGGTAATCTGTCTTGTCCGATCTCCATTTACATGCATTGTTTCCTTTGGTAATCTGTCTTGTCCGATCTCCATTTACATGCATTGTTTCCTTTGGTAATCTGTCTTGTCCGATCTCCATTTACATGCATTGTTTCCTTTGGTAATCTGTCTTGTCCGATCTCCATTTACATGCATTGTTTCCTTTGGTAATCTGTCTTGTCCGATCTCCATTTACATGCACTGTTTCCTTTGGTAATCTGTCTTGTCCGATCTCCATTTACATGCATTGTTTCCTTTGGTAATCTGTCTTGTCCGATCTCCATTTACATGCATTGT
>CM031595.1:83942697-83955197 GCA_018398815.1 Conus ventricosus | reverse complement strand
ACATACTCACCCCCCTCCCCTCCCCTAGCACACTGCAGGTGTTTTTTTTTTTCTTTCTTCCAGTACTCCTCCTTTCCCCTTTCAATTACCATACCCTTCAGCTTACCTCCATTTCGCTACCCCCCCCCCACCCCTAATGCCTCTTCCACATGTACACCCATACTGCAGCCCATCCCAACCCACTGTACGGCTTCTTTCCCTTACACTTACTTGTGCTGGTGGCCCCTCGAATAACAGTTGTCAACGTAGATTTGTAATTCAGCTGACAACCTTTTCAGTATAGTCATTGCTTTTCTGTAATGTCTTTATTTGCAAACTAAGAAGCAAAATCGTGCCCATTCGTCTGAGAATGTTGTTTGTTCATTCTAATCATTCAGTAACCAGTAATGATTTGTTATCACTTTGCTTTGCGTCAAAACAGTGACATTGTCATTTTTGGTAACATGGACAATTACAAACCCAAAAAAGTCCATCAATTCGTATTTCAGGAACGCTATCGCCTATACGCGTTTTTTTTTTTCTTCAAATCTGCACATGTTCATCAAACGTCTTTATATACACGTTATTAGACAGCTATGAAAGTCTGTTTGCATGTATGTTTCCATATATCAATTCAAGTAGTAGTAGTAGTAGTAGTAGTAGTAGTAGTAGTAGTAGTAGTAGTAGTAGTTGTAGTAGTAGTAGTTGTAGTAGTAGTAGTAGTTATAAGCAGTTATTTCCGTCCTATCGTTATAGTTATCTTTGTTGCTGTTGTTGTTGTTGTTGTTATCATTATTACGATCATTTTCTTTGTTATTGTTACCAAGTTGTATTCTTAGTTTGTAGAATGGCGAGGGCAAATTACAAGTCTGCTGCATTTCCTAATATCTCTGGTTTTGAGTAATAATGTTTTGAGTCTTGAGTCTTGAGCCTTGGATCTAAGTGAGGCAAACTGTTGATTTCCATTTGCAGTTATTTTAACCTGTCTCGACAATGTTACGTGCGTATGATATCTGCCTCACTTTTAACGTATACGCTTGCTTAAGAGACATTGGAGAGACACTGCGAAATCGTTTGCATACCTGGATTATGCATTTCACATTTATATACTGTTCAAAAAAAAGAAACGCAAAATGAAATTTTGCCACCTGGGATGGACCATACAGTTGAGAACACGCCAAAAACCGGCCCTGATGTATGTCTTGAACGTCGACGTGCTAGGATAACATTGATTCAGGTTGTCACTATGTGCACGTGCGTGTTGTGGGCCAGATGCGACAGTGCAAACATTGGGTTGTGCTTCTGTTGTTTCGCCTGCAAAGCATGCCCAACTCAGTTGTGAACACACACACACCATGGTCATAGTGCAGTATAAAAGCCGGGTCATTTTGGCAACCGGCAGGCACACCGTACCAAAAAACAGCATGCCACGTTTGAGCCCAGCAGAGAGAGAAAACGCCCTGGGTCGTTTGCAAGTTGGTCAGAGTGCAACTGATGTGGCCCATGCTTTGAATGTCTCCCCCAGTACCATATGCCGACTTTGGACTCGCTTCCAGAGGACAGGGTCATCAGCTGATGCCCCGAGGTCAGGCCGACCTCATATCACAACGCCAGCCCAGGACCGCTTTATACGGCTCAGACATCTCCGCAATCGCTTCCTGCCGGCCTCGTCCACTGTCCAGGCATGCGCTGGTGTCCGTCGCATCTCCGACCAGACTGTCCGGAACAGGCTGCATGCTGCTGGGCTGAGGGCTTACAGGCCCCTACGTGGCAACGTAATGACGGGGCGCCATCGACAGACCAGACTGCAATGGGCTACGCAACACAGACACTGGACACTGAGGAACCATTGGCGACACGTCTGGTTCTCGGATGAGTCACAGTTTCTGCTGCAGCGCCATGACAGGAGGCGAAGGGTTTACCGCCGGGTTAATGAACGCAACCAGCAGAACTGCGTCGACGAGGCACCTCCGCATGGTGGCGGCAATGTCATGGTATGGGGGGCCATCAGCAACACAGGCAGGAGCCAGTTGGTGCGCGTGGAAGGTCACCTGACAGCCCAGCAGTACGTCCAGGTCATTGTTCAGCCACACGTCCTGCCTCTAATGGCCACTCCCAGGGCCGTGTTCCAGCAGGACAACACCAGGCCCCACACAGCACGCCTGACCACAGCCTTCTTTACCGCCAACAACATCAACACCCTGGCCTGGCCCTCTCTTTCCCCGGATTTGAATCCTATTGAGCACGTTTGGGACGTTTTGGACAGACGCCTGAGAGTGAGGGCCAACGCCCCAGCGACTCCAAATGAACTGTTCCGGGCATTGCAGGCCGAGTGGGCGGCCATCCCACAGCAGACAATCAGGAACATTATTGCTTCATTGCCCCGCAGATGCCAGGCTACCATTGCAGCCAGAGGGGGTCACACCCTTTACTGACTTTGGAAGCGGCCTGGCGATTTCCCTGAGGGTCTGGGGCTGGTTCTTTACCACAGCATTACAGGGGAGACTTCTGTCCTACTGATGACCTGTTTTTGTCATTTTCACATTAAACGTGTTGTCACACTGAGCTTCAATAAATTGTGTTTCAAATCGGCAGCTTGGCATTTTGCGTTTCTTTTTTTTGAACAGTACATTCTGTCTGACCCTTACATTAAAAATGGCCTAACCTGAGCATCAGCGAATTTAAAGTGTGTCTGCTTATTTCATGAAGATTACAAAGAACTCCGGCACAATAATGTGCAGCTTCCTTACCCTTCGTAAACTGGTGACGTATATATTGTACACAGGACTAGTCTGTACACTTATAAGCTGAATACGTGTAACAGTAACAAATTCTGTCTTCCACACAACCTCGCACCTCACCCCACCCCACCCTCTTTCTTCTTGTTCGTTCCTGATTCTGAACATCATGATCTTACATCAATCTACGTTTATTTAGGCAGAAAAGTCTTAACATAGTGTGCTAACTTGATTTCAGGAAGTGTGTAGTACCGCTGGTGCATGTGGTAAAACAACTACCTCATCTGATAACAGTGAAAAGAACAAGTCAGTCGGACAAGGCTGTCGCTGGATGTGTGTTTTCCAACATCGTTCATGGTTCAGAAAATAAAGAGCATTACTCAGTACAGGACCTTGTTTGGCACCAAAAGGACAAAACAAAAGGTCGATCAATTTTTCACTGAGACGAGCAGGAGACCGAGCTGTGGAATACACGGGATTTAAGGCATTCACAAATCAATCATTTTGACAAACCAGCCGTCACAAAGGTGGCAAACAATGAAACACGATGGACCGAATCATAAGCCCTTTTGAGATCTATAAAGGCTGTGTACTTGTTTCCTCCTTTAGTATTCATAACTTTCTCCACAATCCAAGACATGCATACAATGGTTGACAATTGATCTCTGCACAAATTTAAAAAAAAACCGTGGGGTACAACAAGTGCAGAAAAAACAATTCTTCCATCATCATCACCATCATCATCATCATCATAATGTATCTATCAAAGCTAGTTAAGGAGTGAGGGAAAGCGAGGTGAGCATCAGAAGTGATGAGGGAGTGTGGCGGGGCAAGGGATTGGAGTTGGGGGGTCGTGGTGATGAAAGGTAAGGCGTTACAATGGAAACAGTAGGCCACTGGCTGTGAGGTTGAGGAAACAGTCGAAATCTGTGTTGCAAACAAAGCCATGTTTGTAAGCCTGTTTAGAGTCGGCTTTCGTGTCCATGGCTAGACTGAAGAATAGACCCAGCTTCATTCTAGCAGTCAGTAAAACAACACGGATTCTAGCAAAGATCTGCAAGCCATAGACTAGTAGTGCCTATTTGTACCACTACAGGAACAAACCTCAACACTCTCCCAAGGCAGCCAACGAAGGGCAGGGACAGAACACTGGACAACATTGTCATACAGAATCATGATGAATGAAATAGTCCAAGTATGTAGAGAATAACCGATAAACAAGAACAAAGGGTTGAACCTTTGCCCGAGGATCCAAAAAGGACGCAAGGGAGATGCTGAATGGTCGACTTTGTCGTGGTCATTCGAACATACGCATGCAGCCACGCACTCATGCACGCACACGCAAACACGCACCCCCCCCCCCTCCCCCCGCGCGCGCACGCATGCACACACACGTTTATGTAATTATTTATATACACATAATTATGTCGAGAGAGAGAAGAGAGAGAGAGAGAGAGAGAGAGAGAGACAGAGACAGAGACAGAGACTGAGACAGACAGACAGAGAGAGACAGAGAGAGACACAGAGAGGGACAGAGAGACACTCACAGGTAAAAAAGGAACATAGCGCATAGTATTCCAAAATTGGCAAAGGTTCAGGTCCTCCAGGAAAGGATCTGAAATATTGAAAGCTCAATGCAAGCTGCAAGAACTATTGCTATCTATGGTGTGACAACACACACAGACACAGACACACACACACACACACACGCACGCACGCACGCACGCACGCACGCACGCACGCACGCACGCACGCACGCACGCACGCACGCACGCACGCACGCACACACACACACACACACACACACACACACACACTCGGAAATACAAATATGAACAACAGGAATAGTTTCAGAAATGTAGACATTAATGTATGGGATCCAAAACAAAAAAAGAAAGAGAAAAAACATTGAGCAATCTTTCCTCCTGCCCCTCGTATATGACCCAGGGTTCCCACAGCAGCATTGATGACGTCATCATATACAGAACAAAGAGAACAAAAAGTAATAAAACATAACTGACCAAAAAAAAGAAAAGAAAAAAAGACATTTATAACAACCCCCCCCCCCCCCCCCCCCGCCTCCCTCCCCCACCGCCTCGGAAAAAAAAGACTTCGAATAGAACACACAATCTCACCAAGAACACAAAAAGATAATATACACCAAGGTGTACCACAGAGTTAAGTTGACTAAAAGAAGAAAAAAAGCGTTTCTAAGGTCTCTCAGAATGAACCAATCACTTACAAAGACGAAACAGGTCTGAACTGATCTTAATTGACAGGTACGAGAGTCTAGAAGCGAGGGTTTGTTCGTTTCTTTCTTTTTTGTGTGTGTCACGGAGATAAGGTATCTTGACATTGTTGTCAAGTGTACTTTCTCTGTAAAGAAAAACCAAACCCATTTATTTCTGTGACGGCATATCTTCCTGTTAATAGGATGGCCTGTTTTCTCATCGTTGGGATGGCGTAGCTTCCTGTTACTCCGATGACGTGCTTTTGTATCCCTATGATCCTACATGTTCCTAAAAACGTGATGATATATTTTCCTGTTACTGGGACAACATAAGTCAAATGATCATGATACCCACTTGCTTCTATGATGGTTTCTTGTAAATGTTGTCACATACGTTCTTGCTATGTAACAGCTCTGTGTGTGCGGGGGAGGGGGGGGGGGGGGAGTTAAAATAAATTGCCACTGTCGGAACAACCGTTCCACCTACCCATATCCAAACACATACTTCCCTCACAGTTGTTGATATGCTAGCATATCATGCAATCATGCACAGCGCATGCACACACAGTTACATGCACATGCAAAGACATATGCACGAGAGAGCATGCATACATACGCACGTATTCTGACACGTACTTGCTCAGATACACACGCGCGCACGTACGTATCCAGACACAGACAGACAGACAGACACACACACACACACACACACACACGCACGCACGCACGCACGCACGCACGCACGCACGCACGCACGCACGCACGCACGCACGCACGCACGCACGCACACACACACACACACACACACACACACACACACACATGCACCAAATCCAAATCTTTGCCAAGTCATTACTATGAAGACAGTTCAGTTGTTTGCCTGTGCTTGTTTTTCCCCCACTATTAGATTGTTCGTCTATGTATTTGTCTGACTTTATTCAAGTTTAAAAGGCTGTGCCAGTCTTGAATAAAAGTTACTCTGTGTTAGGTTTTCTTATGGGAGCAAAAAATACCCCACTTGTTTACTGTTTATCGTTTACTGTTCCCTGCCTCATTTCATTTCCGATTTTGTTTTGATTAAATTGAGGTTACCGGGTATTTGTATTTGTTTCTGTCCGTCTGTGTGTTTGTCTTATGGTCTCCCTTACATCTGTGGGTGGATCCTCAAGCGTAGGCTCAAAGATTGTCCCTACATTTTATACTATTTGCATAATGTCTTTAGTTTTTCAGCAACTTTTTTCCTCCCCACACTTTCGTTTGGTTTCATTTACTACTCTTCGCTGGCTGCTTTGGGGGTGCTGTTGGATTCTTTTTTGCACCCTTGGTGGTGAGAACACCACAGTATTATGGACCGTGGTGTGTCTCTGTTTGACGCCAGGAGCGCAGACACAACCAGCCGTGTCTCCCTGATGAGTCCGACCCAGCGGACGAAAGGCCTCGGAGCAGGCAATACAAATATATCTGCCTTCAAAAGGGATTGCGATGGTTCCCTTATGCAGCTAGTGAAGAGTTTTCATATCTGTAACACATTTTATTAATTTCATGTTCCCAGTTTCTCCATTTTCAAATCCCCCCCCCCCCCCCCCTCCTTAAGTCCAAATCGTTGCCAAGTCATTACTATGAAGACAGTTCAGTTGTTTGCCTGTGCTTGTTTTTCCCCCACTATTAGATTGTTCGTCTATGTATTTGTCTGACTTTATTCAAGTTTAAAAGGCTGTGCCAGTCTTGAATAAAAGTTACTCTGTGTTAGGTTTTCTTATGGGAGCAAAAAATACCCCACTTGTTTACTGTTTATCGTTTACTGTTCCCTGCCTCATTTCATTTCCGTATTTTCCACTGTTTATGATCTCGTGTTTTCATGCCGTGACGAAATTTCTTTTTCTGCTCTTGTGAACACTTATGTTCTTTTTAATGTTCTCATCTGTTTTCGCTTAACGGTGATAACAATTTTCTAACCATTGTGATGATACGTTTCCCATTTCGCTTGTAACTGAATTTCGCTTAACTGTGATACTGTTCTTTTCCCTGTATTCTGATAACTTGATGTGTTTCTGTTACTGTTTAACCTAATTTCGCTATGCGATTATATTGTGCTTCCTAATTATGGTGACAGCATGTTTTCGTATAACTGTTACATTCTGTTTTCGCTTAATGTGTTTCCCTATTATTGTGCTAATGTTGTTATATTACTGTTATAAGCTAATTTCGCTTTGCGATAATAATTTGTTTCCAAGTAATATTGTGTTTTCCTATGACCTTGATGACGGTTTTTGTTGTTGTTGTTCTATTGTCGTAAGATGGTGTTCTCCTGTTATTCAGATTTTCTTTTAAAAACCGTTATAACCTGTTTTCCTACCATCGGCATAATGCGTTTTCCTGTTACTAGGATACATTTCCTATTACTGCGATAACACGTTTTCACATTTAAGTGAGGTATTTTCCTGTTGTTATGATACTATGCTTTCCTATAACTAATGACCTGTTTCTGTTTACTGTGATAAAGTGTTTCTCTATTGGTGTCACAACATGTTTTCATATAACTAACGTACTCTGTGTATTCGCTTTACTATTATAATGGGTTTTCCTATTATTATGATAACCTTTGCTTTATCGCTATTATGGTCAAATTTAGCATTGCAATGAAAACTGTCTCTCTAATCTCGTGACAACATTTTTTGCTATCACTGTTGTAAAGTGTTTTCGCATGTCATTGATAGTTTTACTATGGTTTATATAAATTGTTTTTTCCATTATTTGTATGATGTGTTTGCCTGTTATTCAGATTTTCAAAAAAAATTTAACGTGACACCATATTTTTCTCTTACTATGATTATATGTTTTCTTATTGTTATAACGTGTTTTCCTATAATGTAATAATGTGCTTTTCTGTTTCTTGGATATTTTTCTGATACCGTGATAACATATTTTCCCACTTATGTGATAAGATGCTTTTGCTTGCTATCCCGCTAAGGGCATAAAGTAGACTGTTTCTACTTTCCTTCCACAGACTATTCCATGTTTCTTTCTTCTTCTTTTTTTTAAACTTTCGTCATTTATAATCAACGAACAGGTAGGGTAACTCTTGCTCCCATGATGATCATGGGAACAAGAGTTACCCTACTTGTTCTTTGGTAACTGTTTTCTATACTGCTTCCTGTCAGATTCAAGATTTCCTTTCATTCAGTTTAAGTTTGAAGCAGAGCAATTCTTTACTTCATATAAACCATTTGACAAGGACAACATACAAATAAACTATTATGACAAAAATACATCTGAGTACAGAAAAAAGAAAAAGAAAATCAATATACACGGGAAAAAATGGTTTAAATCAAGGTCGAAGTCAAGATATGCTTTTCTGCAAAATCCAACATAGAAAGGATCGCAAAATTATCAAAACAATAAAAAGCCCTGAATAACAATTGTGGTAGAAAAGCATACTAAGTCACGCAACGCTGTCTCAAACAACAACAACAACAACAGCAATAACCATACAAGAAGAGAGAGAGAGAAGAGAGAGAGAGAGAGAGAGAGAGAGAGAGAGAGAGAGAGAGGGGGGGGGGGGGTTAGTGTGTGTGTGTGTGTGTGTGTGTGTGTGTGTGAGAGAGAGAGAGAGAGAGAGAGAGAGAGAGAGAGAGAGAGAGGAGAGAGAGAGAGAGAGAGAACATGATAGACATTTGCACATACTAACAGAGGTCAACTGCGAACAACTTTCTGTTTTGCATGGACATCCTTCTGCAACCCACACCCCCCCTCCCCCCACTTCCCCTTCTCCTGCTCCCCTCTCTCACCCGCTTCCCCAATTCCTCTTCCGCTTATTGTCCTATGTCCTCTGCCACAGTTTGAAAGAGGAACAGCACACAGAGACGGAGAAAAGCTGTGTGTGTGTGTGTGGTGTGGTGGTGGTGGGTGGGTGGGGGTGGGGTATAGATATTTATCTGTTACGATGAAATGACATCATCTTGATTTGAAGTGGGTGCGTATAACATTGTTTTCATCTGACACTGAGTCGTTTTAGCTCCAGTCAGCGTTATCCTCTGGCCGGCGACCCACGTCACTGGGATTGACGAAGTGAGTTTGAGCTTTGTGAGGAACTGTTATCGTGAATTACGTTACACACACGCGCGCGCGCGCGCGCGTACGCACACACAGAAGGACGCACGCACGCACGCACACACACGCGAGCACGCACCACACACACACACGCACGCACGCACGCACGCACGCACGCACGCACGCGCACGCAACACACACACACACACACACACACACACACACACACACACACGCACGCACGCACACACACACACACACACACACACACACACACACACACACACACACACACACACACACACATGTGCTTGCCCCCCCCCCCCTTCCTCCCGTTTTTGCGCGCAAATGTGTGCAAGTCCTTTTAAAGACAATGACTATCACCACCGCCATTACTAACCACCACCATCCCCGATAACCGCGACAACGGTAAAAAAAAAAAAAAAAGAGAACAAAAGAAAAACAAAAAAAACTACACACATTAAATATCATCGGCCCCACATCAACACACCCCGAACCGAATGCAGTTGCGTTCTTTCTCCCCATCGCCACCACCGCCACCACCACCACCACCTCCAAATCCACCCCCACCCCCACCCCCACCGCCCCCGCCCCCACCCCCACCCCCATTATCCTCCTCATAATCAAAGCGCACGCGGTCGCCACCCCAGCTCTCCCTCTCCCTCCCCCGCCTCTCCCCGACGCCCACCCCGAATCTCTCCTTCTCCTCCTCTTCCTCCAGTTTCTCCTCCAGCCCCGGGATGATGCGGACCATGTCGCGCACGCGCGCGTTGTGACGTGAGTACAGCGTCACGCACATGACCGCGGCCACCTCGGACGACACGAAGGCGCTGCCGGCCACGTAGAAGGACCAGCCGTAGTAGTAGCTGAACTCGCTGGACTTGGCCGACTGCGAGTGGTAGCCCAGCTCGTCGTAGATGGCGGAGATGAAGAGGACGACCCCAACGGCCAGACAGAGACCTGGAAAAGTGGGAAGAAGGAAAACGGGTGAAGTTAGGAGGGGGGTTAGGAAGTGGTCATCCTTGTTGTTGTTGTCGTTGTTGTTGTTGTCGGTGGTGTATGGTGGTGGTATGTGGTGGTGGTGGTGGTGGTGGTGTGTGTGTGTGTGTGTGTGTGTGTGTGTGTGTGTGTGTGTGCGTGTGTACGTGTGTGTGTGTGTGTGTGTGTGTGTGTGTGTGTGTGTGTGTGTGTGTGTGTGTGTGCGTGTGTACGTGTGTGTGTGTGTGTGTGTGTGTGTGTGTGTGTGTGTGTGTGTGTGTGTGTGTGTGTGTGCACTGTATTTTGTATTGTATGGCAATGTGTTGCGTTGTACTGTTTTATTATGGTCGATTGCATTGTATTGTGTTGTCCTGAATTGGGATGGATTAGTTGTAGTGTATTGCCTTTGTGTTGTGTTGTGTTGTTGTGTGTCGCATAGTATTGTAATGCATTGTCCTGTGCTGTGTTGTGTTGTATTACTTGTGTTGCATTGCCTTATGTTGTGTGGTGCATTACATTGTATTGCATAGTATTGTTCTGTGTTGTGTTGTGTTGTGTTGTGTTGTGTTGTGCTGCATTGTAGTGAATTGAACTGCACAATGTTATTGTTACAACAGACTTAAACGAAGAAACAATAATACAAACTGCAAAAGAAAAAAAGTTATGGTCTTCACAGCTGAGCCATCGACGCAGGTTTAATGAAGGCTGATAACTGAGAGAGAGAGAGAGAGAGAGAGAGAGAGAGAGAGAGAGAGAGAGAGAGAGAGAGAGAGAGAGAGAGAGAGAGAGAGAGATGTTTCTTTAAGTTACAAGTGTTTAGAGAAATTTATGAATACAGCAGTGCGCATTTTCATTTTGGGGTGTTCAAAAAGATAAATAGACAAACAGAGACAGACAAAGAGGAAAGGGGAGTGAGAAAGGGAACGTCTGGGGATGAGGGGTGTTCTCAGTACAAAAGAAGGGTGAGGCAATGCTTCATGAAATCTGATCATGCGAGCAATGAAATATATCTGATGCGTATACTATATTCACTGCCGGTACACGAGATTTTCTTCTTCTTCTTCTTCTTCTTCTTAAGAGTACTTATATAACGCCTATCCTCCTCCTCCTCCTCCTCCTCCTCCTCCTCCTCCTCCTCCTCCCTCTTCTTCTTCTTCTTCTTCTTCTTCTTCTTCTTCTTCTTCTTCAAATTCTTCTTCTTCTTCAAATTCTTCTTCTTCTTCAAATTCTTCTTCAAATTCTTCTTCATTCAAAATCTCCTTCAAAGTCTTCTTCTTCTTCTTCTTCTTCTTCTTCTTCTTCTTTTCTTCTTCTTCAAATTCTTCAAATTCTTCTTCAAATTCTTCTTCTTCTTCAAATTCTTCTTCTTCAAATTCTTCTTCTTCAAATTCTTCTTCTTCTCAAGAGTACTCATAGAACGCCTATCCTTGGTTAGAGACCGAGCTCTAAGCGCTTTGCAATCCACGCTGTCGTTTACATGACGGGCTGTCTACCCGGGCAGAACCGACAGAAGAACTGCCCGCTGGCTCTGCATTCAGTGCTCTACATCCAGGACAGGCTCATCTCACCACATTCACATACACATTTTCACTCCCAGTGGGGGCACACCCAAACACATACCACACGTACAACCAATAACATAGTCCCACTTTCACCTTCCTCCTTCCCCATTTGCCACTGGTACAAACATATATAAGAAGTATAATCAGATGACTCCAATACATAAATAAATAAATAAATAAATATATATATATATATATATATATATATATATATATATATATATATTTACAGAGCGAGAGCGAGAGAGAGAGAGAGAGAGAGAGAGAGAGAGAGAGAGAGAAGAGAGAGAGAGAGAGAGAGAGAAAGAGAGGGGGCAGGAAGGAGAGAGGCATACATACATACCTATGCATGCACATAACTGGGGTGGGAGGGAGATGTGGGGACGGGGTGGGGTGGGGGCAAATGGAGAGTGGAGGAGAAATGGGAGAAATGAAGTCAATAGTTGCACGTATAAGCGTTCTCTAACGTCTCTCCACAGGGAATGAAGTTATACATGTAAGTGCAGTGTGCTCGACCAGTCTTGGAAAGATTGATCCCCCATACTATCATTTACATATAAGGGTTAATAAAAAAAGAAAAAAAAATTAAAAAAAAAACAAAACGGGCAAGAATAGGCAAAGAGCGAGGTGGAGGGGGTGGGGGAGGGGGTGGCGGAATGAAATGCAGATTGTGACGTGGGAATCCCGTTTTTTTTTTTTTAACAATTAACACATGCAAATGACTCCCCTATCCATCTTCTGCCCTTCCTTCCCCACCCCTCTCACTATCTTGTGAATGGAGGATGTGTGTGTGTGTGTGTGTGCTTGTGTGTGTGTGTGTGTGTGTGTGCGTGCGTGCGTGCGTGTGTGCGTGTGTGCGTGTGTGTGTGTGTGTGCATGGTGAAGTGCGTGGGGCTGAACAAGTTTTGAATCGTTGCATGTGTCTTCACACTTCTAACATTG
>CM031595.1:83930197-83937697 GCA_018398815.1 Conus ventricosus | reverse complement strand
AAAAGAAAAGAAAAAAAGAATATCTTTTCTACTTACGATCGGCTACTATTTTCCCTCCGATGGCCTAAAAATAGAAACGTTATCTGATTAAGAGAGAGAGAGAGAGAGAGAGAGAGAGAGAGAGAGAGAGAGAGAGAGAGAGGGATTGTCACGGTCAAAATTCAACACAACCAAAGTGTGGTCCGTCGCCGGCCACTTCAACTGGACATAAGTCCAAACGCAGACATCTTGGCGCCACGAAGACGGCTCCATGCGTCGCATCCAGCCAATTTAGCACAGCGGGGAGACAGCAGACAGTCTGAGTGGCTGGACCGACAGGTCTCGGTAGGTTTGGTCAGACGTCGTGGCGCCTAACCAGACTCATCTAGCCAATTTAGAGTGACCAGTGTCCACGAGTTAAGCCACACAGCGCCAGTTAAGTAGGAAAGGGGGGAAGGTAGTGTGTGGTGGGGGCGAAATCAAGCTAATCAATTAAATGACCAATTGACCACCACAGAGAGTAAGGCGTGTAGGCATGACTGGCATGATTTGAACATCCAATGGAATTAGAGGGAGATAACTTCGGGTACGAGGCGGTAAAAATACTGACCAATGGTACTCGCCCTTGGACAGATGAGTTTCAAGATAAGATAGAGATGCGGGAGTGAAAGAGAGAACGAGAGGAAGAACGAAGAGAGAGACAGAGAGAGGAAGAGGTTCTAGGTCTGCTCGAGAGAGAAGCAGAGAGATGAGGGGAGGAGAGAAGAGAACCAAGTTGAGAGATTAGCAGGAGATAGTCTGCAGAGGAAGGACTAAAGAGAGATGTGGAGAGAGAGAGTTGCTAACTAATGAAGAGAAAAAGAAAGAAAAGAAAAGGAAAAGAAAAGCAACCATGTCCATTCGATAGAGCAGACTAGAAGAGAGAGAGAGAGTGCAATGCGTTAATGCAGGAAGGAAGAAAGGAGAACAGATCGATGTTGATAGTCACTGTTCCATCTTAACCGGGGTTCGACCTCATACTTGGCCAGCGCCACTTTCATCGGCAGTCCAACCTGACCAACGCCAGCAGTCCAGCCTGACCGGTGCCAGCAGTCCAGCTTGACCGGTGCAAGCAGACCAACACCAGTGCCAGCAGTTGTGTCGTGTTGTGAAAGTGACAGTGAGAAAAAAAAAAGGAAAAGAAAAAGACAGTGATTCGTGAATAGTTAAGATCACCTGGCCAGGTAAAGTAGAAATCTATTTATACCCGGGTTAGTTAATGATGTTTTAGATAAATGATTTTGTGAAGTTCAGGAAAGAGAGAATGTTTATCTCATTTGATTCCATATGCATTGATGTTTCGTTCTATGATCATGTGTAGTAAAGTTATAGACTTTACTAGTGGTTTGATGTGACGAATGCATGATATATGAATGAGATTGTAAGCAAGCTGTGAGTGTGTTTGGGCTGTGCGCTAGTCCTTCCTCCATCGACATCACCCGAGGTTGACAATTTATTGGCGAGCCTGCCAGGATATTCTGGCCCATTTATTATAATTGTTCAACTTCTCAGAGAGGAAGCTGGGTGGGATTCAAGTATTGTAATCCTAAGACAAGGGGTTGTCTTACTGTATGTTCCCAAGATAGTTAATACTAGGCTTGGCATTGCTTCAAGATAGTTAATACTAGGCTTGGCATTTCAGCCCCAGAGTACTTATTTCGCACAGATTGCCTATAATTCGCTCTCATAGTTGGGTCAGGCGCTGGGCGTCTTATAAAAACTAACTACGTTGTCCCAAGCTAATATTATCATTCATAGGATTGTGCTATTACGTCACTCGTGTCGGTAACCACCAGTTTGGCTGTCGTAGTTATAAAATCTTGTTCAAAAAAAAAAAAAGAAAGAGATATAATGGCGGAAGAAAAGAACACCCCTATTGAACAACTTGTGAGCGTCGCTCGTGATCTAGGTTACTCAGGAGATGAGCTGCGTGCATTCGTTGAAAACCAACAAAAGATGGAAAGAGATGAACGCGCGGAAAGACGCCGTGTTGCAGTAGAAATAGCAGAGCAGGAAAGGACTAAAGCTAGCGCAGCGCAGGAAACAGAAAGAATGAAGCAGGAAACAGAAAGAATAAGGGAAGCGCAGGAAACAGAAAGAATGAAGCAGGAAACAGAAAGACTAAAGGAAGCGCAGGAAACAGAAAGATTAAGGATTCAGACTAGTGAAACGCAGGAAACAGAAAGAATGAAGCAGGAAACGGAAAGATTAAAGGTTCAATTAGAGTTAGAGAAAGTGAGAATACAAAGGGAGACCACCGAGGATGGTAGTTCCCTTTCCAGTGACTCTGTGCGCAGTTACGCCCCCCGACCAAAGTTACCCAAAATTCTCTGAAGGAACCGATTCGATTGATGCATACATCAGTCGTTTCGAAACGTTTGCGACCAGTCAGGGTTGGCCTTCAGAAGAGTGGGCAGTCATTTTGTCAGCGTTACTGACGGGTAAGGCATTACAGATTTTCACTGCGTTACCAGCAGAACAACAGTCTGATTTCGGCGCTGTGAAGGAATCGTTGATGAAAGGATTTGACCTCACAGAGGAGGGGTTCAGGAAGAAATTTCGTTCAGCTAAATTACAAGCAGGTGAGACGTACACTCAGTTTGGTGCACGTTTAGATCACTATTTTGAGAAGTGGTTAGAGTTGAGCGTACGAAGAAGGAGTTCGCTGAGTTGAAAGAGCTAGTTATGAAGGAACAGATTTTGTCAGGTTGCGGCCCTGAGTTAACCATACATTGAAAGAGAGACAGCCAGAGACAGCAGGAGAGTTGTTGAAGTTCGCAGAGGTGTATAGAGAGGCACGTTTGGGCACTAAGGTGCAGAGAAACAGGTGCCAGGCACAGGTGAGAAGAGTGCAAGGAGACTAGGGAGTTTTCTGCAAAGTCTGCAAACCCAGTGGTGGGGCAGAAGGAAGGGCAAAGGGACATTAGGTGTTTCATTTGTCACAAGAAGGGACATGTGGCGAGGGATTGTCGCATGAGGTTCCAGAAGGCAGCAGCCTTGCAAGAAGTCGATAAGGGTCGCCAGGGGAAACGACCTGCAGTGGAACCAAAAGGGATTCAGTCTGAAGAGGGTAGAGTGCAGCCTATGGCTAGCACTGGACAGCAGTCAGTGTCAGGGATGGAGGGCACTAGGCTGAGTGGTTCG
This sequence comes from Conus ventricosus, assembly GCA_018398815.1. NCBI lineage: Eukaryota > Metazoa > Mollusca > Gastropoda > Neogastropoda > Conidae > Conus > Conus ventricosus. The sequence continues at coordinate 83,934,535 of CM031595.1, read as the reverse complement.
TTACCAGTGGAAGAAGGGTGGATTGGCCAGCAGAGGGAAAGTGTTACGAGACACTGGTTGTTCATGCGGGTAGTAACGAACAACGCTGGTCGAGAAAGGGATTTGACAGGGCAAATCCAGACCTGTACTCTAATCGATGGCACTGTGAGGGAGTTTCCAGTTGCTAAGATAGAAGTACGTACCCCTTACTTCTCAGGCGAGTTGTCTGCGCTGGTGATGGAGAAACCCCTTCATGATTTGATCATCGGAAATATTCCGGGTGCAAGGGATCCAGGGGATCCTGAGTTGTTGACTGCTACAGGGGCAGCAGTTCAAACACGGAGCAGGAGGGAGGAAAAGGTTGATAAACCATTAGTCGTTCCAGCAAGGAAGTCAGGCATAGATGTGTCGCCTGATGAGTTTAGGGCAGCGCAGGAACAAGACCCTTCGCTCGTGAAGTCTTGGGAGTTGGCAAGAGGTGGAGAGAAACAGGAGGTTAGAGGAGGTGAGACAGAATTTCTTGTGAAAGGCGGGCTGTTGTACCGAGTGTTCACCAAGGGAAGACAGGTAAGGTGACCACTCAGTTAGAGGTACCAGCAGGTTATCGTGACACTGTCATGTCAGTGGGTCACGAGTCGCTCATGGCGGGTCATCTCGGCACCAGCAAAACAGCTGACCGAATCTTTGATGACTTTCATTGGCCAGGAGCAATGGCAGACATCAAGCGTTTCTGCATGTCATGTGACGTGTGTCAGAGGTCAGCCACAAGAGGGGTGAAGAGGAAGGCACCTCTTAAACATCCCCCTTTAATTGACACACCATTCAGGAGAGTGGCTGTTGATCTGATTGGCCCAATCTCGCCCTGTTCCAAAGGTGGGCACAGGTATGAGACATGTAAGGTTGCAAAGGAAAGTTTGCAGGAGGCTAGGGTCGGTCAGAGAAAGCAATATGACAGGAAGGTGAGGAAGCAATCCCTCAAGGCGGGAGATCAAGTCCTGTTACTGCTTCCCACGGATCACAACAAGCTGCTGATGCATTGGAAAGGACCATTCACCATCATTGAAAGGGTAGATCGGGATTACCGAATTGACGTGAATGGGAAACTAAAACTTTTCCATGCGAATTTTCTCCGCAAATATATTCAGCGTGAGACTCAGCACATAGGCGCAGCAGCAATCATGATGAGGTGAAAGAGACCCAGCAGAAGAAGGGGAGATTTTGTTGCCTAAGTTTCCAGAAGAGTCATACAGGGATGTGTCACTGTATGAAGGGCTAGACAGTAGGAGTTCCTAGGTTTTGTTGTCGGAGGCGACACAAAGCAGCCGGAAAGAGGAAAGGTGGAGAAGATGATGAATTCAGAGAGACCAAAGACCAAAACAGAAGTCAGGAGTCTGCTAGGTTTTATTGGTTTCTATAGGGAGTTTGTTCCAAATTTCGCAGCAATCACGAGTCCTCTCAGTGATTTGGTCAAGGCAGGGAAACCGGCAGTGGTCGAGTGGTCAGACGCGGCAGAGCAAGCACTGCAGACGGTGGTGGAAAGACTAGGTTCCCGTCCCATCTTGAAGCTACCGGATATGTCAAAACCATTTTTGTTGCGGACAGATGCATCAGGTGGTGGGATAGGTGCAGTATTGTTGCAGGAGCATGAAGGGGTCGAGTTTCCTGTGAGGTATGCTAGCAGGAAGTTGACAAAGTGTGAAGAAGGGTACGCAACGGTGGAGAAGGAGTGTTTAGCCGTTGTGTGGGCCGTGCAGAAGTTCCACAAATACTTGTATGGGAAAGAGTTCGTGATAGAGACTGATCATCAACCACTCAAATTCCTGCAGGAGGCGCAGTTGAAAAACAGCAGAGTGCTGCGTTGGGCAATGGCATTGCAGCCCTACAGGTATCGAGTGCAGTACATTCCAGGTCGACAGAATGTCGGAGCTGACTATTTAAGTCGCGTAGTCTAGCAAGCTGCAACTCAGAGGAAGTCAGTCATATCCGGGGTGCTGTGTTGATAATATGTGTTGATTACAGTTATGTTGATTGGATATGGGTTCATTCCCAGTTGGCTATGGTTCATATTTTTGTGTGAGATTTGTTCGTGTAAATGTAGTTATGCTTGAGCATGCAGTCGCTTGTGTAGTGATGCATTATTTGCAATAAGTGAGGATGGAGATTCCTCAGTGAAGTGTCATGGATCGTGAGCATATTATATTGTGCTTTTCATAGAAATTGTGAAGAGAAGATGTGGCAAATCCGCAGGTAGGGGAATTGCATAAGTGCGCACAGAGGTCGTTCTAAAATGAGTTGAAATAACGCAAGAGCGCACGTCAATGATAACTCATTGGAGTGGTATCCACTAATGATATATTTTATAATTTATAAACCGTTGGTTGTAAAGTATTTTTCAAACTTTGCACGTGTAGCTGTGGTTCAGCAAATTCGGTTGTTGTCTTTTTTGTACCGTTGTTTTGAGACAATGCGGTGCATAGTCTTTTGCAAGGGGGAAATTGTCACGGTCAAAATTCAACACAACCAAAGTGTGGTCCGTCGCCGGCCACTTCAACTGGACATAAGTCCAAACGCAGACATCTTGGCGCCACGAAGACGGCTCCATGCGTCGCATCCAGCCAATTTAGCACAGCGGGGAGACAGCAGACAGTCTGAGTGGCTGGACCGACAGGTCTCGGTAGGTTTGGTCAGACGTCGTGGCGCCTAACCAGACTCATCTAGCCAATTTAGAGTGACCAGTGTCCACGAGTTAAGCCACACGGCGCCAGTTAAGTAGGAAAGGGGGAAGGTAGTGTGTGGTGGGGCGAAATCAAGCTAATCAATTAAATGACCAATTGACCACCACAGAGAGTAAGGCGTGTAGGCATGACTGGCATGATTTGAACATCCAATGGAATTAGAGGGAGATAACTTCGGGTACGAGGCGGTAAAAATACTGACCAATGGTACTCGCCCTTGGACAGATGAGTTTTAAGATAAGATAGAGATGCGGGGGTGAAAGAGAGAACGAGAGGAAGAACGAAGAGAGAGACAGAGAGAGGAAGAGGTTCTAGGTCTGCTCGAGAGAGAAGCAGAGAGATGAGGGGAGGAGAGAAGAGAACCAAGTTGAGAGATTAGCAGGAGATAGTCTGCAGAGGAAGGACTAAAGAGAGATGTGGAGAGAGAGAGTTGCTAACTAATGAAGAGAAAAAGAAAGAAAAGAAAAGGAAAAGAAAAGCAACCATGTCCATTCGATAGAGCAGACTAGAAGAGAGAGAGAGAGTGCAATGCGTTAATGCAGGAAGGAAGAAAGGAGAACAGATCGATGTTGATAGTCACTGTTCCATCTTAACCGGGGTTCGACCTCATACTTGGCCAGCGCCACTTTCATCGGCAGTCCAACCTGACCAACGCCAGCAGTCCAGCCTGACCGGTGCCAGCAGTCCAGCTTGACCGGTGCAAGCAGACCAACACCAGTGCCAGCAGTTGTGTCGTGTTGTGAAAGTGACAGTGAGAAAAAAAAAAAGGAAAAGAAAAAGACAGTGATTCGTGAATAGTTAAGATCACCTGGCCAGGTAAAGTAGAAATCTATTTATACCCGGGTTAGTTAATGATGTTTTAGATAAATGATTTTGTGAAGTTCAGGAAAGAGAGAATGTTTTATCTCATTTGATTCCATATGCATTGATGTTTCGTTCTATGATCATGTGTAGTAAAGTTATAGACTTTACTAGTGGTTTGATGTGACGAATGCATGATATATGAATGAGATTGTAAGCAAGCTGTGAGTGTGTTTGGGCTGTGCGCTAGTCCTTCCTCCATCGACATCACCCGAGGTTGACAAGGAGGGAGAGAGAGGAGAGAGAGGGAGGAGAGAGAGAGAGAGAGAGAGAGAGAGAGAGAGAGAGAGAGAGAGAGAGAGAGAGAGAGAGAGAGAGAGGAGAGAGAGAGAGCGAGAGAGAGAGAGAGAGAGCGAGCTGTTGGTATTCTTGATCTACAGATTGGAGAAGCGTGCAAAGCAGCAAGAGCACAATCCTGTCAGGGCGAAGAATAGAAATGCCATTCTTAAACCAGCTCTGCAGCTGGAAACCATTAAGGAAATTAGCTTTCATCGGTAATGACCTGACCTTCCAAAGAATCGTGTGTTCGTTTTTGTCGTTGTTGTTATTTTAGTATGGACTCCCAAAAGAATCAATTTGTTGTTGTCGTTGTTTTCTTGTAGTGAGTTCCCAAAAGAGCTATGTGTTTGTTGTGGCTGATTTTTCTTGTGATTTTCCAAAAACAATTGTTTGTTTGTTTGTTTTACTTTTTCTGGCATTGACCGAATGTTTTCAGATTGAAACTGACAGGTTCCAGGATGACGGATATGAAGACAACAAATTG
>CM031595.1:83890197-83917697 GCA_018398815.1 Conus ventricosus | reverse complement strand
AACCCATTAGCAATGGTGGAGGGGGTTTGCTGAAAATACGTAACTTAAAAAAAGCTGTGACGTATAAAATTAAAAAGTTTAAACTAAACGGAAATTTAAAAGAGGTTTTGTAATTTGCGAAATCTAAAACTTCTTTGATTTTAGCTGACGAAACTTTATCGGCTGGAAAGAAACTTCCCCGTGAAGGATTGCTTTGGAGTATTATGTTTTTTTGGGTTTTTCCTTCTACCCCCGATCTGGGAAAATTTTTTGATAAATTGAAAGTTTGTTCTAAGGGGCATCCATGCCACAATTTTCAAAACACGTTTTTTAAACAAAAAAATTTCCATTCGATCGTTTAACTCAATTTTAAATTTTTTGGCCCCTGAAAAAAAACCAAACACACACACACACACACACACACAACACACACACAAAACACACCCCCACACAAAACACACCCCCCGGTGTGCGCACATTTTCCCCCCTTTTCCCTTCCCCCCTGTGAGAGAAGGGGTTTTTTTAAACAAAAAACCCAAATGCAATGGAATAAGGAAAAAGCAACTTCCCAGGGTAAACTATGGTTCCTTTCATCGACAAACGGGCCCCTGGTAGGAAAAACCCCTTATCCCTTAAAAGGCCCCCTCCAAAAACCTTTTAAAAGATCGTTGATTGAGCTTTCCGGACAGTAAGAAAACTGTTAAATATAGCAAGACGGGGGCGGGTTTCCCCTATGGTGCCCGGGGGTGAAATGCCCCCTTTCCCTTTCTTTGATAATTTAAATTTTAATCATCGCTCCCTTCCCCAAACCTCCCCCCCCTTCACCCCCACTCCCCTTGCCCCCCTTGCCCCTTTCCACACACACATTTTCTGCTTCCCCCCCCCTTTTAAAACTATGTCCCAGCCATTACTAGTCCTCACCCCCTGTTCGCGTCTTATCTTTTACTTCCCCTTGTCCCCCCCATCGACACTGTTTTATACCCGCCCGTTTCTGTGCCCTTTTGGTTCCGGGGAAAGGACCCCGGTTTTAGACAGTCTGGGTTCCCTAAATTGGCAAAAAGGGGAAAATACCTCGTTGGAGAGCCCCTGCCCCCGAAAATTTGGTGATCCGGGGGTTGGGGGTTTTCCGAACCTCCCCCGGGGGGCGTTTCGGTAAAGGGGGGGTTTTTCCTGGGAGTTTTAAAATTGGGTTTTGGGACCCATTTCCCTACATTTCCTTCAAATTGAAACTAAAAAACCCAGGTTCCTTTGTTGAAGAAACCATAAATCTGACACGGAAAAACCCCTCCCCAAACTTTGGAAGAGTAGGCCACTTTGGGGGGCAGGCACCCCTGGTGAAAAAGGGAAAAGAATAAAGGGAAGGGAAAAGGGAAAATGATTGTTTCGATATTGAACGAAACTGACGGATGAAAAGGGGGAAACGATAAAAAAGGCCAGCTGGAGTTCTTCGTCGGCATCCCCGGAAAGGCACCCCGTTGTGAAAAACGGTTTTGTTTTTTAAAGCGTTTGGGGTTTGGCCCTAGGAAAATAGGCGCTAAAAAGTTTTTTAATTATTTTTATTTTTTATTAAAATTTTTTTTTTTTCTGGCGAACAGAACGGAACCCAATCACAGTGACAAACAAACAGGACATTTTTGAACGGGTTTTTACCCTTTGGTTTAAAATGCTTTAGAAAAGGGTAAAATCAAATGTTTGAACTTTTGGGTGGAAAGGGAAATTTAAAATTTCTCAGGTGCTTTAAATTTCAAGGTTATCAGTATTTTAAGGGAAATATGTTTTTGACGAAAGATGACGTGTGTGTGTGTGTGTGTGTGGGGTGTGTGTGTTTTGTGTGTGTGTGTGTGTGGTGTGGGGTGTGTGTTGTTGGTGGGTGGTGGGTGGGGGTGGGGGTGCTTCTGGGGGTGGTGTGTGTGTGGTGTGGGGTGTTTTGTGGGGGGTGTGGGGTGGTTTGGGGGTTGTGGTGGTGTGAGAGTGCGCGAAATGTGTGGGGTAGGGTTTTGCTTGATGTGTGGTGGTGTGTTGTGTGTGTTGTGTGGTGGTGTGGGTTGTGTGTGTGTTTGTTGTGTGTGCGGCGGGGCTTTCCCTGGTGTGTTTTGTGGTGTGTGTGTGTGTGTGTGGTTGTGTGTGGGGTGGGTGTGTGTGTGTTGGGGGGGTGGGGGTGTGTGTGGTGTGTGTGTGTGTGGTGTGTGTGGTGTGTGTGTTTGTGTGTGGTGTTTTTGGGGGGTGGGGGGGGGAGTTAAGGGGATGTGGGGGTGGGGGTTTTTGGGGGCGGGGCCTTGGTTGTTTTTTTTAGAGTTTTGTGTGTGTGTTTGTTGTGGGGGGGTGTGTGTTGTGTTGTGGGGGTGGGGGGGATGGGGTGTGAGTGTGGGGGGTGGGGAATATTGTTTGTGGTGTGGTGTGTGTGTGTTTTTGTGTTTGTGTGTGGTGTGTGGTGTGTGTGGTGGGGGGAGAGGGGTGAATTTGGTGGTATGTGGGGGTGGGGGGGGGGGGACGGATGGGGCCCCCTCGCGCTTTGGTGGGAAAAGAGTGGGGGTGTGTGTTTGAGGGTGGCGGCTTGTGTGTGTTGGTGTGTTGTGTGTAAAGGGGGGTTTTGTGTTGTGTGTGTTGTTGTGTGGGGTGTGTGGTGTGGTGTGTTTTGTGTCTTGTTTGTTGTGTTTTTTTTGGGGGGGTTTAAAATTTTGGGTTTTTGGTGTTGGGTTGTTCCCGTTTTTGTTGGGGAAAAAGGGGGGAGGGGAAAAGGAAAAGGGAAAAAAAGGAAAAAAATAAAAAAGGGAAAGAAAAGGGGGGGAAACCAAAAAAACTTTTTCGGCGGGGGGGGGAAAGAGAGAGGGGGAAAGAGGGGAGAGAGAGAGAGAGAGAGAGAGGGGAGAGGGGAGAGAGGAAGGGGGGGGGAAAAAAAGGGGGGGTTCGGTGGGGTTTATAGGCCCCTCGGGTCTTAATTATAAATTTTTCCTGAGAGAAATGCAACTCCCTTTTTTCCCGAAATTTTTACAAACAGAAACGGCCCTTTTTGGTTTTAAAGGGAAAGGTTTTTAAAAAAACCCCAATTTTTCTTTTCGCTTTTTTCCCGTTTTGGGAATCTGTTTCATCTTCGATAAGAAAAAAAAGAAATTTTGTTTTTAATTTTCCTGGTTTTAAATTTTTGCATAAAAATGAAACGCAATTGTTAAAGGTTGGGGAAGGGCGGGCCCGTTTTTCTTAAAGGGGGCCGAAAATTTAGAAGGCGTGCGAAGAGAAAGGAAAATACTGCCGGGAAAAATGGGAAAACCCCCATTTTTAAAACCCCTAGGGGAACGGGAAAACCTTTTGGGGAACTAGTTTTTAAACGGGTGCCCTGCCCTTTTCAAAAAAATTGTTTGCGGGGTTGTTTTTCGTTTTTGATTTTTTAACATTGGCGCTCCCCCAAAAAAAAATGTAATGTTTGTTCCCGCTTGTTCGAAGCTTAACAAAAACTTAAAAAATTTAAAAAAAATTAGCGAACCCCCCAAGAACGTGGAAAAGGTCACAAGACAAAACACAAGCGTTTGATCTTGGGTCTTCGCGGGTGATAAAAAACCGAATAAAAAAAACAAAAAATTCATTTAAGTTTGGATCGTTAGATGTTAGGGTTAAAACGCCTTTTTTCCTTGCGTGAATAAGGATCTAAACGAAAAAGTAAGTGTTTTGTTGTTTTTTGGTTTTAATATCCCCCGACAAAAGATTAAAGGTCAAAACGGTTGTGTTTTGTCTTGTGCCTCTTTTTGCCACTTCCCCTGGGGGGTTCGTAACATTATTTAAAAATTTTTTTTTAGATTTCCCCGGAAAGTCGTCTGCTTTGAAAATAAATAACTACGTGTTTTTTTTGGGTTGTTTTGTTTAAATTTTCAAAAAAAAAGTTTGTTTGTTTTTTTTTGATGAGTTTTTTTTTTAAAAAAAAAAATTTTTTTGGGGAAGTGGTGTGATTTGAAGTGTGTGTGCCTATCATGATGTATTCTGTAAATAGTTTGTGTTTTAAAAGAAAAAAAAAATGTGAAATTAACCTTTTAGTTGTGGGTGCACAGTTGAATGTGGAAATTTTTGGGGTAGGGGATGTTGGGTGGGGGGGGGTTTGGGGGTTTCCCCACCATTAATTTTGGGCAAAAAATGAGTAAAAAAAATCTGCCCCTACCTGGAAAAAAACCCTGTGGGTTTTTTAAAGGAGTACTACCCGCTGTATGAATTGAATTAATATTTATATTTTTAATATATTTTTTTTTTTTCTTAAAATATTTAAAAAAAAAACAATTGGGGTTTTTTTTTTTTTCCCAAAAACCAAAAAAGGGGCCCGCCCCATTTTAAAAAAAAGAAAAAATAAAAAAACATAAAATAGTGGGACTAGATTTTGGCCCTTGGACCCAAATTTGGAAACCCAAGGGGGTGGAATCGATATTCAAGAAGTTAAAAGAAGGGCCCAAATTGGGCCCCGGAAAACAAAAAAAAATTTTTGGGGGAAATTAAAAATAAAAAAATTAATTTGAAGATTCAAAATGTTGTATCAATTTTTTTTAAAAAAGAGTTGCATTTGTGGCAATTTGATGGCCCCCGGGCCGTGAGTTACACCGAAGATATGATAAAAAGAATGTAAGTGGCTGTAAAATTTTTTGTGCAGGAATGGATAAACCTTGCCGATTGGGTACTTTTTTTTCCTACTTTTTGTTTTTGGGGAATTAAATTTAAATTTAGTCTCCCTTTGAAGAAGAAGTTAATTTTGGGAAAAAAGTTTCCTCTCTTCGGGGGTTTTTCCATTCAAAATTTTATGTTTTCCTAGAAATTCCCCTTTTCTCTGATGGGTTTTTCCCTTTTAAACAAAACCGTGGGGGTCTCTTTTAATTTTTGGGTTATAAAACCCCTTTAGGGGTTTTAAAAGGCCCCCAAAATAAAGCCCCCCCTTATTCCAGTAGGGTTTTAACCAGTGTTTTAATAGCGGGTGTTTTTAACCCTTTTTGGGGGGAGTCATTGATATTCCGTATAAAAAAGCAAAGAAGTTTTTTGTTTTTACTTACAAAAATTGTAATGTTTTTTTTTGGAGGGAAAAACTATAATAAAAAGCCTAAAAATTTTGAAAGCTTTATTTCTTTAAATTTATTAGGGGATGTAATCTGATCAAATTTGGTTTGGGGGGTTTGTTCCCTAAAGAACACTTGGCATTTTTGGGGGGGAGAAATTCCTTTTCCCAAATTCTTTATTTTAAAAAGGGCTTTTAGACTTCTTGTAGAATGCTTTGTATATTCTTGCTTTGATTTTTTCTATAAACAAAATGTTTTGGGAAAAAAGCCTTATGTGGGTCAGGAAGGATTTTATTTAATGTCATTTATAAAAAATTAAAAAAAAAAAAGGGCCCCAGAACTTTTCCCTGTGGTAATGACAATTGGTTTAAAGGGTTTGACGCCCCTTCCACAACAATTTCGCTTTCCCCAACGGGAATGATTACCCCATTTTAGAAAAAACCCCCAATCCCGATGTTTTTAAATTTTAAAAAGCAGGGCCCCCCTGGTCAATTTAAAAGGAAAAAAAAATTTAAATAAAATTGCATCTTTTTTGCGTTGTTTTTTAAACATTATTAAAATTTTGAGCGTTTTTATAATTGGGGTTACAACCCCTTGGTGTCAAAACCCTGTGGGCTTTATTTAAGAAGTCTTTTTTTTAATAAAGATGGTCATTATGCTACAATATATTATGTTTTAAAGATTTTAGTTTGAAAAGGATGAAGGATAATCTAATGTTCTAGTTTTTGTTTTTTTTCCCCTTTTTTGAAAAAGGGGGAACAAGCCGAAATTGCATTATCGGTATTACCCCCTGGCCCATGAATTTTTGGAAAAAGTAGTTGGTATCCCTCATCAGTTCTTTTGGCACTTTTTTTTTAAAGAGCTTCCAGGAACGCCATGGGCCCAGTAGCTTTTTTTTTCATTGATTTTTGGTCGAAATTTTAAATACCCCGTTTTTGGTTTACTTGATTTTTTTGATTTCGGGGGGAGTTTATCTTTCATTTTTATTAAACTTTAAAATTAAAAGGGTTTTGGGATTTGAAAAAAATGAAAAAAACTGCTTGTTTAGTAAATTTTTTTTTCCAACGGGGTTGATTGGGTTTAATTGGTTTTTTTTCCCCGGGTCGGGAATCCCAATGTTGCCTGTTTTACCCCTTAGTAAGCCAAAATTTTCTTGTTTGTTGATCCCTTTAAATCATGAATTAACAAAATTTGGAAAGGGGCCAAGCAAATTTTCTCTCTGACCCCTTTCTTTTAAAATGTTTATCCCTAACCAAAAATCTTTTAAATTAGGTTTGTAGTTTCAATTTTTAAAAAAAAACGATTTTTCCTTCCCCAACAAACTTTTAGTTTTTTAGTAACCCTTTGGTGGTGGTTTTTGTTGAATTTAATTTTGGGGAAAGGTTGTATCCAAAATTTAAATTTCCCCAAATTTTGTTTTAATACATTTCCAAAGGTCACGGGAATTTTTTTTAAACTAGGGGACCTCAAAAAAAAAACGCCTGAAAAGAGTACCCCGGGCGTTTTTTTGGGAAAAATTTGTTGGGTTTAGATTTGAGGGTTTACGTTTAGGGGGTTTTTTCAAAAGGGTTAAAGTTGTTCTTAAGAAAAATTATGCCCATGATCCCCCCGGGCCCTAATTAATTTTGTTGCCAAAAGGGCCCCTGGCCCTTTGGGTAAAAAAAAAAAACCCGGGAAATGCAAAAACCAGATTTTGGGTCCCCTTCAACGACTGCAAATCCAAGGTTTTGGGTGGAAAAAAAAAATGAGTTTTATATTTTTACTGAAATTGTTTAACCAAGTAGGGGGCTTTAAATAAAAAATTTGGAAATTTAAAAAAGTCCCCCCAACCCTAATTTTGGGCCCTTTTTTTGGGCCCCAAAAAATATTAAAAAAGTCTCTGCAGATAGAAAAACCCTTCTTTTTCATTGATTTGGGGAGGCTGTAAATGTTTCCAAAAGGGCCCAGGTTTTTATTTTTTAAAAAATTTAAATTTACAAAAAAAATTTCATTTTTTTCCCTTGTTTTAAAAAACTCATAGCTAAGTTTTTCCCAAAAAGGCAATCAAGCCCCCCCAACCTTTTTTTCCCAAGTTCTGCCTTTTATAAAAAACAAAATCCCCTTAAAGTTAAATGGGATTTTTCCATTTTTAGCCAAGTTTTCCTTTTCCCAATTACAAAATAATGTTTTTTTTGGGTTTGAAAAATTTACTGAGTTTTTCCCTTTTTTTGATAAGAGATTAAAAAATTTAAAGATATGCTTTAAATTTTAATTCTTTTTTTTAAATGATTTGGGGTTATTCCCCTTAGTTTTGGGGGTTTTTAATAATTTTTGGGAATCGGGGGGGTGGTTTGCAAACTTAGGAAAAAATTTTAAAAGTTTTTTTTTGGGGATGGGTTTGGGTAAAAGGATAGGGGCAAAAGGTTTTGTTTTCCCTTGGCTGCAGTCTTAATAAATTTTTCAAAAAGCCCTCGAACTTTTTGGGAAAACCCCAAGGAAAAAAAGTCCAATTATCCTATTGCAAATGTTAAAAACTGCAAAATTTTTGAAAACTTTGGGTTAATCCCAGAAATTGCAGAGTACGGGCAATTTCTTTATTTTTTTATGTGATCTGGGAATTTTAAAAACTGATGGATTTTTTAAATTTGGGGGGAGGCCCCGGATTAAGTTCTTTTCCCCTGAAATTGGGGAAAGGATAAGGCTTAAAAACCTTGATTTAACTTCTATTTTAAACCCTTTTTAAATAAAACCCAATTCCTTATCACTTTTAAAATTTGATTTTAAAAATTGAATCAGGGGTTAAAATTTGGGGCCCTATTTATGGGAGGAGAACAGTACTCGGCACGGGTTTGCACACGGGAGACTAAAAAGGTCAGTTGCACAAAGTTTTAAAACCTAAAAAAGGAAAAACTAAAGGGTCTATTCTACATCAAAAAATTTAAAAAATTAAAGATTTGGAAGGAAAATGTTGTTTTTTCCTTAAACATTTTAAAACCCCAAGGGAAAAAAAATGGGAAATTTTTTAAACAAAGGGGAGAGAGAGAGAAAAAGGAGAAGAAAGAGAGAGAGAGGAGAGAGAGAGAAAAAGGGGAGAGAGAGAGGGAGAGAATAAAATTTAAAAAATTTCAAAGCCCCCGGGGGTTGAGCCGGAAAAGAGATGAAAAAATTGATCCCTTTTTCCCTGCTTTTTGGTTTTCCACTTCAATTTGGTTTTTTAAAAAAAAATTTTTGTGTGGGGCCCCCCCAAACGTTTTAAAATTAAAGGCCTTGAGGTCAACGGGATTTTTTGTTTGCATATACCGCTTTTCCCCGGTAACGTTTACAGTACCTAAAAAGGGTATTTTCCCCAAAATTTTTGCCCCTTATGCCCCTTGCACAAAGGGCAGATCAGCCCGGGAAAGAAAAGGGTTTTAAGTTGGTGTTTTTCCCCAAAAGGGCCCGGCAAAAAACAGCGACACCCAAAAAAAAATTTTACAAATGCCAAAATCCAGAACGGTTTAAAACGTTATTTGGGAATCCCCGCACAAAACCCCAAGATAGAACGAAAACCCAAAAAGCAAAAATTTTTCCCAAAGCATAAAAAAGGGAAACCCCCAGTTTTTTTCAATATGGTGAAAAAATTCCATAAAGGGGAAACCCCTTTTAAAACCCGTCGGGCATCCCCGTGCCCCAAAATTGAACATATACTGAAGGAAGCCCGAACCCCCTTTTCCCGGCCCCAAAAGGAAAAAATGTCCCCCCTCACCCCAAATAAGTGCTCGAATGCAAACCTAGCCGCTTTATGTTGTATTGCGACGATCTTTTTGGGAAGGGGCAATTTTGGGTTATGGGGCCCGATAAAAAAACCCAAACACTTTTTAACCCTTTTTGGGGGAAAAAAAGGGGCCCCAAAAAAGGTTTCTGTTTCTGAAAAGAAGATTTCCCCAATAAAAAAAACATTTTTTTAAAAAAAACCTTCCCTGGGGGGAAATCCGGTTTTAATAAAAAAAATTTTAAAGTTTTTAAAGTTTTGAAATTGGCGGCATTTTCCACTTTTCACGCAAAACTTTTTAAATAAACCCCAAAAAAAAACCCGTTTTTAATTCCCAAAAAACGGGGTTTTTTTTTGTAAAAACCATTTAAGAGCCCCAACGGGGAAAGGCTTTTTGAAAAGTATTTTTTTTCATTTTTTTTTCCCAAAAAGATTTTAAAAATTTTTTTTACCCGTCAAAACCCCCGGAAAAACTATTTTTATTGAGGAAAACCCAATAGGAAGCCAAAAGGGTTCGTCGTTTGGTTTGGAAAAAAAAATACAAGTTAAAAATTCGATAAAGGTCGGAAAAAAAAATTTTGCCACACATCCCCCAAAAACGGGGGGCCCGGAGGGGATTTTCCCAAGGTTTTGAAACGGGGTTTTAATGTTTTTTTTTATTATTCCCTTTAAAAATTTTTCTTTAAAAAACCCCGGTAACGGGTGTTTAAAATCGCCTTTGGGGTAAACTTTTTCCAAAGTTAAATTTGTTTTGGGTTGTGTTTTGGGGTTTAATTAATTTTTGGGGGCCATTAACGACTCAATTTTCCGAATATTAAAATTTTTTTTTTCCCCCCCCAAACCTTTACCGGGGGCCGAAATTTTAAATTTCTTGGCCAGTTCCTTTTTTCTTGGAAAAACGTTTTTTTGGGGGAAAGCTTTTTTTAAAATGCCGGGAAATGTTGCCCCCCATCCTTTTTTCCACGAAATTTTTCCTTGGGGGACTTAAAATTTTGGGGCCAGGGGAATCCCCTTTCCTTTTTCCCCAAAAAATAAAAATTTGAAAAAATTTTTACCCAAAATTTGGAATTCCCAAGGGTCGGGCAAAATTTTTTAAACTCCCTTTTGTGGGGCTCCCCAAAGAATTGCAGTTTAGGAAATTTTTGGGTTCCAATCCTTTATAACCCGTTCTTTGGGATTAAAACCCCAACGTTTTTGAAAATTTCCGAATCCTGAAAGGGGGAACAAAGAAAATACGGGGGTAAAACCCTTCTTCGGCCCCAAATTTTTGGGTTAATTTTTTTTCAACAAATTTTGGCCCGGTTATCAAAAAAGACATTTCCCCCTTTTTGTTTTGTTTTTTTTTTTTCCCACCCCCCAAAAAAAATTTTCATTGAAATTTGGGAATTGCTTTTCTTTTTTCCCCACCTTCAGTTTCCTAAAAATTTTTAAAAAAAGGGGCCCTTTTAAATTACTTTTTCTGGTTTTCCTAAAAAAGAAAAATTTCTAAATTTACGGACCCCCAAAGAATTTTCAGGCCAAAACAAACAAAAACCCCAAAAACAAAACCACCAAACACCCCACAAAAAATTTCTTCCGGGTTTGTTTAAATTTTTTTAATTTCCCTTTTTAAATTTAAAAATAGTAAAAAAACAAACCAGGAATTATATGGCCTAATAAAAAGGAATCGCCAGGTGACGATTTGCTGCAACTTGTGTCGGATGATCGCAATGTCTTCCGGATGGGGATCGTGTGTATGACGTCAGGGTGAAGTTGGACCCTGTGTCATGAGCGGATCGTTGGGGGTGGAGGGGTAATGGTCTGGGGTGCCATAAATGCTCAATTTCGATCGGAGCTTGTGTTTGTGCCAGGCAACTTGACGGCAAGGCGTTATATTGACACTGTTCTTGAGCCAGTTCTTCTTCCTCTCTGGAGACAGCATGGTGGCAACAGACTAGTGTTTCAGCAGGACAATGCTCGACCCCACACAGCCGTTCTCACACGAAATTTCCTTCGGGACAGCAATGTGGATGTCATGCAGTGGCCCTCCGTGTCCCCAGACATGAATCCCATTGAACAATTGTGGGACGAACTTGGACGACGTGTGCAAGGTCAGCAGAATCCCCCAACTACCGTTGCTGAGCTCACCCAAGCATTGCAGCATCACTGGAACGTGATACCGATCCGTATCATCCGTCGTTTGTGCGATTCAATGCCCCGACGTTTGCAAGCTTGCGTTCGTGCTCAAGGGGGACACACCAGATATTGACAGTGTATTCCTTCTGTCGCGCCTAAATGGGCTTCACTTCAGGCGAATGTGCACCTGTTATAGGCAAACTAATGTACAGTGGTCGCACTTTTGTCACACGTATTTGCTTTGATGTGTGTTTGTTTCATTTCAATAAAATTGTCAGTTGACAATGGAATTGCGTTTTCTTTGCCTCTCAGTATACCTACAAATGTTCAGAAAAATCGGCCTAGTACTTTCTGAGATATTCCATAAAGAAGAAAAATCGACAGACAGACAGACAGACAGACAGACAACACACACACACACACACACACACACACACACACACACACACACACACACACACACACACACACACACACACACCATTTCTTCATTCCAGTTGTAAAGTACTGCCTGTTCTATAAGAACTGGGAGTACAAAAAACAAACACAGGCAACCTCAGTATGGCTGAGATCACAGGAAATCGTAATCAAGTGGGGGAAACATAAACCGCAACTTAGTATTAATGATGAGTATAATGTGTTATGAATAATGGTCTTTGCTGAATGCAAGAGGATGTACTCCTCAAATGACTCCGATTCACATGCACATGCAAGTATTAAAACAGCATTAATTTTCAGTTCTGGATTTTGTTTGGAGGTCATTTCATCAGGCCCATCTAGCTGAACATTTTCTTTTTCAAATTAATTTGAAACTACTTAAAGGTTAATGAATGTTTATGCTCTCATCCGTTTCTTTGATTAATGAACGACAAATCCTCTGTGTGGATTCTGAAATTTATTCCGCTATAATTCATTTATCCCTGAGTCATCCTGTCTATCTTGTCTGTCTGTCTGTCTGTCTGTCTGTCTGTCTGTCTGTCGGTTGGTCGGTCGGGTCAGTCTGTCTATTACCACGTGTTATCACATCGCCATCTTCCGGATGTTTCCTTTTTTTCATATCAATGTTAACATTTAAATAGTGAATACTTTTGTTTAAATGCCCACACGAACCCCCTCCCCCCCCTCCCCTCCCCCCCCCCCCCCCCCCCCGCTCCCATAGCATCAGCATCTTCATCACCTTCATCCTCATCGATCAATATAGAAAGTGATTCTTCCATGTCCTGCTCTCTTGTTGACCTCCGTTTCGAGGTCTTCGCCGTGTCTGTAAGCCATTGGCCAGTTTGTGTCGAGAATCACCTGAATCAGGGAGTCCACAGAGACCATGCGACTGAACTATGATTGTCATAGGTGAGGAGTTATCAGATGGCGTATTGCTGTGCGTTGGATCACAGCAGGCCAAACTAGACATTACCCAACTGCCTGGGCAGCAGCGCAGTGTTTGTTTGCCCCCTGTGGATTGCCTGGGCCGGGCTGCGACAGGCCAGGACAAGCCAAGATATGACTATGGACGGGGGGAGCTGGCATGAGCGTGGTGGGGGGTGAAGTCTCTGGAGTAGCACAGAAGATGGGACAGGGAAAATTGTCCATTGTGGAGTCTCTGTCTGTCTGTCTGTTTATCTGTCTGTTTATCTGTCTGTTTAGTCTGTTTATCTGTCTGTCTCTCTTTCTTTCTTTCTCTCTCTCTGTCTCCCCCCCCCCCCCCCCCCATATATGTATACGATCACCAGAAAGCACAACCCTCATTACCAACTTTACCTCAGATGTCTTTCGGTGCCAGTGCGATTATTGTTGTTGTTGTTATATTGATGTGTGTGTGTGTGTGTGTGTGTGTGTGTGTGTGTGTGTGTGTGTGTGTGTGTGTGTGTGTGTGTGTGTGTGTGTGTGTACGTGAGATAGAGATAGATAGAGAGAGAGAGAGAGAGAGACAGAGACAGAGACAGAGAGACAGAGACAGAGACAGAGAGACAGAGCGGACATTTAACTCGTTCCTAGCTAATTGAACTTTGTATTTTAAACACTATGTCTTTTGAAGACCAATGAAAAGATAAACACACACACACACACACACACACACACACACACACACACACACACACACACACACACACACACACTCACACACACACACTTACACACACACACCACACACACACACACACACACACACACACACACACACACACACACACACACACACACACACCACACACACACACACCACACACTTACACACACACACACACACACACACACACACACACACACACACACACACACACACACACACACACCGCACTGGCACTGAAACGCATCTGCAATCAAATTGGTAATAAGGGCTGATTTTGTTTTTCTTCGGATGACTATCATTGTCAACAACATAAGCGTGCATACGTCATTCAGATTCATTTGATGAAGAGTTACCTGGCGCAATATAAGATTAAAATCTAAGCTGACAATTGATACTTGACTCAATGACATCATTATTACTGCAGTGGAATTGGTTATAAGGGCTGATTTGTTTTTTTTCTGATGACCATGATCGTCAACAACGTTAATGTGCATACGTCATCCAGATTCATTTGATGAATAGTTACCTGGAGCAATACCAGATCAAAACTAAGCTGACAATTGATACTTTTATTACTCAAGAACACCATTATTACTGCTGTGGTATTTATCACTATTACAGTAGTAGTAGTAGTTGTTGTTGTTGTAGTAGAAGTAGTAGTAGCGGTGGTGGCATAGTAGTAGTAGTAGCGGTGGTGGTGATAGTAGAAGTCGTCGTCGTCGTCGTTGTTGTTGTTGTTGTTGTTTTTGTTGTTGTTGTTGTTGTTGTTGTTGTTGTTGATGCTGTTGTTGTTGTTGTTGTTGTTGTTGTAATAGTGTTGTCAATATACAATTATTATGCAATTTGTTTATCATTTGTTCCAGACAATGCCAGCAATACCGCGTATGTTGCCAGAGGACCAATCGTTTATAGTTGCAGTCCTGTTCAGGTAAACCCGAAGGCGTGCTTTTCTGGCGTCGTTATAGGTATGGAAGCAAGGGAGAGACGTAATCAATTGTTATGAAATATCGAAATCTATAGCGTTGTGTACTTCAGCAGTTTTGCGTAAGTAGTAGAAAATGACTGGGTGATATTGCGTGACAATCTGAAATTGTCTTTAGTCTAGCATTCATATACATTGTAACGAACGAATAGAGTTAGGTGTGAAGTTTTAATTTCTAAGGACTCAAGATAAGTCTCTGATTCTCCCCCCCCCCTCCCTCCCCCCCCCCCCCCCCCCCCCCATCCCATACCCTTCTCTAAATATCTGTCTTTTGTGTGCCCCTTCCACCTCCACCCCCTTCCCCTGCCTGACGTCTGTCTTTCTGTTCTTCTCACTCATTGACTCACTCTGTCCCTCCCTTCGTGCAATAAACAACAAGTCACACCAAGCAGCGATTCATTATTTCTATTTCAAAAGGCTATGGGTAGCGCTTACGTCATTCAGGACACTATTCCTCTGGAGGGTGCCGTCACGGCCGTCTGATAGAATTAGGTCTCTGCTGATTGAGGAGCTACAAACGATGGGGCAGCAACAGTCATCAACGTCTTCATCATTGTCAATATACAGAGCTCTGGCATCGGGAAAAGTTGGCATGGTTCTTTTCATGAAGCGTAAATGCGTTCTATTTTCAGCAGACGAGTTATACATTCTGCCAGAGAATCATTGCGCTCTATTCCATACCCATTAGCTCATGCAATGTGTCCGTTCACTTCTTCTTCTTCTTCTTTTTCTTCTTCAAATTCATCTTCTTCGTCTTCGTCTTCGTCTTCGTCTTCGTCTTCTTCTTCTTCTTCTTCAAATTCTTCTTCAAATTCTTTCTTCTTCTTCTTCTTCAAATTCTTCTTCAAATTCTTCTTCTTCAAATTCTTCAAATTCTTCTTCAGATTCTTCTTCAAATTCTTCTTTCTCACGCACGAAAGTGAAGCGTTATTATTATCATTATTATTGTTATTAAAGACGCTGACAAGTATTCAAGCAAGCTGTCTTTTCCTTCTGTAATTACCCCCTATTTCAATCAACCTGCTTTCATTTCTCAGATGATTGCCACGCCCGTCGTATTTTTCCCCGCCGTTCAAGATGCATTTAAAAAGTAGACTGCGGAAAACAGAGAAAAGAATAAATATCTATTAAAAAAAAAAAAGAAAAAAAAAAGACAAGGAAAAGATGAAGAGAACGGGATGGAAAGGGGACACGGACAAGGGGAGAAGTGGTAAGGACGGGGGGGGGGGGGGGGGGGTTCTTAATGAAGAGCCGAGACGAGGGGTTGAGGAAGGATGGGAGGTTGGTTCATCATGAAGCAACACCATTACCTTGGCGAGACTTTCTCCGCGGTCGTTGCCAATGAGAACATCCCACGGTATTAGCTGCGCTAATACACCCCCATCCTGATCGGGCTTCAGGCTGCTCCCGTTGACATTTTCGCCTTTTTCCTTCGGTCGGAAATGGAGCGGAAGATGCCAGTGTATGAAATTGCGGATTCTATCTTTTTTTCTTCTTGCACAGAATGGTATAGAAATAGCCTTGGAACGGTGTGTGTGTGTGTGTGTGTGTGTTGTGTGTGTGTGTGTGTGTGTGTGTGTGTGTGTGTGTGTGTGTGTGTGTGTGTGTTGTAGTGATGTGTGTGTGTGTGTGTGTGTGTGTGTGTGTGTGTGTGTGTGTGTGTGTGTGTGTGTGTGTGTGTGTGTCTGTGGCTGTGTTTGTGCCTGTGTGTCTGTGTGTCTTTGAATCTCCCCCCCCCTCTCTCTCTCTCTCTCTCTCCTCTCTCTCTCTCTCTCTCTCTCTCTCTCCTCTACTCTCTCCTCTCTCTCTCTCTTGTGTGTGTGTGTGTGTGTGTGTGTGTGTGTGTGTGTGTGTGTGTGTGTGTGGTGTGTGTGTCGCGCACGCGCGTTGTATGTGTGTGTCTGTGTGTATGTAGTGTGGTGTTGTGTGTGTGTGTGTGTGTGTGTTGTGTGTGTGTGTGTGTGTGTGTGTGTGTGTGTGTGGTGTGTGTGTGTGTGTGTGTGTGGTGTGTGTGTGTGTGTGTTAAAGGGGTAGAGGAGCAAGGAGAGAGGAAGGTGGGGTGGAGGACTGATGTTGCTGATGTACGGCGCTCTCTTTCGTATGTGACTGAATTCGGTTTACAAGTTAATCTGTGTCGATTTGGCCGTGCACTTGTATTACACCAAGGTATCAACCGTTTTGCTGTACCTCATATTTAAAGACCGCATGGCAGTTATTGTTGTTGAGTTGTTATTTTTCTTTCCCGCTGTTATTTGTTTGTAGTGCCAGATCGATTACGAGTCTTTTTTCGAAACCAGGGCCATCGCAGCAACCTTCTAAAAGCGTCAACTCTTAATAGACACAATTGTGGATGAAAAATCGAAACGGAAAATCATCATGAGAACAGAGCACAGGTGCCCTTTCAATCCAAAACATCCTTTTTTCAAAAATTATTTCGTGACAAAAATGAGGCTCAAATACTGTGGAGTCCTGTTTTCATTCTAGGTGAGCGGTACTTTTACCTTCCAGAGTGTACCCCGGCGTCAACCAGGCCCGAGAGACAGACAGAGACACCTGCAGTGTTGGGAAGACAGTCGGTGGATCAAAGAAACTAACAAAAGGACCGGTGTGGCAAAACGATGTTTGAAGATGGAGGAACTTTGATTGGTAAAACAGAAACGTACAGTGACATGAACGAGACAAATAGTGGGAGGGGGTGGGGGGAGGGGGAATGGAGGAGGGCCTGATCCATGGGGAGGCGCGATCCCCAGAGGTTAGGGGAGTGGTTCCAATGCTAAACAGTAACGTCTACGGTGAGTAATAAAACACAGAATATAGAAGAATATGATACACAATGCAATAGAAAAGACGGAGAAGAGGGAGAGAGAGAGAGAGAGAGAGAGAGAGAGAGAGAGAGAGAGAGAGAGAGAGAGAGAGAGAGAGAGAGAGAGAGAGAGAGAGAGAAGAGAGAGAGGAGAGAGAGAGAGACAGAGAGAGAGAGAGAGAGAAGAGCGAAAAAGCGACAGATCAGACAGACAGACAGACAGACAGACAGACAGATAGATAGATAGATAGATAGATAGATAAGGATAGAAGATAGATAGATAGAAATCGATATATAGGTAGGTAGGTGTAGACAATTCATTGAAATAGAGGTATAAATATGCCATATGCAATATGGAGATGATAATAATGTAGACTATCATGTAGTGTGATATCTTACGTCGTAAACGATATATGCGTCCTTGATAGTGTCATCTTTTCCCCCCCTTGTGTCCTCAAATGCTCACTGTGTTCACTCTGTTACGCCATGGGCAGTACTTGACATCTGTACAATGCAGACAACACACAAGACTTTTAGTCTGTTGTGTTTTCGTTCTCCCTGTTTTGTTTTTGTGCGCGCGGCGCGGGGAGTGTAGTGTGTGTGTGTGTGTGTGTGTGTGTGTGTGTGGTGTGAGTGTGTGTGTGTGTGTGTGTGATGTGGTGTGTGTGTGTGTGTGTGTGTTGTGTGTGTGTGTGCTGTGCGTGCGTGCGTGCATGCGTGCGTGTGTGTGTTAGTGTGTGTGTTAGTGTTGGTGTGTGGTGTGGTGTGTTGGTGTGTGTTGTGTGTGTTGTGTGTGTGTTGGTGTGTTAGTGTGTTTGTGTTGTTGTGTGTGTTGTGTGTGTGTGTGTGTGTGTGTGTGTGTGTTAGTGTGTGTGTGTGTGTGTTGTGTAGTGTTATGTGTGTGTTGTGTGTGTTGTGTGTGTGTGTGTGTGTGTGTGTGTGTGTGTGTGTGTGGTGTGTGTGTGTGTGTGTGTGTGTGTGTTGTATAGTGTGTTAGTGGTGTGTGTGTGTGTGTGTGTGTGTGTGTGTGTGTGTGTGTGTGTGTGTGTGTGTGTGTGGTGTGTGTGTGTGTGTGTGTGTGTGTTAGTGTGTGTGTGTGTGTGTGTGTGTGTGTGTGGTGTTGTGTGTGTGTAGGTGTGTGTGTGTGTGTGTGTGTGTTGTGTAGTGTGTGTGTGTGTGTGTGTGTGTGTGTGTGTGTGTGTGTGTGTGTGTGTGTGTGTGTGTGTAGTGGTGGTGGTGGTGTGTGTGTTTGGGTAGTGGTGGTGGTGTGGTGTGTGGCGTGTGTGTGTGTTGTGTGTGGTGTGTGTGTGTGTGTGTGTGTGTGTGTGAGTGTGTGTGTGTGTGTGTGTGTGTGTGTGTGTGTGTGTTGTGTGTCCGTGCGTGTGTGTGTGTGGACGTGTGTGGTGTGTGTGTGCGTGAGTGCGTACGTGCACGTTTGTCTGTGTGTCCATGCATGCCTGCGTGTGTGGCGTGCTAGCGTGGTGCGTGCGTGCACGTGTAGTGTGCTAGCGTGCGTGCGTGCATGTGTGTGTGTGAGTGTGGTGTGTGTGTGTGTGTGTGTGTGTGTGTGTGTGTGTGTGTGTGTGTGTGTGTGTGCTTGTGTGCATGGTCGTGCGTGCGTGCTTGCGTGCGTGCATGTGTGTGTGTATGTCTGTGTGTCTGTGTGTGGCTGTGTGTGTGCGCGAGCGCGCATACGTACGTGCGTGCGTGCGTGAAAGTGCGCACGTGTGTGCGTGCGTGAGTGCGTACGTGCACTGTGTCTGTGTGTGCTTGCATGCCTGCGTGTGTGCGTTCTTGCGTGCGTGCGTGCATGTGTGTGTGCTAGCGTGCGTGCGTGTATGTGTTTTGTCTGTCTGTCTGTCTGTCTGTCTGTCTGTCGTCTGTGTCTGTGTGTCTGTGTGTCTTGTGTCTGTGTGTCTGTGGTCTGTGTGTCTGTTTCTGTGTCTGTGTCTGTGTCTGTGTGTCTGTGTCTGTGTCTGTGTGAGAGAAAGGGGGGAGAGGGGGGGGGGGGGGGGGGGGACGGGAGAAGCCTGTACGAAAATGCTCATGGCAGGACCAGCAGCCTCTTCGTCTGCAAGCGACGAGGGCGATGTCTTCCTGATCAGCCAGTAGAGCAGTGATGGTGGCCCTAATGGCGGGGAAGTCAATCACTGATGGCCGAGGACTCCAGGCTGATGGATGAGCCTTTCGTCTCCCTCTGAACCACCAAGGGTATCGTCGTGCCTTGTGGGGCAAGGTTAGCCTAAGCTGCTGTAAAACTGCTTTCCTAGGGAGGGAGAGAGAGAGAGAGAGAGAGAGAGAGAGAGAGAGAGAGAGAGAGAGAGAGAGAGAGAGAGAGAGAGAGAGAGAGAGAGAGAGAGAGAGGATCGGGGGCGGGGGGAGGGGCTGCGGGGAGGATGAAATGGAAAAGAGGAAGAGACACACGAAGACAGAGGGAGTGCAAATAGAGAGAGGAAAGGGGGAGGAGAGCGAGGAGCGAGCGAGCGAAGAGAGGAGAGAGAGAGAGAGAGAGAGAGTGAGAGAGAGAGAGAGAGAGAGAGAGAGAAAGAAGAGAGAGAGAGACAGAGACAGAGACAGAGAGACAGAGAGCGGAAAGACAGATAGACAGACAGACAGACAACCAGACAGTCAGACAACCAGACAGATAGATAGACAGACAGGCAAAGGCAGAGGCCGCAGAGACAAAGACAGACAGCTCAACGAAAATGGAAACTAGCAACCACACACACACACACACACACACACACACACACACACCACACACACACACACACACACACACACACACACACACACACACACACACACACAAAGAAGGAATGTCACGCACCAAAATGGAAAATCTTGTAGTACCCCTACCCACCCACCCGCCCTCTTCTCCCCCAGCAAATTCCCTTCAGCCTGCTATCTAATCTCCTCTATTCTTCTTCTTCACCCCCATCCATCCGTATTCCCTTCAGACCCCCCCCCTTCCCGCCCTCTTCGTCCTCCTCCTCCTCCTCCTCCTCCTCTCCTCCAGTCCCTTAGTTACCTGAGAGGATATAGACGATGGCAGCGATGACCGTCTTGCCATTTCTCTGGACACTCCCCAGTCCGGTCAGCGCGATGCCACAGACTGCCAGGATCAGTGCCCCCACCGGTAGGGGGGCCGCCACACGAATGGCCCCTGGACAAAACAAAAAAAAAAGAAAAAATGAAATGAAATGAAATGAAATGAAATAAAACAAAATGAAATTTAAAAAAAATGAAGTAAGATAAGATACAATGAAATGGAAAAAAAAGGGACAGAAAATGAAATGAAATAAAAAAAACAAAACAAAATAGAATCAAATGGAACGAAACAAAATAAGATAAAAGAAAATATAACAAAATGAAACATAAACAAGTTAAAGTGAAATATCAACAAAATAAAATGCAATTAAATGAACAATTCGAAAGCAAGACGATGTACTCAAACGGCACAACGATCACTCATGGGTTACTATTACTCACCGGGCATATTTCTGCGGTCGTTTGTATTTAAAAAAAAAATGGTGGCAGTGAATTTTTGATAGTTTGGAATTGTTCATTGATTTCAAGATTCATTTCGGCTCTACGAAGAGAACAATCAAAAGGAGATAGCAATACAAAACATTTTTAATCAAAGAGAGAGAGAGAGAGAGAGAGAGGGGAGAGAGAGAGAGAGAGAGAGAGAGAGAGAGAGAGAGACAGAACAGACAGACAGACAGACAGACAGACAGACAGACAGACAGACAGACAAACTGACAGACAGATAGAGAGAGAGAGAGACAGACAGGCATAGGGAGGAGAGAGAGAAATACAGAGAGACTGACAGACAGATAGAGATAGAGAGAGACAGAGAGAGACAGACAGACAGACATACAGAGAGAGAGAGAGAGAGAGAGAGAGAGAGAGAGAGAGAGAGAGAGAGAGGGGAGAGAGAGAGGGGAGAGGAGAGAGA
Organism: Conus ventricosus; assembly: GCA_018398815.1. Classification (NCBI taxonomy): domain Eukaryota; kingdom Metazoa; phylum Mollusca; class Gastropoda; order Neogastropoda; family Conidae; genus Conus; species Conus ventricosus. Next base: position 83,897,035 of record CM031595.1, on the reverse strand, counting down.
GAGAGAGAGAGAGAGAGATTCCAGATTCCAGATTCCAGATGGTTTAATGTTCAGAAGTCTTAGACTCTTAACCCATTTTCCTTTAAGACAGATATACAATCGAAATACATTCTGCATGGACTCTGAAAGTAACACAGATTCTTTTGTCTAAGCATTAACGCACACACATGGCAGATCATAACTGAACTCACGAGAACTACAGATACACTCAGCTCTTCCTCCCCCTTCTCCCCCCCCCCCCCCCCCCCCCCCCCCCCCCCCCCCCCCACACACACAAAACCCTGTTACCACCCCATCCTACTCTTCCCTGACCTTATATCCTCAGAACTACCCAAATGCACTACGCACACCCTCCACCCTTCCCTACCTCCCCTTCCCCTTCCCCCACACACTGTATTTCGATTTCGGCCAATGGCCCACAATTAACGTAACAATTTTTCAAATAACAGGCTTGACCATACCAATTCAACTCATAATTTCAACCAATATTTCACGCTTTTTGATGGCATAGTGCACAAACTGAGCAATGTTTTGCGCTGATAGGAGATCAGTACATTTTATTAAATCGCCAAATAAGTTGTCATTTATTTGGTTTGAGCCAAGGTATTTAAGCCGTAGTTCTTTGTAGCATGGACAGTTACAAACAAATGAATTTCGTTTTCTATCTCAGTTTTACAAAAACTGCACAGTAAATCTGTTGTACTGTTTTGAGTTATCGGAAAATATTGGCATTTAACGGGAGAATACCTTTTCTCAATTTAGCAATGATATCTCTAAAATGCTTAATTCGCAAATTATCAATGTATGGTTCATTCATGAAATTTGTCTTGAAAGAACAGTACAGAGAGAATCTGTCACTACTGTTAACTGTAGTTGACCAGTCCTCAATGAAGTTGTATTTAAGACGCTCTCTCAACAATGATAGAAAAGATCGCTCATTTCCAACACCTTTTATTTAGCCAAGCGTAACCAAACCCGCAGTGTTGGAGGATATCTCTTAGCTTGGATGCCCAACATGATTTTCCGTTTTGTTCCATACTAAGTTGCATTAAATAGGCCTGTTTGGGCAGTCTGCTAGTATCCATCTGGAGTAGCTTCAACCAATACCTGACTGCTCTCAAGCATGAATTGACGTGTAAAGGATATCTGCCTAACTCTCCATACATACATTTGTTTGGGGTTTGGCAGGAGATACTAAAAAATCGCTTACACGCCTGCGTGTGCACCTTTTCGATCGCTTCTATGGCATCAAAACCCCAGATTTCTGACCCATACAACAAGATTGGTTGTATCTGAGCATCGAAGATTTTAAGTACGTCTGCCTTGAAATTTCGCTGATTTTTGAGAAGCACTCGAGCACAATCACAGACTGCTTTCTTTTCCTTTGTTACTATGTTCCTGACCCCTTGCGCAAAACTTAACCTTGTGGTAAATGTGAAACCTAGATAAGTATAACTGTTTACAACCTCCAGCTCTTCTCCATCCAGAAACCATTTTTCATTTCTACCCAAATAGCCCCCTTTTCTGAATACCATAACTTTAGATTTATCTATGTTAATTTCTAGGAACCTATCCTTGCAAAGAGTACTGAGATGTCCCTTAATTGATTTTGTAGCCCTGCTGGTGTTCTTGATATAAGGGCTAAATCATCTGCAAACAATAACATGAACAATTCAGTCAAACCAGGCTGTAACTGGATTCCATGTTTTCCGACGTCTTCCATAGCTATTGCTATTTCGTTTATAAACAGAGAGAAAAGGGCTGGACTTAGTATGCAACCCTGTCTGACACCAACAGGACATTCAAAAAAAATCGGTCATCATTTTGTTTGCACGAACACAGGATACAACTGAGGATACATGGCCTTTAGAGCTTTTAAAAAAGGACCAGGCAGACCTGCCCCTCCGAGAGTTCAAAAAGAGAAGCACGATGAACTGAATCGAAAGCCTTCTTTAAATCTATGAAGGCTACGTAAAGTTTTTCGCCTTTTTGTGGAATGTTTTCTCAATAACAGAAGCTAGCGTATAAATGTGATCGACAGTTGAATATGATTTCGAAAACCTGCTTGCTCTTCGACGATTTTTTTATTTACATCCATCCACTTTGTAAGTCGACTTTTGAGTATACTTGTATAGATTTTACTCACGGGCCCCTTAACAAAGAAATACCCCTGTAATTATCGGGCACGTCTGTATTGCCCTTCTTAAAAATGGGTACTATTATTGAATGTGACCACTGTGCTGGAAATTCACCATTTCTAAAAACTTTATTGAATAGACAAGTCAAGAAAGAAACTGTTTTCAATCCTGAAGCCTTTAGCATTTCTGCAGTTATTCCATCACAGCCACAAAGCTTTGCCATTCTTTAGCCCAGAAATAGCCTTCCCCACTTCTCCCTCGGTAATAGGAACATTTAGTTCATCAGCTATGTCTTCGTCAAAAGACCTGTTGACCATAAAATTTTGCCCCTCCGACTCTTCAGTCCTAAAGACAGCTGTAAAATGTTGATACCATTGCTCTAATGTTTTTGTTTTCCACCTGTCTTCTTTTTTGTTTACATGTATTTGATCTTATTTCCGACCAGAATAATCTAGCGTCATGAATAGCGTTATTCAATCTATTCGCTTTTTTCCCTTTTATAGGCTGATTTTTTTTACCTGTTTTAACTGTCGGTACATTTTCCTTGCTTCTACAAAGGCAACGAGATTACCATTCACGACTGCCGTACCTTCGTGCTCATTGTTACCGTTTTCACTTTCTACTTCGTTTTCACTCTCTACTTCATCATTTCTTTGTGATTCATTTACATTTGAATACTTTTTCTTTGTTTTCATTGACTTTCTGTATACATTTAAGAGTTTACGAGCTTTGTGTTTAGCATCTTTGCATTCTTTATCAAACCAATGGGCCCCTTTATTTTCAAGTTCGATACCTGTTCTGACCCGCTTTTTCATACATGCCGATGCATTTAAGAGACTCCCACAAATCTGGTCAAAGCTGACTCAGTGTTTGTCTCAATTTCATTAAAGGCTTGGTGAAGGTCTGCGCCTGTCTCAGGAGAAGAGAATTTGACAAAGAACTCCTCTTCCTTCTCCTTTGCCCAACTAACTTTTCTTTCCAAGCACCCTGCCTATCTTTTTTTGTTTTCCGCACAGGTACTGATAGGGTTACCAAACACGGCTGAAATTGGCAAATGAGTAGACTCGACCTTATTCAATTATCTTAAAAGAACAAACAAAATCACATTCATGCAATTCATTAGGAATTTTGCAAACACACGCACCACGCACGCACGCACGCACGCACGCACGCACGCACGCACGCACGCACGCACGCACGCACGCACGCACGCACGGCACACGCACACACACACACAACACACACACACTCACACACACACCTTGAATTCTAGTCTGGAATCAACAGAGTGCAGATGCGACTAGCTGACCTACTATTGTCATACACGCCGGGGCGCCTTCCATGCGGCCCGTGCCTTCCTGCGTAAAGTCGATGCGAAGGCATATGTCTGGGATGGATCCTGAAACAGAGATAATAGAACACTCAAAACACACGGTCAGCCGCCAACAAAACGCTATGAGAAAGAACGTTGGCTGGACTCCTTCCTCAACGTAAGAAACATCTCAAACCCATTGTGGCAAATGCATAGGCTGTGAAGAATCAATTGTCAATTAACGGAATCCTCTTAGGAGAAGGAAGAAAGAAAGAAAGAAAGAAGGAGGGAAGAGCAGGAGGAGGAGGAGGAGAAGAGAAGGAGGAAGACGAGGAAGAGGAAAAACACGAGGAGGAGCAAGAGGACAATCGAAAGTCTTAGAATTTGTTCTTGTCATGATTATTATATTGGGGCCGGAGGTGGTGGTGGTGCTGGTGGTGGTGAAAGAGAAGAAGAAGAAGAAGAAGGAAGAAGACTTTGAAGAAGAAGGAGAAGAAGACTTTGAAGAAGACTTTGAAGAAGAAAGAAGAAGAAGAAGAAGAAGAAGAAGAAGAAGAAGAAGAAGAAGAAGAAGAAGAAGAAGAAGAATTTGAAGAAGAAGAAGAATTTGAAGAAGAAGAAGAATTTGAAGAAGAAGAAGAAGAAGAAGAAGAAGAAGAAGAAGAAGAAGAAAAAGAAAAGAAGAAGAGAAAGAAGAAGAAGAAGAAGAAAGAAGAAGAAGAAGAAGAAGAAGAAGAAGAAGAAGAAGAAGAAGCATTTGAAGAAGAAGACTTTGAAGAAGAAGGAGAAGAAGAGGAAAAGAAGAAGAAGAAGAAGAGAAGAAGAAGAAGAAGAAGAAGAAGAAGAAGAGAAGAAGAAGAAGAAGAAGTAGAAAGAAGAAGAAGAGAAGAAGAAGAAGAAGAAGAAGAAGAAGAAGAAGAAGAAGAAGAAGAAGAAGAAGAAGAAGAAGAGAAGAAGAAGAAGAAGAAGAAGAAGAATGAAGAAGAAGAAGAAGAAGAAGAAGAAGAAGAAGAAGAAGAAGAAGAAGAAGAAGAAGAAGAAGAAGAAGAAGAAGAAGAAGAAGAGGAAGGAGAAGAAGAGAGAGGATGAGGAGGAGAGAGGAGGAGGAGGAGGAGGAGGAGAGAGGAGAAGAAGAGAAGAAGAAGAAGAAGAAGAAGAAGAAGAAGAAGAAGAAGAGAAGAAGAAGAAGAAGAAGAATGACAAGAACAGGAATAAGACGAACAAGAAGAACACACACACACACACACACACCACACACACACACACACACACACACACACACACCACACACACACACACACACACGCACCCACACACACACAATACAAGAGAGAGAGAGAGAGAGAGAGAGAGAGAGAGAGAGAGAAGAGAGAGAGAGAGAGAGAGAGGAGAGAGGAGAGAGGTTGCAAGAAAGACGAAGAAATGAATAAAGAAGATAAAGCCAAGGCTGCAGCTTCACTCCTGAAAGACAATACCTTCACCGTGAATTGGATTCTTTAAGAAAAAAAAACCCCACCCAATATAAAGGACATCTTGTCATCGAGTTTGAGGCCAGGAAACTGAAATGCCAAGTCAAGCAGCTGCATGCTAGCTAATAATCATATCAATGTTCTTCTTTCTCATCACAAAACGATGTAACCGGACAATCGAAAGTCTTAGAATTTGTTCTTGTCATGATTATTATATTGGGGCCATGCAGGATGGAGTCGGGTTTGGTGCGAAGACATGGCTGTAAAGGTTAGTTCGAACTTTCTGACGTTGTCCTGTCAGACCCGCTACACTTTGTTCGCTATCCACTGTATATCGTGCGATATGATCTATGCGAGTGAGACATCCGGTATAATTGACACGCATATTTGCTAGACACCTGGTCAACATCTGCTATGACCGGTCCAAACCAGTCGCTCTGCACTTCATCATCCCCAACACAACACGAATCATGTCAAAGTCTTGGCTCTTTGGCGATCACAGAGTGACAACTTTGAACGCACCATGCCAGAATAACAACATATTTTTTCAGACTGAGAACCCTCTCTGTCCATTCGGCATCAATATATTAAAGAAAAAAAACAACTAGCGTATATCTATCCACCCCCACTGCAAAGGCCCACAATCATCTGCACAGACACATTACCACACATTACAACTAATTATTTACATCATGTATGTGTTATAGCTATTTTTCTTCCTTCTTTTACTATATATGTTTCAGTTATCAATTTGTACAAGATTGGTTTAGCGTTCAACTCAACAGCTTTTCAATTTGTAGGTGTATGTGTTCAGTCATTCATCAACGATTCCAGCACAGCCAATCAATGCTTTGTCACTTATAGCAGTGCCAGTGTCAGAGGTTGTCGTTAAATAGTCTTGAAAACTGCACACTGGCGAATGAACAAACAGCACTGTCAATAATGTCTATCACTATGCTTCAGTGAACGAGCAAACAGCACGTCAATAATGTCTATCACTATGCTTCAGTGAACGAGCAAACAGCACTGTCAATAATGTCTATCACTATGCTTCAGTGAACGAGCAAACAGCACTGTCAATAATGTCTATCACTATGCTTCAGTGAACGAGCAAACAGCACTGTCAATAATGTCTATCACTATGCTTCAGTGAATGAGCAAACAGCACTGTCAATAATGTCTATCACTATGCATCAGAGGCTTGCTGGGCATTCAGTTTTGATGAAGTGTTAACTGATTAATCAAAGTGATCATCTAACTGAGCGACATTGCTTAGAACGATACACCGATGGTCATAAACTGCGTCATCAAAAATATTCTACAGCTTACATGTATGTGGAAAGTACTCATTTGACATGCACGATAGAACATGTCCTCGTCTGCTCTACATATATTTTCATTATCTATTTGACGCGCACAATAGAATATGTCATCGTCTGTTCTACATAGATTTTTATATTTATTTGACATGCACAATAGAGTATGTCCTCGTCTGCTCTGCATAGATTTTTATTATCTATTTGACATGCACAATAGAATATGTCATCGTTTGTTCTACATAGACTTTTTATATTTATTTGACATGCACAATAGAATATGTCATCGTCTGTTCTACTTTTTTTTCAAGCCAAACTTAAGAATGTAAAATAGAGAAAAGTCTGAACAATGATGTGAATGATGGCAGTTTTTAAACTACGTATTCTACTGATGCTTATTTGAAGAAAATGCTCATAATGGCTTTGTTCTCTATGCTACAAAATGCCAATATGTACATGAAAATGAAAGTCGTATTTTAACTAACTATTCAGGCAAAAGTAGCAGCTGGATCTTCTGAGCTGGCCACTCATTATAACTTTAAATGATTTCAGAAATGTGTTTCCCTTGATAACAGTGTGTGCCAGTGTGTGTCGTCATTTCCT
>CM031595.1:83880197-83885197 GCA_018398815.1 Conus ventricosus | reverse complement strand
ATATATATATATATATATATATATATATATATATATATATATATATATATATATATATACTGACTTCCATAAAAAAACGCGAAAGCAAAACAAGCTGAAGGTTAGGGGCAAATTTTATTGGTCACAATTGTACAGAGTGAAGCGAGAATTCAACGTGATTTGATTCATTACACAGGTAATGTGTGAAAATGTCATCAGCAATATGTCTTTGTGTGGAAAATCCAGCTTGAAGTCCTAATACCGTGTGTGGCCACCATTTGCATGGACAACTGCTCGACACCTGCGGCTCATTGAGTGGACCAGGTGGTTGATGCGTCCCCTTGGCACACCAGCCCACACATGGACGATGGCCTGGTGAAGTTGAGCCGCTGTTGCTGGTCGTGGACGCAGGGGTCCAACCGTCTGCCAAGTTCATCCCAAAAATGTTCTATTGGGTTTAAATCGGGACTGAGGGCTGGCCAGGGCAGCACATTGACGTTGTTATGCTGAAAAAATTGCAAGGTGGCCCTGGCTGTGTGTGGTCTTGCATTGTCCTGTTGGAATGTCCAGTTTGGGTGTTGCGCAAAAAAAAGGAACGACATGGGTCTGAGCACCTGGTGGATGTAGCTCTGTGCATTGACACCCTGTCCGCGACCAGGACCAATGTTCTGAAAGATGACTGGTCCTATGGCGTGGTTTAATGCCAATTGCACCCCATATCATAATGTTCGGGCCTCCCCAGGGGTTCCGCTCTACCACACAGAAGTCAGCATAACGTTCACCTGGTCGACGCCATATTCTGACACGACCGTCAGCCTGTCAATACAAAAACGGCTCTCATCTGAGAACAGTATGCGTCCCCACTGCTGCCTGCGCCAGTTGATTCGGGCTTGTGCCCACTGCAGCCTGTCCTGCCGGTGTCTTGGTGTCAGTATCATACAAAATCAGAAAATCCTGTTTTTGGATTGAGAGATTACCTTCAGTGCTAGAACCAGAGCTGTAAGTTCAGCAGAGTAAACAGAAGCATCTGATGGAATAGTTCTAATAATATTTGAGAAGGAGCACCAGGGCAATAGGCTGCACAGGCCACTCCATCTTCAGACTTGGAACCATCAGTAAATATTTTCTGAAAGGATGGGAATTTGAAGAATAACAACAACAAGAACAACAAGAGCAACAACAAGAAAGCAACAACAACAACAACAACACCAGCAACTACAACTACAAGGACAACAACAAGGGCAACCCTCCTGTTTTTGTAAGAGCATGGCTGGCCTGAAGTAAAAACTGTTATGTTCGTAGACAAGATAAAACACATCTAAAACAGATTTCTTCAAGGCAACGTTGGCTTTCTATTTCCGACCAGTGAAACAGCCAGCGTTACCTTGAAGGAGAAGAAGAGAAGAAGAAGAAGAAGAAGAAGAGAAGAAGAAGACGAAGACGAAGAGAATTTGAAGACGACGATGAAGAAGACAAAGAAGAAGAAGAAGAAGAAGAAGAAGAAGAAGAAGAAGAAGAAGGAGCAGCAGCAACAACAGAAGGAAAAGAAAAAGAAGAAGAAGTGAGAGAGAGAGAGAGAGAGAAGAGAGAGGAGAGAGAGAGAGAGAGAGAGAGAGAGAGAGGAGAGAAGAGAGAGAGAGAGAGAGAGAGGAGAGAGAGAGAGAGTGAGAGAGAGAGAGAGAGAGAGAGAGAGAGAGAGAGAGAGAGAGCACCGACACGGACAGTCCTAACAACCGACTAACAACGTGTATGAAAGGAAAAGCATGCGTGTCATAACATACGAGACTCCAGTCTATTAGCAGAACTCGCCTCTCTCATCTCCTCTGGCCCCCGAAGGCTGTGACAGAACCCAAGTCGTGACTGGAGAAGGCTGTGACAGAAACCATATCGTGACTGGAGAAGGCTGTGACAGAACCCATATGGTGACTGGAGAAGGCTGTGACAGAACCCATATGGTGACTGGAGAAGGCTGTGGCAGAACCCATATCGTGACTGGAGAACGCTGTGACAGAACCCATATCGTGACTGGAGAAGGCTGTGACACAACCCATATGGTGACTGGAGAAGGCTGTGACAGAACCCATGTCGTGACAGGAGAGGCTGCGACACAACCCATATGGTGACTGGTGAAGGCTGTGGCAGAACCCATATCGTGACTGGAAAAGGCTGTGACAGAACCATATTGTGACTGGAGAAGGCTGTGACAGAAACCCATATCGTGACTAGAGAAGGCTGTGGCAGAACCCATATCGTGACTGGAGAAGGCTGTGACAGAACCCGTATCGTGACTGGAGAAGCTGTGGCAGAAACCCATATCGTGACTGGAGAAGGCTGTGACAGAACCATATCGTGACTGGAAAAGGCTGTGACAGAACCCATATTGTGACTGGAGAAGGCTGTGACAGAACCCATATTGTGACTGGAAAAGGCTGTGGCAAACCCATATCGTGATTGGAGAAGGCTGTGACAGAAACCCATATCGTGACTGGAGAAAGCTGTGACAGAACCCATATTGTGACTGGAGAAGACTGTGACAGAACCTATGTCGTGACTGGAGGCTGTGACAGAACCCATATCGTGACTGGAAAAGGCTGTGGCAGAACTCATGTCGTGACTTGAGAAGGCTGTGACAGAACCCATATTGTGACTAGAGAAGGCTGTGACACAACCCATATCGTGACTGGAGGCTGTGACAGAAACCCATACCGTTATTGGAAAAGGCTGTGGCAGAACTCATATCGTGACTGGAGAAGGCTGTGGCAGAACCATGTCGTGACTGGAGAAGGCTGTGACACAACCATGTCGTGACTGGAGAAGGATGTGACACAACCCATGTCGTGACTGGAGAAGGCTGTGACAGAACCCATATCGTGACTGGAGAAGGCCGTGGCAGAACCCATATCGTGACTGGAGACGGCTGTGACAGAACCCATATCGTGACCGGAGAAAGCTGTGACAGAACCCATATCGTGACTGGAGAAGGCTGTGACAGAACCCATATCGTGGCTGGAGAAGGCTGTGACAGAACCCATATCGTGACTGGAGAAGGTTGTGACACAACGCATATTGTGACTGGAGAAGGCTGTGACAGAACCCATATCGTGACTGGAGAAGGCTGTGACACAACCCATATCGTGACTGTAGAAGGCTGTGACAGAACCCATATCGTGACTGGAGAAGGCTGTGACACAACCCATATCGTGACTGGAGAAGGCTGTGAGAGAACCCATGTCGTGACTGGAGGCTGTGACAGAACCCATGTCGTGACTGGAGAAGGCTGTGACAGAACCCACATCGTGACTGGAGAAGGCTGTGACAGAACCCATATCGTGACTGGAGAAGGCTGTGACACAACACATATCGTGACTGGAGAAGGCTGTGACAGAACCATATCGTGACTGGGAAGGCTGTGGCAGAACCCATTTTCGTGACTGGAGAAGGCCGGCTGGACAGAACCCATTTCGTGACTGGAGAAGGCTGTGACAGAACCCATATCGTGACTGGAGAAGGCTGTGACACAACCCATGTCGTGACTGGAGAAGGCTGTGGCAGAACCCATATCGTGACTGGAGGCTGTGACAGAACCCATATCGTGACAGGAGAGGCTGCGACAGAACCCATATCGTGACTGGAGGCTGTGACACAACCCTGTCGTGACTCGAGAAGGCTGTGACAGAACCCATATCGTGACTGTAAAAGGCTGTGGGCAGAACCCGTATCGTGACTGGAGAAGGCTGTGACAGAACCCTATCGTGATGGAGGCTGTGACAGAACCCGTATCGTGGACTGGAAAAGGGCTGTGACAGAACCCATATCGTGATTGGAGGCTGTGACAGAACCCATATCGTGACTGGAGAAGGCTGTGACAGAACCCATATCGTGATTGGAGGCTGTGACAGAACCCATATCGTAAATGGAGAAGGCTGTGACACAACCCATATCGTGACTGGAGAAGGCTGTGACAGAACCTATGTCGTGACTGGAGGAGGCTGGACAGAACCCATATCGTGACTGGAGGAGGCTGCGACAGAACCCATATCGTGACTGGAGAAGGAACAGAAAATCAATCACAATGTTGAACAAGGCCACGCCGACATGAAAAGGGGGAAGACTCTCAACCATCCGCCGTCCAATCAGCAGGCCTAGGGTAATATTTGGCGATAGCCGGCCCGTCCAACAGTCTGGCACCAGCAACAGATACCATAAAACATGGAAAAGGAATGGAGGACGTGGGGTGAGGAGATGTGATGAGGGGGTGATAGGGGAAATGGAATGCAGTTCGGCGGGAGGGAGAGGAAGGGGAAGAGGCGTGTTTGCGTATAGTGCGGATGGGGGGGGGGGGGGGGGGGGGGGGAGGGAGGGGTGCGGTGGAGGGGAAGTTCTGAAAATTACCCCCGCTAGCAGTTGGAAAGATTACGGCTCTGTCCAGGCATCACTCCTTCACGTTGCTTTCTCCGTTTGTTTCTAAATAGCTGCATTACCATGGATATGAGAAGAGATTTATGTTGGAATTTAAAAACAGAACTATAGTTCTTTTTTGAAAGATGTAAAATACAACTGGTTTTTTATAGCAGTAAAGTGCAACCGAAACGGAGAAAGATATTGCCATAATAACCAACAGATGACACACAACGTCTTTTGCCACATTATGGTTGGAGACACCAGGCTTAGATGAACATAAACAATGGTTCCACATTGATTCGTCTAATTGTACCTTTGACCAGAGTGTGTTTTCTTCAGAGAGGATGAATTTCACTTTTTTTTTCTTAATTTATTGTTAGGCATATCACAGCATATGTGAAAAAAAGTAAACAAAAAGACACTGTTGTAGTGCTGAAAATGAATTCTAGCAATGATGTCGAGAAATCGCTGGTAAACTAAACACATCCAGTCGTAGTAGCTGGTCAATCACTGAATTTCTACTCTGGCACTGCATGCCGCACCAAGCTCCGAATTCCAAGACGTGCTTTGCTCTGAGGATCGGAATGTTTTTTCCTGAGATGCTGCTCAAGATGTTCTTT
>CM031595.1:83871239-83876239 GCA_018398815.1 Conus ventricosus | reverse complement strand
ACAGAGTGTGAACTCATATAAAAGAAAACGTATCGTAACGATAGGGTTCATATGATAGTAAACAATCTGGAAAATGTGTGAAAGGGGACAACCTTTTTTGTCTTCATGCAGTCGGGCAAAATGACATGTTTTCATCACGACAAAGTAGAAGACGCAACTGTCTACCACGTTCAACTCTTTCAGATTTCCAAACACCCAACGACTGACACATAACAACCGAGACAAAGTGATTCATCTGGGTTGGGATGTGGTGCCTAGCCTAATCCCTCCGCATTTAATTTTGTAGACTGCACATCTGAAGTGGATTAACTTGAGGCCGAAACAAACAACAACAACAAAAAAATACCGAACCAAACCAAAGCAAAACAAAACCGTTCGCCCTGCAATTGTTCTTTTTTTTCTTCTTTTTTTTTTTTTTTGTGGTTGTCTTTAAGTTTTGTGTTGCTCGTATGTGTACACGTGAGCTTGGGTTAAAATGAAAGAGACGAAAAGCCCCGCTGCTAATCAGCTTCTCCATCTCTGACAGTTTTCAGCGCACGGGAAGAATATCAATGCAGGAGCTCGCATCCTTTCCTACACTGATTGAACCAACACCTGTGTGTGAGTTTTCGCAGCAACTAACGACCTTCGGTGACGACAGCAGTTACACAACACAACTGGGCTGTAGCCCAATTATGCAAGAACTTTTGTCCGCGAAGTGTGCATCCAAGCAGCGGGCTTTTCTCTCTCTCCCTCTCTCTCTCTCTCTCTCTCTCTCTCTCTCTCTCTCTCTCTCTGGTTTATTTTGTTTATTTTTAGTTTTGTTTGTTGGGTTGGTTACTTCTTTTTTTGCTGTCCCTCTCTCTCTCTCTCTCTCTCTCTCTCTCTCTCTCCCCTCTTTCTTTTTTTTTAATGAAAAAAAAGCTTTTATTTCCAAACTCAAAAATTATAAACCAGAGATAATGAATAAAATCGAAATGCATATTCGATTAACTACAACGAAACGATTAGACTTAATTCACTAACAATAAATCACGGCTGTTTGTACATCAAATCCCATTTATGAACAAGATAATAACTAAAAAAATAGATATATTCGATTAACTACAACGAACGGTTGTTTGTACATCAAGTCACAAACATTCATAAACAAGATATTAACTAACAAAGACATACAAGCTTTTTAAAATTTAATTGTAACAAATCTTAGAGGGGAAAAGCAGAAAAGCATACTGGTTACATTCGTTTGGTATTAACTTATTTACGTATTTCTTGATCTATTTTTCCTCTAGTTCACTCTCTGTCAGTGCGAGTCTCAGAACAGATGTCACACAGGACACTTGTTTTGAACCAAGAAGCGTGCACTTGGAGGTTGAAAGGCAGCACGTGTATGTCGCGAAAAAGCGCGACGTAAAGCGTGATTGATCATAACATATTTCTCGTTAACTGTAACATGACTGATTCAAATGCTCTCTGTCTCTCTGTCTGTCTGTCTGTCTCTCTCTCTCTCTCTCTCTCTCTCTCTCTCTCTCTCTCTCTCTCTCTCTCTCTCTCTCTCTCCCTCTCTCTCTCTCTCTCTCAGACATACACACCGCACACGCATGCATGCACACAAGCATTACCGCATGCGCGCACGCGCGCGCGCACACACACATACACACACGCACGCACGCACGCACGCACGCACGCACGCACGCACGCACGCACGCACGCACACACACACACACACTAATGCATTGGATATCCCCAATAATACCGAAGAGCTTTTTTCTACTGCTGCATTTATCAAGATTGATAAGGAAACCAGTGTTATTGTAATTTTTGTGTATTATCCAAACGGCCAAACTGCTGATAGTTCAGATTGGATAGAACATCTTTCTTTGACTAACAAAAAAGTTATTATCTTAGGAGAGTTCAATGCGCATGCACCATTTTGGGAACCTGGTTGCTCTCAAACAACTTGTAATCGTCTAGTTGAAAATATAGTGGGTTGTGGCTTAGTCCTGTTAAATGATGGCAGCTTTACCAGAGTACCGGATGTGTCTACTCATAGACCCACTGCTATTGATTTGACTTTGGCATCACCAGACTTAGCAGTTAATGCATGCTGGCTAACAGGTGAAGATACCTTGGGGAGTGACCATTTTCCTCTGATTTTACAACTGAATGTAAAGGTTATTGGTGAATATAAGGATATTGACAATATAATTCCAATATTTTCTTACAAACAAACTGACTGGGTTGCCTATCAATCCTCGTTGTTAATAATGGATCATAACAATATATGATATAGAACATGATGATATTGATATGTTTTACGACAATCTGAGCCACGCTATTTCATTAGCAGCTGAAAAATCAATTCCTTAGTGTTGTAATAACCTAAAAGAAAATAAATACTCTGGTAATGGATGGTGGAATGAAGAATGTGCAGAAGCAGTGTCGCTGAAGAAAGCAGCTTATAAAACATGGCTAAGGGACCGAGGAGGTGAACATCTCATAGAAATGAAACTCGTTAAAATAACTCCAACAGGGTGACTGCCAAAGCCAAAAGGGTCTATTTTTCCAGTTTGTGTTTATCTGAAATTTCGGATTCAAAGGATATGCATAAGAAGTGGAAAAAAGTCAAAGAAATGAAGAATAGATTTCATCTGCCATCATTTTTTTTTTATTATTAAACTAGTAAACAATGTTGACCAACATCCATGGACAAAGCAGAAGCGTTTGTAAAAATATGCTCGGAAAACAATTTGTTGTCTAATCTAAGTTCAGACATCCATTCTTACAGAGAAAAAGAAGAGAAAAAAAAAAATCCATATATGAAGATCCTGTTCCAGACCAGCAACACTATTCAAATTCTCCTGTTTCTTATGAAGAATTGTGTGGAACTCTGGAATCCTTCTCTTCTAACAAAACGGCCGTTGGTTTTGATGGTATCTCATACCAGTTGTTAACCCACTTGCCCGAGACCTGGAAGGTGTTACTTCACTCATTTTACCAAAAATGTTGGCAAAATGAAACTCTGCCAAGCATCTGGAAGAGGACAGTTGTGATACCTCTTCCTGCAAAAGGTAAACCTAGGTCTTCGGTTGAAAGTTATAGACCAATAGCTCTAACCTCGCATGCTGGGAAATCGTTAGAAAAAAGTATTGAATAGCGTCTTGTGCATTATTGTGAAAAACGGTACATAATCCAAAACAATCAAGCAGGTTTTCGAAGAGATAGGTGCACGATAGATCATCTTGTTAAGATTGCAACCCACATTAAAAAAAAAAAACAATTTGCGCGACGAGAAAGCACATTAGCTACTTTTTTCGACATAAAAAAGCGTATGACAGTATTTGGCATGCACGTCTGCTTTACAAGTTAAAGAATATTGGAACAAGTGGATTATGATATTAGTATATAAAAAGTTTCTTAAGTGGAAGATCTATATGCACAAAAATAGGCAAAGTCTATTCTTTTGAAGACATTAATATAGGAAATCCACAAGGTTCCGTCACAGCACCTATCTTATTCACTATACTTATTCACGACCTCCCCAAGATAATATCCAATGATAAACATTTAGTGCAATATGCTGATGATCTAGCTATTTGGCTGAATACCAATATTAGAAAGCACACAAAAAAGAAAGCAATAAATCATGTTAAAAAATGTATCAGCTGGAAATAGATAAAATCAACAAATATATGACTGAAAACGGGCTTTCATTGTCTGGAGAAAAAACACAATTAGTTCTTTTTTAATAATGGGGAAAATCCTAAATATTTGCCTGAGCTAGTGTTAAATGAGAAAATATCAGAATATTCACGAAATGTAAAATTTCTGGGTTTGAGCTTAGCCTGTAAATTAACTGGCGGTTGTACATTGAGAAATTGGTAAATGGCACAAGACAAAGGCTAAATCTACTACAAATAATCAATGTACACCTATGGGGTCAAGATGCAAATACTCTATTACATTTAGCTGCTAGCTTAGTTCGATCGAAGCTTATTTACGGGCAAGAGGTATATTTCAATGCCCCAGAAACCCTGTTGAAAAAATAAAAGTCAGTAGACAGTAAAACTGTTAAGATAGCACTTGGTGTTCCTGTGCACACAAATTCGTTATATACTTATGAAGAAGCAAACTTATTACCGCTGTCTGACCAACGAAAACTGGCAACGGCCATATGTTGCCAGAAGCCTACATGTTTCAAATTCTGTCAAACCGGATATATTAGTAAATTTTAAAAAGGACTATCCTAAAAGGGCTCAACACCTTACCTCTGTCCAGCCCGTTAGGGATTATACAAATGACATAATTATTTGAAAAGTGTAACATTGATATTGAAAGTATTTCAGATGTGCCAATAGTTTCAAGCATACCTCATTGGAGCATATCCAAGCTAAATTTGATATAGATCACACTGGCATGACGAAGGTTGATAACATTAATATTCTGTCATGTGAAGCGAAAGAACACATTGAAACCGTGCATCCATATCATTTGAAGATTTTTACAGATGGTTCAATTTTAGACTCATATGCAGGGTCCGGTTTTGTGATTCCATTGCTGAAGATTCGTAGATCCTTTTTTCTAGGGAAAGGGTTCTCCATATTTTACGACAGAACTGTATGCTATTCTTATGGCGTTGATTTTTTTATGTGTGACAATAACACTGCTGTCTATAACTATACTTTTCTGCGTTGATTCCAAGTCAGTTCTATATAGCTTGCAAAACTGGGAACCAAAAATAAGAAAAGATTTTCTTTTAGAAATAAGACATTACATACATGTTATTATGTTGAAGGGAATCGGGGAATCTTTTTGCTGGATTCCATCACACTGTGGCATATCTGGTAGTGAAACAGCAGATAAATTAGCTAGAGATGGTGCATTAAGAAAAACACCTGAGAGTAATTTAAAACTTGATGGTCAATAAATCAATTCGTTATTAGAAAAAGGTTAACCGTGAACACCTTCCAGAGAAGTATGAAATCTCATCATGTCCACGATATTTGTCATCTTAAATATAC
>CM031595.1:83846239-83853739 GCA_018398815.1 Conus ventricosus | reverse complement strand
GGCAAAGGGGAGGGGGCGCGAGGGGATGTAAGGGGCAGACAGACAGAGAGAGGGAGAGTCAGAGAAAGATAGAGAGGGCGGGTGTAAGCTGAGAGAGAGAGAGAGAGAGAGAGAGAGGAGAGAGAGAGAGAGAGAGAGAGAGAGAGAGAGATAGAGAGAGCGAGCGAGAAAGAGAGAGAGAGAGAGCGAGCGAAGAGAGAGAGAGAGAGAGAGAGAGAGAGAGAGAGAGAGAGAGAGAGAGAGGAACAGAGAGGAACAGACTGACAGACAGCCCTGTACAGTGACAGACAGTACGAGGGCAAAGAGACGTGGTTACAAAGAGGCCGAGGGGTATTTACACAGTCGTGCATCAAAACCAATGCAGTGCAATCAAGCGAAAGAGAGAGAGAGAGAGAGAGAGAGAGAGAGAGAGAGAGAGAGAGAGAGAGAGAGAGAGAGAGACAGACAGAGTGAGGGAGAGAGAGAGACTGACAGAGAGAGAGAGAGAGAGAGAGAGACAGACAGACAGAGAGAGAGAGAGAGAGAGACATACAGACAGACAAAGACAGACAGACAGAAAGAGAAAGGGAGTGGGGGGGGGGGGGGTGCCATAGGCCACCTGAAGAAGACAAGCAACCGTACATATCCACAACAAAACGACAGCAGCAACAACGGCAAGAACGTAGTACCCAACATGTCAACATGACAGGTTACGGAACGATGGCAATGACTGCTTTCAAGTTTGGTGCCTCCCGGTCTATTCCCAAACGAGAGAGAGAGAGAGAGAGAGAGAGAGAGAGAGAGAGAGAGAGAGAGAGAGCGAGAGAGAGGAGGAGAGAGAGACACAGAGAGAGAGAGAGAGAGAAAAGAGAGAGAGAGAGAGAGAGAGAGAGAGAGAGAGAGGGGGGGACAAAACTGAAAGTGAAAACATCGTAACATCAATGCATGCCGATAAAAAGAAGAATAACAACACCCAGGAAGCTAATAAATAAAGATACACATAAAAAAGCTACATCTTTTCCATTTGGACTTGGAACTAAAATGATCAGAGCTTTACTAGCAGATCACCGACACAAAATGCTCCATTTTTTTAAAATGAAGACTAGCAGATCACCGACACAAAATGCTCCTTTTTTTTAAAATGAAGACTATTTGGGGGATTGAAAAAAATGTTTGTAGTTTCCTTTCACGGACGTGTGGGTCATTCTCGGACTCCATTACAACGTTTTTGTTTCATGCTAACGTTCCTATCCTGTTAAACTGTTGCGTCTTTCGTGCGAGTCACCTTCGTAAATCTTACGGAAGCTTTGCCCGAAAACAACACCGCTATTGTCTGGTCAAAGGAACACGTCCAAAAAATGGCTACGGGTGCAAAACTGGGTTCGCTAATTCATAAAGGCATCGCTGCTGGAAGTCCAGTCGATATACGCTACGCCACGACAGCTCTGCCAAGACCTCTCATATCGAAAGAAAGAAAACAGTTTGGGAAAAGAGAAGGAGAAGGTGGAGGTGGGGGTGGGGGTTAGGGACACGGGGGGAGGGGGGAATGGGGGGAGGATACATATGCTCCTATGAGTGATATTTTTAGGTGATACCTGACCGACGCATAATACCCCCAACGCGCTGGTCAGATGTTGGAGCGGAAGTAGTCATCAAGGAAGACAAAACATATTCAGATCACACGAGACAGGACAGACTGACAGCATGATTCGTCGCCCTGCAGACATAACACGATGTCGGCATTTTGCTCTAGGCACAAACACACATCAGACACGTCTCAGACCACCGGGGTTGAATTCAGTTCATGCGGCGTGGGCCACTGTTTCAGACATCCTGGTTCAATAACATATGACGAACAATCAAACTTGTTCCCAAGTCCCCCTCCTGTGACTCGACAGTGATACAGCCCTGATGGGGGGCGAACTAGAATGTAAATCTCCAATCATAAGTACAACTGCCTAGGCGTCATGCTCTCTTATCCTCTGGAAACAAAACAAAGACACAAAACGTACTGTCACCGGAAAACAGATAGTCCAAAAATGCCCCAACTGCAACACTACGCCATCAAACTGATGATAATCATAACAGGCCAAATGTTTGAGGCTGCGTTTCAAACATCGGCATAATAACAACGACACCAGCCTGAAACACATCGGTTTTTGTTCTCCAATGTCAAAAACGAGCGTCCATGAAAATAAGCTACTCGCAGCATCTAATCCCAAAAGTCATCGCCGGAACCCCTATGCTCCCCCTACCACGATGCCAGAACCATCAGCAAGGCGATGACTGACATAACAAGAATGGACAAGAGCCCAGTAACATCGAGCAGCTAGCTAACCATTAGCTGACATGCAAAGTTCAATCCATCCCAGCTGACCATCCAGCCAAAGCCTAGCAACCCAACCCACTCCCTGTCCCCTCTCTAACCGTACAGGTCAAATATTTCGCGTAACAAGGGCTTGGTTTTGGCAAAATCTGGCGTGACATCGAAGACCCTGGACTTGAGGTTCTCGCAGAACTCTTCCACGATCTGCACGAGGTCTGGGATGAGGAGGAGCAGCTTGGGCAGGAGGAGGCGGTCTTTGGGATGATTGTGTTTCAGGTCCAGCCGGAGGGCTTCGATGAGGTCCCCCTGCAGGGCTTCCACAGGCTTGGGGCTGTTCAGGCCGGGCCTCTCTGCACGCAGGCCGACACACCAGTATGTTAAGGACGCGGGGTGAGAGAAACTTCCCCATGCCAATAGTGTGTGTGTGTGTGTGGGGGGGGGGGGGGGGGGTTGGGGCGTGGGGGGGGGTGATTAACTGGCAAAACCAGGCGTAAATTTGCCAAAACCGATCACTGAATCAGCCTTTTTTGGACATTTGGAGTCATAAACTTGTAGAACAATTTGTATGATCACAGTGCTATCGTAGGGACGCTCTATAATTTCAATATATTAGTCAGACAGTGGAAGGACTCTGCCTTATATATCAGTTCACCTGTTGGAAAGTAGCCATTACATGAATATCTGCACATCCATATAACAAAGATTTTTTTAAAATCAATGTATCATCTCTGGATATTAAGGCAAAAGGCTGATAACGCATATAAATCAAATCATTAATATGATATAAACTGCCATTCACATATATATCAGTCTACTACAAATTCTGGAATACAACTCTGTGTACAATTCACATCCCTTTTCCTCTCTCATTATCTCTCCGTGAATCATTCTTGCGACCATGATACTTCAACTTGGGTACACTTTGACCCAATTTCTACAAGCAAGTCCATAGTTTTACACCTACTACCGTTGATGGTCTTGCTGCAACTGCCGCTACCGTACAAACAACCACTGCTTCGAGTAGCATTGTACACAGCCACGTTCGTAACGCGTTACTTCCAGCCTTAAGGTGGCATCACACGTTAGTGCGATTCTCAATAATAAACGTTAACAGCTCAGTTTTAGTTTTGTAGGACAACATACTTAGTACAATTCTCAATAAGAAATGGAAGTGGTCCGTTTCAGTTTTGTGCGACATCTTTTAGCACTATTCCGGAAATGCATGAGAGAATGAGGTGTAGCATCACTTTAATTGCCATGACGTCTATCTTTCAAGTTTCAAATTTGTGTTATTGAAACCCAGCTGACCACTCAGGGCCTTTTCAGGGCTGTCAAACTCATATAAGGAAACACAGAAACCGGCACTTCCAACAGACCATCCAAAAGGTTATATCCTGCACAAGAAGCAAACAACAACAGCAAATCATGCCATGGTACCTCAAGGTAAATCTAGACTAGGGCTACGCTGAGAGCGCCAAGCATTGCTCCTTGACTTCTCACTCCCACAGTTCAGAAAATCAATGGAAAAAAAAACATCCACCTGCCGCGGAAAGTGCGTTCAAAGGCCACATCGGCAAAGAGACACTGGACAAAAAATGGACAGCTCTTGTCCACTCTGGACAACGTGTATTCTGTCTGTCGGACTCGTAACCGGACCCAGAACCAGTAACGTACTGGCATTCGGTTCGAATTCAAATGAATGACACGATTACTCTATACTGTGTCTTCTGCTGATCCCAAACGGGTGTTGCGAAGTATATATCTGCTCTTTTTTGTGTGCTGATACTGTAGCTGCCAGTGCTATTGTGACAGTGATACCAGTCAAGGCACTATTAAGGATAAAGTTGTGTTTGTTGTTACTGCACTGCCTACTATCATCCAGCCACTGGAGGTGGGAGGGGGAAGATCCTACCTGATGTGAGCAGGACCGCAGCAAAGAGAGCCAGTTCTCCGTGGGTGAGGCGCATGCTCCGTAACCTGTCCCCCACGGCCAGAGGGCGCTGAAGAAGTTTCTGCAGCTGCTCACACAGGCGCGGGGAGTGGCGATAGATCCTCAGGCTGCTGTTGGGGGTGTCCAGCTTGATGAGGTCGTTGTCCACGATGGTGTGCAACTGCAACCACCGAAAGGGAATGAACGTTGAATTATAACAACATGGAAAATAGTTATTTCCGATCGCCTCTCTCTCTCTCTCTCCTCTCTCTCTCTCTCTCTCTCTCTCTCTCTCTCTCTCTCTCTCTCCCTCTCTCTCTTCCTCCCTCTCTCTCTCCCTCCCTCCCCCTCTCTCCCCCCCTCTCTCTCTCCCTCCCCCCCCTCTCTCTCTCTTAAGACAGCCTCTTTTTTTCGCATTTGCTGATAACTAAGTTGGTAACAATACTGCCACATAGCACGGAAACAGCAGAAAAAAACAACAACTGAAGTTGGGGAGGTGGGTGGGGCGATTCGGATGAGGTGAGCGCTAAATCCGGCTCAACATTGACGTGAAAGAGCCAGTTGTACCACGAGAGAAAGTTAGGAACGGAACAAAAACGGAATAAAAAAAAATGGGAAGAACAAAAGTGAAAGAGGCCAAGGCATTTCTTTCTGATTTGTTTTGACAGAAGGAATTGACACAATGAGACTTCATGACACCATGTCGAATTTTGCTTTAAAACACGCTCCTCTTTCTGTCCCCATCTCTCTCTCTCTCTCTCTCTCTCTCTCTCTCTCTCTCTCTCTCTCTCTCTCTCTCTCTCTCTCTCTCTCTCTCTCTCATTGACTCTTTTTCCCTTTATTGAAAATGAAAGTGTCAGCCATAAAAATCATCTTCTAACATTAATTTCCACTGTTACCTCACAGCATCAACAACAACAACAACGACGACGACGACGACAGCAACAACAATAACAAATACAGCAAGAAGAAGGAAAACAAAGACCACACCCTTCATTCATATAGGAAGAAAAAGATCTTTGCGACAACGGCATGTGACAGGTTTTTTTATATCCGTGCATAGTATAGCCATAAAGGAACGTCACTCCATTCAATCTGTCGCAGTCCATCATTCCATTCGTTCTGTCGCAGTCCCTTCGTCATTAACCTATAAACAGCCATCAATACGAAACACATTCTGCAAGAGAAGACTCTGCACTGCTGCGGAGTCCCTTTGACAGTGTTCAGTGGCGCTGGATTTGGCCAGCAAGACATCATCTTCTATGTCCCTACTGACGACAATCGTTGCTTCCACGGCGCAAAGCCAGCGTCTCCCTTGGGGATGGTTGTCACCATGCCCATCTAACGACAGTCTCGTTTAACGTGCCGGTGCCAGAGACTGACTCAAACATACAGCGGGAATGGCAGTGGTAAGGGAAGGTCGAAACGGAGGTCACGATAACCACAAAGGGTGAAAGAGTGGCCACTGTTATGACCACCAAATGAGGAGGATGTTATTGTTGTTGTCGTACCCTGCCTAAAAGACAGGGATCATCCAAACAGCCGAAGCACTTGAACACTATAGTGCAAATGCATCAGCTGGGGATGAGAACATGACGTGTGTGACCGTTTTGGATTACCCCGCCACGTGGGCGGCCACACTCCGACTTCGGGGGATTTTGGAGACTGATAATGTTATGCTAGGAGCTTGTTACAACTGAAGACAATCCCCGCATAACTATGCAGAGCATAACGACATTTTGATGAAGCCTTGGTGTTCTAGCCTATGTCAGTTGGCCTAACACAGCCTTAAGCCAAGGCGATGAGGAGGATAACGACTATGGAATTCGACATCAATTGAAACAATTACGTCAAACTAACTTTGCCCCCCTGCCTAAGAGAGAGAGAGAGAGAGAGAGAGAGAGAGAGAGAGAGAGAGGTGACCCCTCGACTGCGATCAGACTGGCTCGTGCTCTACCGCTTTCTCACACTTCAGCTTACCGCCAAGTGGACCACCATGAAGCCGTTCTGCTTCATCAGCTCTATCTGGTCTGGCATGGGCAGGCCGGTGAAGCCTGGCAGGCGCTTGGCGAACTTGACACTGGCTTCCATGACCGGCAGCAGCACTTCCTGGAACCGCCAGAAGATGTCGCGGTCGTGGAAGTCCTCCGTGGACAGGGTCTGTAGCACCTCGCCCACCTCGCTCATCTGCACACCAGAAACAGACCGGGGGAATGATGATGGGTAACAAGGCGCTGTTATGGGAGGCACTGTCTATTCTATGCAGAACATTGATGGCTTATATCTTGGCGTGAATGTGTCTTTGTCTGTCTGTCTCTCTGAATCATCTGTTCTTCTGCAACTCTAATGCAGCTGCAACGTGTCGAAACTTAATGAAATATCTGCAGTGAGATGCCCTGTGCGCTGTTCGGATTGTCTCGGTGAACAGTATCATTATTTTAAACCCAAGCTGTTTATACTGTAACCTGTGTGCAATGTTGACTTTCATACAACAATGTCATCAGTTCATTCCAAGTTCTGTGTGTATTCTTATGTGAGCAATGTCGAATACTTCAATGAACAGGACCATCAATTCAATTCATGCCGTTTGTGTAATATCATGTAAGCAGTTTGCACTTTTTCCGTGAAATGACGATGTGATGGATTCAGTACAAACTTTGTATGTATAGCATCGTATTAGCAGTGTTGACAACTCCGAGAAAGAATGACGTAAATTCACGCGATGGTGTTTATATTATTTGCTGTTAACTGTGTTGTGTTGACCGATACTGTAAACAAAGCCATCAATATAATTCACACTGTCTGCCTAAAGTCCGATCACCCTGGAGACCAAAGGACGGACAGAGACATATTTCGTGTTATACTATCATCTCAGCCATTCTGATCATTACATGCTTTGTAAATGGTACTCAGTTCCAAATATGATGGAGGATATCATTCACGTTTTTAAAACGATGTAAGAAAATACAGCACCAGACTATTTGCCACCGTCTGTTACAATGTTACTTGGCTACTGCTATGTGAATATATTGATACTAGCTACCGTTTTGAGGAAAGGTCGGTCTGTGAGTATGTCTATGCATCCGACGAAAAGAGATAGACGAGGTTAAAGAAAACGCAATGCAATCTGAATGACCAATAACTTGTATGGTCTCTGACAAAAAAAAGGCTACACCAATACAAATCTCACCATCAACAACTAACAGCCACACAGCCATTCTGAGTTGGAAACGTTCAAACCTTGACAACCTTCAAAACTGAATTG
>CM031595.1:83823739-83826239 GCA_018398815.1 Conus ventricosus | reverse complement strand
TTTTTTTAATATTAGGGTTTGATTTTATAGCAATATGAATGTTGACATGTGGTGTTTTTCATATTTTATCATAAATATGATAACTGGAAGCAAGTCTTTCAATCCGTACGTACCATCGCTTCTTATGGTGGATGATGATTCGTGTGGGACAGGTCTGTGCTCTCCGGGGTGAAGGTTGGCTCCTCTGCGTGCGTGCGTTATGGGTGTTGTGTTGTGTTGGTGTTGTGTGGGGTGGTGTTGTGGTTTTGGGGTGTTTTGGGGTTGTGTGTGTGGGGTGTTGTGGTTGTGTGTTGTTGTTTTGTACATGTGTGTGTAGCTGTTTGTGTTATGTTGTGTGATGCATGTGTGTGTAGCAGTTTGTGTGTTTGAGTGTGTGTTGTTGTGTGGTGTGTGTTTGTGGTGTGGGGTGTGTGTGGTGTATGTTGTTTGTGTTGTGTGGGTTGTGTGTGTGTGTGTGTGTGGTGTGGAGAGAAGAGAGAGAGAGAAGAGAGAGAGAGTGTGGGGGTGTTGTGTGTGGTTGGGTGTGTGTTGGTGGTGTGTTTGGTGTGGTGTGTGTGTGCTGGTTTTCGTTGTATCACGAGTGTGTTTGCACATGTTGTATGCATGCGTGCGTTTGAGTGTGAGAATCTGATTGTTCTTAGTTGAGACAAAATACAGCGGGCATCTTTTTGACTTTCACTGATATATTAAAATTTGATTTAAGAAGTTTTGGCACACAAAAAGCAAAAAAATTTTCTCTCGGGCTTTTCTTAACTAGAGAGAGGAGAGAGAGAGAGAGAGAAGAGGGGGAGGAGAGAGAGAGGGGAGGGGAAGAGAAAAGAGGTGGGGGGGGGGATTCTTTGCTTAATTCTTTTGATCTGTTCTCGTAAACATTACGAAAAATTGAAAGAGAAAAAAAAAAAAGAGAAAAATGGGGATCCATTAAAAAAAAATGAATGAACGTTTTAAAGTCAGTCAATAAAACCGCCATTCTTCCATTTATCACGAGCATAATTCTCCAAAAAACTAAATCCGCCCCCACTGAATTAATTTTCATAAAAATTTATTGCTTAAAAAAAAAAAAGGTAAACCTCCCAAATCATCAACACAACCATAAATAAAAGCAGCAGTAACCAAAGCGGCCCCCCCCCCCCCCCCCCCCCCCCCCCCCCGTGATTTCTTTCATTAAATCTATACCCCATATTCTCCCCCCCCCCCCCCCCCCCCCTAACGTGCCCGCCTCGCCCACAACACGAAAAATTTTCTTTTCTCAGCCTCACCCATGATCCAACACTGCACACACCACACACCACACACACCACACACACACACACACACACACACACAAAAAAACCCCACCCAAAAACCCACCACCCCCAACACAACACACACACACACACACACACAACACACACACCACACACCCCTCACACACAACACAACAACACACACACACACCACACACCACACACACACACCACATACACACCACACACACATACACACACACACCACACACACACCAACCCCACACCACACACACACAAAACCCACAAAATACACACCACACACACCACACCCCATACACCACACACCACACACACACAACACACACACAACACACACACACACACACATACACACCACCATACACACACACCACACACACACACACACACACACACACACACACACACCACGCATGCACACACACACACCACACGCACGAAAGGGGCACGCACGCGCGCAAAACGCACGCCCCGCACGCACGCACCACCACGCACAAAACACACACACACACCAAACCACACCACACACCACACACAACCACACACCGCGCGCCCTTCCCTACCCCTGATCTCGCCCCTTCCCCCCACCCCCCCCCCCCCCAAAAGCCCCCCTTACACAAACCAACTCACAACACACACACACACACCACACAACACACACCAACACACACACACACAACCCACTCCACCCCTTCATATGCCCTCGCCCCCCCACCCCCATGCTGCAAACTAGCTTTATTTTTGGGGAGCGAGAAAAAAAGAATTAAAAAAAAAAAAAAAAGGTTTCGGCCTCATTAAAAACAAAGGGACTCCCCCCTTCTTTTCCCCCGTGCCCCTCCCTCCCTCCCTAGCCTCTACTACCCCCTACCCCCACCCCCACCCCAACCTTTTCCCCCCCCCCCCCCTCCCCCCTTCCTCTACACTGCTCATGTTGCCCCTGCCACACCCCCCCAACCCACCACTGTCATGCTGGTTTATATTCTCCCTCTCTCTCTCCTCCTCTCTCCCCCTCTCTCTCTCTAAATCTGGCAAATGCCCTCGTTGGCTGGTCCTATAGGGCCGCGCTTGATGCTTCTCTTGGGTTGGGGACCCGTGAAGGGGAAGACCCCCTGCACTTGTAAGCTAAATGCAAAATTGGAAGGCATAAATGGCGGGTGAAAATAATGCAGGGTTTAAAAATTCCATAACACCAGAAAACACAGAAACACACCACACACACACCACACACACAA
>CM031595.1:83806239-83818739 GCA_018398815.1 Conus ventricosus | reverse complement strand
TATTATGTGCAAATACCCTTGTATGAGTAAGGAACAGACTGAATAAAAGAAATGTTCCACATAACTTTATTTTGTTTCTAAATCATGGTTTTGTTTATCAAATGTTTGTGTGCGCGCACACATACACATACACACACGCGCGCGCGCGCGCGCGGGCACACGCACACTCACATACACACACACACACACACATACACGCACGCACGCACGCATACACGCACGCATGCACGCACGTACGCACGCACGCACGCACACACACACACACACACACACACACACACACACACACACACACACACACACGCGCACACGCACACACACACACACACACACACACACACCACGCGCGAGCGCGTATATTTGTTTAATTATCTGTCTATGTATCCATACATGTGTGTGTGTGTGTGTGTGTGTGTGTGTGTGTGTGTGTGTGTGTGTGTGTGTGTGTGTGTGTGTGTGTGCGTGCGTGCGCGCGCCTGTGTGTGTGTGTGTGTGTGTGTGTGTGTGTGTGTGTGTGTGCGTGCGCGCGCGCGCGTGCATATAGATAGGTAGACGGCCATAAGTCATGATTCGTTCCAGGAATATGTTGAAAAGAGTTGGAAACACAAAGCAGACCGAACGAACTCCAGCTGTGTAGTGTTCACAGAACCACTTTTCAACAGCATCCTGCATCAGCACTGCACTAGTCTCTCTGGAGTGCAATTAACGGATGGTGTTAATCAGCTTCTGCCCGATGTTCATTGACTTCACTATGGTCCTTAGCGCGTCCTGCTAGACTCAGTAGAGTTCTCAAAGATCATGCCACGACCATTCGCAGTGCAGATGACAATCGATAGCCTGGCGTGCAGGGAGCAAGAGAACTCGCCAAACTTGTGAAAGGCTGGATGAAACATTCACACAATATGACATGCAAGTCAGCGCCAAGAAAACCAAGGAGATGGTCAGTCACAATACCACCATCCACATCGATTTATCTGTCCCTGTAGAGAAGCCAGAAACTGTTGCACTGTTCATTTACCTAGGATCCATCAGCAGCAAATGGTCGATCTGAACCAGAAACCCTCTCAAAGGGAGCAAAGAGAACATCAGCACTGTTCAGACCAAATTCTGTAATGGAGGGAGTGGAGCATATCCTTGATATACAGGACCAGGCTCCTGCATGCAATGGTATATTCCATAATCCTGTATACATACGACGCATGGAGCTCACAGC
This sequence comes from Conus ventricosus, assembly GCA_018398815.1. Taxonomy (NCBI): domain Eukaryota; kingdom Metazoa; phylum Mollusca; class Gastropoda; order Neogastropoda; family Conidae; genus Conus; species Conus ventricosus. The sequence continues at coordinate 83,817,526 of CM031595.1, read as the reverse complement.
TGATCCTGACAGAAGAAGCCAAGCCATGGAAATGAGGATTACAGCAAGATGCAGTTCATCAGTTAACACTGATCATATTACCAATGAGTAAGTGCGTGAAAACATATGGCAGAGCATTAGACCATATGCAGACCTACTGACCTGCGATGGTGTTATTGTATAACAAGATCCAAAGACCTGTTTAAAACAATCCTTTATGGAACCCTTGAAGGAGGGAGACGGAGGCGTACACAGAAACAAACGAAGAAGAAAACGATGGACTGTGAACATTACAGAATGGATAGGAAAAACTATGGCCGAGACCCATCCTTTGGGCATAACCGACAGACCTGGAGGAATTTGGTAAACTGTGTTCAGTGTGGCGTCTCCGCACATGGATGGAAGGCCGCCGGCCTTCCTTACATTTGTCGGTCCATAGGCAGATGTACGACAGCGCGATGCACAAAGTCACTGGCTTTGTTAAGATGTGAAAGTAAGCTTTTATTCCAGCACGGAGCTCTATTAGTACAACTTGTAAACACCTCTTCCATGATATGACCACCTTCTTCCTTTAGCTTACGATGTTATGAACTTCAGTTTGTTCAATCATTTCTTTAGATACAAGATCCTATCATTTGCAGCGGTTTATTGATGTGACACGAAAGAATGATACTAATCAGGCGGAGACAGTTTCCTTGGTTTCCCTTTACTTCCTTCTCTAGAGAAGATGTGAAGAAAGACCAGTGAGCTTGATCCAATTCCAATCAAACTTCCTTGCCAAATCTTAAGTTTCTCTTCCCTTTATTACCAATATTCTGAATGGATCTTCGGTATCGGGCATAGTACCTTCAGATTTCAAAACTGCTGTTGTTTAACCCTCACTCAAAAAATCGCTTGATCTCAACAAACTAAAAAGAAACTGCAGACTAGTTTGACCTGCCTTTCTTGTAAAAATTCTGGAATAAACAAATTTCCCCTACCATCTTAACTCGCGTCTGTCTCCTCACGACTTACTCTATGCAGATAATCTGCATGTCGGTCTGGCCACAGCACTTTAACGGTCCTTCTTGGCATCCTCAATGCATTCTTGCTTCGTCAGAAAAAGTTAAAGTATCTGTTGTTTTGCCGTTGGATTTGTTTGCCGCCTCTGACACTATACATCATAAAATTCTTCCCTTTCGTTTTCAACATGTTTTTGGTATTCAACATATTGCCCTGGATTCGTTTTGGTCTGAACGTTAACACTAGATCAGAGCTGATGATCAAACGTCTTCAGGAAGTGACCATGAGATCGGTATACCCCAGAGCTCCGTCCTGGACCCTGTGCTATTCATCATGCACACAACTCCTCTCATGAGTCTATCTGACCAACTGAGAATTACACAGAACTAGCCGAGTCACTTCAAGAATGCTCCAAGAAAATCAAAATGTGATCCGAAAAGAAAAGACGATAACACGGAGTCTGTGAAATTCCTTTACGCTCTTCCGCCAGCACTGCTCCTTCTCTTCCGATAGCAACTTCACTTCACAACATCGATACTGAATTTTCCCTCGTAATTCAAAATCTCGGCTTCATGTTTGATGATGATTTGACAGACATTAAAGCAACATATCAAGAACACATGTAAAACAACATACACTGCAATCATACGCATCATTTCCGCTCGCTAGTATCTCGCTGTTGAAACAGCCAAAAAGCTAGTTCCCTCCCGTACAGTCTGAGCTGTTGCAATTCCCAGCTATCCAACCATTCTTTAATACAAACAAAATCACTCCAGCAGGTCCAGAATGCTACTGCTCGGGTCATATGCAGATTTGGGAAAACCATGCATATCTAGCCATTCCTAACAGAACATTATTTGCTTGCAGAGCAACAGAGAATTCGATACAAAGTATGCTGTCTTTGCTTCCAGATTTTCAATGGAAACGATCCCCTCTACACCCCACCTGATCCATAACTGTTCGCTCTTCTGCTTACAGTAGCATATTTTGCAAGCCCCCTACGCATGAAAACCAAAAAAACAAAACAAAACAAAACAAAAACATCGGGGACGCACATTTTGTTCTCTGGCCAACCAATTCTGGAATCCACTGCCACTGTCTATTCGCGCGCGCGCGCGCGCGCGAGTGTGTGTGTGTGTGTGTGTGTGTGTGTGTGTGTGTGTGTGTGTGTGTGTGTGTGTGTGTGTGTGTGTGTGTGTGTGTGTGTGCGTGCGCGCGCGCGCGCATGAATGTTATGTTGACATGCACGGCTGAGTTTATGCGAGTAGTCAATGTATTTCAATATCTAATTGGTGAAATGGCAAAATCACATTGCATGATCTTAAATTAAATGTAAGCTGTTTAATATACATGACCTTATTTATATTACGTAACGCTTTTTTTTGTTGCTTGTTTATTGTAAAGCGTTTCTGACCTCCAAAAAGCGTCATATAAATGTCCATTATCATTGTCATTATTATTACTATCGTTATTATCGTTACCATTATTATTATTATCATTATTGCTGTTGTTGTTGTTGAAAAAGAAGAAGAACAACAACAACACTAAGAAGGACAAGAAGACGAACAAGAAGAAAAACTATGCATAACTTAATTTGTTAACTAATAATCACGATAATATGAAAATCAGAATTCCACAAACTGCACCATAATATTTCACATCATTCAAAATCCTATGCAGGTCTTCAAGCATGAGCAGCATGTTGTATTGTAGCTTTCCTGTAGCTGTTTTATCTGTGTGCGTGCGTGCGTGCGTGCGTGCGTGTGTGTGTGTGTGTGTGCGTGCGTGCGTGCGTGCGTGCGTGCGTGCGTGCGTGCGTGCGTGCGTGTGTGTGTGTGTGTGTGTGAGAGAGAGAGAGAGAGAGAGAGAGAGAGAGAGTGTGTGTGTGTGTGTGTGTGTGTGTGTGTGTGTGTGTGTGTGTGTGTGTGTGTGTGTGTGTGTGTGTGTTTAATTAGCATAAACATGGATTAAATCTGATTTTTTTTCTTTCCCTTTTCTCTCTAATCGATTCGATCAATCCTCCCCCACTTCCTCCCATTCATTCCGCATGTATTGACAGTTTAGTGTTGTTGAGTTGACAGCAAAAAGAGAGAGAAAGAAACGGCAACGATGCATCAAGTATATATATTTTTTTAAAAAATAATGCGCAACATTACTGAACAAGTTTGATTGAAACAGCTGGAAATAGCTTGTCCACTTCAGAATGAATCTTGATAAATTCACTGAACAATTTTGGTCGAATGGTTTAATTTGGTGCGTCATTTTTTTCCCCCTCCACTCGAAAGGAATAGACAACGCTTTTACTGTCTGTTGTCTCAGTGGGTCAACAAAACTGTGTGCAAATTTTACCATAACATTCGGGAGAAAAAAAAAAAAAAAAAAAAGTCTCTCGGGTCAACAAAACTGTGTGCAAATTTTACCATAAAATTCGGGAGAAAAAAACTCTCTCTCTCTCTCTCTCTCTCTCTCTCTCTCTCTGATAGGAGGTTTTTTTGCATGTATTTAAAATAATTAGACGTTGGGTTGGCCGGCGGCACATCATTTGTCTAGTTACAGTGCAGAAACTGTTCCAGGTCCTGCCCTGTCATTTTCAGTCTGCGTTCAGGTTTGAAAAATGCTCCGCCGTTTTGGCATTCGACCACCTTCAAGCAGCAGGCCATGAGTATGCAACGCTTGCCTATAGCGGGTTCATCCGACGGCTTCATGTCGTTAAGCGAGCAAGCTGTTGCGCAGCACATAAGCAAAAGGTCATCATGACACGGTAAAAGTCTGACAGCCTTGGACAACATATATGTGCCGAAACATCGATTTCTGCTTATTACATTTCGTGCGCAATGGCGACGGAGACAGGGAGGAAAAGGGAGAGGGGGTGGGGGGGGATTACGGAAGGCGAGAAAGGAGAGAGCGAAGGGAGCGCAAAGGGCAGGTGAACAGGGAGTGGGGAAGGGGGAAGGGGGGGGGGGGTAGTCTGGGACGGTAGCGGGAGGTGGGATGGCGGTATAACCGAGGAGTTGTGTGTGGTGTGTGGGGGGGGGGGGGGGGGGGGGGGGGGGGGGTGTTAATTACGGGAGGAGGGGAAGGACAGAGTACAGGGAGGGAGGAGAGAGCGGGAGATGGGGGGAGGGAGAGGTGAGTCAGGGAACGCAAGAGGATGGGGGTAGGGTTACAACAGGCGCATATATTACTCTGAAATATGAAAAGCGCTCGCCGGTTAACTGGAGAGGCGGAGAAAAGAAGGGAGAAAAGTGGGTGGGTGGTTACGGGAGGAGAAATGGTGAAGGTGTGTTGGAGGGGGGTGGGCGTGAGGAATGAATAAAAAGTATTGACTATTATGTCCGTAAAAAGGACATCACATTTCGCCCGAACTGCGAGAAGCTCTAAAAAAAAAAATTAAAAAAAAAAAAAAAAACCTCAACCGCATCATTTCACCCTGCACGTTTCGCCCCAAAAGTACTTGTGGTGCATGAAGGGAAAAGAACATGACAGCATAATGTATTAGGCAAAGACATCCGTTCTGTCTCTGGCGACATTATCTTGTTTGGGTTGAAGATGATGTAAATGTCTAAAACAAGAAATATTAAAAGAGAAACCAAATCTGGGACCAAGTTGTTCAAAGCGTTTGTTCGCTGTTCGCCTCAGTCTCTTTCATGTGGACGAATGTGTACGTCGGGTTACGCGATTCAGCGTGCTTTGAAACCTCGCGAATGCTATACCTGCCAAGACCTCAGTCCACCGGTGGTCAGAATCCCCTACATCTGTTGTTATTAGGATGGAAGGTCAGTGCGCGCGCGCGCGCGCGCGCGCGCGCGCGCGCGCGTGTGTGTGTGTGTGTGTGTTGTGTGTGTGTGTGTGTGTGTGTGTGTGTGTGTGTGTGTGTGTTTGAGTGAGTTCCTCTCTCTCTCTCTCTCTCTCTCTCTCTCTCTCTCTCTCTCTCTCTCCTCTGTATGTGTATGTGCGTGTGTGCGTGTGTGCGCGGGTGCGTGTGTATATGTATCATGTGTGTGTATGTGTGGGTGTTTGTGTGTGTGTGCGTGTGTGTGTGCGCGCGCGCGCGCGCGTGTGTGTGTGTGTGTGTGTGTGTGTGTGTGTGTGTGTGTGTGTGTGTGTGTGTGTGTGTGTGTGTGACACTCATCCACGCACACACGGTCAATGAAAAACCGAATGTATCCAGCAAAAGAAATTGCCGTACTGATTAGGAAAGAGGACAAGAAGGAAAAGGAAAGGGGAAAAAATAAGGAAACAAAATGACGGGAGGAGGCTAGCGAAGGAAAGACAGACGCATGAGAAGAGAAGACAGAAACGAAGGAAGGACGAAGGAAGGAGAGAAAGAAATTCCCAAAAGAAACCGTGACGCTTTTAGAACATCAGTGGACAACCTGGTAACTCAAAACCCTCTTCAATTAAATGAAGGAAGCAAGGATTAAAAAAAGAAAAAAAAAAAAAAAGAGAAGAAAATCGGGTTTTCCCCATTTTTTTTGCATTGGAGAGAGAGCTAATGGTGAGATTATACTGCAGAAAAAGATGGTCCAGTTCTCGGCAGAAAGCTCCGCAGGGTGACGTTCGGACTCCACTTTCCTTACTTTGATTTAGAGTCAAACAGCCTCTTCTGTTAAAACTTGGGTGATTTGGTTTGACTAATGGAATCTCCTGTGTCCGTGGTCGGACGTAGCAGATGTTCTCCCCAAATATGATAAGTAGCTGCCATCAATACAAATATGATTTAACACTCTCTCTCTCTTTGCGCGTGCGCGCGCGCGCGCGCGCGCGCGCGCGCGCGCGCGTGTGTGTGTGTGTGTGTGTGTGTGTGTGTGTGTGTGTGTGTGTGTGTGTGTGAATGTGTTTGTATGTGTGTGTGTGTGTGTGTGTGTGTGTGTGTGTGTGTGTGTGTGTGTGTGTGAATGTGTGTGTATGTGTGCGTGGTGTGTGTGTGTGTGTGTGTGTGTGTGTGTGTGTGTGTGGTGTGTGTGTGTGTATGTGTGGTGTGTGTGTGTGTGTGTGTGTGTGTGTGTGTGTGTGTGTGTGTGTGCGTGCGTGTGTGTGTGTGTGTGTGTGTGTGTGTGTGTGTGTGTGTGTGTGTGTGTGTGTGTGTGTGTGTGTGTGTGATTGCTTAATGCACATGGACATACTGGTAACGCTACTGAGCTCTCACTAAAGACATTATACGGTTCAGATCCTCCAGGTAACCAACCTAAACACACTCACACATACACTCAAACCTCTAGCTCTAGGGTGGTCCAGTTTTTGTTCCCGTAATAGCAGTGAGTTCTTTAGAGCTAAGAAAACAGTCCGATCTACATTGCTTCATTGTTTTAATTTTTTCACCTAGTATATTGCCATTTTTCTGACATAAGTTCTCTCCTGACTTGTGTTTGGTTTACTGTTGTCATTTGTACTCGTGTAGGTCCGCGAGCGTCACTACCGCGTGTAACACTACCGAGTGTAACACTACCGCGTGTAACACTATCACGAGTGTAACACTATCGCGAGTAACACTACCGCGTGTAAACACTTCCGCGTGTGTAACACTATCGCGTGTGTAAAACTACCGCGAGTAATACTACCGCGTGTAACACTTCCGCGTGTGTAACACTATCGCGTGTGTAATACTACCGCGAGTAGCACTACCGCGTGTAACACTTCCGCGTGATGATGAGAGATAGGAGAGAGGGGGGGGGGAAGAGAGAGAGAGAGAGAGAAGGAGAGAGAGAGAGAGATAGATAGATAGAGGAGAGAGAGAGAGAGAGAGAGAGAGAGAGAGAGAGTGTGTGTATGTATAAGTGAACGCGTGCAAACTTTCTTTTTATCTTGTGAGTTTGGTTAGCACGACAAGCATTGAGTTAGTGTTCAGGGAGAGTGTTCTTATGTCGAACAGGCATTTTGTTTTATGTCGATCATTTGCAGTCCAAACAAACATTTCAAACTTTGGCCATGGAGGTAATACAGTCTCGTTACTCCAATGACAAGATCCTCTACAACTGGCCATGGAGGTAATACAGTCTCGTTACTCCAATGACAAGATCCTCTACAACTGGCCATGGAGGTAATACAGTCTCGTTACTCCAATGACAAGATCCTCTACAACTGGTATCTTCACCGTCGAGACCGTGTAAATAAAACAACGGTCAACTGGCGCTGCGTACAGGACAAATGTAAAGGGAGAATCAACACTCCGCTTGACCACCGCAATGGTGCCATCCCCAATGTAAAGAATGACCACAACCACCCTGCCAACCCAGCGGACGTCCAGAAACAGAAAAGTATTACTGAGATGAAAGAAAGAGCCGCTGCTACAGATGCACCACCTCGAAGATTAATTGGAGAAATGATGGCAAATTTGACTGCTGAGACGCTGACCAATTTGCCACAGAGATCAGCACTCAGGCGCACAATTCAGAGAAAACGGAAAAGAGATGATGCCTTTCCCCTCTTCCACTAAATTTGGAAGACATCGAAATTCCGGAACAATTCAGAGAAGTTCTAGTTGGAGGCACTCAAGTCAGGTTTCTACTGCACGATACAGGTGACGCTGATAATGATGCTGAAGAGGAAGAAAACCAGTTGAAACGCATTATTCTCTTCGGAACCGACGAAATGTTGCGGTTTATGACTGCAAACTCTAACTGGATGGCCGACGGCACGTTCAAAGTAGCACAACAACTGGTTTTTCAGCTGTACACCATTCATGTCATTAAAGACAACCATGTCTTCCCATGCTTGTATGCTCTTCTGGCAGGAAAGAACAGACGGACATACGAGGAAATGTGGCGCCTTATCAAAATGTACGCACCAAATCTGAACCCACGGTTTTGCATCCTTGATTTGAATTGACAGCCAAAGCTGCAATCATCTCGGCGTTTCCACACATTGAGGTCAGAGGATGCTTCTTCCACTTATGCCAGTCAATCTGGAGAAAGATCCAGGATATTGGGTTGCGAGTCACCTATACCGACGACGAAGACACACGGCTGTACTGCCGCATGCTCGCATCATTGGCATTTTTGTCACCAGAGAAGATCACAGGGCATTTCGAGAAACTGCTGGAAGACATGAGTGAAAGAGACATGGACCCACGCTTGGGTGAACTCTATGACTACTTTGAGGACAATTATGTTGGAAGACTCCGCCGTGAGAGAAGACGGGACGCAAATCCCACGCGGGCCCCTCCACGTTTTGCTCTCGAGTTTTGGTCAGTTCGCGACAGGAACCAAGTCGATCTCCCGCGTACAAATAATAAACTGGAAGGGTGGCACAGGGGCTTGCAATCCATGTTTGACGGCCCGAATCCATCCATCTGGAAATTCATCGCCGGAATCCAAACGGAACAAAGTCTGCAGCACGGTGTTAAAATTCAAATGGAAGGAGGTCACCCTGGCCCAACCCCAAAGAAACATTTCTCGGCCATCAACAAACAACTCCAGACGCTCATCCAGTCGTACGAACGGGCTGAAGACAACGAGGACGAGGATGACGATGAAAACGACAAGGTTCCTTTCTTACGGTCAGTGGCCAGAAACATTGAATTCAATGTGTGTTGAACCAATCGTGACACTTGACACCTGCTTTTAGTGTGGCCATTCCTTTTTTCTGTAATTCAGTATTGCTTTTAATACAAATATGTTTTGTAAATTAAAAATCCTCGAAAATTCTATGCATTCTGTGTGTGTGTGTGTGTGTGTGTGTGTGTGTGTGTGTGTGTGTGTGTGTGTGTGTGTGTGTGCGTGCGTGCGTGCGTGCGTGCGTGCGTGCGTGCGTGCGTGCGTGCGTGAGTGTGTGTCCATCTGTCTGTCTATCCTCTCTCTGTCTCTTTGTCTGTCTGTCTGTCTCTCTCTGTCTCTTTGTCTGTCTGTCTGTCTGTCTGTCTGTCTCTCTCTCTCCTCTCTCTCTCCTCTCTCTCTCTCTCTCTCTCTCTCTCTCTCTCTCTGTCTCTCTCTGTCGGTCTGTCTGTTTGTTTGTCTCTGTCTGTCTGTCTGTCTGTCTGTCTGTCTCTCTCTCTCTCTTCTCTCTCTCTCTCTCTCTCTCTCTCTCTCTCTCTCTCTCTCTCTCTCTGCCTCTCTCTCTCTTTCTCATTCCTTGTGTCAGTCTGCCTCTTTTCCTCTCTTTCTCTGTCTGTCTGTTGGTCTGTCTGTCTCTCTTTCTCTCTCTCTCTCTCTCTTTCTCAAAATAACACTACAAATCATATTCGTACTGACAGTACTGCAGAATGACAGAAAAATCACAGTATTGTTACACGCAGATGCGGTACTTGCGTCAGTGTTACACACGCGAAAGTGTTACACGCGGTAGTGCTACTCGCGGTAGTATTACACACGCGATAGTGTTACACACGCGGAAGTGTTACACGTGGTAGTGTTTACTCGCGGTAGTTTTACACACGCGATAGTGTTACACACGCGGAAGTGTTACACGCGGTAGTGTTACTCGCGGTAGTGTTACACTCGTGATAGTGTTACACGCGGTAGTGTTACACGCGTTAATGATGCTCGCGGTAGTGTCGCACAACCCTAATTTTCTCTCACGATTGCAGCCGACTTACCGTAGTCATAATCATAATCATATGCATCCTCGTCAGGGTCATAAATGATGGTGATATCCCCCTTCCATGCACATTTTTTCATTTCTTACTTGTTCTTTTTTTTTGTCACACCAAAGACTAGCGCGCTGGTCTCCCAATATAGACCACAATGAGAAGAAAATCTTTAGGAGTGTGGGAATGGGAACAGAAACTCCCCGTCAGAGTGACTTGTTTGAGACTCTACAATATAGCATGTCTCCGCTTCCAGGCCGGGTAGGGCAACCATTAGGCCAATATCAATTGATTCAGGTTGAGCGTTTACATTGCCTCAGTCGCCAAACACGATGGGGGAGTGGAGGGGTGGGGGGGGGGGGGGGAGTAGAACTGTCTCAGGAGCAAAGCAAGAGGAGGGGAGGGTGGGGGCGGGGCGCTCTCTGCCATTATATTATAATTGATACCACCAGAATCATAGCAAGAATACCGTAGTCTGATTTATTATTTTCTTTATTTAATCGTTTATCCATTTCGAAATACGAGATGTTTTAGTGCCATTATAGCCACAAAAGGGCCCCTTTCACAGCTTTTTCCTAGCCTTCTTCAACCTTAACTCTGCACTTTATTTAATCGTTTATCCATTTCGAAATACGAGATGTTTTAGTGCCATTATAGCCACACCAAGTATAAAGGGCCCCTTTCACAGCTTTTTCCTAGCCTTCTTCAACCTTAACTCTGCGCTTTATTTAATCGTTTATCCATTTCGAAATACGAGATGTTTTAGTGCCATTATAGCCACACCAAGTATAAAGGGCCCCTTTCACAGCTTTTTCCTAGCCTTCTTCAACCTTAACTCTGCGAAAAGTCATCAGAGCGTCGTACTGAAGAAATGTTCATAATGTTCCTCCAGCTCAGTTAGTTGGTTACCAAAGCTCTGGCCTCTACCGATAGTTTCCCTATCTATTCTACAAAACTGGCAGTTCCTCCTTTTGTTTGTTGTTTGTCTGCTTTTTTTCTGTCTGTCCTTCCGTCTCGCTTCCTCAACAGATCCCTGAAGACCGTTCTAGTGCAGTTATTGATTGTGCTTCGTGGCCACATCAACGTCGTTTCTCTTTTCTTACTTGCCGCGGACGAGCCAAACGAAAAGGGGGAATTCCCTTACTGCAGTTCGTATCTGCCTCACACTCCTTGAGTACTGATCACAGTCAAAACGAGAAGACATTCGGAACCCCGGAGACCTCCGCCCAAATCCAACAGTTTCTGGATCCGTCCTTATGTCTGGATCTTCACCACGGATCCCAAACAAAGTTTAAACGGGTTTGTTAATGGGCCACAGTCCGTCTTTCCACCAAGTGTCGATAAAATGGGTTCGGTTGCTTCTTTTTTGCGTGATCCAGCCGACAGACAGAGGAACAAACCAACAAACGCCGATAAACACGTAAGCACAGTGGGAGGAGGCAATAGTTAGAAACGCACCATCCGTTTGTGGCAATATGGTTAGCGTCAAGGAATCCTGGCTGAAGGGTGGTGGTTTCAATTCCAGTCAGAGCCATTTGTTTTCGTGGGGTTTTTGGCCCCATGACCGGCTTCCACCCACAACTGAGTCTGCCATGTGTATACTGGGACTGCACAGTCGAGTTCAGACAATTCAAAAGATGCGTCCCTGAGTGCGTGACGCACATCTCCTGATCAACATTGCCAGTGTCTTTATCTCTCGGCCCTGTCGCGCAGTCTCAGACCAGAATAGAGCTCAGTAGCATCACCGTAATCATCCTAATTTCTCATTTATCACCACTTAAA